>CM060990.1:168302030-169520244 GCA_030765065.1 Deroplatys truncata
ATAGGCATAATATTCCGTTTAGAGTACTTATATGCATGCCAATGCTGTTTTTCATAATTCACACTTATACAAAGAAAGATTGAGAGTACTGGTGCTTTACACTGGTTTTAAAAAAATCGCCAAATTTTCTTTATTTCTTTTATTTTTCAGCACAGCCACACACTAATAATCGACAACTAGTTGTGTGACTGTGCACTACTATATGCACTAATCACAGATATATTGTCATCATTTAGGCTTTGTGACGATAGATGTCGTTGGCCTACTTCATCAACATTATCAGATACAACCTGAGGAAGAATGACCTTGCCCAACCGCATACTACACGTGTGCAACAATAATCTTCTTCTTTCTCCGTTTATCCTCCCCGTTGTTAGCCTTAGATCTCTCAGGGCTTATAAGTGGGCGCCTGGGCTTAGACGCCTATCGGGGAGCACAGACCATGGATCAGAGAGAACAGCCAGATGGGTGATCAGCCTGAGAGCGAGGAAGATGATATGAAATGACGGTAAGATGAATGAAGGAAAGGTGATGATGGAGCAATTATTGGAACGAATGGCGGTGGGGGGGACCGGAGAACGCGGAGAAAACCCGCCCAGACGCCTCTTTGTCCATCACAAATCCCACGTGCGGTTCCATGGGATTGAACCCAAGCTGCCTTGGTGAGAGGCGAGTGGTCTAACCTCTCCGCCACGTCGCCGCCTGTGTACAACAACAGTGCGTTCCGAAAATGTTGATGCCTCGCCCAGTATGCCTACTGATAATTATGTGCTGCGACAGAAAGACTACAGTAAAAAGAAACCATGCATAACATATTTTAACATGCCATAAACATAACGTATACATGAGTATGTAAATTAATATATTTCGAACACGGGGACTAGAAAAATGAGACGTATTAATGAATATAATAATATCATCGTATATTACTCGTACAATAATATCATCGTATAATATAATATTTCGTATAATCAAAAAACGAATAACTAAGCTAAATATTAATGGACAAAGTTTGGTGCCCAAAAATTTAAAGTATGTGTGTGAAAAACTAGAAGTGGTTAACTTTAAATGAGATTCAACTGTATATAGAGGAGAACAGATTGTATGAAGTTCTTTCAACCGAAACCCACAGAGAATTCGGGCTGTATGTTCATAAAATATGCAGTGTCAGCGTGGAACTTCGTTAGGTAACTTGAAATTAGAGGTAGCATCGAACGCATGAACTGACGCCTTTGGATTCATGGTTCCACACCAGGAAGCCGAGCAACTTTAAGGAAGGCATTATGAAGATCGTTCTCAAGGTTCCCAATATTCAGAAGGAAAATATGATATGCAGAACCAGTCAGTTTTGCTCAGTTCAGCTCTGTCATCAACAGGCAGACGGGTTTCAGTAAGTAAACCATCAGGTTAGGAACGCACCGAGGGTTGGTGGCGAGGGAAGGTGGAAGCGAATGCGACCTTGTAGTGTTCTCCGTAAACAAATATGATGTACAATTTGAAGGCAGTACACCCTACTTCGATAGCATGTATGCCAGAATTAAGGAGTGTTAGAAGGAAAAAAGTAATGTATGTTTAGCTATTGATAGTGTGCAATAAAGTTGCCTGGTGATTTAATTAAGGCATTAATGTACAGAAATCTGAGTTACATTGTATTTTCCTTTACACAGAAAGTTGTAAATTTTTAAAGCAATATCCGCTCTTATTAGCGTATGACACAGTTCCTCCAAATTCTGATCCATAGTTTGGAGCTGAGGAGGTTGAAAATTCCATTCCTCCTTGTTACTTTCTAATAATGTCAATGTTCCTTGTGTTTGATTGAATTACAAGTTGTTTAGCATGATGTCTTAAACGTCCTTTGAAATCTAATGTTACATCTGACGGTTTCGCCATTTGTGCTGAAGTGTTCCAGGCCAAATTCCACTACAAACGATGCTTATTGTGATGATGTATGAACTCTCCTTTACTTTAGATATGTTGCCACGATTCTCCACTGATCTACTCGTATATATGCATCGAATAAGTGGAACAGCCGCAACGAAACCGTCTGTTGTAGACGAGTGTGTCCGTCACAATATCTAACGTCATCTATACTCCGTACGGTAACACGATTGCTCTGTTTACTTACTAAAACCCCTCTGCCTGGCCATCACTACAAGTAATATCGCATACCGAGCGAGATGTCTCCGCGCTAACGTGTGAGGTTCGAATTCGAGAGGTCCCGGGTTTGATTCCCGTCGACCGCCCACTCTCACCTTGGGTTTTTTGTGGGGTTTCCCTGGTCAGTAGGAGAATGCTATGGTGGTTTCTCATTTAACACAATTTCTTTCCCTCAATTTCCTTTCATTCCGTTTCCTTCTCATGTTTCAGATGTACTTCTAGGTTTGGTGGTGTGTAGTGGTACCGGACAGATGGCGCGGCTGCTTGCTCAAAGGAAATAGTATTACCTGTGACACTAGAAGGCCGTTTGTTTGACGTGTCGTTAATCGCCTTCTCTGGGCAGCTCCAGTAGTTGGGATGGGTCTTCGAGCCTGGAAATGTTAGGGACTTCGCACGTCTATGTGACCTGTAGCCTCCTGTGGTTCCTTCACTTCATCCCTTCCTTTCGCGGGATAGTAGCCGCAATAGATCTCACGAAGGTCGCAGTGCAACAGGTGTCCCTCTCCGTTTTATACCATATACGCGGAAAACAAACGAGCGTTGAAACTACGATATTCAAATATGTGTTATGATTGTAGGGAAATAAAGTTCACCAAAGGTGATACTCACTTCATTTATTTGCAACAATATACATACAATGAGAGTTATTGCATTCTTTCTAAGCGAAGACTGGAGTTAAAACCACAACTATAAATAAGTTTTTATCCCATTAAAGATATATACCGAAACATTCATTTTTTGAGCCTATATATAAGACACTTGTTTGGATACTCTTTAAATGTTAATAGTTTAATTTTACAGAGAATGCCATAGGGAATAAAATGTTTCCTTCGCAGTGCTTTATAACACTCGACGTTATGATGTAATCCTGATTGGAAGACTAGATAGGAAGGGGAAAGTAAGTCCATCAAACATAATTTAATTTCAATGACCTTTTATAATTCGAAGCTAAGGCATGTGGATAGAGAAGAACCTTATCTCTGAACTAAGGACACATTCCAGCAGATTTTATAGGAGGGTAGTACCTTTAATGACGTCGTGTAAAACTAAAAAGGAAATAGTTTGTCCTTTATGGAACTCTGCTTTATTTTCATGATAGTGTACAGGGTGTCACAAGGGAACAGCATGTGTCGAGTATGCTAGTTCAATCGTTTTGATGTACGAGCATAATGAAGAAATAGTTAACGGATCGTTAAATATCGCAAAAGTATATCCTATTACGAAAATTTAAAAGACTTGCCCAAAAAACGAGGTTTAGATGACAAAATACCAGTCTAAACGCATTGTCATTGAGAGCAATTCAATTAGACTTGTTTTTACATATAGCGTGGACCATTTAAGTTGAGACTGGACAATATCTCCAAAACTAAGTGTTGTAGAAAGAAATGTCTTGAATAAAAGTTGCTTGATATTATGGGGGAAAGTAAATGCCATTAGTCGTGTTTTATTTGGAGGACGTTGTGATGGCCATTTTAGGGTCAATTTAAATTATCCCTAATTGTACGTTCCCATTGAAAAAAAATTAAATTGACCCTAAAATGACCATCATAACGTCCTCCAAACAAAACAGGACTAATGGCATTTACTTTCCCCCATAATATCAAACAACCTTTATTAAAGACGTTTCCTTCTATAATGCTTATTTTAGAGATATTGTACAATCTCAACTTAAGTAGTCCACTCTGTATACCCAAACAAGTATATGCATTACCTGATTATTAGGTAGTTTTTGCCTTCTACCGAAAGGCCTGATTTCGAATCTCGGTTTGGGTGAGTTGCCTATGTAAAGTTTTTCCGAGCTTTTATCTTTTACTCTCAAGACAAATTATAATAGCTCTCAGCTTAATAAACTCCGTATCACTTGAGTATCATTAGATACATTTGATTTATCGCAGCTGCAGAGCCAGTTTGTTAAAAGGGGACGTTAAACTTCGAGAAAAATGACTTTAAACTCTTAGAAGAAAAAAAGCATTAAATTTACTCTTAGAGAGTTTAAAAATGTAGACCATAAGTGTATGCTCTTACTTATCGAAATTACATCTTCCCATATGAATGTATGCAGATACACAAAAGTTGAATGAACCTTAATGTTATATCGCGATACAAGTGTGGTAAGTGCATCTTTGCAGAATGAGAAAAAAGTTTGAAAATACGAGACTTGGTCTCGTATTTTTATTTAAGCACTTAGCACATGTATATTACATACTACTTTTTTGACGATGGTATTATTATTATTATTATTATTATTATTATTATTATTATTATTCGAATCCTTAGAGCCATGTTTTCGAAAATAAAAATGACGAGTAATTTCAGATGCGCGAATTTACTTGAAGAAACTTAACGTCGCATCCTCGGAGTTGTACTAGCAGATTTCTTTTTGGGGGGGATGGGAGGTTTAGGGGATCTCAAAAGTACATTTCCGGTAAATTCTAGATATAGAAATGTTTGATGGAATTCAATACTTCATCTGCCTATAATAGTTAAGTAACAGGGAAAACAATAAATGGGTTAGAAAATACCCACGCGCTCTCTCTGTAAGGAATTTATAGGCGCATGCTTAAGAGTAAAAGTAAATGCATCTGTGAAATTTGACGAAAAAATTGTGAAAAATTAAAAAATTAAATTTTTGATAATAGAAAATATGAATTCTAGCTTTTGGGAAACCATACAGTTTTTTCAGTTGGCACATTTAAACTACCAATTGACTTCAGCTATAAATGGACAAGCATGCGCATGTTAATAGACATGCACAGCTTTAAACCTTGTTTTCTCGCAACCTTTTTTCAGCATTTTTCCATTATCATACTGCTCCACGCGATGCAATTGTTTACTAATTTGTCTCAAACCTTTTGTAATGCCTCTCAAAAGTATATTAAAGAGAGTGACCACATAATTTTTCAAAATAATGCTCCAATTTTGAGAAATAAATTATTCACTTTTGAAAAATCAAGAATTTTGGAGAGCACAATAAATAATAATTGCTCTACAATAAACTGGGGTTAATATAACCTATAATGTAATAGATCTTTTTGTAAAGTCATTTACTGTAAAACCTGAAATTTTAAGTGAATATTTTTAAAATGCATTGTGTGAAGAATTTTTATTATAACAACGAATTTACACAACAAAAACCAATATTTAAATAACCTTCCAAGCTGGAATTTTTAAACGTGGCAAAACATTACTGCTATTGTATGTAATAAATTGCATGAATTGCAACAAGATACATATCTTACATACTGTAAATTTTCCAAATTTCACAGATGCATTAGCTTAATCACACAAAAAGCGAAACAAGTCATGTTTACAGAAGACATTTGCAGCCTTGGACATATACAAGTAGATGTGAGACCACACTTGTGCGTTGCATTATCATCGTCGAAAAACAATGAACATTACGTTTTAATGATCGGCCTTGGATTCTCCCGTTGTGTGGCGAAGTATGGCCCCGACGAGCTCTCCCAAGTAGTGACAGATGGAAGGCGAGCCACAGATTCATGGCTCGACTTCCGGCAAGGGTGAATATCCTGCAATAACAGCCTCACAACACCAGGGTCACACTGCGTGTTTTAGGAGTTTCCTTACACGAAATAGGATAGCCGATTCATTGTAAGGCATTTATCGATCATATTTCATATCCTATATTAGTTCCAAAAAGTACTTATGTTCCTTTCTTCCCTAATTTTGGATAATGTTTTACTATTGGGCTGACTGCAATTTGAGAATTCATAACAGCTGGTTCCAAAACAGCTCTTGTGCTCACTGTTACTTTATTGTGGTTTAACATATGCATGGTAAACATTAATGTATATAAATGTCACAGAGCTTTCGTTACCATCATTTAATATTCCTGTTTTCAATGTTTTCAGTAGCAAATGGTTTCTGCAAACCTACATGTATTACCTTCGAAGGTGTGGCCATAAAGTTCTGTTGACTGCCTTTTTGGTTCAGTGGTCAGCGAGCTGACTTCTCACTTGGAGGTCCCGAGTTCGATTCCCGATTCTTGAATTAAGATTACTCCCTACCCTCCATAGAGTCCGGAAGTGTAGATGTGAGAGTGAATGTTCGTGTGAAAGCAAGCTAAAAACGATGAAAACCTACAGTAACCTAACCTAAAAGTTGAAAGAGTGAAAACTTCAGTATGACCACAGCAGTTAAAGGGGCGCTACAGAAATGAACAAAAAAAGAGTTCTGTACTACACGTTTAGGCCACACTTTTCTTACCGCTTACTTAGCCCGCTATCGGAGATATGAAGTTCTTATGTAAACTGTAGTCCATTGAGAAATACGAGGGTAACCCAGGAAGTAACGACCGTTTACGCATACCCAGTACCAATCACTATCGGGTTTCTATTCAAGGTAGAATAGTTTCCTCGACATCTTTTCTCAGTGTTGTGCGAGTTTCAGGCGAAACACATTGTTATTGTGTTTTCTGTGGTTGTTCAAAATGAACTGTGTGATACAAAGTCCCGCCGATTGTGAGATGAGAGGTATTGGATTTTTGAATGCTCGGAAGTTGAAACCTTCAGAAATGTACAGTCAAAAAAGGAAGTGTACGGTGATGCAGTACTGAACGAGAGAAATGTGAGAAAATGGTATTAAAAGTTAAAAAAGGGACGAAACGTTTCCAACTCCACCTGTAGGTCCGTCACTCATCGCAAATGCTTTAAAGAATCAAGTGCATAACAAACCCATACAAGACAGACGTGTAACCCTAGATAGTTCCAGATGTCTTTCTTAAACGTTTCTCGTTCTTTACTTCGTGAAATTGTCTCCGAACAATGGCTTAAAGGACCGGCGACAGTCAACTACAACACGGAGGTTCAACCTCGTGGAGGGATTTGACGAATGCTAAAATAACGGAGGTGATTATGTGGGGGAAATAAGGCAAGATTCAATTTTGTAAGCGTCGTACATTTTTTCCTGAATACATTAAAATCGAACTGTCATTACTTCCTGGATGACCCTCGTACATACATAAAACACCATTAATTATTATGATATGAATTGGATATACGAAAATAACACTTTAGAACTTTTGATGTTTCTTGGGCAATTGATATGAATATGTTTAAGCTAAATAAAATGCAAACAAAAATGGTGAATATATCAACATTATTTAGGTTTAATTCCGAATAATGTCGCTAAATTATAATGTTCGATTTTTTTTGGGAATTCAAAGGCTTTTGTACCATCATGCTTCAGTCATATTTAATACTTAAAGTGTTCTGTTACGAATTCATAATAAACATTATTTTAGACACAATCAGAAATGAAAATGCTACTTTTTATAAGTATGATACACTGACCATAAGAAAAGACTTAAGAGCGGTTTCGAAAGCCCTCCCCCAAATCAAATTATATTGCGAGAAGGTAGGAGGTATTAAGCAAGTTTTAACTAGTTTCCTTGACAATTATGTCTTGGTGTTCATGAGGAAATATAAGCTTTCCACTCTTCTTAATCAAGGAATCTTGAGAGATCTGCGTTGCAAACATGAAAAAATGAACATGTTCGTAATAATGTTCTGGTTTGAAAATTAACATAAAATACAAGGTGATTACTTTTTCCGCTTTCCTGGCTAATTCTTCCTTATTGTTTTTCAATAGTAAATGTAAATACAAAAAGCATATAAAATAAAAGTTCCCTAGGAAGCTCTTATTTTATCACCGAATAGCTAAAAATTGTGCATTTGAAAATGTATCTATGTTCATTTTATATACTCAGAACCAGTTTAATTGCTTTAAAACTGGCATTTTGAGCAAAAAAGCGAAACATCCAAGACGTAATAGTACAGATTATCAATTTGTATTTAATTTAACCATCTTAAGTATCCAGTGACGGAAAGGAACTACAGAGTGGCTAGCGGGAACGAGCGATTTTAATAGGCAATCATGAAAATTGAACTGAATTATATACACATGCATATATGGTCACTTAGAAGCTAAAACTTTGCCATTTATTATTCACAAGTAAAAGCAGTCATTTCTTAAAGCTAACGTCCTGTATATGATCTCTGCGTACACATTTTTGCAGTCGTGAATGCAAGTTTGACGTAACCCTCGGCATCTCAATGGCGATTGATGCAATGTTGTCACGAATCCTGCCTTTAGCTCAGTTATGCTTTTAAGACGTTTAGAGCACAGTCTATCTTTTGAAAAAGCCCATAGGAAAAAATGGCACATTGTAAGTTCAAACGATCGGACGGTCCAATTCATGTTGCCGTACTTCGAGTTGAGACGCTCTCCAAGAACTGTAGTAACAAAGCGATGAATATTCTTGCCGTGTGAGCCGTGGCTGAACCCAAATCGTTCACAGGATACGTTTCAGTTTTATTGGTGAGGAACGTTTCAATCTTACTGACGTACCTTTGGGAATTTATAGTAACTGTGCGAACAGAATCATCTTCATAAAAACATGGACCAAGTATTCCGTTCGATGACACAGCGCGCCACAATGTACTTTTTAATTGTGCAATGGTCACTGGTATAAGAAGCGGGGATTCTCTGGCGCCCAGCAACGAAACTTTTGTTTATTCACATAACCACTTAGCTAGAAATATCCTTCATCAGAAATACACAGACTGTTTAGGACACTTTGTCTTCTTCACATTTTGCTAAAAGCTGTTCAGAAAAAAATAATCGTCTCTTGGCACCACCGGCTTGCAATTGTTGGATGATCTGAAGATTACAGGGATGCAATCTGAGATCCGAAAGCAATATTCTGTCCAAAGTGCGGCGAGATAAACCTAATGAAATAGCATGTCGCCGTGCAGAACGCTGTGGGCTTTGCTGAATGGCGGCAGAAAGTGCCTGACTGGTCTCAGGCGTTCGAACAGTTCTTAGTCCTGGATGATTCTTGTTCAAGGCAGAGCCTGTTGACTCGATTTTTTTAACCCATGTCTTCACAGCGTGGACTGACGGAACAGTATCATGACACCCAAGTTGAAAATGACACCGAAATTCTCGTCGTGCAGCTTCATAAGAATTATTCTTTTTATAATAAGGCTTTACTGTGAAAGCACGATGCTCTCCAGACCACAGCTCCATGGCAACTGAAATGGCGTTTTTGAGGAACAAAATAGAGGCATAACAGTCTCACCAACTTCAAATATGATTTGGTGCTAATCGTTCCCGGGCGCCATCCTATATGTTATAGTCAAACGTTAAGTTCACAAATACGTGCAAAATATGTAGGAATCAATTTTAATCTTATAAACTATGTAGAGGATTAGAATTAGGATTAATCACCCGGAGGGGACTCTACCAGAGCATCGCACGTAGGTCATGGTAGGCTCCTTGTGCTTCCAACGTGACCCGTGTGAGGAAGGGATGAAGGGGAGACCCAAAGGGCGAACAGATCCGGACGGCAATGCGCGCTATCAAGGACAGGGTCCCCAACGATTTCGGAATAACACCAATCCTGACGCCGGCACGATCCGGCCTAGCCATCTTTAACCTGGGGGTCCTGGAATGAAACGAGCTGTTCTCAGGATTGGGCCCCAGCCGGCCAGCCAAGCGCCAGGGAGAAATTTTTCTACAGCGCAAATTCCACCGTACCGCCGCAACGCACCAATCGCTGTCGCCTGGTTCAACAACTCTGAAGCATATGTAGACGGAACAGAACGATAAACAGGAAATTCGTGGTAGTAAAGGAATCATCCCATTATTCGCCTACTGACCTGAGGAAACCACGAAAAAGAATCCAAGGTCAGAGTGGCCGGCCCGACAGAAATTCAACCCGGACCTCCCGAATGCGAGCCTCGCACGTTATCGCGGAGCCATCTCACTCGGTCAGCTATGTGTAGACAAAATATAGGAACAAATGCCGGTTTCCATATATACAAACATACATATATTTCTGTGATTAATATTACAAACGTACTTACATTCCTAGAATTATCTGAGTACACCACATTTTATTTTTCACTAGCTTCAATATTCGGAGGTATCCGAGTCTAACATTCATCTAAGATTTCTCATATACTGTAGGGTTAGGGAAGGAATAATGTTAGTCAATTAAGGAGGGTAATCGACCGGCTTGCTCATTGAGATGATGGAAACAATTAACCATAGACATATTGCTTGAATATTCTTTTTAGCAATACATTTTTAATACACGAATATAGATTTCTAAAATCCGAATGCCTTCAGAACCTAAAAGCACTGATTTGATCTGAATTTCCGCCCTGAGCATATTGGCGGTCACCAGTGACCGCATGGTGAATTTCATAACGTCTTTTGACATTATATTCCTTGATTGTACACATTTTGTATAGGCATTACCAAGACTTTTTCTGTTTAATGTAAAACGCCTCGGTGTTTATTAATGTATTTCGAACTCTCCTTGTTTTATCTATGGCGCGCTCTTCTTCAACCTCTTCGCCAGGTGACATCACCAACCTTCTCGTTTCTCTACTAACGGGTAATGCACCACAAGCTATGCTAATATGCTGACATACTTACTCTAAAAATACAAACCCTACACATATCCTTGCGCCTCCAGCAAGTTAAAATACAAATGTTCCAGATTTGTTTACACGCATTTTGGTTTTCATAGCAATGTAATTAAAGACTTGATGTCTTACCTTACGGTGCATTTGCCTTTTAGGTAGTTGAACTTTCGATCAGGTTGTACAGTAATTGTATTTTCAGTGTTTGTGAGAGATAAAAATCATGCCAAGGATAAACAAACCCGGCAACGGTGCATTCCATGCACGTAAACCAATTGAGACCTGCAAAGTTTTCTAATGATGGAAACACAAAAGAAGGGAATGCAGTTAGCCTATCGTTTCAAGAAAGAAGTGGAGCTAAATAATCCAGATGATTACAACTGCAAGTAGACTTTTACTTCATGCAGGTTCAAAACAAAATGGTGGCTTATCACTGCATCTTTTAATCTTTTAATATTGTTGACTTTACAGTAACTAGAATGGATCTAGTTAGTGTAATATCGGATTTATACTTCTCGCAAAATCACCTCTGTGGTCTGGTGGTTAGC
Source organism: Deroplatys truncata (assembly GCA_030765065.1). Classification (NCBI taxonomy): domain Eukaryota; kingdom Metazoa; phylum Arthropoda; class Insecta; order Mantodea; family Mantidae; genus Deroplatys; species Deroplatys truncata. Next base: position 168,313,189 of record CM060990.1, read on the forward strand.
ATGCTAACCTTCAAATCTGGAGGTCTCGGGTTTGAGTTGTTTTTTAACTTCTTTAACTGCTGTGGTCCTTAACGTCCCATTCTATATTGGGCGTGAAAGACCGGTAATTTTGCTCAGAGGCCTCCTTATCAGGCTTGAGGTACTTTTACGTACCATAAATCTACACACGGGACCACCGGCTTTACTTCCCTTCCGAAGGAAGCCATGCTAAGGATTTTTACGCCCGAAAAAGTCCATCGCCCTCCGCCGGGCTTGAATCCGCGACCTTGGGAACTAAGCACTAGCATGGTAACCACTACATCACGGAGGACGACCCAGAGGTCTCGGGTTAAATTCTCGGCTGGTAGGTGGGAATGTTTTTTTATCCAGGATTATTTCCTATCCTCCCTATAGTCTGGAAGTATAAATGAGTGTGTGAATGTGTGTGCGGTGTGTATATGAATTAAATGCAATAATCCAAAGATTAAAACCATTGTAAAGCGAGTGAACATCATTGCCGATGAGCAATTGTTCCTAAGTTAAAAGCCGCCGATGTGGCACGAGATGTTAAACGCGGTATATAAATAGAACAAAAAGTAAAAACGATATACCGCTCCTTTGTAAGAGGATATAAGCGCCAACTTTCAACAAGTGCCGGCCCTCGTAGCCGTGGTCGCTGGAGTGGTCGCTCCGGCGCTCCGCCAAGCTGAGGGTCGCGGGTTCGAGTCCCGCCTCGGGCATGGGTGTTTGTGTGTGTGTGTGTGTGTGTGTTGCGGAAATAAGCGCTATCAAACAGAAAAACACAGTAGTATAATCTGGGAACGACAAGGGAACTTTAAAAAAAAAAAAAAAAAAAAAAAAAAGTCACGTGTTTGTTACACGGGGTGCGTCCTGCAGTCAAAGCGAACTGAGAGTATTGTGGCCACATGTTTCCGCAAAACCTTTATGTATCTCTTTTCCTCCCTTCCTTGTTTTTTCTAATAAACAGTTCTGTGTTGCCAATTTGTCCAGTGGACGAGTATGGCATATAAACATCCCACAAGAAGTAATCTACATCCGATTTCTGATCGCCAGTAAGGGTGTTAATAGGGCGTGACCTAAGATATCCGCTGGCGCCTCCTTCACCCTAAGTGCGTTGAAGGAGGAAGGGGCTATAGCTTAAGAACATGTAAATATCTAGGAAACGCTAATTTATACGAGAACCTACAACTGATGTTAGAGGAATAAAATGCTAACATCTCGGGAATTGACTCTATTCAAGAACATTTTCAAACAGACATTTGCTGTATATTCGCAATTAACCTCGCGAAAGATCGTCAAAATGGGTCTCCACCATATTAAAATGAGCCCAAGTAACCTCTCCTTCTCTTTTCTAGTTGAGGGAGGTTGCCATCCTCACCTATACCTTTGGTAATTTGCCAATGAGTTGACAGAACTAGCATAGGTATGCTTATTGGTGCGACACACAGCACAAGGCATGATAGCAACTACAAGGTGACAGCACCAGCCAATAAAATGAAGTCATGACGTCATGAAGTACCCCAGAAACGGTAACAAATGCGGTTTGTCCAGAGAAGCCGTGTTGATTTCTTCCTTCGTTTCTGTACGACAAGACGTTGAGAAACCACAGTAAACACAGCATAAAATGTGTTCAAGTTCTGTACGGTTGAGTTGAACGAAACATTGGCAACGTAGGCACGTGATAAGTGACTCTCCCCAAGCTACAAAGTCGTTGACACCATCCAGCTGCATGTCATTAAAGAAGAATAGGTGCCTTATTCACTTGTTCACTTTTCAAGCCGCGTATCGTTTGAACCTTTTCTAAATTTTGCAAGAAGTATACTTTTCATCTTCTCTACCACGTACCTTGTAGGTAGAGGAATTATTGCATTCCACCCAAAATTTCGATACCGATATTTTACCGGAAATACATATTTTTAGGTCTCCTGAATAAAAAATAGCATTTTCATAACAATGTGTATACAGCGCAACTCACAAACGAAAAGTTGGAAAAAACGAAAAGTTAGTATTTATGTTCAGTATCTTCAAAAAATGCGACACGAAGATTTACATGAAAACCCCACCGCCCAAAACCATCCTTTAAATGGAAAAAGTTTTATATTTCAATTTTCTCAAAATTGGCTCAAACAGTTTTGATTAAAATCCAATGTATTTAAGGGGCGTACATGACAGAATCCATATCTTGAATTTCCTGGGAATAGCCTATGAAGTCCTCTGCATTCGGAAGGAATTTTGCATAATTTTTCTTAATGGGTAAACCAAAAGGGACAACAAAACCTTATCAAACAAAAATGTGGATCTCCTTAAAACACACAGCTTGTTTTAAATAACATTTTTGTGGCATCAGACTTTCCGGGATATCCGTTGTTATTGGTTTGAATTTAAAGTGATGTCGCTATTCAGTTGCTTCTGGTGATGTCATGCGAAGAATATGGAATTTCAAGGTCAGCATATAGCGACCCGCTTTTAAACATTTATTGATTCGGATTCCTCTATCCCTCTTGTACCACCAAACGTGTAATGAAACTACTTCTGCAAAGTTTTATCTCGATTAACATGAAATAGACAGAAAAATATGCTTTCGTAGGAATAGTTTGTAAACGCTATATATAAATAAGCCATGGTGGTTGGCAAAGTAATGTGAATGTAATGCATAAGATATTTATAACTAGTAAGGAGTGAAAGTGTGGGAAAGTTTATGCATATTTTCGTCTAAATGACGAGTTTTCTTCAACAATTAAAACAATGCAACGCCGTTTGTGGTATTGTATTCAATACCAGCAGAACCAGGTGGTCTACTCGCGTTATTGCATTAAATGCCGAGATTCTCTTTCTTCCTCTTCCTTCTTCTACCATCTCTCTCGCTCAGCCTAAATTCCGTCTGTACTCCTTTGCTTCCCCCTCTCTCTCATTCTTTTACTCTCTCCCCCTCAGTGTAACTTTCAGGTCACTATAGGTATATTTTGAAAATCCGTAATAAGTCTCTTTTTCTGGGTTGTTAATAAAAATTAAAACTTAAGTAAAAGGTTTATCACTACACAAACTTGTGCCTCTTACTTGCTTGCAATATATTCGGAGCTATGTCCTTTTCGTAAGTGGTATACGTATACGAATAACAGGTGTTAAAACACCTTAAATATTCATCATATCGACATTTTCTAAACCTCAAAGTTTTTTAGAAATACTATGTTTAGAAATATTTATTACGAAGAATATAAAAGCGCTAATACTCGTAATAAGCAAGAAGTTTCGATTGTTTGATGTTGTGTCCCAGTGGGAAAAGTCATTAACATCCCATGTGGCTTATTTTCTAAGTGGGGCCAATAGTTGATCTAGCCTTAGAACTGGCTTGATATAAACAAAACGTTTTGTATCCCTTCACGTTAGCCTCGTGTTCGTATCAGCTGTGAGGAACAAACTGCTCATCATTATCGTATGAATGCAAAAGAGGGGTGAACGACACCACACAGAATTAAACGGAGACTACAAACTTCTTTAGTTTTAAAATTCATATAATTTACTACTTCATATTAATCAAAATTTTCGAACTATAGGTATTAGATTAACATACTTCTAGAAAACTCTCAGATAATCGAGCATATATAAGGTACTATATGTTGTGGTGTGCTTTGGTTTTCAGTATGTCGCGGACTAGTTAATGACATCATATGTTTACATCAAGTTGGGTTCTAAGAGTGGGGCGATTACCTATAAGGTATATTATACATCAAATTTCATAAGAATTAGTTCGGTTATTCTTGAATGAAAGGGTTAGAAGAAAGAAAAACACACACACACGCACAATTTTAAATGCGGCTTCTGGCTTCTGTGACACCCATCAATTTCGACAAAATTGTTCTTTCGTTTTAACCCTTAATCGGATAATTATTTGAGTTTTTGTTTCCTAAACCCCAAACAATTGTTCCCTTTAAGATTAACGCAGTAAGATTCTGTGTGCTGAAAACATAGGTACATACTACAAAGCGCTGTAATACCTACCTTCAGAAGCACTCTTAGTTTTAGCAATCAAACAACGTGTCAATTATTGTGCAGCCAGGGATCTACGATATCTAAGTTTATACATACACCTTAATAATCAGAATATTAATACTGTAAGTAAGCTGTGTTGGTCAATCAAGAATAAAAAGGTGCTATCTCTCTTTTTCACACTTCTGGTAGGTGCTTCAGTTTAAACCAGTAGAGGTGCTTACATTATTACATTCTCTCTTAGGCATATACCAAAGCCAGAGAGAGTATTGCATTCTACCCTAAAATTTGATACCAGGATTTTACCGGAAGTACAGTATTTGAGGTTCCCTGAATTCACAAAAAGCGCTTAAAAAGCTGAGAGAGAGAGTGTGTGTGTGTGTGTGTGTGTGTGTGTGTGTGTGTGCGCGCGCGCGCGTGTGTGTGTAAGTGTGCATGGATAACTCAAAATCGAAAAGTCTGGTAAGTACCAAGTTTCATATTTATGTCAAATTTTTAAGAGCCCCTCCCAAAGAATCCTTCGTATGAAACAAAATAAAGTTGTGTGCTTGTGTGTTACCAAAGATAATGTGACGTTGATTATTGAAATATTGGTATGGTAAACAAAATGCCTCTTTATTCTCATTATCTAGAGAACCATAAAATGTAGACAAACATTTACCATCGAAATATACACATCTGGTTAAGGTAAGGCAAGTCCCCTTAAGTTCGCAGTTTCCCAAAGTTCGCCACCGGTCACTGTCTTTAAGTTAGCCGAAATATAGCAGCAGCTACTTCACGCATGGTGAATTGAACTGAGTTTTATTTATGGACGCTCTTTATCTGTTGTGGTCCTTAGCGTCCCATTCTATACTGGGCGTGAAAGATCGGAAATTTTGCTCAGTGGCCTCTTAATCAGGTTTGAGGTTCTTTTACGTGCTGTAAACCTACGACACGGGACCACCGACTTCACTTCCCTTACGAAGGAAGCCATGCTAAGGATTTTTACGCCCGAAAAAAATCCATCGCCCTCCGCCGGGTTTGAACCCGCGACCCCGGGAACTAGAAGTTAGTATGGTACCCCTAGACTACGGAGGACGATTTGACGCCTGGTGTCTCTGCACTTCAGTGGATGCTAAAGGTCAATCATCAACTCCGCTTACTACCGGCCCTCGTAGCCGTGGTCACTGGAGTGGTCGCTCCGGCGCTCCGCCAAGCTGAGGGTCGCGGGTTCAAGTTCCACCACGGGCATGGGTGTTTGTGTGTTGTGGAAATAAGCGGTATAAAAACAGCAAAACACAGTAGTATAAACTGGGAACGACAAGGGAACTTTTACCACAAAAAAACAAAAAAAAATCTACGAGTTACTCACCATATTGTGTTGACAGTGGTTGGCGATGTAACTTGAACTCCGTAAGTGTATGTTCCACCCTATGGGACGATTATATAGTGTAATACTATTTTATGTACTTTATGCAATTAAAATTACGTTTTCTGTGCAGCCTGTCGGTTTTATTAAACGCTACAAGTGTTCTTAAGTTCTCAGACAGGTTTTTTCAAGAAACCGTCCACCAATTAACAACCGAGCTATACAAATTCAGAAATGTTTGTTTCTTACACCATCCAATTCTGCCCCCCACAATTCCAACACACTTGACAACCCAGTACCCACATCAACACACAAAACAGTAACATCTCAAAAAAACATTTTCTACACATTCCAAGGAGAATCCAGCTGCAGGAAAATGGACAGACGGTTTGCTTTATCTTTAGATGCTGCAGTTTATGTATGCGTTACGTCCCCGAAGAATGCGTGCGACTTACAAAAAGGATAAGGATGTATTTCTATGTCCAGAGTATTATTTAAATCTGGATACCACCTGAAACTGAGTTAATTAAGTTCAAAATGTTTTTCCCATTTTATTATAACTTTTCGATTTGTCAGTTCGAGATTCTCAGTCAGGAACAGTACAGAACTGCTATCAAATGAAGTGTTTATCAATGTGATTATATTGTAAATTTAAAATCATCAGTGTGATTTAAGTATTATTTATAGGATATTTACATAACTTTAATAATGCATATAAGTAGCATATTTCAATGTAATTCTTATCTCATATTAAACTATAGTACACCAATGATGGAATGTTGTTAAACTTGCAGTTAGTTCGAAAGTTTACACATATGTCTTAACTTCGCCAATTCCAAAACCCAATTTTTTAAATTTTAAAAGTGAAAAACAAAATAGAAATTTTACCCTCTCACAATTATTTTCGAAGCTTAGGAAAATTAACGTGGCTATATTAATTTTTACAATTCCAACAAAACATATCCTCTTTTAAGAGTAAATCTCCCTAATATGGCGAACTTACAGAGACTTAACTAACATGTTTTATATAAAATAGTATTGCTCGTAGCATTAATCAATTCGGAAATATTCATCGCTTGTGATATGAATTTTCCAATATTTTAAGCAATACATTCAAGTGTTACACGACTTTTGTTATATACCTGAGCTCATGCACAGAATATATCTAACATCATGGCCAGCATATACAAAATGTTATGCCAACCTCCTGTAAACTGCCTCGTACTTACAACAAAGATATATTGTAACCTATTCTGCTAATATTATTGTTTTGATAACGTAGAGAGAAAAATAAGCTTTTATATGAACAATTTATAGAATCTTGAGAAAACTTAGCGAGAATAGTGAAATTCAGATAACACATCAGTTTTTACTTTCTCTACTACATACTTACAGTAAGAAGAGGAATTACTGTATTCCATCCAAAAATTCAAACCGAGATTTCACTGAAAATACACGTTTTGAGTCCCCTGAACAAACAAAATCGTTTTTAGAAAAAAGTGTGTTCATTTTTCTAAAAATGATTTTTTGTTCAGGCAGCACAAAACATGTATTTTCGGTGAAATTTTGGTAATGAATTTTTGGATAGAATACAATACTTCCTCTGCTTACTGTAAGTGTGTGTCTGAACAGCATAACTCAAAAACGAAAAGTTGGTTAAATACCAAACTTGGTATCAAAGTTCAGCATCTTCCAAGGATGCAACAAGTAGATTTTCAAGAAAATCACCCCACCCCAAACTACCCTTTACGTGGAATATTTTTCGAAACTTTTGATTTTCTGAAAAATGGCTCTAAGGATTTTGATTAAAATACTATATGTTTAAGATATTTTCATGACAAACGAAGTGTATATCTTGAATTTTCTGAGAATAGCCTCTGAAGTCTTCATTCTGAATGACTTTTGTATAAGTGGTAAACCGTAAGAGATAGACAAAATCTTACTGCACAAAAATGTAGAACTTGTTAAAGCACAAATTTTCGTCAAATTCTTTGTGAAGCTAAGCATTTAAGAGTTATACTTTGTTTTTGGTTTGAATTTTCAAATACTTATAACTTTCTAAAGAAAAATGGCTATGCGGTTTCTCTCTCGCTCTCTCTCTCTCTCTCTCTCTCTCTCTCTCTCTCTCTCTCTCGGTCTTGCAAAGACAACCGAATCTCAAAACGATCACACAGCGACCCGCTTTTAAAAGATTTGACTATCGCTTAAGGCCTACTGTATTCCCCTAATCTCCTTGTAGCTACAAGGAAATATGCACACAACTTCTGCAAATGTTTATCTCGATTAACATGAAATAGAAGAATAAGCTTTTATAACAATAGTTTATTGAAGAATCGGTAGAGAAGATCATGCGAATTTAATACATCAGAATTTTTTCTTGGCTTTTTAACAGGATTTTTCTCCAAAATCCAGTCAATTCTCCTTATAAAACGTATGGATATTGTATATATCATAACACTTATACTACTACCTCCTTTGAAGGAAGGTAAAATATAATCCATAACTTTAATTCATTTCTTAAAGTGCCTTTTATACTTCACCAAAGTTAATCTCTTTCTATTCTACTATTGTAATTGCTTTAGTAAATTACAGCAAAAATATTTATTTCTTTGCTAGTATGGTTTGAAGTTAAAATTCTATGCATGAAAAAATAATTTTAAACTACTTATCGAGTTATTTCATACGAAAAAATAGATGCATGAAAGCAAATGCTCAGAATATAAATCGCCCATCACAAAAAATAAGGTAGTGTATTCAAAACTGCGCGTGACGAGCGGAGACATTATTTTCACCTTTCGTGATCTATGACACGAAAATTAGTAACATAAAGCAGTAAAGGGGCAAAAACACACATTTTCAATTTTTTTGCATTTTGCATTAACAGGTTCACACAATTACTGATTAAGTTAATCTATGCTGTGCAGCATTATTTTTTCAGTATCAAAAATTATTATTTTAAGCTGGATAAGTGAAGGCATTGAGAAGGTATATACTGTTAACGTGTATAATGGACTACCCTGAAGACAAAGATTACAGGTTTTTAAATTTCTTGTTTGTGTGTGTACGTTACATTTTTACTAAAACTCGCCGAATTAATTGTTATGCATCTTGGTGCATAAGCTGCCTTATATCTCACGGTTATATGGCTCCTCAGCTAGTTTTCCCTAGGGAGATTTTCTAATAAAGCATGAAGTCAAGAAATTGAAGTATGCCCTTGTTATTGAACTATTTGAAAAACGCTATGTAACAAAAACGTTTAACGGTAACGCTTATGATAAATTTTATTATTTACGAAGGTTCGATAGAATGAATACTTAAGAAGTCATAATAATTCCAGAAGGTAATGGTCTCAACTTTAAAATAATCCAGCAGCAATTAACGGATAGAAAACTCTTATATTTCATTAGCAGATGAAACGATATTACAGTTACATGTTCTGCTGTTTTTTAAGGTTTTTTCTTTTCTATTAGTTTTATTTTTTAAATTGCGTTAATGTTTCAACATTTTTCGTGTGTGGTGTTTACAGAAAAATTTATATCTACATGTATTTAGTTTGAGTAAATGTTTTATAGCAATACCTATAATTGCAGTGAAAATGCGTTTAAGTTTACAGAGGTAGAAAAATGCCAAAGTCGAGAATTCTCTGAGTTTTACTGCATTTCCTCATTAACACCTCAGGGTTTAGGACTTCAGAAAAGTATTTCGTAACCAGTTCAAGTCATATGTCTGTGAAATTGTCAGGTTCTATACAAAACGTTTACTCTACTAAATGCATTAAAATTATTTTGTAAATACTACATATGAAAAAAATTGAAAAGTTGGTGCAATTTTCAGAAAATTATAAAACTATGAAATTGAGAAATGAAAATCATCGGAGTGTCATTTGATTTTTCTGAATATAAAAAAGTATACTTTTCTCTGCGTTTATTTGGCTGCCAGAGCTTGTTATAAATTGGAGACAAATACCTTCTGGAGCTATTATTAATCAATGTTTCGCTAATATTATTGATATGCGCAAACCATTTAGGTGCTACGGGAAACAATATCACGGGGAACAGTAACGTGCTGATTGTATACAGGCATAAATAACACAGCTTTTGTTCGATTAAACCTTATCTTATATTTTAATTTTTATTAAAACACTCGAAAGAGCATATGTATTAATGGTATTCAAACCACCATATAAATTACAGTGCACGGAGATGGAGAGGAAAATGAGGAAGGTGACGGAGAAAACAGAGTAGGGAAGCGTACAGAAGGAGAGGGTTAGAGAAAGAGAGGGAAAGACAAACAACATGAGCGGAACTGCCAGTTTTGTAAATACAACAAATTGCAACTTTTGAAAGCGTATGTTTTCGGCCACTGCTATAACTCTATCCTTGACTGCTTTACATAAAGTCCCTCTCTTAGACAAAGAATAAACGAACGTTAAATGTTGTATCGGACAGAGACAGAAATTTATATGGGCATTACTGATACTACTTTTTTCCACAATTTATATGCTGCCTTTAACCACTAAGCTCATATCATTTGCCTTTGGCACAATTGCTCATCGGCAATGATGTTCAATCGATTTATTGTTGTGCTGATCTTTATAATTTTCTTTATAATTCACACACACATTTTTACTCTCTCACTCATACTTCCATACTCAAGGGAGGATGGGGAATAATCCCGAGTATAGAAAAATGCCCATCCTCCAGCGGGAATCGAAACCGAGACCTCTGGATTTGGAAGCTAGCATGCTAACCACCAGACCACAGAGGCAGTCAGTCACTGATACTGCCGTATCAGTTGGTTCTGAACATTCATCTCCGATAAATCCCCCCCTTTTTAACAGCGTTTAAACGCCCGCTCTTACTTCATACGGCACCACAGGCGATGACACTGGTAATACATGAAATGAAATGATAATTATTAGGAAAGGAAATTTGGAAAGGGACCGTTCCAGGCCTAAGTGCAGGGTACCATCCTGGCATTTGCCAGAAATCACTTGTTAATTTATAGCATTGTAGCTTGCAATAATTGCTCCTTGCTCACAGTTAGTGTTACTGTGCATCTGAGAATTAGTCACCATGAACCTGGGAAATAAACATGCGTAATTTTACACGTAACCTATTATTGCATCAGAGATTCCGTAACAGACCACCCCTCGTGTCCCATTAAGTGGTTCGGACATTCAATGTGAATTGTAATTGAGTGGAAAAGGACGTGGCCGATTCTTAAAATGGTGTCAAATATGCCTTGGTTAAGCCCACTGTCACTTTTACGTATAATTAGTTAATGTTTTCAGAAAACCTGCGTGCACAAAGAATGCATATCGTCCAAGCAATAATGCAGTTTGGTGTTTGCTTTACAAAGTGAATTATCAACTTGCATTATGTAAATCTGCGCTAACTCCACAGTGTTTCAGTAATGAAAATTATATCAGTCAGTTATAATGAATGCTTAGTTTTTATGAGGTTGTGGGATAGAGAATAAGCACGTAGAGTTGAAAATTATGGGATTATAGTGGGTATAACCGGTTTTTCTGCAAAATAAAAAATGACTTATTACATGGAATTACAGTTGCTGAAAGTTGGGACAAGAACAGGAAGACATTCACATGAAGGAGTTCCTAAAATAAGTTAAATTATCTGTGAGTGATGGGCAAGCAATGCCTTCTTCTCGTTTATTTCTTCATAATGTGATTTTACAGTTAAAACTGCATTATTGTGTGTTAACTATATATACATAAAACTGCAACCGAGTTTTTCTCGTAATTTTATATTTTGGATTAATTAGTAATGCTAGCATGAATAATGAGCTACTTTGATGACAGAAATTACACTGCTAAATGTTTTAATGCAAGAATGGCCGAGCTAAATCAAGATACCTAACTTATTAAGTTTATTGAAAAATGCCACATAGTAAGCATAATATTTCTAACAAGTTTTGTTATTTGCAACATTTGGACAGGATGAACACTTAAGAAGTTGTAGCAGTTTTTGGTGACTATTATTCGTGTACTTAAACCAGTTACCACGAGAAAGCGTATAGTTTCGATCGCATTGCAAGCATAAGCAGCACGCACAAGTTTATATATTGTTAAACCTTTTACGCATGTTATTAGCACCTAAAACAGTTTTATTGCCATTTTTCAATTGGTCATATAACATGTAACATGGAAAGAAGGGGTGAAAAGGGAGAGTGAGAAAATGGGAGAAATAGGAATTTATTTTGATGGCAAATAAAGGGAGGCGAAAGATGAATATGGGGAGGGAGGGAGGGAGAGAGAACCTCCACATTTAACGCTCAACATGAATAGAGCTGTGGCTTCTATTAGTTTAGAAATATATTATAAGCTTAAAAAGAGTAGTAGTACCTTAATGTATGGGTGAGTCCATTACATGTAATATCTGTTGCAACCAATATGCAAAATATCTACAGCTGCACATGTTTTCCAAGTTTCCAATGTTAGCATCTCTGTGATTTTTCTTACGATACGTAAGAAAAGGTTTTAAATAAACTTCAGAAAAATAAAGTTATACCTATACTTACAACGACTAACAGTGAGACACGAAAAAACACGGTTTTTTGACAGAAAATAATTGTCACGTTTCTTTGAATTTTTTTAGTTTTGAACCTTAGTAACTTTGGTGTGTATTTGAAATACGAGTAAAAGTAATTATAGAGCTTTGAATAGTAATATTTGTATTCAGGAAGGATAATGGGATATTAAATTGAAAAATTGCTGTTACAGGTGTTACCCGTTCACAGTATTTACTACCACTGCCACTATTATTATTATTATTATTATTATTATTATTATTATTGTTATTATTTTGAAGGGACAGTGTTACATGTTGGTTAAAAATTATTGGTAAAAATAATGAATGACAACAGAATATAAAAATGAACAACTAATTTTTTAAAATTAAGATTTTTATGGGAAGCAGACTAAGGGCATAACTCCATGAAGTAGAAGACAAAATTTACCACTGATAGGTTGATTACAGCGTTGGTAACCATGCCATCAAATGTTTATCCGCTAAAAAGAAGTGAGAATTTCTTTAAAAAATGTTGGTACATTAGAATATGTAACAACAAAAATTCATAAAAAATACCATGTAGATATTTAACGTTAGTGAATTTCTAACTCCCTCTGCTTTATAGTAATGTATCTGCGTAATTTGGCAAAAAAGTGAACATTTTAGATTTTTTGTTTTTTCATTTTTATTATACTTATAACTTTCATTTCATATTACACAACTGGTATTTTAATATCAACAATTTTAAAGCTACAAATGGCTATTTAATTGGTCCTGTACCACTTAGGTAAATTACCGGTTGAACTTTAAATTGCATTTTTCAATTACTTTTTTCAGCATTTTTCAGTATTCAAAATATGCTCCTTGGAACACAGTTTATGACTTACTGGGTTTAAATCTTCAGGAGAGATTCAGGAAAGATTCAGGATTTGCTGATTTAAAAATTGTTGTGCACTAGTTAAAAATATTAAATCGTTCAGCTGAAATTATATTCCATCACTATATTGCAAAAGTAAATACTCAACAATATGTACAGAACTTTTTTCTGTTAAATTAATTAAAATTAAGAAATGTCTGTATAACAGTTGCTTTATGTGTGTATACTAAGCTCAAATTAAAACTTTGGGAGCGATACGATCAGCCGTATGGACCAAGGAGCAGTTTATATTACCACAAAAAGGTGGTTAATTATTAATAAAAGAATTAATGTCTTAACAAGGGTTTTACATAGCTCGTTATAATTAAGTGCTTGGTAAAAGAAACTCAAAACAATCAGAAGAAAACTGTGGATTTTTGGATGTTCAGAGATACATTGCTTTAACCCTATTCAAACTGCACTATATTGAGTTAGCCTAAAAACTACAAAACTACAAAACTAAGAGAACTGGTTTAACCTTCGTCATACCGGGAATCAAAGGTATACATGGAATACCAGCTGGGGTACAAGTGCACACCAAACGAAACAATTATAGTGCTTCTATTGTACTAGGCACGTGTAACGGAGGGGCCCCCGGAACGGGGGCAGAGCACCGCACGCAGGCCAGTTGGCCCATTGTGCTTCCAACGTGACCTCTGGGAGGGAGGAATGAGGGGAGAGACCCGAAGGGCGACCAGATCCGGATACCGACGGGCGCAAGCATGGACGGGGCCCATAACGTTTCCAGATAGAGCGTATCTGACGCCGCCCGGTCCCTGCTCGCAAGCCACCAACCTCCAGGTCCCCTGGAGCGGAGCCCCATGCTGAGGAGAGACCTAACTGAGCGGCACCGCAGCGACGCCAGGGAAGAAACCTTTACGAGCAAACCACCGTCCAGCCGCAACCCGCCGAACACCGTCGCCTGGACCTACAACCCTGAAACAGATGACAAGAAAGATGATGGGCACAGAAATGAGAGGAAGGAGAGTTGTGGTAGAAGATGAACCACCCCAGCATTCGCCTGGCGGCCTGGAAAAGCCACGAAAAACCCATGGGCCAGAATGGGAGGTGGCCGGGTATCGATCCTGGGCCTTCCGAATGTGGGCCACAGACGTAACCGCCTGAGCCATCCCGCTCGATTTCTATTGTACTACATTCAAACAAATCTGCTTTACTTGTAATATATAAAATTACATATAGTTCGTATACGAAGTTCTATTTGAAAGAATTTAACATTTTAAAAATTTTGAGTTTTGAATTTTAGTGCTTTCTATCGACGAATTATTGCAAAATAATAAAAGGGGTTATAATGCTCTAAACTGACACAAACTAGTTCAAATATATAAAATAAAATGAAACACAAGGATGCAAACGGCATAGATCAATACTACTTTTATGAATAACAGTCTCAAGTTAGAAACATTTTAAGTTCAGACAGCATAATTGCTGCAAATCCTCACAGTCTTGTTCACTGAATAATCACTATATACGAATGAAAGCACTTTTCACATTTTATTCTGCACTTTCTGTCTTTCTTTCTAACAGTACTTGCATCGCGGCTGGCCTTATAGGTCAGTTGGTAGAGCACCTGCCTGCTGTGCGAGGGGTCCCTGATTCGATTTCCAGCTGGGGGTACGAAGTTTTCTCTAAACGGGATTATCCCCTATCCTCCCCGGAGTCTAGAAGTATGAATGAGAGTGTAAATGTGTGGGTTATCTAATGTACAAAACCCAAAGAAGAACCAGAGATCCAACAACTGTATACGAGTTAACGCCATTGCCGATAGGCAATATGTTCCAAAGGTAAAAGGCCGCCGTTATGACCGTTGCAGTTTAAGGCGGAGTATAAATGGAACAATAAAAAAAACTTGTATCATCCTTGCTGGGGATTTGTTGGCCTTTGGTTTAGGGTTGCTGAAATCAACAATTTCTTCTCCAAGCAATTCTTTCATTGCTGTTCTTGTATTTGGTGATACTTTAGCAGCGTTCATCATTTTCATTCTGACATAAGGTTTGATAAGTCCCTATTTCTAACAGAAGCTTCCTTCTTCGGTCATGCGCCAAACCTTTATATTGGGGATTCTTAGTTTTCCATGCTCAACATTGGGCTATATAAAACCTGACAAATTCGAATATTACCGGCACAGTTATACCAGCATAATAAATAAACATAGCAGCATACAGATGACTGATACAAAAAAGTGTTATAATATTAGGTTAGTCACACGGAACGCCAAATGGGGTGTACGTGCATCCCATCGGCTATTTCAGTTCTATACTCATGTTAAATATTTAAATTTTAAGAACAAATTCGCCATAGTTGTATTACAAGGGTCCATAAACAATGTCATGAAGCTACTAGCCTCTAGCTTTCCTTACAACAATTATATGGCAAAATTAGCTTACTTGGGATGCATGTGTACCCCACTTTGTATACAGTGTTACTTTAATCCTAAACGTTCAAATAAGATATAATAATATAGATCTGACTACAATTCTTTTTTTCTTGTGTCCTAAATATCATAGATTCGTCCATATGTAGTCACAATCATTCATTAAATCTATTTAAAGAACTCCTGGATATACAGAAATGCGCTAGTTAGCGAAACCGAGTTGGGAGTTATTCCCTTGTTGCGGTGTTGAGCGAAGGTAAATCGGCAACCCTGGGAAGATGCATCTCGCAACTAAGGATTTGTGTTGTGGCAGACAAAGCGAGCGGGCAGGGTGGAGCCGAATGTAATGCTTCCGGTGGAGGAGATACGCCTACCACTAGCACACCGTGACAAGGTACGAGAAGGCAGGTGCATGGGAACAGAACAGACCTGGGCAGCTGTGCGCTCTCCCAGGGTCATCTTCACCTATCTTCTCAATCTTTGTTACTTTCGAAGTCCACCGTCAACAACTTCTGGATATGGGGTTCATTTCAACAGACATAGGTGCTGCAAATGTAACATTCCAAACCTCTTCATAAGCACTTTTACCTTCTCTATGATGCACTTAGTAAGGTAGGGGAAGTAATGCATTGCACCCAAAATTCCATACCACGATTGCACCGGAAATATATGTTTTGAGGCTCCCTGAATCCAAAAAGTGCATTTTTGTGTGTTCGTCTGTGTGTGCGCGCACGCTATACAAACTGATAGATAAATATGAAAACTTGGTATTTAAGTTTAGTATCCTCCAGAGATACGGCACGAAGATTTTCAAAAAACTGCTCTCACCCCAAACTACCCTTTATATGGAATTGTTACGCATTATTTTCTTAAAAATGACTTGTATCGATTTTAATTTAAATATCATACATTTAAGATGTAACACAAATAAAATGTATGTCTTGAACCTGTTGGGAATAGCCTGTGAAGTCCTATCCATTTGAAAATAATTTTGTATAACTTGTAAATTATAACAGAAAGACAAAAACTTACTGCACAAAGATGTAGATCTGATTAAACCACACAATTTATTTCAAATAACCTTTTTGTGGCATCAACCATTTCCGAGATATCCGTTGTTATTGGTTTTGAATTTTTGAATACTTGTCATTTTTTGAAGTGCTATCACCTTTGAGTTAATTCTAGCGATGTCATGGATAGAGCATGGAGTTTCAAGGCCAGCGTACAGCGACCCGCTTTTAAACATTTGACTGCCGCTTCCGCCTCCTGTATCCCGTTTGAAACTACAACGCAATGTGTAATGCAACTATTTCTGCAAACGTTTCTCTCGATTAATATAAAGTGGATAAAAAATAAGCTTTAGTCCGAATACTTGGTAGAAGCTAAACAAAAATGTGCGATAGTTGGTAGAGAAAGTTATGAGAATGTAGCACATCCAATTTTTAATCTCGTCTTCTGCATTATTGGTTCGAACCAAATTCCTAACGTTTTCGCTTAAGCAGACTAATAATATTTCTTTTGAAACATTTTCTTAGGATTCTGTTTTCAAAGTAGGGGAAAAAAGAAAGGAAAGGAAAACAAAACATAAGCAACAGAATGAAACTTTTGTATCTAAATGTTTATTCTTGATTTCCCCTCAAATAAAAAAGGAATCTGCAGCGAATTTTCAGAAACATACTGAGTTTCCGATAAATTTCCTATACAGAGTGAAACGAATATTGGTGCATTATTTTAAGAGAATATGGTTTAGGTATAGCAGCCGTGGCGCTGTGGGCTAGAGCGTGGAGCTATGATTCCCGGGTTCGATCCCACCCATGGGGTGCGGATTTTAAGTCCTGTATGTAGTACCGGTGCCCATTCAGCATCGTGACGAAAATGAGGAGCTGCAATAGGCAGCGAACCCGGCCACGGAGGCCAACATTCAGGCTGGGGGATGCGTGATGCTGGCCATATCATCTCCCCGTATCGGTTGGAAGATCGCCCACCTCTCATGTGCGTACGTGGGCGTGAGGCCGCAGTGGGGTAGGCGTCAAGGTCCTTCATGGGCTGTAGAGCTACGGGATTACTGTTATTATTATTGTTATTATTATTATTATTACTTTATAGGAAGCGTAACAACATTAAACAATTGTCCTTCAATTAAGGGTGTAATCGAGTAAAAAGAATATTTGATGTCTGAACTACATTAATGAGGAATTCTTTGAAACTGTAAGCTTAAACAGATTATTAAAAATATCATCTTCAAGAAAGAATTGCTTATTGATTTTAATACATTTCTCTGTAATAATATCATTCTTTTTCATACCTTGAATAGTAATTTTAATTGAAAATGACTATCAATCACAGAGTGTAAATTAGAATTAATTTATAACCGCAAAACTCGTGAAAACCTGCCAAGAAATGTTTGTTTTTTAATGGCATTTCTTTTAAGACTCTGTTACTTCAATATATCCAAAGAATTTCCCATTAGTGGGGTTCAAAATTTTCCGCAAGAACCTTTGATCAGAAAAAAACATTGTTGTATCTATACTTTTGTTAACTATAAACAATCTGCTTCTGAAATTAATGAAGTAATGCCCTTTTCAACAATAATGCAATTTTATTAGTCTCTTGACAAACTGCATTCTTCCAAAATATACGTGAAAATATATTAAGCTGTTTGAGTTAAGAAGAAAATAGATTCCATAAATTTAAAAAGCATATATTGCTGTTGGAATTCTTCCTTTAACGTATCTTCAAAGAAAGCAGACACAAAACTAATGTAAGTCATTTTCAATTCACATATTCTAGCATAGTCTTTAAATCATTTTCATGTGTTTAATTTTGTTTAAAGAACTGAACCCTGAAAAACTTCCACCTCTATAAAAAGGCATCCTTCCCAAAAGGCTATGTGACGCAGAACAACTGTTTATGATTCCGTTAAATGCTTCTCTAATTCATATTTCTATTACAAACATTTCTAGCATTTTGTTGCAAAGACAGGTGTTTTATCGCATCTACTTTAAAAACGTATTTGCTCCTGTTATGGTTTACTTTGTAACTTCTTTCTCAAAAGTTGAGTAATCTCCTGTAGAAAGAAGGCCATTGGAAGCGCTCACAAGGGAGGAGTTGCAAAGTTGTCAACGAGAATGGCAAAGAAACTTACAAGAAAAAACGATAACAAAACCAAAGCGTTTAGTAACCGTCCAATTCGTTTCTTTCTTGAAGTTTTTATGTCTTATGCAATGTGTCTATGAAAATAATAATAATAAAAAATATATCCACAGCTTTCTTCTGATTGCTTCGATATTTTTACCGCATACCAGAGCACAAAACGTATAGTGCACACATTTTAACGAGCTATGTCAATCCGTTAAGTACGAATCTTTCATTCATTATCAATCATGTTTTGATATGGTAATATGAGATTCTCCTTGGACCCTACGGTTTATCGCATCGCTCCCAGAATTTTAATTTGAGCTTAGTGTACAAACGTAACCACATTTTGGTGCAAGAATTTCTTACTTTTGCTTAATTTAAGACAGAAAAAAGTATGTATTTTATTGAATTTTTCAACTTTTTGATTGCGAGTTACGGAAAATAAGCAATTTCAGCTGAACTATTTAATATCTTTTAAATAGTGCACAACGATCTTTAAATTCATAATTTCTGAAGCACTCCCAAAAATTTCAAACCAAAAGTTATAAACTGTAGATCAAGGAGCATTTCGAACAGTGAAAAATGCTGAACAAAAGGAATTGAGAAAACTGAAGTTTAGAGCTCAACGCGGTGCTTTACCTAAATGGAACAGGACCAATTAATTAGCCATTTGTGGATTTAAAATTGTTAATATTAAAAAGCAATTGTGTAGCAAGAAAGTACAACGTTTAAATATAAACGTGCAAAAAACAAAACAAGATATGAAAACTTTCACATTTTTTGTCAAATTTCACATATAAGCTGCCTTAAAATCATTCACCGTATAAGCATTTCACATTGACCCTAAAAATATTACGAACAAGGGGATGATTCCAAATACTTATAACTCCTTGTTTCTTTTCCAGTTCCAACGAAAAAAATATCGCAATTTTATGAACCAGTTTTTGTTTTACAAATGCTGTAGATGTAACGTTACCATACAGTAAGAGAATGGAAATCATTTGAAATTTCTCAACTTCTAAAGCTGAAAATATATAACGGGATCGAAAGCTTAAAGGTCTCAAAATACCCTTTCAGTGGAATAAAATACTTGAAAAAACTAAAATTTTCGAAAATACAAAATGCAATACGATATAAAGTAGCCCAAAAAAAGTACAAATTCAGCATTCAGGAAAACCCACCCTAGTCACATGCAGAGTATATGCCCGAACTCAGGCAGCGTCGGAAAGTCTGCGCCCTAAGCGCACAAACGGATCCTCCCCTATTCCTTAGAAATATGAACACTAAATTAAATTCCATTGAAGTGGAATTATAATCCTAAGCTCTACAAGTCATTAGGTGACGAACACTTGCGTTTCAATTCACATTTAAACCCTGTCACTTTTAAAAACTCATGTCTGCAAAATGATAAATGATATTGTGGACTGATCTACAAAATAAGTCGGGACATATCAGATAGGAGTTGCCCGACATGTATTGTTAGAGAATAAGGGAAACCCTCAGAAAGAAAAAAAAAATATTCAGGCAAATCACCCGAACGGAGATTTGAGGTTGGAACCTTTGGATTAACGGACAGACACGCCACCCCCACACTAAGGAGATGGGCTTCCATAGTTTCTGACCCAGCGATAGAAAACTGCTGGGAGTCGCTTATAGCATATACCTCCTTTGGAAGGAGCCTACAATACCGGTATGTTTTGCAGTTACAGGAAAATAACATGTACATTCGCACAATAGCGTCAAGTCGGAAAATGAAGCAATCCACAATTAGACGTATAGCTTCTCTCAGCGATTCTAACCTCGGAGCGAGCGAGTCTGATGTACGATTCGAGCCTACAACAGCGGGCTAATAACGTGGACTTTGTACAGCCAGCTACTTTGAGCGAAATTGCCACAACTCTAAAGGCTTCATTTTTCCCTGTTTACATTTTTATGCGAGTGTACACGAGAAGTGTATATGGCTATTGGTTTGTGCCACTGAAGTTATATCGTTCTCATGTGGCGAAAACCATGTTTAAGTAAAGTGAAATGTTTTAATTGTGCAATTTATAAAGCACCACAAGGAAGACGCAATACGTGACAGTGTAGCATTATGCATACGGTACATAGCTTATTGAACTTTATGGTAATCTGGTTAAATGGTGAAGCCAACACGGCTAATTCTCACAGCAGGAGCAATTAACAACGGCACACGAAGCAGATACCAGAAGGAAGCAAAATCACGGTATGATTCAATCGTTTTCTCTAACACATAAGTACTATGTACAACATAAATTAAGCCTTGATGTAACGACATAGATCTTAGCGTAGAATTAACAATGAAAAAATCGGATCTGTAATATTCATACGGGTTTCTCTACCCATTACCATCCATTTCGTACTCACTTATGTATTATTTACATAAAAATTATTAAAACTAGCTAACACAAACTCCGTTACCTTAAAAATGCGGAAATACGATTCAGTTGCTTTATTCTAAATCTGTATTTATCATAAGCTTATGCAAAAAAATTTGACGTGATACTATCTCACGACTTTCTCTGTGCGCTATTATATACAGGGGCAATATAAGCTATTTTTACAAAACTATGCCACCAGTGCTATTGACTCGAGGATAGTGGCAAGGTCCAATGCAATTAAACATTTCCGCCATATCTTCATGTTTACTATACGCCCGTTAGAGTATGTCAGAGTGCGGTGCAGCATTCTACGCTGCGATAATAATCGCGTCACCATCAGTCAGCATGGGGACTATGCAGTTGCGGAGGGTGCTCATTGTTGCCCGCTGTTTTATAAATCGTGATTAGCCACGTCCGTTGAAAGGAAATTCAGGACCGAATCTAAATGAATTGCAAGTTCGGATAAGAGAAGCATTAGCAACCAGTGACCATATTATAATAATCCATAGAATTTGGGAGGAACTCGCTTATGGATTAGATATATGCCGTGTTACAAAAGGAAGTCACATTGAGCATTTGTAATACTTGTACATGAAACTTGAGGTTGTGCTGATGCGTTTACTTCATTAATCAATTAAATCTGATTTATACTTTCTTCACAAAGTTCCCTTTTGTATAACTAATTTATAATGATCCTGTATATTCTACAAACTATTCGTGCCTACCTGCTTTTCTTTCCTGTCAATCATAATAAAGTTGATAATTGATTTCAACATAAATTTTGCCAGTAGCATGTCCCTAATGGCATACAGAAGTTTCATAAGACAGCTGCCTTGATCTTATTTATATCTTACAGGGCTCAGGAGAGACGAACGGTACTCGAAAGTATATTCGTTGAAGTGCTGGAAAATTCAAACAAAGAACATCCAATATTTTGGAAATGGTTAATACTACGAAAACAATTTATTTAACACAAACTGTAGGTCTTAGCGAGCTCTGCATTTTTCTTTAAGTCAGTTTCTCTCATAGTTTCCCCAGTTATTTAAAATTCAATACGATTGAAGAGGACTTCACAGGAAATTTACAGAAAATTTAAGATATCTATGCATTTTATTCTTCGTACAGATATCTCAGACATATGATGTTAATCAAAGGCGTTAAAGTCATTTTTGAGAAAATGAAAAATTAAACAGTGTTTGATTCACGTATGAAATTTGGTATCTATCCGGCATTTCATTTTCGAATCAAGAAGTTCTCTCTCTCTCTCCCTCTCCCTCTCTCAACTTTTTGACTACTTTAGCATTAACATTTAAAATTAAGCTGTACTTATTTATGTGTTAAAAGTATTATAAAAATTAATGCGTTGTTTCTACTTTTCATTTTGTTTCTTCACATCATTTCATTTCTACTATCTACCTTTGTGATAGGTTAGCACGGAACAAAATTATTTAAAATCAGCCACTATTTTAAAAACAAGGAGTCAATGTATAGGTTTTAGCTTAATAGGGTTACACAGTGTAAACAATTTGGGAAACATTATTCTGAAGCGTTAAAGCAAAGGAGTGTTAATAAAAAATATGCTGATATAATTTCAAAGGCGACTGTACCATGTGTGTGCGTGTCGAGTGAGTTGCCTCCGCGGTAACTTGTGAGGCTCATATTCTAGAGGTCTCGGGTTAGATTCCAGTCGACCGCCCATTCTGACTTTTTTAAAGATTTTCCCTGGTCGGTAGGCGAATTCTGGGGTGATTACTAATCTACCACGATTTCCTTTCGTTTCGTTTTCTTCTCATGTTTAAGGTGTGATTCTAGGTTTCGTGGTGAGCGGCGGTGCTTGCTCCAAAGAAACAATATTCCCCGTGAACACTAGAGCGCTGCGTGGCTGGAGGGGTCGTTCATCGCCCTCTCTGTGCAGCTCCAGTAATGGGTCGGGAATTTAGCCAAGAACTGTTAGGGACTTCTGTGGCTTGTTTGCCTGCGCCTTGCAGCCCCCTGTGGTTCATTCGCTTCATTCTCGCTCCTGAGGGTGGTAGCCGCAATAGATTTCACTTAGGTCCCACTGCGCGAGGAGTCCCTCTCCGTTGTATATCCTATATACCCTGCGTGTGTACGCACAAGCTGTTGCATGCATTCAAAGGTATATGATATAAAACCTTACACAGCAAGCAAGACTATTTTATATCTCAAGGTACACGCTACTGTGCAAGAGCTACGATAAATCCCAGTCTAAACCTTTTTTTCATTAATCAGAGCAATATTCGTAAGCATAGTCTCCCCATGGACGCAAGCTTGCATGCACTTGAAAATTGAGCCCCTTCTACGTTTCCATCACAGAATCATTATTTTATTTGCATTCCTCCTGCATTAGCAGGTGCGGCATGAAGTAGCAGAATGGAAATTTGAACAAAAAATACACGCCCCTGGATTAAATGGGGATTACAGTAGCCGCATTTAAAGAGAGACTTAAGCATGGATTTTGTGGTATCGCTGAAAGGTATGTATACGACACAAGAAGCACCGCAATAAAAAATTGGATGTGTTACAGTCGCATGACTTTTCCTACCTTCTATCGTTTATTAGTGGCTATACAAATTATTCTTACGAAAATGTATTTTTCTATCTAATTCATTTTAATCGAGAAAATACTACTTTGCAGAAGTAGCTAATTACACACTTCGTTAGGATACAAAGAGAATAGCGATAGTCAAATGTTGAAGAACTGGACCATACATGCTGGCCTTAAAATTCCATAATCTTTCCATGGAATCGCGAGAAACAACTGAAAATCGACAGGACTAAAGGATGACAAAATTATGAAACAAATCCAACTATTTGTAAGGGATATCTCCAAAGTGGCCTATGTCACAGTTATTTGAAATAAATTGTGTTTTAAAGATATCTACATGTTTGTGTGGTATACGTTTTCGCCTATCCTTAACGTTTACCAGTTATACAAGATTATAAAAAATTCCTTCCGAATGAAAAGAACTTCACAGGCTATTCCTAGAAAATTCAAGATATACATTTTATTTTCCATCTAAATATATTTTATATGATATTTTAATCAAAATCGTTAAGAGCCATTTTTATAAAATAAAGAATTTCGAAAATTTCAATACCGACATTTCACCGGAAATGCATGTTTTAAGGCTCTCTAAACGCCAAAATGCATTTTTAGGAAAATCTCCGCGTGAGTGTCTGTGTGGTCTGTGAACAGCATAACTCAAAAACGAAAAATCGGGAAAATACCAACCTGGATATCTTAGTTCGCTGTCTTCCAACATTGCGACACGAAGGTTTTCAAGAAAATCCTCTCCACCCCAACTACCCTTTACATGAACGTTTTTCGAACTTTTTTATTTTCTAAAGAATGGCCGTAACGATTTTGATTAAAATACAATACATTAAAGATATTTACATGACAAATGAAATGTACAAATATCTTGAATTTTCTGAAATAGCCTGTGAAGTCCTTTTCATTCTCAAGGAATTTTGTATAATCTTTTATAACTGGCAAACGTTAGGCGATAGACGAAAACGTGCTCCACAAAAATGTAGATCTCTTTAAAAACACACAATTTATTTCAAATAACTTTTTTGGCAGAAGCCATTTCTGAGATATCCTTTACAACGGTTCGAATTGTTCAATACATTGTCATTCTTTTAAAGTCCTGTCGACATTCGGTTCTTTCTCGCGATGTCATGGAAAGAGTATGGAATTTTAAGACCAGCGTATAGCGTCCAGTTCCTAAACATCTGACTATCGCTGTTCCCTTTGTATCTGTAACGAAATGTGAAATGTAGCTATTTCTGCATAGGTTTATCTGGATTAAAATGAAGTAGATAGAAAAATAAGCTTTAATAAGAATAGTTTTATACTCACTAAGGTGGAGAAAGTCATGTGAATGTAACACATTAGATCTTTTGTTTTAGTGTACTGAAAAACGTGAAGTGTAATCTATCGATTTTTTTGGGTGAAATATAATACTCCTATTGTAGGTAAATGGTAAAGTAACAATGAGTGATAAAGGAAACGTTGGAAAATTGCTACTTTTATTCCTTTTATAGGCAATGCTCTTTACCAAATGCAGTATGCAAGTGTCTCTAGCAGTAATAAAATTTCTTATTCCTATGCTTAGCTTCAATTTCCTTTCCAAATTGAGTTTGGGTTCGTGCTTTGTTAAAATCATTGTGGGGTCACAAATGTGCATCAAAATGAGAAAATAATTACTCCTTCGTCTCTAAAAGTATTATAGAAACGTGTCAGTAAGAGGTATCATTTGGAAGCAAGTTAAGTGCTAAAGTCATATATGTGGTAATCTCCGACATCACAAGCTAACATTAGGTTGTTACTAGGAGGAATACTTTTCGGTTATCTCTTAATATTAAAATCCCATGTTTTAGGTACACTTTTACCCTAAACATTTAAACATTCAGCAAAGAAGTTTTCGAAATATGTGTGACCATTTGTTGTGAATATGTTAATAATGATGTTTAATCTATCAAATCTTTACGGTCTTAAGAATATAAGTGCTAATCTAATATGTTATACCTTTTATTACAATTTAATTTTTACTTGGGCACGAATGCAAAAATGCATTACTTTTAGTTTAAATCAAAGAAGCATACGACGTTCTTCCTCTACGACGTTTAGTTACTGAGCAAATTGTACCAACATGACGGAGGAAAGTCAACTGAAAAAATCAGCATTAGCTTTGCTTATCATTAAGGCTACATGATGCACAGTTTGAACGTTTTAAAAAGTTTGAAAGAACTGTTTCATTCTTACCAAGTAATAAACGGAATACATTTTATTATACCGAGTGGTTCAGCTGTCCCTTATTATTTGGTTTTATGCAACCGCAGATTACAGTCTAACCTGAAAACATCCCTCCCGGAACCCATTCGGGATTAACAGAACGACACTAGGCTCGAATTGACGCGATAGAATACACCATATTGCTTAGTGCGCGTGTAAATTTATGTTAGAGATTCCTGAGCTCTTTAAACAATTCCAAATGTTAAAAAGACATACTTGTGTATGCCAACGCTACGTGACTGTTATTACACATAATACAAACTATGAAATGTGTATCTATCTACATAGTAGCGCAGTTGGTTAGCGCGCGGTGCAATAAGCATAAATTCCTAGATTCTCGATTGAGGTTCGAATCCTACCAAAAGTACTTTCTTTCTTTCTTTCTTTCTTCGTTTTTCTTCTTACTCACATGACACAAAGCAAGATGGGCAATTTGAACATTTTTTGATTACTTATGTGTTTGTTTTTCTGTCGTTCTCTTAATTTATAATGTTTATTTGTACATCTTGTCTAACTTTAACAGTCTAATTACATACAAAATAAAAGAAAACAGTCTGATGCACATTCATTCAGGTTTAACTAAATACCTAAGTATGCAGGTATCCCTACTATGTTTTAAAACTTATACATTTCAATTTATACTACAGTACAAGACCAAATGTTGAGGATCCTTTTAAAAGAAAAATACAAAAAATCCTTTCAGATGGAAAGAAAACTAAGCTCAATTCTCATAACTTAACACACATCTCTTCAATATCCACTAGATAAGACGTTTCAGACATATATGCAAGAATTTAGTGATGAAACTTAGCGAAGCAGCTGTTCGAAATAATGACTTCCTTCGTCGATACAAATCTGTGCGCAATGTTGCAATGACAACCTGTCACGTAGTAACATCTGGGGTGTAACGGATCTGCAGACTTCACTGATAAGTTGCTGAAGATGATTAAGGCTCTCCGGCTGTTGTTTGTACACCATTTGCTTTAAATGGCCCCATAGGAAGTAGTCGAGTGGCTTAAGACCGGGATATCACGAGACAGGCCCTCCCCTTCCTATCCATTTTCCAGGATGTATATCGTGAAGATAGTTGTGAAAGATCATAGACCGGTGCGGTGGCGCACCATCATGCTGAAACCAACTACGTAATCTTTCATTCAACGGTACATGCTCCAGGAAAGGAGAGAGATCGTTTTGAAGGAATTGAAGGTAGCGTGCTCCCGTAAGGTTACCTTCGAAGAAATGTGGCCCAATTACGTGGTCACCCAAAATGCCACATCATACATTAATTCCTCGTTGGTCCTGAAAAGCTGCCTGTCTTACCCAATGAGGGTTTTCGACATACTCCAGTAGTGCATGTTGTGGCGATTCATAGTTCCATTGTTGTGAAACCGCGATTCTCTGAAAATAGGACTTTGGATAAAAAAAAGACGGTTCACGCTGCGTAATACCCACCGGCAAAAGACTACTCGAGCTTCAAAGTCGCGACCATGTCATTCCTGGCGTAGCTGCAAACGGTAAGGATGAAATTTATTGCTATTCGCATAACTGATCACCTACTGATGTTTGTATCCTGCGACAGTTCCCGCGTGCTAATATGCGGATTACTTAAGGCAGCGTCTAAATTCATTATGGCCAGAGGTAAGTGGTGCTTCTCTAACAGGACCTGTTCTTTCAAGTGCTTCTCCTATACGTAAACGACATTCAGCATTCCGGTAAGTATTGGATGTCGGTTGTCGTCTTTCCAGAAATGATTTTCATACAGGGTTTAGCCTGTAATGAATTCAGTTGAACTTCTCCGCAAATAAATTGCATGTCAACGTACCCATCATTGGAATACATCGCGACGGACTGACTCTACCTATTTAATGGGCTCTGAGGTTCATAGGAGATAAGCTTTATTGTATACCTACAAGCTTATATTCGTCTAATTGGGCATGTCTAGACTTATAGAGACTCCCGAAAGTATTCTCTAACCAATTTGAGGATTCTAGCGACCGAACTGGTGTAGAGAAAATTCTCATTTTTAATATACGTATACTACAAGGAACCGTTGATTATAACATGTTAGGTGTTGTTATATTTTGCTATTGTTTTTATTAATTTTATGCATTATAAAATCGCCTTAATTATTCAAAGTTTTGGTCAAGTTTCTTTATCAAAATAGTTGCAATGAAACGTAGAAATTGAAAACTGCAGAACTCGTAAAATGAACTGTCATTTGTTCTTCATTCGTGTACCTATTTGCTTTACTGCCACAATTTTTGGTGTGACAGACGAACACTCTGAAATCACCACTTGTACCCTGATGGATAAAAAAAAAGCTGCGACTCGAAACGCGTGGACACGGGAACGTCAAAATAACCAGCTGAGCTACAAGCACCGTGTTCGCTATACCCGTTAGAACATGTACTAGGCACACTTTGCATGCCCTCTTTACTTCGATATCTTTATAACCTTTGTGTAACTCCTTTTTGTAGCTTAGAACGTATGATAGTCATCGTATTGCATGTATTGTAGCAACAGCTGCTAACCGCATGTTTTTGAAATGGACATAGCTCTTGCTGCTAAGATCTGTTTTCCTTTGAAGAGCGAGCAAGATTTACACGGCTACCAAATAGCCAGCAAGCATAGTAATATCAACCATCTTGGTTTCAAAGCATTGCAGCGCTGCATGTTTGTGAAAATTGCAACACCAAGAAGGAAACGCATGAATTCAATGGATTTAATACCATAGATTGGGTACATGACAGGTAACAAATGATAAACGTTTCAAATCTATACATGACCTTTGAGCCCTAATATTCAGTATTTCGTGTGGCCTCCATGCACTGCAATTGGAGGTGCTATACGCCGTAGCATTGAATGAAAAAGGTTCTGAATAAGTTCCTGAGGGATTTCCCTCCATGCAGTTTGTATTCGAGCCCACAAATCCGTGACACTGGTTACTGGACGACCGTGACGCACCAGGTGCCGACCAACCATATCCCAGACATGTTCGATGGGCGACATGTCAGGCAACGTGCAGGCCAGGGAAGCAATGGTACCCGTCGCTCTTCGAAGAAGGCTTGTACATTCCTCGCAATATGTGGCCGGGCATTGTCCTGTTGAAATGTGGCCTGTGGAGATGCCTCAAGCAGGGGGAGTTACTCAGGCTCTACAACTACCGTTAGGTACCGGTTGCTGTTCAAAGTGCCCTCAATTCGCAGGAGGCGAGATCGGTTGTTGTAACCAATGGCGCCCCAAACCATCACACCTGGTGTTTGTCCGCTATGCCGCTCAACAATGCAGCCTTCCAGGTTGCGCTCACCACGGTACCGCCGGACACGTATGCGGCCATCACTGTAGAACACGTTGAAGCGGGACTCGTCCGAAAAGACTACATTTTACCACTCCGCACCCCAGTGACGGTGTTGACGTGCACATTGCAGTCGGAGGAGCATGTGGTTTCTGGACAATGGAAGCCGACGTAATGGCATGCATGCAACCAGTCCAACCTGCAGCAGACGGCGACGAACCGTTGATGCAGACAAGTTCACATCTGTTGCAGTGCTCCAGCGTCGAGCCAACACTGTGGATGAAGCTGTACGGTCCGTTATGGCCATGCGGACAAGATGACGGCCATTCCGTGCTGTGATCATGTTCCGTAGTCCAGTACCCGCTCTTCGCTGCGTACGACCTTCATCTATCCACTGCTTCCACACACGCATCACTGTCGTAGCAGCATGCCCTGAACGAGCCGAAATGTCACGGTATGACAAACCCGCTTCCCGGAGGCCGATCATTCTACCCCGTTCGAACTCACTCACATGCCGATATGGCTCCCTTTGACGTCCACGAGGCATACTGGCACACACTTTATTGTTTCCACCTTGTTTGACAGCTCTGCACTGACTACACTGGCCGCAACACTCACCTTGTCGGACCGACATGAGAGGGCTCTGCTCGGCCTACGTGTACCCCATCTCTCTGCAAACCTAATTACTTATTGCTTGCACACTCTGCTACACTTCCACCAAGTTTGGAGTTATTCGGGAAATTCTTTCTTGGTGTTGCAATTTTCACAAACGGCAGTGTAATAAGGTGCAGGTGAACCACTCGGTATAGACACAGGTGATCGGAGTCATTAAGACACGGACTCATGAACGGGAGGTCCGCGGTTCAAATACCGCCAGGACTGTCCTTGACTGAGGTTTTCCCAAGGTTTTCCTCAGTCCTCATAACTGGCAGATGCCAGGGAGGTACCTTAAGATTAGGCCTGGAACCCTTCCTTCCCAAATTTCCTTCTCCAATTATCATTTCATTTTAATATCATCAGTGCCCACCGCCTGTGGTGCCGTATGCAGTAAGAACGGGCGTTAAACGCTACTAAAATATGTTATTATTTTCACTGTTTTATTTACGGTATACGTGATTATTATTTAGAAAGCATATTTTTTTCCGTTTATAAAAAGTTTTATCTTTGCTTACCTATGTATCACACGCGCGCGCACACACACACACACACACACACACACACACACACATGCCCGAGGCGATCCCAGAGAACTCGCTATTCCTCGAGTTATGAATTGCAAATTACTCTCCGTAGGCGCGTGAGCTAGCTATCGCTGAGCGAGGTCACTGAAGCCGAATCAGACCCGGCGGCCGGCGTCATTCAAGATTCGGTAGTTTAGAGTGAAAGGCGAAAGATCACTTACCTCACCAATTAAACTTACATTTCATGCATTGACTATTAGCTGTTATTCTCTGATAATGGAGGTAAAGCCTCTCTTATAGCTACGCAGGAGAGAGGAAGGAAAGCCAGAACACCACCATGAACCTACGATAATTTCTTAAACAGCGTTTTACAGTGTCTTCTCTACACAGCTTTTGACAGTATACCTCCGCACATAGAAACTAGATCTTGCAACATAAATATGTTAGCTTATCTGATTCTGCTATTACCTGATAAAATGAAAACGGCTTAAAACGTATTCCCAAAGGAGATAAAATAATTCTGATTTATAGGAGATGCGATGACAATGGAAAATAATAGTGTGTATGCTATATATGCTCACAGAAACCAGCTAAAAATGAAATAATTATGATTATATCTTGGCAGTAGCATACTTTGTTTCTTTGTTAGCATAGCAATCTTTGTATATATAAATACGTTGCATGCTTACTGGAACAAAATATACTAATTTTATAGTGCCTCTAATTGCCTATTTTAATAGTGTGTACCTTTTCCTAACTTAAGGACCTATTATGGCTTTTATTTTGTAATGAGAAATTTTATTAACGTTTATGCCTATCGTAATTTCATTACTTTTGTTATTGGAGGTTATGAATTAATATTACTTAGTAATAATGATGTTAACCTCAGTATTACAATTAGTATTTCTCGCTCTGAGCTCAAGAAACATTGTTGACAACATGCACGAGGAAGTTTGTAATACGGGCATTCCTTTCCTAACGCTAGCAGTTGCATTGTTTCGCGTAATGCATTGGCTGTATTGGTACTTAACTACTTCCCATACGACCTGTAAACTTTAAACTCCGTGGATGGAACCTACGTAGGAAAGATGAGCACATGTAAAGGAAAGCTAGGAAATTCGAATACAACACATTTCTCAAGATTCAATAATTTACTTTCAATTGTTAAAGTACATATTTTTCTTTTAACGTGTTATAGTTCTTGTTTGCTTCTTAAATTGTCTCTGGATAAACAGTTAAATAAAAAATGCGTTAATTCATTGTTCTGACGATGTTCACTATAAAGTTTTAGAATGCTTGGGCTTCCACGTAACAAACATGCCCAAAAATGCGTGTGTCCATTCACTATGTCTGATTTATATGTTCACTCCATTTAACAAACAACTATACAACATGGCTAATTTCAATCAATTTAACGTTAATTTAAACTTTGAAAATTTTAACAAAGATAAACTTTAAAATTGTAGATGAGACAAACCTTAAAAGTTTTGCAAAATAATATAATTACATTAAATTTAAAGCTCACGTAACCGTTAATGGTTCTCTTTCTTCCATTACTTTAACGAATTGCAAAAGTTAGACAATACATCATGGTAAAGGAAATTACTCATGTGTTTTGAAAACTCCTGAACGGATCTCTCTAAAAATGCGTCACTCTGGCTAGAATTTCTGAACAATTATTACCAAAAGGGAATTTAGGTAAACACTCACCGAAAGAATAAGTAGATAGCGAATTTAGAGCCGAAAAGAAATTTTGAAGTTCTGCCTCATTCGTACCTTACACTTTCGTCTCTCCAGTTGCGACCTGTCAGCTCGACGCAATTTTCCTTTCTTGTTCCTGTCGCCAGTCCACACGCCGGGAGTCGACCTGAACGCAGCTTGCAATTTTCGCCACTAGGGCAGCCAGGTACGTCACTCGGCTGCCGTATCCACCATAGAAGGGTGGCAGTTGCTACCACGTGACCAGACTACAGATAGAGATGCCGCCTCTCTCGGCATCTAGCGGTCTGATAGATTAATGCATGGTAACCTTTCGGAGTTGGGGGAGCCGAAATGGTACAGTAATAATGAAATAGTAGCTACTTAACACAATGAAACGTACGGTAAATAGTACTGACTTAAAACGACTCAATGCAAACGCAACAATAGCCTTTTTAACAATTATACATAGCAGACTCAATAATAATCACAAACCAGCGTGGGAGTGTAAGACGTATTCAAGAGTGAATTTACTTACAAACCGATAATAGGTCATAAAAAATACATAGTGACTGAAGAATGCAAATTTAAAGAAATATTTACATTTACACTCCATTAAGAGAATAGCAGAATTTAGCAATTTTAATATATGGAATACGTCTATTTCATATTTGATATTTCTATACTATTCCCCAAGTCCAAATATGTGTCTAAGTGGTAAATGAATAAATGATTTGCCTTCTAAATGGATATCTTACTGTATTGCCTACATTAGTGCCCATTTTAAACTTGTAGTGCTTATTTGCCTGCCTATTTGAAGTTTTCTTAGCGACTATTCCACCGACGTCTAATTATGATACTGTCAGACTAACGGAAAACTCTGAAGCGAAACACAAAATGTTATACATGCACAGACACACCCATTAAGAAGGTAAGAATGGTCGCCAAATAAAGTATAGCAAACTACACTAATATTTGTCACACAATCACCAAATTGTGCCTATTTTGATGAAATGAGCACACATGTAAACAGCATTTAGTTTTATGTAGAAAAAATTGAAATCAGGATACTTCTATTCATTGCTGAAATGATTACAAAGGCTGAAGTGGAATTTCTGTTCCCAAATACTGTAAGCAACACAAGGATGGGAAACGTACTCTCTGTTCACCGGCGTTTTAGCTAGTGGGGTGGGTTTGGCCTATCTCTCAGGTAGTTTCAGCTTGTGTGAAGGGTACACAGAATGCTGAACTCCTGCCGCGTGCGCCGCTTACAGTGGAAAACAGCTAACAGAGTTTCCCTATCGTGCGACTTTACCTCCTACTTGCCTCATAATACTATCTCCTTCCACTAACTAAACCCCTACCTGCTTGGAAGGGCTCCCCCACCCACTAGGTAAAAGGTCGCCGAACGGAGTACGTCACAATTTAGACCCAGGTAGTGAATCTATTTGTCAATCCTTTTTATAAATTTAGGCGAAGCTAGCAAAGGGAATTAGTCGTTGGGAAAAGCTAACTGCTGGGTCCTCGCTAGAATTCCGAATTCACAAATTGCAAGAATTTATGGTTCATAAAGCAGACATTGGTACCTGTGATTTAGATGCACTTATGAAAATGTTTAAGTGAGGTGATAGACTGGAAACGATTGTTATTTAATTTAACACAACCACGCATTCTCACAACAGAATTAATTTATGCAGTGAATGAAGAAAATGGACAGAATAGGTAGAGAATCTTTTTGAAATATGGAGAGAGCAGAAGGGACCAGAAATTGTTAATAAAACGCAGAAGAAAGAAAAAGGTAATTAGGATGCGAACAGCAAATCCGAGATTATCGTGAATAATGTTTTTTAAACTTTAAGGCAATGTACTAGTCGGCCACGATATAACTATGTGTGGTGGGTAGAGGAACTAATCGGATACCAAATAAATAAGCGGGCATCGGAAGGTCAGCCAGGTAAAGAAAATATCCGCGGTTGCGAGTTGCATTTACTAGCGAGGTTGAAGCCTGCATATGTAGTACTGTTTTCATTGTGCGACTGTACATTTCCCTATCGCCTTACCTCCCACTTCCCTCTGATCCCTAGCCTTGATTGGCAACAAAACACAGTGGCACCTTCCATCAAACGTATTCATATCGTGGCTGACTCGTATATATGAACATCTAAAAATGCAGTTTTTCTTCTTCTTCTTTAAATATATGGTACTTCTTTACCATATATTTAAATAATAAAAAGCATGGCACACACAAAGTTTAACGAGTTATATCAAACCGTTCTTAAGATATTAATCTTTTATTCACAATCAATCGACTTTTGATATGTAATAGGAAGTGCTCACCCCTACAGTTTATCGTATCGCTCCCAAATTTTTAATTTGGGCTTAGTATACAAACATAAAGAAATAAATGTGCAAGTATTTATTAATTTTGATTATTTAAGAGAAAATAAATTTTTGTGTGCACATGTTACTGAATTTGTAAACATTCTGAATGTGAGTTATGGAAATAACATCAGCTGAACTATTTAATACTGTTTAACTAGTGCACAACAATTTTAAATCCGTAATTTCCGAAGCTCTCTGAAAACAAGCTAATAAATAGTAAACTGTGGTCCAAGAAGTGCTTTGAATAGTGAAAAAACTGAACAAAAGTGAACTGAAAAGAATTGTGTTTTAAAGTTCAACGCTGTGGGTTATCTAAATCAGACACGGGGAGCTTGAGCTCCGCGGGACCATAACAAACCCACCCATACAGTACCCCTTCCACGCACCTGTCCTTGTAGATGTGCACTATTTTTGTTTTAAAATTTAGTGTAACTAATTTATGAAAGTCTTAAATTACATCCTTTTTTGTTATCCAAACTTTTAGTGTAACTAATTTATGATATTCTTAAATTACATCCTCTCTTTTTTATTTTTCATTTTACTATGGCAGGGTGGTACAGTATTTAATTGCAATTTTTCCCCATGGGAAGGGGTAAACTCAGAAGGTAATTCTCTGCCAGACTAAGAATCGAGAACATGTAGATAGCCACCAAAGGTTCGTTGAAAGTGCAACCAGAGCAAATCTTCCATCTAGCTGTGCGCAAGAAATCTATATACTGCTGGGCATCAGTAGTTTCGCGGAAATTCCAAAGCAGATAGTAGATACTGTGTCCAAGTATCCAAATGAGGCTATTGTGCTGCATATGTGGAAACCGGAAGTTCGGACGAAGAAAGCTTTCCGGAGTGCAACTGTGGAAATCCAACTTGCGTAAGAAGGCCACCGCAAGGTTATATATACCAGATGCCATGGAGCAGCTGGAAATGCGATGTAGTAGAATATCCGGCTGTTGACAACGAAGGCACAATGAGGAGTCACATAAATGAACACTCGTGAGCCGCTGACGGGTGGTATCACGTCGTGGACTGCCTCGAACCAAATGGAGCGAACCGTGTAAGGGAGTATAGTGCTAGTGATATTTTTCCAGAGTTGTTCGTAGTCAAGGCTAGCTGGCGCAATGCGTTCGAGGCACATCGAAGGGAAGTCGCATACTTGAATGAGATCTTCATAAATTTTGCGCAACATTCGATTGCCAGGCTGTTGACAGTCTAAACTCAAATAACACCATTCCAAGAAATATGTGCGCGGATAGAGTAAAGAGGCAGGGATGGAGCGAACATCCACGGGATTTCGCAGATCCAGGTGAGTGGAGCAAGAAGTCACCCAAGATGCAGAAAAGATGGAATTCAAGGCTTGTATCTTCCTCCCGCGACAAAGAAATAGCGCTAAGCACCTGAAGCCAAAATTAAAGGGTCCGATACCTCCCCTTAGGGGAGATAAGTGCAAGGTAGACATAGGAACTTTAAAGATACAGCCCTGCCAGAGGAACCAGGAGATCGCAAAGGTGATCTGCCGGGAATATAGTTTCGACAACGGCAAAACGTGGGCCACAAACCAACACTGCGATAGGAGGTACAGATGCACCACCCAGCTGCATTGATACAGGCACAGGTCGCGATGATAGAAGGTCGGTGCTGTATTCTTAATGCGGCTAACAATTGGTTTCCAGTTTAGATGTTGCATTTCACCGAAGGATGTGGTAAAGTTAATGCCCAAAATCTTCAGTTTCGAAGCTATCTGTAGCGGTGCCAGTGATGGAGGTGGTATCCATCGTCCAACGAGAAGAGCTTTAGATTTCAAGGCCGTAGATTACGCTAAATCGGAGTAAAACATCCCACAAGGAGCGTAGGTCAGCAGCAACGGTACGGATAACACTAACGCCATCAGCATATGCAGTGCACCCAATTTGTGAGAGTGTAAGGATAGGCCTACAACCGTGTTTTGAAACTGACAAAGCAATGGATTCAAAGCAAGAATGAATAAGGACATAGAGGCTGGGCAGTCTTGGCGGACCGAACTGCCAATAGAAAACTCATGTGAAAGAAACCCATTAACCTGCACACAACTCGAAATTCCGTTATATAAATATTTGGTATGTATGAGATAAAGGTGTCACTTAAGCCAGGTCAAGCCAAATATTCAAACAAATAATTATGACGAACGCTATCAAATGCACGCCTGAAGTCCAATGAAATCAAGGCAAAGCAGGCGCCCTGGGAGGAGGAATAAGCTATGGAGTCACGTAAGGAACACACAACATCAAAAATGTTGCGTTGGAGGACACCACAGTGTTGTGATGGATGAACAAGCTGGCCGAGGAAAGGTCGGAGTCGGTTGGTCAATACACGGGTCAGAAGTTCATAATCAAAGTTGAGGAGAGTAATCGGACGAAAATCAGCAACAGAGGAAGAGTGAGGTTTCTTCTCGATGAGGACAATAATTCCCCGCTTTTGTGAAGCACAGAGTTGTTCACGTTGTAAGATGGCATTGCAGACCGCTGTTAAGTCATCACCAGTCATATTCCAAAAGCAAAGATAGAACTCCATGGGCAGACCGTCACTCCCAGGAGTTTTGGAGGTCTTCCCCTGAAGAAAGGCAGCAAAGACTTCGGATTTACGAATGGGCTGGTCAAGGCATTGACTGTCCTGCTCAGAAAGAGGTGCCAGTCTATATGCATCTAGGTGACTGAGAGAAGGAGGGCGAGGAAAGTCCCAGTGAAAAAGGTGTTCAAAATAGGATCGAAAAGAACGACAAATGGATGTTAGAGTAGTATGTATGGTTCCAGATACATCTTGCACCTGTAAAATGAGATTTGCTCGACGTCGTTTGTAAGTCTGCAGGAGATGAAACAGATTGATTCTTTCCTCCTCAACCGGAGTACGCAGACGACTGCGAACCTTTTGGCCCTCCATACGCCTCCTATAAATGGATGAAATGTTTGCCTTGTAATCATTCGTATTCGTGCGACGGTTGACCAAATCAATGGGACTCTCCTGAAGATTCCGAAGGCAACCAAAGTAAAATTGTAGGGTATGCTCCTCGTCCTGAAGGATTGCTCGAGACGCACGTCTAAAAAATTGCTGCAGCTGAGGTTTTACATACAAGTCCCACCATTCGTGCGACGTCGGCATAGCGAGATTTTTAAGCCGACCACAGCTTCCATATGTCGGAGAACTCGGCCGCAATGAACTCATGATGAAGTCAGGTGGTGTTTAGTTTCAAATAGGAGCGCCCAATGGGTAGAAAGGGGAGATTTAGATCAATGTGTAGAAGCACAGCTAAATGGTCGGAAATGGAGAGTGGGACATGTTCAATGGAGCGGATATTGTTTCCAAAGTCTTGGGGAAGATAGAAGTGATCCAATCGGGAAGCATAATTTGAGGTAACATGGGTATACGCCACAGTCTGTCGTTGCATCAGCCAGGCATCCACTACGTGCAGATTGGAAGTCAATTGCTGCAAGCTCCTACTAGGTCGATAGCAACCGGTACGGTCATCCGGACGAAGCACAAACTTGACGTCTCCACCCAACATATAATGAGCAGGTAAAGTGCGAAGCAGATACGGCAAGTCCGTGCGAAAGAAGTCCTCTCGTTCCTGGCGTTTATTAGTTCCGGAGGGGGCATAGACGTTAATAAACACCACTTATGCCACGTGCAGAGGGAAGACAATCAATGGAGTGGAAAGCAATACCAGGCTTGGTGATAAATGTCGTACCTCTGTGTTCGGCCCCTAAAGACACATGCGCCGTGTAGTTGCGAAGAGAGGAAAAATCGGAGACGATGGCTTCCTGTAGCAACAGAATATCAATATCGAAGTCATATAGAAAACGCTGCAAGGCATTCAATTTGGTCTGGGAGTAACTGCCATTGTAGTTAGCGGTGGCAACATGGAAGGTGCCGGTCATACAGGAGAGAGAAAATAGAACGGTGAGGTGGGAAAGACCGAGAAAGCAAACTTGTCAGCATGCGGTCACTACTCCTGGGGACGATGAAGAGGAAATCCCAGTTTACTGCCTGCAGCCTTATTACGACGCTTACTTGCAGAACCAACAGATAACTCCTCGCTCAGCACCACCTGTGGCATCGCCGCCGGAGTGTCCGTGGCTTCCATTTCGGAATTCCAACTATCTTTCTCCAAAGCTATGGCATGTGGTGAAACATCGACAGTCCGCAGGCTCTCGACTCCAAATGGGGTAGTACTGCTGTCCTCAACAGTCGACAGAACACTAACCCCAACAGGCCCAGGAATGTCATCATTAGTGCTCACAAGCATTCCGGGTGGAACACGCGCACCAGAGAATCCCTCGAGAAGTTCATCACCAGTGTCCGTTCCGAATTCCGAACGAGCCGTACCACGTTCTGAAGCAGTGAGGTGGTGTACCGCAGTGGCTGCATTGAACTGCTCAGTCAGGAAGCTGCTCCAGTTCCAAGGACAAGCTGGGATTTGGAACCTCTGGGGCATCCACCTGCAACTCAGTCTCCCATCTCAACCACATCCGCAGTAGACGCTACCGTAGGGACATCAAGAGTTGCCGAAGAAGTAGTTGGAGCCAAGAAGGTGTCACCAGTAGCCGGAGCAGATGAGGAACTATGTGGTTTTGAAGAGATCACCGAAAGTGAGCCGGGTTCTTGGTTGAACACTACTGGCTGGCGGTAACCTCTGTTGGGACATGCATGTCGCAGTTGTGATATACTGCCACACGAGAAACAAACTTGTGCCTGTCCAGAATAGATGTCGTAGGCCTCGTGTCCAACAACAAAGATGTTGGATGGAATCGGTTTACTAATCTTCATTGAAGCCATGCGAATACCAGTTTCAACTTTAAATCGATACCGGTAAACCCAAGTTTCCCGTTCAGCCGATCGGACCTCGCCGTAGTTAACAACACATTGCGTACACAGTGATTAGGAACTTCGAGTGGTAAGTTGAGAAGCCTTACAGTAACCAGACCCTCTTCTGCAGGAGTGATGTTGACCAAAGTAGTTGCCCCATTTAACAGTTCGATGGAAGATTCACCTCTGTGACGCTGTAAATACCTGTTATACACCTCCTCGTTGGTAAATTTTATATAAGCTGCTTTCTGTTTGCCTACCAGCTGAATTGCTAGGTGTTCCTCATCTTTAGCATGTGGTACTTCGTCAATCCAACGATGTATATCCAGAGCTGATGGCCGTGGATCGTCTTTCTTGAAAGTAGCCTTTATAGTATTTTGGCAAATGTATCTTGTTGTCATCATATCCAAATAGGATACTCGGTATATAAACACAAAGAAGATGGAAACGGAAAAGCACACAATGCACTATAACCCGGAGCTCACGTTCCACACGATGTGTACACTGCGTCTACCGCCGCTCGAATGAATCACAACGACTGACAAACTATACACAGTGGCGGTCGGTGTAGTGTAGTTTAGTAATGAGCATGGCAAACTCCAAACAGCGATATCCCTTTAATAAAGCTTGGGGAAAGGATTACTTTTATATTCAGGATAGCAACGAAGCTGTTTGTTCATTGTGTGCTACACGCCGTGTGAAACATTATATCAGACAGCATTTCCACTCTTCATATGCAAATGACTACGGTCATGGTAAACTTACAGGTATGATTAGAAATATGTAGCCATATATTCCCCAGGAACATATTCGTGATATGTACTTTTAACGTACAGTAGGTAATGTGAAGCGAGTTAATATCCATACACTAAGTATAATGATGTACGCTGTCCTTTTGTTTACACAGGGGATCATAGGAGGACACTTTTGGATAACAGACACTCCCAAAACATAATAGACCACCACTTTCAGAAAATTTAGTATGTGCTAGTTACCGGATTTCAAAACGCATTGCTGAGAAAATGAAGTCATTCGCTGATGGGGAATATATTAAAGATATTGGCTGCTGAAGATGCTGCACCTCAGATGGTAGATTCTTTCAGAAACATAAGCCTGTCACGTCGCACTGTCTGTGAGAGGGTAATCGAAATGAACTGTGATACTGAGGCATAGCTGATAACAAAAATTCAAACTTTAAAAAGGCTCTCTTTGGCGCTGGATGACACCACCGACATCGTAGATGCTGTCCAAGTGGCTGTGTTTATTAGGGGCATTGATGACAAGCTCATTGCGTTAGAAGAACTATTAGATGTGATACCGCTGAAGGACCGCACTCGTGGAACTGACATTTTTAATCCCTCTTGCGTAGTGTAACAAAATATAACTTGATATGGGAAAAACACGTATCTGTAGCCACGGATGGTGTCCCATCAATGTCAGGAAAATACAATGGTTTTGTGAGTTTACTCATACATTTTTAAATGAGAAGGTATTAATACAGATGGTTTTAAAGCTGTTCACTGCATTATGCACCGCGAGGTGCTATGTGCTCATTCCGCAAGTTTGGAAACCGCAATGAACAAAGTGATAAAGACTGTGAATCACATCAAATCTAAATCTTTGCTCATCGACAATTCATGAGGTTCTTGGAAGATGTTGGCTCTGAATATTTCGATCTCACCTAGTACTGCAAGGTACGGTGGCGCTCCATAGATTGTTCAGGAAAATTCGTAGCTTCTTAGAACAGGGGGTTAGTATCGAACATTTTAATGAATTGATTGTACTATATTTTATACCATTTGCATGCTACCAAATGTATGTTGTCTATAAAATCGTTCGTTTTATTCTGATACATGCATTATTATATTTACAGGGAACCTTTATCTCAGAATTATCGGATCCACAGTGGATTAGTGATCTTACATTTTTTAACAGATCTCACACATTATCTCAATGAACTGAATACCCAGCTGCAAGGAAAATATCAGGACTTGGTGACCATGATGGATGCAGTAAAGACATTTATGGCAAAATTACGTCTATAGCACCATCAACTTGCACAAAATGTCACGTGCCACTTTACATGTTTAGATTCTTTGGAAACTAAAGCGCCCCATCTGTATACAAATTACATATTAATTTTGGACAACCTTTACAGAGAATTTGAAGAAAGGTTCGGAGAGCTAACTGTTATGGAACAAGACATACGACTGTTTTCTAATCCTTTGAATTTCAATGTAGTAGAAGCTCTTGTTCACTTACAGTTGGAATTAATTGCATTACAAAATAGTACCCATATTAAATCAACGGGAAAACAGGGCTTGGAACTCTACCGAATGTTGCCAACGGACTTATATCCCAACTTGAGAGAGTTTGCAGGTCGCATTGTGGTAATGTTTGGTTTGACATACATATATGTGCGGACAATTATTTTCTAAATTGAGCCGCTCTAAACCTCATATGCGCTCCAGATTAAACGATGACACCCTTGTCTCAATATTACGTCTCTCTACGGGTGCTGTCCAGCTTGACATAGATAATTTAGTGTCACGAAAAAGGTGCCAGCGGTCCAATACTCGCCCTTCAACAGTTCATTCAGTTAAACGCGATTCACGTATATACCACTGTGTAGTTTGCAGGTTGGAAGTGTGTGCCGCCACTGATATACCGGGACAGGTGAAACAACCAGTTCAGTGCGATGGGGAGCGGAAGGAGAATGAGGGCATACTACCCCTCCTGAAGCCATTCCCCATTCGTGATCTAAATGGTACAGGACCAATTAAATAGCCATTTGAAGCTTAAAATTGTTTATAATAAAAACGCCAATTATGTAGCACGAAGGTGCAAATCATAACAAACAAAGAAACCATCGAAAAGTTTCAAATTGTGTGCCAAATTTTACAGATACGTTGCTTAAAGTTTGACTGCAAGATATACACGTCTTTATAAGTATTTAACTCCTAGGCTGAGAAAATCAGCCTGCTTGAAATTGTGGCAGAATTGTTATTGTTGACTTAACAATGTTGGAAAAACGTAGAAGTGCCTTAGGAAGCGTTTTTCTTATATTTAGCTTGTAAGTTAAAGGGAGCGCTTGTATTATAATAACTTCACTTTCGGGCATTTTAAACAAATAATTAAGACATCACGTTCAATCAGCGTAAAAAGAACCAGATTAATTTCCTACATAATGTCCATCTCGAATCAATGTTTGGATGATAGCGAGAGAACAAATCATGATCAGTGCTGTGATCTTTCCGTCAATTTCTGCTTTGTATTATCAGGTCCACATTAGACCGGTTTTGAGGACTGCCTTACGTCTCCTTCATTTAACGAATCGGGCAGAATTACGTTCATCGCCAGAAACGAAGAGCTGTGATTTATGGCTTTAACGCAGAAATAAGAATATAAAATGATTTCAGTCTATAAGACAAACACTTTTGGAATGCATAATGGCTTTACTATAATTTGTGCTAATGAAGTATGGTTTATGAAACGAAACAGGAAATTCACTTGTGATTAGTGTTTTATGAAAAACAGCGCCCTTCAGTCCTAAATAACAAGTTGGTAATCATGAAATGGGCTGCGATAGGACTCATGCAACTTTCTGGCAGCATGGACCTGCGGCAGTGTCTTAGAAGATTGGAAAATAACATATTTCCTTGGTCCACTTTTCCGAATTGATAAGATAAAAGCTTGTGTGATTATAGAATATCGTTCCATACTTCCTCCTTGAATTAATTTACTAACCTCTCACAGATGGTAGATGTGCAGATTAATGGTTGTGATTTCAACTGGTACATGTGCACATTAGTCTTGAGAAAATAATCTATTGCGGGAGGATCTAAGGGTTTACGGATGAGTGAGTTTATGCAAACCAAAGGAAATAAACTTGGCACATACATAGCAAACAATGAAATATACGCACTATTGTGATGTAGGTGTAACTTATTTATCTATCCGTCTTCTGACGGTGATAGGAATTACTCCTTCAGGGAGCGTGCCAATACAAGCTGTTTACCATGCCTAAGATAAATGTCATGCAACTACTCTAACTTCTGAGAGACTCGGCTTCATTTGCAATATCATGTAGCAGTTTTGAAGGGATGTTAAATCCCAACACAAACGGTGTATATACAGAATAGATCTTAATGTGCGATATCATGTAACAGTTTTGAAGGAATCTTAATTCTTAACACAAACGGTGTATATACAGAATAGATCTTAATGTGCGATATCATGTTACACTTTTGAAGGAATCTTAATTCTTAACACAAACGGTGTATATACAGAATAGATCTTAATGTGCGATATCATGTAACAGTTTTGAAGGAATCTTAATTCTTAACACAAACGGTGTATATACAGAATAGATCTTAATGTGCGATATCATGTAACAGTTTTGAAGGAATCTTAATTCTTAACACAAACGGTGTATATACAGAATAGATCTTAATGTGCGATATCATGTTACAGTTTTGAAGGAATCTTAATTCTTAACACAAACGGTGTACTATACAGAATAGAGCTTAATTTGCGATATC
The DNA here is from genome assembly GCA_030765065.1 of Deroplatys truncata. Taxonomy (NCBI): domain Eukaryota; kingdom Metazoa; phylum Arthropoda; class Insecta; order Mantodea; family Mantidae; genus Deroplatys; species Deroplatys truncata. The sequence continues at coordinate 168,356,648 of CM060990.1, forward strand.
ATGTTACAGTTTTGAAGGAATCTTAATTCTAAACACAAACGGTGCACTATACAGAATAGATCTTAATTTGCGATATCATGTAACAGTTTTGAAGGAATCTTAATTCTTAACACAAACGGTGCACTATGCAGAATAGAGCTTAATTTGCGATATCATGTTACAGTTTTGAAGGAATCTTAATTCTTAACACAAACGGTGTACTATACAGAATAGAGCTTAATTTGCGATATCATGTAACAGTTTTGAAGGAATCTTAATTCTTAACACAGACGGTGTACTATACAGAATAGAGCTTAATTTGCTATATCATGTTACAATTTTGATGGAATCTTAATTCTTAACACAAACAGTGCACTATGCCATGTTTGGCTAACCTATTCTGAGCTTGGGCCAGTAAACTGATACAGATTTTTGAAGGGCCATGTAGTTAAATTTATATTAAAATCTATTCTGAATCTGAACTAAAGTATTATTTAAATATTAGCAAAGCATTCAGGTAAGTTTAGGCGTAGGCTGGTAAATTAAAATATAATTTTTAAAAACCATTCAGTTATTGTTATTCACTTTTTTATGTTGAAAGTTCATATAATTTTGCATTTTTTTAAAATTATCATAAAATGAATCACTTTTAATTATAATAGAAATACTGCTTATTACACTATTTAATAAGAACATTCCAATGAATTTTGATGACCTGCAATACTAATGTGACTTTTGAATTTGCTTTTCACTTACCAAATTCTCAATATCAAATGTAATATTTTATGTGTACAAAACAAGTATATTAGCAAGATTGCATCTTTAATAGTCGAAGGTAATTTTTTATTAATAACATTTATGGAGAAAAAGGTTGCTCAGAAATGTATGTGGAGCCAGATCTGCACACGAGCCTGAGACCAAGATCGTGAATTTCGGAAAATCTGTCCCTCGTACTTCCAAGTTCAGTCAAACTAAAAGTAAATTATCCACAATGCTCTTTAAATTTAGTACAAAAGCCCTGAGTGGTTTTGGATTTCCATTTCTTCCATTTCCAAGGACGGGGAGTATTTATGAATCTTAGACTCTGAAATGCAAAACGGATTTATGAATAAATCTATGTTATTCTTATTCAGATTCGAAAGAGGAATAGTTTGTAATGATAACAGATTCACATCGGATCTTGAGCTATCGACCATTACTTGGCCCGCGGGCTCAGGTTTGGCCGCCCATACAGGGTACGACTTCATTTGCGGCTATCATATTGCAATTATGAAGGATGCTAAATCCGAATGCAAACAAGGCACTTTACAGAATAGAGAGGGGAGAATACGGTGCTATCAAGAGGTACTTCTTGGTGGTAAACTGAACAAAAACTCTAATAAATCCTGTTTTGCTGAATGAAAGCTCGTATAGACTAACACTGAATCATTCATCCGATTCTGTTCGCATTGTACAATTTTTTTTCTGCTCTACTTGTATCCTCAGATATTAATGCTAAAGAAATGAGTAATTTCGACTTGTAAGGGAATGCTTTGGAAAAGATTGTGTGTATGGCGGGATGCAATCCTGACTTCGCAGCGCGCAGACGTGGCTGCAGGTCGCAGGTGCCGAACGTTCAAATATCCTACTTGCATTGTATGATGTTGCAATTTGATATTAAGATAGTTCGTTACACTCACCACGAAATTGTGCTACTAACTATAACCTTCGATAATTACAGGGTATAGGATATATTACGAACGAAAAAAAATTGAGGCTACAGTTTGGTATATCATATTCTTGAAAATATGACACACACAAACTTTCATGTATTATGTGTGCAGTTGTTAATTCTCTCCTAGAGCGCGGAAAAAAAGATATGCAAATGTGACAACGCAGTGGTGACAAGTGAATACTTTCCCACCGTAGTTTTTACATCCTTCGCATTGTACAGAAACCCAGGTTGTCTTTAAGTATGACAATGTAGAAACTAATTTACACTGAGGTAAAGGATAAGCTGAGCTTTGTAATCGGCATAGATCTTCCCGGGGAAAAAAGAAGAAATTGCCTTATTTCTCACTATACTTTATATTCTTGGAAGCGTGTGTTTAATAATAATAATAATAATAATAACAATAATCCCCAATTTCAGCCATAATATTTATTATATGAAAATTATACAGTACAGTAGACAGCAATAAGATACTGAGAGTTTTATCGAATAATCGGTTGCATGTTATCGTCATCATCTTCAGCTTTTTACACTAAACGTAGCATAGAATCTTAAACTAGCTTTCACCACTGGAAAGTACTATAGTCGGAAGCATAAGGGTGGAAGAATCCACTGCGCAGAGAAACAGATAAGAGGCACTACACTCTCTCTTTCTTTCATTCTCGCTCGTTATGCACTGGCAGGTCAAGTGGCTCAGAGCAATGTCACTGCACAACCCCACTCGCCTGCCTTCGTGTGGCTCCCGACTCTAGCATTAATCCACGTGTTTACAATTGCTCAAGAAGAGGAAAAGTGATTGTTCGGTGACTGAACAAGAAGTAACTGCTTGCTAAGAGATGCACTGCAAGGAATGTGAATGGAAAAAGGTTTGGGGCAGAAGAAGTTGCCAAATGCTAAGGAATGTTACGGCAAAATATTTATATGCGTAGAGAAAAAAAAAGTAGAAAAGAGGAAAGAATAGAGGAGACTGGTTTTCAGTGAAAGATCTGCCCTTGAGCCGAAAGCTAGGATTAACTGAAATCGTCCAGATGACAACACACGCAGAATTTTCTGTAATAAAGAACTGATATAGAAACATCGTTAAAAGATCAGAAACAACGGAAATGTTTGTTGATTTGCAATCATTTAACCACCTGAAAACGCGGCGAGGAGAGAAGTGAATGACCGGCGCATACACCGTCATCTCCTGTCATCTCCTTGGGAGAACGGTAAGGCGATAAGCGGATCACACGATCTGATAACAAATAACTACACAAGAGCGTGGGATGCATTTGCTTAGCGTTACAACACCGGATGAACTGCAAAACCCAAACTCATCCAGTAACGTTAGTCACTTCTATACATGTTACAATTAAACCGCATCCCTGAACATTTCGTATCACCACGTATTTTTCGACAAAGATTCAGAATTTCTTCAGCAGTTTCTCACTGAGTTTCAGAGTGAAAACACTAAAAATATAACTTATATAACGGAGAAAGACACTTTGCGCACCGCGACCTGCATAGATACATTAGTTAAACACAAAGCGTTGTTAATCTTCGCTTAAATCGGACTGCTCCGAACGGACAAAACAAAAATAAATGCCGACATTCCACTCAGGCATTTGTTTTGTGCCGAGAATTGCCGGTCTCCGTGTAGGAGACTGCGGATGATAAGGATGTTTGTACATAAGTAAATTTGTGCAAACATGGTAAAAATAAAGCCAAATAAAACAGAAAATATTTACAAAAAATTGAAACAGACCCTTGTAAACATATCAACTTGTACCCTAAAACATGCATACGTTCGTTTTCAGCTCGAGTGTTCATTGCATACAAACATTCCTCCAAAAATGACAAAAACCCATCTTAGACTTTCCCTAAAAAAAAGCCAGCTCGGTAGTGACGTCACTAGCAAGCGGCGGAGTATCAGTCGTGCATACGGTAAAACAGGAAATATATCTAAAGATACATGGAAAACATATTTTAGGTTCTGTCACTACTGCAGATTACTTATTAACGTCGATTTGTCCTTCTGTCCATCCGTACGCATAAAAAAACTCGCCAACCGCAACAAATACTGAGTTGAGATTCTCTATACAGTAATTGGAAGACAATTTACCGAAACATTTTACATTTGGTTCAAATCGGTAGAAAATTAAGGGTAGTTTCCATAGATAGCATCCTAAAGATTTTCAATCAATTTGCAGACGAACTACAGTACGGAGATGGCACTTTATACATAAAACTCTGAAAAAGAAATTTAAGAATATATTTTTTAATTTTGTTGATATCGGTACAAAATTAAGAGTAGTTTAGATGCAGAGCTGTCTAATGATTCAACGTTTTTTGGCGAACCACCACAAGTGTGGGGTCGAAGTTTTATCACAGGAGTTTGAAAAACATTTATCGACACATTTAGAAATTGGTTTATTCGGTACGAAATTCAGGGTTCTTTAAACGAAGAGCACTCTAATTATATAATCTTCAATTCTTAGGCAAACCACTGCATTTATGGAGTTGAAAATGTATAACTACAAGTCTGAATAACGTTTAACACATTTTACATTTGTTTCCCTGCAAAATATATTATAATATACTAGAGATTTTGACAGCGACATACATCAAGTTAAATTTTTTAATGTTACAATTGACGAATGTATACACATATGATTCTTAGCTAAATGTTTAAATGTTAATTTATAATTTATTTATAATTTATTATTTATTATAATTCTTAGTATAGTTAAATGTCTTATTTGTGTGTGTGCGTGTGTGTGTGAATGAGAGAAAGAGTAGTAATGAGTCTGTTTAATTAAGAAAGTAGGTACATTTTGTTTATAGATTTAAACATGTCTGATATTGCATGATGTATGGACAACAGTATAATAATAATAATAATAATAATAATAATAATAATAATAATAATAATAATAATAATAATAAACTATGTGCTATTAAATCTGCGCTACATTAAAATACAAACTGCTTACTGCAGAAAGTCAGAATGTCCACATTTTCTAATTTAACACTAGAGAAAAATATCTGAATAAAAATTTCCACATCCCCAGTAAACAGAAAGTTGAAGGCGTTGCCAAGCCCGTGCTATTGTGTAGGAACGTTTCCTTTCTGTGCTAAACGATCCATTGACCCACTTAAAACCATAATCGTAAAAAAAAGAAAAAAAAGAAGAGGAAATGTGTAAATGTTGGACACAATCCTCCACTATTAGAACCCAACTTGATGTAAACACATGTCGTCACTAACTAGCCCGCGGCACGCGGGAAACCAAAGTACAGCATATAGTACCTTAAACATCCGCGATTATTTGTGGGTTTTCAAGATATCCGTTAAATATGGTTCGAAACTTTTGATTAATAGGAATTAAAGAAGGTTGTATCTTCCGTATAATGTGTGCGGTGTCGCTCATCTCTCTTTTGCATTCATACGATAATGGTGTCTGATGAGCAATCGGTAAGGGGGTAAACATGGCGGATTCTACAAGTGCTGAACACAACGCTAACACGGAGGAATACAAAATGTTTTGTTTACATCAAGTCCGGTTAGTTCGCTTTCTGTAGTAAGCGTTCATATGTATCTGCATCTAATAAAATTGAACACTGCTTTACACTTCATAATACCAGTGGCTCATCAGTCCCCCTTTATAATGCCTCTCCTGTATTAATGGTCAAAATAGAAAGAAAGAGCTGAATTTGCGCCACTTGCCATAGCGCTAAAATGGTTGCTGTAGATCCATAACCTGTTTGCGACAGTAAATCAGACTCATAAATAATCTCAAGAGCATTTTTGTTTTAGGCTGGTACCACGTTACGATATTAAGGCACAATTTTCACTCCCACTTTCCCAGACTGCGCACTGGCAGGTGAATAAGCACGTGGTGTGGTGGAACTTGTGTTTTATATTTTAATGTCTTAAGCCATGTAATAAAAGAAATTGAATGATATTTTTACTATAGCCTGACACTGAGGTGTTTATTTGAAGCAATACGAGAAAATTTGCCCTCCCTGTACTTTTACTTTCTCTGCCACTTAAACTTAGGTAAGAGGAAGTATTATATTCCATCAAAATATTCTATGTCGAGATTTAAAACAAAACAAAAAAAAAAAACAAAGGAAGGAAGGTTTTCAGGCCCCCTGAATCCAAAAATAAGTATTTTTACGTTCTCTAATACTTATCTATACTAAGAAGAGGGGGTATTGCATTCCACACAAAAATTCGATACGACATTCCACCAGAAATACACATTTTGAGACTCCTGAATACACACACACAAAAAAGAAAAAAATCATTTTTAGAAAAAGGTTCGCACGTGTGTGTGTGCTTATGAATAGCGTAACTCAAACACAAAAAGTCGGTTAAATACCAAACTTCTATTTAAGTTCAGCATCTTCCAAAGATGTGACAAGAAGATTTTCGAAAAACCCCCCCTCATTCCAAACTACCCTACACATGAAAAATTATCGAAATTTATTTTCTCTAAAATGACTTCAAGGATTTTAATTAAAATTCCACGATTTAAGATACATGACAAATAAAATGCATATCTTGAATTTTCTGGGAATAACCTGTGAAGTCTTCTTCATTCAGAAGAATGAATACAATTATATATTAATATAATATTATATAATTATATTGTATCATTATATATTAAAGATATATAATTTTTATAACGGCTAAATTATAAGGTATAGACTAAATCTTACTACACAATAAGTGCAGAACACTTCAAACACACAATTTACGATAGAATTTAAATAACACAAGACTTCTGACACTTCTGGATGGATAGTTTCCATGGCAACGTCCCCTCCCCTGTTGTTCTAGCCAGTAAGGTGCCGCTACCCTCCTTTCCCTTCGCCTACAAGCTAAACGTTAAGGGATAATACGTTGTCATGTTGGCGTGGTTTAATACTGCTCACTAGCCTTACGTCCCAGCGAGCTGTTTGATATTTGGTGCGCTGCTAAACAGCTGACACATGATCCAACGCAACGTGGCAACGCAGCTCTCCATTTCTCCGCTTAGAGTGAAATGTCAGGAATCTCAGGTTGTTTAAATGACAATGTACTGCAAATAACGTTCTCAGTGGCATCAGTCATATCCGAGATATCCGTTATTATTGATTTGAATTTTTTCGATACTGTCACATTTTTAAAGTACTGCCATATTCAATTGTTTCTTGGGATGTCATGGAATATGCATGGAATTTTAAGCCTAGCGTATAGTTATACCTGATTATCGATTCTGCTTTCTATGTCACCTTCGTGTATGCAACAAAACCTGTAATGAAACTATCTCTGCAAAGCTTTATTTCGATTTATATGAAGTAGATACGATAGACAAATAAGCTTTCGTTGGAGTAGTTTGTAGTAGCTATATAAAAATAAACGATAGTAGGTCAGGGAAAGTCAGGTGAATGTATTTTTTAAGCAATTTTCAACCTTCAGTTGTTTTTTTTTTTTTTTACGCCTCTTCTTTTATGGGCCTGCAGGTGCATGACATTAATTTTCAGTTTCCGTTTGAATTTTTTTAGCTGAACTTGTCTCGAAAATGCTAGGGTGTGGGCTGTAAAATAAGGCATTGATTTACTATGAATCGCCCCACAAGCGTTGATAGTGTGAGCGATTTCAAACGACTACTCGGCCCAAATTGTAGGATGGAATATGGGCTGTCAGATATATAGCAAGCTACAAGGTAGTTGATAAAGTGTTCAAGTTTTGAGCACGTTGGCTTATTACAAGTCATATTAAAAACAAAAAAAACACCTCTCTACGGAGGTGGCCACGATACGAATGCGCTTGGTGGAGGGCACCACTGATTATCAAGATTAGGGATCAGAGGCGAGTGAAGGGCAAGGAGATAGGGGAATGTACAGTCGCACAATGAAAACAGTTCTACATAATATGCAGGCTGCAGCCTCGCTAGTAAATGCAACTCGGAACTGTGAATGTTTTCTTTATCTGACTGTCCTTCCGATACCCCGTCCACTTGTTTCGTAATCGCTTAGTTCCTCTTCCCACCACACGCACTCACATCGCGGCCGACCAGTAAATAGGACAAACCAAAACAATGTATAAGCCACTTACCAGCGTGAGATGAGTTGTCTTTGAACACTTTTGATAGGCCAAGTTGACCCCACCATATCTGGCCCAGTTGAAACCGATAACCCAAGAGTTGAATAATTACCTCACTCCATGTTGAATCAATTGCTACCATTTCCTTAGGTTCAAAATTCAATCCTAAAAACCAACACTTTTTCTTTATGAAACGAAACACCAAGGAATAAATATCTATCTTTGTTAATATTTAGTATTAAACGAAATACTGCCGGGATGTAATGAAAATAACTGCGTAAAATATACTGCCTTCTTGACCCACTTCCATGACAGTCTTCACGAGTCCGCCTCATAACGTTTGTCTCCCCAACTCGATGTGCCTTCTACTCAATGCAAAGGCTCCACCAGGAATGGTGCACTATTAGATAGAAGAGTACTATGTGCGCTGCCAACTTTACCAAAAACCTATATTTAGACAGAATGTGGTTGGCGTAAATCCATTCCTCTTAATGCTCAACCGTGCTCCTCAGCTAAAAATAAGCAACAAATCTGGCGCAAACGCAATGCACCCAGTGAACAACCTGCAGAAGTTTTACGCCACATTTGACATTAACTATAGATGCCAAAAAGGTACCCAAATAGATCAATATGTGCAGCATGCTTCAGATTTCTGCTTCTAATGGATGAATTAAAAAGGGTTTCCCCCCTAAGCATTGACGACTAAAGAATACACGTGATTTCAAACGTTATAAGCATTTCGTCCTTCGTCACCCCAGGAAAATGCTAATCACAAAACATAGCATTTCAAAAGGAATTCTGAAGGGCACTTTTATGCTTCTGTAGGTCTGAAAATGATGAGTATTAGTTGTGGGTAATTCCATGTTAAAGTGAGACTGGGAGCCAAATTTTAAATATTGCTTTTTTAAAAACTTACTTTTGTTGCTTTGATGTTCTTTATTAGTTATATTGTTAGTTCCTATTGAAATGTTATGCATTATATTTTGAATTTACGCAATAAACATATGACAGACTGAAGAGTAGGTAAAATTGGCAGCAAGGTGGGAGCACTGTTGTTTTCTCTCCAATTCATTAGGAACATTGCTGAAGCTTCCACCTTAAAATTGAGTTTTATTGCTTTAATATTTATGTAAATTTATAATTTTTCTATTTTTGAGACGGTATGATATCAACGTATATAAAAATGTCACATCCATAAGTTAAAGCTACAAATACCTTTTATAAAAAACGACTAACAGAATTCTGCAACTTTCTGTCAGAACATTGATGTTACTGCTTACCTTGCTCCACTTGGACTGCATTATTAACTTCTTTTCGAGGTTTATGCCAAATTGGGAGAAGTGCTTAGTCCAATTTATTAAAATATACAATTTCTTTCATACTATGAACGATGCAAAAAGGACTGAAATCTTAGAATGTGGGGTGTCAGTTCTCTTTGCTTGTTAATGCCTCATCATTAATATCATTAGATTATTGATGTATTCTGTATTAATATTCGACAAAAATGACATTGAAATGTGCTGATTATATGCATTAACGTTTTGTAGTTATCCTATAAGTAATAATAATAATAATAATAATAATAATAATAAATCACGCTGATAATTTCAAATTTACAATGGAAAACATTGATAAAAAATTTAAAAATTCACAGTTCAGTGTTACTCACTAACTGAAAACCTCGAACTGACAAATCGAAAAAAGACAATTAAGAGGAAAAAACATAATTCATCTTAGTTAAAAATCTGCATGGCGAACTTAGGAACACGTTCAGGATTTAATATTGCGCCATTACAGAAAACATAATTTCAATAACACAACTATAAATTACATAAAATGGGTTTTAAAGCGACAAATTTACACTACATAATCGTGTTAGTTATCCTAACAGATACTTGCAAAGTTCAAGCTATATTGCTAACTACTGCTAACACAATACGGTGAATAACTCATAGCAAACGAAGCTGGTGATAGGCCTTCAGGATTCCCAGAAGTGCGCAGACACCATGCATCAAGTAGCTGCTACCATATTTCGGTTAATTATCGTATCTTAAAGAAACTTACCAAGGAGAGCTGGCGCACTTAGGTAGACTTCCTTATGTATTCCAGCGCCATTCATGCTTCGTTTTCCGTTGTGCTGCACCATCAATAGCTGAATTCAGAAAAACAGATCGGGAAGAATGCAAACCCTTAAACGCATCTTTAGCGTGCATGTTAATTATGTATTTTCTTATATGGAAATCATAACAAGAAGCTGTTTAGCTTCATATTACGGTTAAACGTACATCACGTTCGTTTATGTAGCATCGTTACATATAATTTCAAGCATAAACAAAACCCTTCACTCGCAAATGAGTTCACCAGTACAAAGGTGAATTTGATTACTTGTTATTTCTATCTCCTAACATACATCGCAAACCTTTACTGAAAGTACATCCCCAGGGTTATTTACTCCTGTACACAGGTAACATTAAGCAGCTTTGTCATGCTCGACAAGAACTTCGTGGATTGAGAGGATGGAAAACTAATTACTTTCCATTTTATTGTCCTACAAACCTTGCTAATTCGTGACCTGCAGCGAACGGTGCATTTTCTTCTTGTCTTTCTTATTTCTTTTTAATTCCCATTTTGCTCTTTGATGAGCAATACCGCCAGAAGTCGCGAACCACTGAAGCATGCTCTTCATCGTCCTCTATCATTTTTAATGTTTATTTAAACTAGCTGTTTGATTTACATTAACTATGTTGTCTGTTTCCATTTACTCTTTATGCCTTCTTTGCTGAATTGTGTGTAGTATCTAGGCACAGAAATTGAGGACTCTTTGAGGAAAAACTACTTTTAACCGTAAAAAATATTTTCAGGAAGTAAGTTAGTGTTTTGTAGCAAATTATAAGAGCTGAGATTCTGATGACCTACCGTCTTTCAATTGTTGCATTATGGGCATTGCTAACGTGTACATAAATCCGTATTATGTATTCAAGATGCATATAAGAAAATACACATTTATTAAGTAAGTTTTGGTTAATTTATGCCGTTTTCTATTTGTAGGGTATTTTTTTATGTTACGTCATTTTAGTCATTTTCTTGCATTTGCATTCATTATACAGGGTGAATCACCTAAAACTTGCACCGCAAATATTTCGGAAATGGAAAGTGCTACTGATGTGCAGTTTTCACAGCATTCATTGGTAATCAGGGGCTCGTACACTTATAAATAGGTTTTAATAACACTTAGAAAGTGTATTTTTTGAGCAAACATACAATTTTTTTAAATGGAACAACGCTTAGTTACATCAACAGAATAACGGTAGGGTAAATTAAAATGTCAATGGTCTTTGTTGCAGGATTCTAGTGTAAGTGGTTTACGAGAAATTGTATTTTGAAAAGTTTCCACCCCGACAATTGTTTGTCCCATTCAACCTACTTAGTTGCTAGGTATGATGTTGTTATGTTTGTTTGCATTGTGTTTTCTGTTCATTGATTGCATTGCGACTTTCTGGTCAGTTAGTTTGTGACAGTTCAAGCAGTAAGTCGTGAGTGGAAGATGGGGTTTACTAATGCAGAAAAAGCCGACATGCTCATGGTGTATGGAGAGTGTAGGAAGAATGCAGTTCGTTCCTGTACGGTGTATGCGGAAACGTATCCCAATAGACGTCAACCATCTCGGAAATTATTTATCAACCTGTTCAACCAATTACTTGAAAGTGGCACCTAGAAAACGAAACAGAAACAAACAAGTGACTGGAGAAGAGGCAGAAATTAATGTTTTGGCTGCAGTTGCAGTAGATCCGCAAATTGCTTCCCGCACAATCGCACGTGGAAGTGGCATAAGTCAGGCAAGTGTACTGCGCATTCTCCATCGACATAGGTTCCATCCCTTCACATTTCTCTCCATCAAGATCTGCATGGAAACTATTTTGAGAATCGTGTTAACTTTTGTACATAAGCATTAATTAAGACATGATACTCCAGATTCATCATGTATCTTGTTTAGTGATGAGGCAACATTTACTAATCATGGCCAGGTAAACCGCAGAAACATGCACCATTGGTCTGTTGACAATCCCCGTTGGCTTCGTCAGGTGGAACGTCAGCGTCCATGGAGCTTAAACGTGTGGTGTGGGATAGTGAACCATCAGCTCATAGAAAGAACAATGAACTCGCACAGACTCCTGACACACGTCTTCTAGCATCTGTCACAGATGCTAGAAGACGTTCCTTTGCAGACTAGGAGGAACCTGTGGTACTAACATGATGGTTGTCCAACCCATAGTGCACGAAGTACTACAGCTTGGCTTAACGGATTGTTTCCAAATCGTTGGATTGGACGAAAAGGACCTGTACCTTGGCCGGCCCGTTCACCGGATCTGACCCCTTTAGACTTTTTTCTGTGGGGAAGGCTGAAAGACATTGTCTAAAGGATGTACCAACTACACCAGACGATATCAAACGACGTATTACTGCAGCCTGCTCTGAAATTTCAGCTGAAATGCTAGAACGTGTGCAGCAGTCTTACCATAGCAGATTGAAGCGTGTATTGAAGCTGCCGATGGTCATTTTGAACACAACCCTTGAAGGTCTGTGTTCTCTTTACTTGTAAGAATCCACAGAAGTATTGTTATTCCCTTTTGTTTTTCTTAGCTTGTGCTACCGCAGGTTGTACAAGCGTCGGTGGGTAAAAGTTTCAAAATAAGATTTCTCGTAAACCACTTGCACTAGAATCTTGCCACAAACGACACTGACATTCTAATTTGCCCTACCTTTATTCTATTGATGTAACTAGGCATTGGTCCGTTTAAAAACTTGTATGGTTGCTCAAAAACTACACTTTCTCAGTATTATTAAACTCTGTGTATAGGCTAAATGTACGAGCCCCTGACTACTAATCAATGCTGTGAAAACTGCACATCAATAGCACTTTCCATTTCCGAAATATTTGCGGTGCAAGTTTTAGGTGATTCACCATGTATAGGGAGTTTTATATTATTGCGTTTTACCTAAGGGCAACTTTTCAAACATCAGAAATTTCACTACTCAAATGAGAAACAAGGGTATTTTTGTATATCCTTTACTCGCATTCGTGGAAGAACATCCACTTCCTATTTAATGGTTAGTCTGGAAGGGGTTGATTGAGGGTGGAGGTATGACTGATATCATTACAATTATGGGCTCATGTCCCAAACTGTGGCTGAGACAGGTCAGTTTTCCCTTTTTCGCATTAATAAATGGTATAGTCAGGTTGCTATTCTCCTTATCCTTATGTCGTGTCATAGGCTCTGAAACCCTCTTCATTGTCTACTAATTTTGATAATCTGAAAACTCAAAAGAGTTACTGCTAGAGCTTTGTAAGGCCTGCTGCAGAATCAATTTTCTTTGTTTTCTTTTCATATTCTTCAAACAAGAACATGGAACAAATATATATGTATTTTGAAACTGTTCTCTTCATTCTTATATCTACTTTTTCTGCTTTTATATATAGCAGTTACATTCACGTATAAATTAATTTATAACTTACTGCACACTTATTGAAATTAATTAAACAAATCTCAGTTTTAGGTTATTTTTTGTAATTGAATTGATTTGAATTGAATTTATTGTCAACTTTATAGTACATCCAATTTATTTACAATATTATTTAATAATCTCTTAATAGCACAAACGCAACATGGCATTACTTGTTAATATTTCACTCGTACTCGAGCAGTTGCGTAACCAAGTGGGCCGGCAGCTTCAACACTGCGGTTTTTGCAATTACTGTGATTATGGTTACTATTACAAAATAATCACTTCTGAGTAAATATTTTATAATGTGGATAAATTAACGTAATAAGCGCACCAGACTGAAAGCCGCAAAGTTTCATAGAACATATTTTTGTCGTTAATTAGCTGCAGCGCAAAATGCAAATTTGAGCTCATTTGTCGAATTTGCAGAGAGTTGGTACATTTTTCACTCATAAAGAGAAATTTCCGCTTCTCAATTTTGCATCCTTATAACTTACTGTACACAGTGCAGAGTTCAAATAAAGACTGAAGTTTACACAAAGAGCAGCAATTGAGAGGAAGAGCATAAAGTGTTGGATCACTTTCATGTAAAGAAAAGTCGTTAAGGAGGACAAATACCAGACTGAGTTAAGCGGCCGAGTCGTTACCTTCAGTCGTGGGTAGGGAAGGTACCAAAGTCATCAACGTTAAATTTTGCCTTCCCATAAACCGCAATAACATATTTCTTCACAATACTTTTTTAAAAAATATAATGTTAAGAATTTAAAAGTGTTTTTAATTGTTTTCGACCTGAGAAAATCGCTTCAAGCAGATCTGAAAGCAATTCAAATGGACGAAATTATTCAGAACTTGTTGGTTTACCGATGTTCCACGGGAAGTCTTTTAAAACTGGAATAAAGATTTAATTAATTTCGTTTATCTGCTACTGTTGTTTGAAAAATTATTGTACAATTACCTAGAAGCTTGCTGTGGTGAATCCTCCATCTCTATAATTATAATTTTGTACAACCCCAGCCATTCCCCTGACTTCCTTAACCTCCACCCGATAGTCTTCCAAATTCTGAAAATACTGCATAGCCTACAAGTACTCTTTGGTGGTGGAACAATCATCGTTGGAGAAATTTTTTAGATAAATACAGTAGACGAAATCTTAAATCTTCGTAGCTTCTCTTTAATTCCATAGTTATTTAATAACATAAAAGTTACATTGTTTACACATAAAACAGAAATCCTTAACATATACAACGAAATAGAGGTAAAGCTGTTGAATATGAAGATTCTGCACTCCCATGTCACTCTTTAGAAAAGACACATAGTATGCGACCATCTAGAAAAATGTTCTTCTCAATCGTTAATTTCAAAATATCGATTGACTGCTTTGTAATGTTAGCTGGGGGCAACTTTCTCCCTTTATACAATTATTTGGCATACCCTGCTAGTGAACTTGATTACAACATACAAAGGAAATAAAGGAAAGCTTTACTTACATGAGGGTTATTAATGTATTTTGGTAATGATATCGCGTGCGTATTTAACGTTATAGGCAGATTCAATTCTCGTTTGTTTTGCTGTGTCTCAGTTACTAAATCGTGACCATCTATGTACTATATTGCTTGGAATGAAATACCTGCAGTATTTGTCTTATTTTACATGCATTTTCTCTGAAGTAACAACTATTTTTATTTCATAGCATTAACAACGAAGAGTCAAAGCCTTCTCAGCAAGCATGTTCTTTTATAACTCCAATACTTTCGTATTTTAGTGCATAGTCTTTGTAAGCTTGTTTTAGTCTTTTAGTAATTTATGAATTGAAATTAGTTGTTTCATGGTCATGTCCGTCAGAAAGAATTGAGCTTTTCAATGGTGAAAGAATTATGAAAATCGGCGAGTGTATTTTGGGATTACCCTACATACACACACATGCATGCATACAAACAGATTTTCTCTTTATAATATTAATAAATGCTATGAAACGTTTAAAAACTGTATATAAATCGCATAGTAAACAAAACACCTGTATTAGCGGGATCATATTAACGAGTATTTACTGCATCACTTTTCAAGAATTCCCAGCAATGCAGAACTTATCGTATACAAATGTCTTTCTTTTTCATCGCTAGTTTAATCGGGAGCAGTAAATTTTCTCCCGAAGTCCAGAATGTAAGTTCAATGCCTCTGGAAATGGGTACTTAATTCCTCTCTCAAGGTATCCAGACAGTAAAAAGCGTTTTATTTGTGTAATCCTCCACAGATATTTACTGCTAACCTTACTGTAATTAAAGCAAAATGAAAGTAAAGAATAGGTATGGCTGTAACAGTTTTGTTGGTCTTATACAAATATCTTGTTTCTCTTTACATTTTAGTTGACTTTTTCGATGTGGATTTTGTTTACTTTGAGGCTTAGAAACAAATATTTTATGGTGAGCTGTGAGAACCATTTGCTCTGTTTATTGCTGTTTAACGACGAGAATTAGTCAGAAGTCATTCAAGAGTTTAATGGTTCTTTGAAGTACTTTGTACTGGCTTTGCGTTGAGCTATCTCTGCCAAAGTAATGGAGAAGAGTGCTGCAATTGTGCAAGCATTTAATTTGTCAGCAGGCATTTAATGCTCTATCATTAAACAGAACAGGTATATAAGGCTTACGAGGTATGTACGTTATAAAGCAAGTCAAAGCAAACGCTGATATACAAAGTTGATGTAAGGAATCCACCACCAGATATGCAATTAACCGCAAGCGCTAAAGGCTATGACATGGAAGGAAAAACAACGCCCATTTAAAGCAAGTTGATGATTTATGCCCAAACACATCTCGTTTCCTTTTCTTTTCAAGTTAAAATTAGTTCACAAATCTTTAGCTGCATCCAGGTCATCGAGGTCCTTGCATATGTTTAACTCACAGAATACAGATAACGATAGCAGCCATATGCAATATAGGTGACCCCAAAATATGACCTTGTAGACAGCCTGTGATGGTGAATCTTTCTTTCTTTATAGATCATGTACACGATTCAAATGAGAACTTTTGGTGGATTTCATATAGTAGGTAAGACTAGTATGAATGCGTGTTCACTATCAAACAGTTTGGGTGCGGACGGACACAATCAGCGTGTAGCGTGTAAAAATTAAGGATGTACAGGCATAGGAGAAAGCCTTGGTTATTACAATTAGGTTCCTTCAGTTTCGTCAACAGTTAGGTAATATGCTCAAAGTAAGTTACTTTTAAAAGCCGTATTTCAGCCTGTTAGTGTCCTTCAGTACTATAGATATTTATATTTGCGTAAAATAAAATGAATATACCATAATATAATTCGAACAAAGTTATATTTAAATTAATCCTTAATGGCTAATTACGATGCCATAGCTTTTACATTGCAAAACACAAGATAATTAAACATTTTGTGCCATGCTAGAACGTTATTAGCTCCACATTTGCGCAGATACATCGCTATGTTGATTCCGACCAGTGGATGTTTATCCTATACCCCCGTCTCATTACACTCAAGCACATTCCTAAAGATTAACCACTTGCACCACAAAGGTCTGTCTAATGGTTATTGGTGTCAGAACTGAAGAAAGCACTGTCTTTTTGTATTCTTGATTTTTTATTAGTAGACGGTTTTTCGTTAATTTGTTACTACAACAACACCAGCCTTTCTCCCATTCGTCTACAAAATATCAAAGAAAAGGCAGTAGTTAGCTTGTTGTATCGCCCCGCAAAGTTAAAATAAGCTGATGAAGCTCACTAGGAAGCATCTCGACGATGCTTTCTACACAACTTTTGCAATGAAGTAATGCATATGTCTGTGTTTTTAAACAAGTAATTTGTCACTTAAGCCCAAGGGTGTGCGCAGAGAGTACATTTGGGGGAAGGGGGCTGAAACAGGAATGACTGAAACACACAAAATGAGTCATATCTTCATTCCATGGTCATTTTAGAGATTTATTCATGTGAGGGAGATATAGTTGTTGCAAAACTTAGAAAAAGTTCAAACGATATGTCGCTTGAAACAAGTTGCTCTTCTTTCCTGATCTCACCGATTTATGAGGGTTATTTTGACTGCAGATTCACAATTATAGCCTCAAACAAAGCAGCGACATGGCACGAGGCTTATTGAAAGTTTGCGTTTATATCCTCTTACAAAGAAGCGGCAGATCGTTTGTACCTTTTTTTTTTAAATTTTGCCAGAAATATACCAACTGGATCACCAACCAGGATATATATTGACTAGGAGTTAGAAATAGGCAGACGGAGGGGCCTCTATTAACTGGAGCACAGCTCCGCAAGCAGGCCATAGTGAGCCCTTTGTGTTTTCAAAGTGACCCCTGGGAGGAAAGGATGAGGGGGAGACTCGAAGGGCGACCAGATCCGGACGACGATGTGCGCTACCAAGGATGGGGGCCCTAACGATTCCAACATTGTATCACTCCGAACGCCGGCTAGTTGTTCTGCATAAGCCATTCCAACCCGCAGTCCGTGGCAGTCGAGACAGCTCCCAGGAAGGGGCCCTTAGCAGTCCCACCAACCGACACAGAGAAAACTTTTCCAGAGTGCATATTCCATCGTCCTGCAGCAACAAAACAACCGCCGTCGCCTGGTCCTACAACTCTGAAACAGATGAAAGGAAATGGACACGAAATTCGTGGTAGAAGGCGTACCACCCCAGCATTCGCCTACAATCTCGGGGAAAGCACGAAAAAAACCCATGGTCAGAGTGGCCAGCTCGACAGGAATCGAACCCGGAACCTCCCGATTGCGAGCCTCACACCTTACCGCGGAGCCATCTCGATCGCTGTATATTGACTAAAAAAAGGATTTTATGAATCACAATACCCCCCCAAAAGAACTTTTAAGTAATTAGAGCACCAAAAGGAAAATAGGAGTGCATAGAGACTAAACTCCTAGCCAGAATTCATACCCAGGCAAATCTGTTAACCACTAGATCAAGGGCGGCCAAAACAGCCTTAAGCTCCGAGTCATACTGGAAACGCAACCCGCAAAGCAGTCGCAACGGTTGCACTGTTTGCGCGTAAAACAGACAGCAAGAAAAAAAATTGAAATTGAGTTTTATTTATGGACGCTCTTTAACTGCTGTGGTCCTTAGCGTCCCATTCTATATTAGGCGCGAAAGACCGGAAATTTTGCTCAGAGGCCTCTTTATCAGGCTTGAGGTTCTTTTACGTGCCGTAAATCTACGACACGGGACCACCAGCTTTACTTTCCTTCCGAAGGAAGCCATGCTAAGGATTTTTACGCCCGAAAAAATCCATCGTCCTCCGCTGGGTTTGAACCCGCGACCTCGGGAACTAAAGACTAGCATGGTAACCACTACACCACGGAGGACGACGAGACAGCCAGAGGCGTCCTACGAGTTCAGAGTGGACGCATATGACTTCGAAATGCATGTACAGCTTGTGTAAAATGTCGTGTGACAGTCCATATGCGCAAGAGAGGAGAAATGAGGAGTAGTGGTAAGCGTGGTGGGGAGCAAGTGTTATCAGAACTCGGAGGCAGCCACATACACAACGCATTGTAAACAAATGTGTAAGGTTGGCTTACATTTGAGTTCGCAGCAGGTGGAACACTGACCCCCACCTCTCTTATTATGTAAGTGGTCTGGTCAGTGCTATTGCGCATATATGCTTCAGGAGTGGGGGACTGTCACGACGATTCACACAAACTGTACTCATTCAGAGAACTGTATAATTTGTAGAGTTATACAGTAGCAGTGTTTAATTACAAAAAAGCACTTGCAATTAATACATACAACGTTATGTTTCACAAATATCATGTATCTGCTAACAGCTAATGTACTGCACAGTACACTTAGAAATATTTATTTAATACAGAATTTCCTCGGCAAATGCAACTAGCCTCTGACCTAACATTGTACATGTTTTAAGGTTTCTCCTCCTCATGTATTGTTTACATTATTATGGAATTGAAGTCAGGGGTTATATCACGTGCGTCACATACAGCCAATCGCAGATGGTCACACAAATGTCTGTCTGACAGACGGCTTCTAAATTTAGAATTTGCAATTTTCATTTGTGAGAACAGTTGCTCATATATGTACATAGGTTGTTCCAAAAATAGCTTCCAGGAAGCACACAAAATTTCTAACTTTACCATATTTTTGCCACAAAATCCTGTGTGTAGTTCAGAGAGGTTACAGTTTGTATACCGTTGTTTCATTGATGTGTTCTCTTGCAATTCAATGAGTTCCTCCTGAATATCCAGTCTTGATTTTCTGAAATCTACAGAGAATGGATCGGTGTACACAGTGATGGGGTTTTCTAAATGTCTCAAATTTGCAAATCGATTCTCTGTAAATTCGAATTCCAGGTTTTTAACATTGCACTGTAGCTATTGAGTTTGTGTGGAGGAACACATGCAATGGAGTTCAAACAGGGAAAGTGGTAAAATTGGGATTCCTGAACATGTTCAGTCCAAATTTCAAGTTTGTTAACAAATGCGTTACTCGAGCAGTACATATTGACAACATTTTGTTCTCGGCCTTGCAAGAAATATTGAGTGTGTTTAAGTATTCACAAATTCCACTCAAAACCGTTAAATCACATATCCACTCGTCATTACTCAACTCTGCTACTGCTCTTCCGTGCTGCTTCATATACTGGTATTCATCAATAATGTTCCGAAGATCAAAAAATCTACGAAGCATCTGACCTCTACCCAGCCACCTGACGTCACAAAAGTATTGTAAATCTTCAAATTTCTGTTCGGAAAATGCGTTTAAACGTCTAAATTGACGGTGCTTCAATGCACTATTCTTTATTATATTTACACATTGAGTCACTACTTTCATAACAGTTGGCATGTCTACAGATTTGGCAGAAAGGGGCTCTTGGTGTAAAATGGAATGCAAGGTACAAACATTTACTACACCCTTTTCCTTAAGAAAGGCTTTGAGCCTGCAAACTAACCCCTTCTTATCTCCAATCATTGAGTGGCCTCCATCCGTTGCAATTGACGCTGTCTTGTACCAATCTAAATTGTCTTTATTTACACACATACAAACAGCTTTGAATTTGTTTTCTACTTTAGTAGTGTCTTCCAAAGGAAATAATTCTAACACATACTCTCCGACATTTAATTCTTCATCAACTCCTCTTACAAATATTGCCAACTGAGTTGTGTCAATCAAATCTGTGCTTTCACCAAGAGCTAGAGAGAAGTACACAAGTTTACGGATTTTCACATTCACTTGTCTACTTGTATAGGTGGACACAACTCAGTTCTTCTGGAGATACTTTGTCGTGAAAGATGCAAGCTTTTAAAATTAGTCAGTTCCTGAGGATACAACGTTTTTACTACGTCCATCATACATGATTTAACAAACTCCCCCTTTTGAAAAGGTTTAAGGACTTTACCTATGCTCCATGCCAAAACGTAACTAGCTAGTAGTTGTTTTTCTGTCATATTTTGTGATTTAGTAGCAGGAACAGCGTGCTTCTCCTTTAGCTCAGTTAGTTTCTTGGCTCGTTCCAATCCTGAAATAATGAATCAATAAACGCCATGCAAGTAATCTGCAGTTCTATAGTAATAACTAATAATAATACTAATAACTTAAATAATAATAATCATAATAGGCCTACTATTACAATAACGATGAACGTGGCATATAATAGTAATAATAATAATAATAATAATAATAATAATAATCAGACACTTCCATGTTTTCGTTATATTCAGAACAACAAACAGGTATTCCATTCCGTTTGGAACTTCCTCTTCTTTGATGTTGAAGGAGTAAATGTTGTCATTCGTAGCACACCCACTGTTCAATCTGTGTATATATGCCTCTCTCAAGGCTATCGATAGACTGACCTCGGTAGTGTGTGTTCAAGTAAGGTGTTTGGTCGCGCGCAAGGCAAGGAAAGACCCTGGTGATTACCAGCGATTACGGGGATGTAATCGCGACGCACGGTGTAACCGCGAGTCCTATTTTGGACGCCTTTGCACTAGACTACGGGTAGACCCGTTCACTTCTCTACACCTACAGAGGTGACTGTAACATCTAGTACTAGTTATCTGTGATGTAAACGTGTGTAGACAGTAAAACGAGCACAACGAGCTGTTTAATCAATGTTGCCAACCTATGACATGATCATTTTCCAAAAGAGCGAAACATCCCCCAATATTTAACACTGTTTTAATATATATAGTATTGCATTTTACTTACATGTTTATTAACAAGTACAATAGGTATAGTATACTAATTCTCTAAGTATAAAGGAGTTACAGGAAACAAAAGTGAGACTGCAGTGCTTGGATATTAAGTACTTGAGTATCTTGGGAGAGGCTTCATTTGTTATTTTGGTGTTTCTCTCTCCGGTGTTCCTTTTTTACTCTGTGATATCTTTCTATTTTACGTTTATGTCCGCACGCAGACACGAGCGCGCGCGTGTACACACACACACACACACAAACACACACACACACAGACACACACACACACACACACCTCAATGCCCGAGATGGAACTCCAATACGTGGTCCCGCGCAGTCCCTTTTAACAGTACAGGTCTAGCTACGAGTATTATGAATGGATGAAATGAGTGATATCAAATGAGCCCGATGTCCTCTAACCTGAAAGTTACCCGAATTTGTCTTAAGAAGATAAGGGAAAACAACAGAAAAACCAGTCATAGCGACAGTTGAGGTAACCGATTGAATCAAACGAAGCGAAACACCTTCTAGCGTTCACGCCTAATGGAATTCAGTTAAATGGAATCCAACAAAGACTCATTAGATTACTGTTCGATGCTAAGCTCGGTACAGTTGTTAACCGAAGAAACTGTATGAGCGGAACAAGGACACATACAAATAAACCTTGTGTAATATTTTCACATGATCTTTCTCTATCCTCTATCTTTATTAGTGGGTATAGAAACTATCCTTAGAAAGTTTATTTTTGCATCTACTTCATTTTGAGACCGAGCGTGATGGCGCAAGCGGCTGCTTCTGTGGCCCGCGTTTGAGAGGTTACGGGATCGATACCCGGCGACCGCGCACTCTGGCCGTGGGTTTTTCGTGGTTTCCCCGGGTCGCCAGGCGAATGCTGGGGTGGTTCATCTTCTACCACGACTCTCCTTCCTCTCATTTCCCGTACCCATCATCTTCCTTGTCATCTGTTCCAGGGTTATAGGATCAGGCGAGGGTGTTCGGTGGGTTGCGGCTGGACGGTGGCTGTAAAGGTTTCTTCCGTGGCGTCGCTGCGGTGTCGCTCAGTTAGGTCTCTTCCCAGCGTGGGGCTCCGCTCCGGAGGACCCTGGAGGTTGGTGGCTTGTGGGCAGGGACCGGGCGGCGTCGGGTGCGTTCTATCTGGAAACGTTAGGGACCCCGTCCATGCTTGCGTCCGTCGGCATCCGGATCTGGTCACTCTTCGGGTCTCTCCCCTCATCCTTCCCTCTCAGGGATCACGTTGGAAGGACAATGGGCCGACTGACCTGCGTGCGGTGCTCTGCCCCAGTTCCGGGGACCTCTCCGTGGTACGTACCTTACCTTCATTTTGAGATACAGAAATACCTACATTACACATTTCGTTATACATACAAATGAAATGGCTGTAGCAAAATGTTTTGAGAACTGAACGCTATATGCTGGCCTTAAAGAGTTCATATTGTTTCCAAGCAATCGCGAGAAACAACTGAATATCGAAAAGACCTTAAAATAATGGCAAGGTATTGAACAATTCAAACCATTAATAACGGATATCTCAGAAATGGCTTATGGCCAAAAAAGGTCATTTGGAATAAATGTGTGTTTTAAAGAATCCACATCTTTGTATAGTACGTTTTCGTCTATCGCCTAAGGTTTATCAGTTATACAAGGTTGTATGAAGTTCCTTCCGAATGAAGAGGACTTTACAAACTATTCCCAGAAATTTCAAAATATGCACTTTATTTGTCATGTAAATATTTTTAATGTACAAGATTTTAATCAAAATAGTTAGTGCTATTAAGAAAATCGAAAATTTCGAAAAATCGTCCATGTAAAGGGTAGTTTGAGGTAAGGCGATTTCTTGAAAATCATGTCGCATCTTTGGAAGATACTGAACTTGAATACTAAGTTTGGTATTTAACCAACTTTTTGTTTTTGAGTTATGCTGTTACAGGCAGATGCAGCACAAACACACACGCACACACAGGCGCGTGCGCAGACTTTTCTCTAAAAATTGTTGTTGTTCATTTTATTTATTCAGGGAGTCTAAAAACGTGCATTTCCGTTGAAATCTCAGTATCAAATTTTTGGGTGGAACGAGATAGTCTTACGTCACATACCCATCGCATTCCAACCAGACACATGGAGTTCCAATTCGCTTCCGTTAAGTAGCACAGAGCACACTCATTCAGAAAAAAAATTGGTGTTGTGCTTGTACGGTCCCATTACCGCTCCTTGAGGAATTATTTGGCCTCTCAGAGACGAATCTAAACATAGAACTACTTAATGCAACATCTGGAGAGCGCAGTGATTCGAATTAAATTATTGAGAACTAACAAAACCACATGAATCAGCAAATGTTATTGTTCAGTGAATGACTGGTATGCATCTGCTCTCATGATTCCTTCAAGCCATGTTTGAACTAATATTATGTTAGTTACACTGAAGTTTATAACATTTTACATAGTATGCTTTCTATGGAAGTTTTGCTACACTAATTTAGCACGTAATACTATATTACATTATAAGTGTAGCAAACGCATCATTGGAGGACGAGGAAGAGTTTGAAAACACTTACTTAGTCTCGTATTTACTACTTCCGAGGTTCTCCAAAGCTTTTAACGCATGTGTATTCATACTATTTTTTTCAATGATAGTGAATAATAGAAGTAGTACTTACACGAAAATAAAATTAATAATTTACTAACAGCTGTTGCACATGGGGATCCAGTAACGATATCAACGACATTAACCTTGGTGGTAAACTGACGATCGGTTATCCGCGTCTCGTTGTTGACCTTAAAGAAATTAATAACTTGTAGCTCATACTTAGCTGCTGCACGAGTTAAATCGTAAGTAAATATTAACAAATAAAAAGAAAGTAAAAACCAGGTAAGATTAGATTAAATGGTTATATTTCATGTTTGCAAAAATAAATAAAGTTAGAGGATTTAATACAGTTAATGCACATACGTGCACTGAAATAGGAAAACGCGCACGTAGGTTTCACTACCGGCACTGAATGCAGGAAATTCAACTTACCACCAGTATAAATTTAGCATAAAAAGTAGCTTTCATCTACAGAAATAATCCTGTTTAATAGTCAATTTCAGTGAAAGATCAGTGTGTATCCATTTGCAATTTTTGTATCAGCTATCATGCTACTCCCGTTTTAGCTTCAATTATTTACTATTGGCTAAACTGGCTGTAAACATTTGACGGTAGCGCATTACACGCTGTAAATAATGTTTTGTTATTCCTAAAATGCCCATGGCTATAATAAGATATATAGTGGTTGAGCTAGAGACTTTCTCAGGTTGTGCAGACGTCGTGGTCAAGCCACTTAATATCGTGTCATGGATAGGTTAAAGCATATGAAGCATTCGTTTGTGTTCAGCCACAAGAGCAGTCTAGAAGTATAATTCAATTAATTAAAAATAATATTTTATTCTTATCTAGATGTGGTTTAACATAAAGTGAACAAGGGCAGTAGGGAAAGTATTCTTCCAGACTACTTTCAACCCCTGAGGGGTATGACAATATTTATTGTTGTTGTTGTTGTTATTATTATTATTATTATTATTATTATTATTATTAACGAGCGGCATGGCTCAGGCGGTAGTGACTGGGCTCGCACTCAGAAGGTCCCGAGGTGACGACCATCCTGACAAGTTGGTTACTGGTTTACCCTGGTCGCTAGGCGGATGCTGGGAGAGGTTCTGATTACCAGATATTTACCTGCCTCTCATTCCCTCCCATTCCATTACCCTCTTCATCTTTTAAGACTGCTGAACCGGGCGCGGTGGACGATGGTGTTGCGTTCTGTAGCTGTACTTCGGGGAGAGAACTTTTTCTACACTGGCATTGATACCTCCGACCTTACCTGTTCTTGTGGATAGGGGTGGTAATGGAGAGATGCTGTGCCGGGGTGCATAATCTAGAGGCGTTATGGATCCCGCTGCGCTGTGCATGACACTACCAGATCTGGCCGCTCTTGGTATTCCCTCACCTCATCCCTTTCTCCTAGAGTAAAGCAGCAGAAGCAGGCCTAGACTTGCCCACGGTGCTGCAATGCTGTTCGGTTATTAACGTATCATCAGCAGTTGCAGCAGCATCATCGCATAACGACGAAATTGATATGACCTTGCTAATTAAACAGCATTTTTCAATAAAAATTTTATCGTCATCCGTGTTATATTATCATGATTATTAACTTAATGACACTCAACTACCAAGAATATAGACAACGTATTGGCAAGGTTACCCTCCGCCCATCTTTGTGTGGTGAGGTAAGCGGAGCTACACATTCATTACCAACCTAAATTGCTCCGTTGCTAGAGTAAGGGAAAATTACCTTGTGATTGAACACACGTTGCTCCGAATCATCTACTGGACGGTTTGTTATTTCGCGGACCAATCATTACAGGAAGACAAATCATTACAGGAAGGTAATTTTTCTCTTATTGCAGACATATGGGCCACTTTTCTGCACGCTAGTGTAAAGTGGGGAAACAATAGTTGAACGGCTCGAATCTTTCATTAGTCAAAGAATATCGTATTCTGCATGCTTCAAGCCTAACCCCTTGGTTCTAATGATGTCCATATAGACACTGGTCATATCCATCCGCAATTTGGAATTCTTTGACTTAGAAAATACTCAAGCCCCTCAAACGTTTCTGTCCTCCACTATACATACCAAGAGATGAGAGTTAATGACCAACGTATTAAGTCCTTTGGCCTTTACCATCACTTAGCACCCGGCTCTGAAACAACTGGAGGTTATAATTAACTGTAAATAAATACAGAACAGTGTCAATGCTTTCTGGTGCTTGGACCTTGTGAATTGGTTGAACCAAACACCAATATATTGCTCTGCTTTGATTTTGTAGTAATTTGTTGCTAACCGACAGAATTTTCATAAGAACTATGCACAAATTCGTTAGATTCGTAGTACAATCGGAGACCGTTTGAAACTATCAGACACATGCACTGCTTAATTTACTAATGTGAAAATGAAAGTGCGTAGGTGTCTGATAATCACCAATGGTCTCGGAATATGTTACGAATAAGGTAATAATATACTACCATATTCGATATAAAAGGTGCAGAAAAACACTGTGCAGAAAATTGTAGAGTAGAAAGGCAGTACCAAACTAGGTATTTTGTGTTTAGCAGTATGGGGTCAGTATGATAACAGGAGTGTTGCATGAACATGACTGAAATCTGACTTTGTAAAACACTTGCTGGCTTACCCGACGTCGCACGGTTAGTGCTTTAAACCCGAATGACAAAATAATTAATTGACTTACCCTCCATGTTCGCCATACAATTATTGTACAGTGATCTAGAGGAATTTTATGGCGAATCCTCACCGTTTCCCTTATAATTCTAATTTGCTACAAGCCCCGGCTATTCGTAATAACAGATGAAAAATCCCCTGACATTCACGCAAAAGGATTTAAAATATCGGTGAAACGCCTGACTTCCTTAATCTCACCAACTCCCAACAACCTTCCAAGTTTTGGAAATGCTGCATAGCCTATAAGTGCCTTTTGGCGGGAGAAGAATCATTGGTCGGAATGGTAGAGTAGTTTTTTAGATAATTTCAGTAGACCGTGAAATTATAAACTTTTGTGCCTTCTCTTTAGTCAAATAGTTATTTAATAACATAAAAGCTACACAGTTTTCACATAATGCAGAGAACCTTAACATATACAACAAAACAGGCGAAGCTGGTGAATATAAAGACCCACACTCGCAGGCCGCCAAGTTAACCTATATGGAAAAGACACATAATCTGCGCCCATCCAGAAAAATATTCTCAATTGTTTATATCAAAATCCGTCCACTTACTTCTAATGTTAGCAATTTTCCCTCTTTATAGGTGCAATTATTTAGCATGCCCTACAAAAGAACTTAATTATAACTTAAGTACAAAAGAAATAAAGCAAAATTTTCTTACATAAGGGTTATCAGAAGGTTTTGACATCCAGAAACTTTAATGCACATATATGGAATTAGACTAGAGGTTATTCAGAGGTTTTGACACTGTTTATTTACATACACATCTATAGTATTTGTTAAATGGTAATTAAAGAAAGAAATATAACATACGATTCGTGGTGTTAAAAACTGGATCGACTGTCGCTTTCTAAGCTCTCTATTCGTTTGCTTAAGTGTTACATCATGGCCATCTATGTATATTGTCTGGAATAAAACACAACCGGCATTTGTTTTTACCACGCATTCTCTGCGCAGCAAGTACAGCAACTAAACGGCTTTCATTTCTAGACTCATTCCCTGTGGAGTACAGCAACTATTTTATACTCCACTGCATACTCAATGAATGCATTTAGTAATTTATCAATTGAAATTGGGTGTTTTGTAGCCCATGTCCGTCAGAGAGAATGGGGCATATCAATGGTGAAAGGATCATCAAAATCGGTAAGTGGTTTTAGAGATTACCCTACACACATGCACAGATAGAGTGGGGGGGGAGGGAGAGAGTAATTTTCTCTCTTTATAATACTAGTATAGATTTTCATTTTCCAGTCAAAATGAAATGTAACTGACACGTCAAATGTGCACGCATTGTCTCAACTAATATGTACTGGTACACAATGAGAAACTAACCATTACCTGCGCGTACTGTAGTGTACTCTGTACAAAACGAGCGTTCGGTATTACCGTGTCATCCAGAAGGTTCACAGCACAAATGCGGCACTGAACATTAGACACACCTAGGGACAGTGACTAGTACTTTACACAGAGGGCGTTTTGTTTATATCTGACACGCCACGAACAGGTTTCACAACCGGAGACTAACATGACGGATTTAATGTTATCGCATGCAGCACAGTAAAAATTAAAAGTCTGTAAACCCCTTGTTCCTATCCTCAAAAATGCTTATTTTGTTTCTGCCTTTCTACTCTAATTTTCTGCACATTGCTTTTCCGCATCCAGTATATTATGCATATAATCCATTTTTGTGGGATAGTCCTAACTCGTGATTTTGGTCTTATAGGTTAAATCCCCCCCCATTTCCCAGGATAATACTGCCATCGTGAAAAGCAACAAAGAGTTATATTTCCTGAATAAAATATGGAACAGACTCTCTCATAACATCAGATCATAATCTTTTCTTTTCATCGATTTTCTAACGCAATACAAGTTTTCATACACTCGAAAGGCCCTCTGTAAACTGAAATAATGAGGAACAACTGAAATTCACGTGCGATGAGACGCATGCACGTAATAACAATTTCAATGGTATTAGCAATATCCACAATTCTACTCGGTTTATTGCGTTAACTGCAGTTTCCTCATTCTCTCTCTCTCTCCCTCTCCCTCTATGCGTAACGTACATGCCATGTGCTATTCTAATAACTGGTTCTAAAGCTGTGTTGTTGCTTTTTTCAGGAGCATTAATGAAAATTAAGCAAAGTAAAAGGTTCAGTAGTATGCACAATAGTCTTTTGCTTGTGCTTCTTATACCTTCGAATCTATACGGTGTCTGATTGTAAAAAAAGCTACAATAAAGCATCTACAGTTATGCTGTGTCAAATCTGTTTATGTACAGGCGAATGAACGGAAATGTGTCGATGCTTCTGGTTTCCTATGGTGATTTTCTTTAGTTAATGTCAGCAGAAATGCCTTACCATCATCTGTATTCCACATCAGCCCGGGGTAAGCCAATCTCCTATTGCTTTGAATTCAAGTCCAACACACACACACACACACACACACACACACACACACACACACACACACATGCCTAAGTGAGTGCCGAAAGGGGAGGAGTACAGAAGCAGTTCACCTGAGTGGCTGGAAGATATGCTTCGCCACGACTGTCCACACCAGCCACTGGACGAGTCCGTCTCTTACTGATTTGATGTCAAAAGTTTGGCACTTAAACTTTAACCTATGAACACAAGTTGCTTTAAGGTTCAGTAGCAAAGCAAAAGGGGGAAGTAGGACAAACATTTAGTGGAGTGCAAGGACCAGGTAGGTAAGGGGCTGGGGACCGGGCGTGGCAGAGGTAGTTAAGTATTTCCTTACCAACATAAACCATTGCGCATTATCGGCATGATTCCATGCACTCGATTGTGCACTTTAAGAATAAAGTAACGGCCAGCTTGATAGTTATCAGTTCACGTTCAAGGGCATTGCGAATGCTCAGATGTCGAATCTCCTAAAGTTGATACCGCTCATTCCTTTTTGGAAACCCTCTGTTACGAGCGTCATTGTAACGTGTTCTAAAGGAATTGACTGCACCTCGGCAGGAGGAACTAAATACACTTTTTATTGCCATTAGAAGCACAATATACCCGATACAAAGGTGGGCTACTGCATTAAACTGTAATTTTTATGGGGTGCTAGTAGAAAATTACAAGACGGTGAACATCAGTGGTGTAGTGACTAGCAAGACTTATTTCCAACCGGGCATTGGTTCATTGCCATAGAAGTATAATGTTTATACACTCTAAATATGCAGAGCATATTATTCAGAGTTCGAAACTTGGTTGATAAAATGATCTCTTAATTTTCGTTTAATGCTATGATTAGATTTCTGGGGATGACAGTTCTGCCTGGGCACCTCTTTAGGCGAGTTCTCAGATTAAAGCAACGAAATACCTACCACTATAAACGAAAACATCAGGAATATCATAGGTTTGTAAAAATGAGTGTTGCGTAGAAAAAATGGACTTAACATTAAGTTTACTTTTTATTGATTGGTTTTGTTTACTTTATTTGAGGAAGACAAATTATATCTTCCGTTTAAAATACAAATGTTTAAGTGAAGCCAAATGCTAAGACTAAAGATACTTTTGTTCTTTTAACAGATTAACCCCTAGTCCTATTGCTCTGAATCATTTAAGTGTAGAATGTTTAAGAAACAAAAAATAGTACTCACGTTTGGAACTAGAGGTCTGCATTTCAGTGAAAACCGATGTACAGACCGTGACTCAGTGATAGCTTGTTACGCTCGACCGTCAAAATGAATGTGCAGATGATTGCATACCTATCAGGCTCAACTTCTTTGCTCCCTTGTTTCTCTATACCAAGGGTGGCGAAAACGCCTTCTTTCCACGAGTCACCAAATATGAAACACGCACTGCATCACTCAGCAACACGTGAAAAACAAAGGCACAGTGGCAGAGAGGGAACGACGCCTACGAGTCAAAATGACTCGCGAGTCCCGTTTTCGCCACCTCTGCTCTATACGAAGCGCTTCTCTTGACCAAGAGCTCGCAGTCGACTTGGATCCGGCTGTTAACCATGGCGTCTCGGTAAAACGGTTAACCTGGATGTTCGGAGCAACTGTGGATATTCGGTGCTTTGTACTGCAAAGGTGAACGAACCAAACATTACGGTTAGGTACCTCTTTACTCACTCGCAAATGCGTAGCCTTGTTTAGTTAGTCTCCAGTACTTTGATATTTTTTGGGCTGGCCAATTTACATATTTCGTTATTAGTTTATCTACAGCCTACCTATGACAGATAGAGGAAGTACTGTATTCCATCCAAAATTCTAAATCGAAGTTTTATTGGAAATGTATATTTTGAGGTCACCTGAACCCAAAGGAGAATTTTAAAAAAGATCCGCGCGCGCGTGTGTATGTGTACAGCATAACTTAAAAAAGAAAAGTCGGATAAATACCAACATTTATATTTAAGACCAACATCTTCCGTGGATGTGACACCACGGTTTTTCATGAAATTCCCCTTCCCCAAACTATCGTTCACTTGGAGTAATATTCATTATTTTTTATTTTCTCAAAAAACGGTTATTTTGATTCAAATGCCATATGTTTGAGATACTGACACCGCAAATAAAATGTATATCTTGAACTTTCTGGGAAGGGTATATGAAATCCACTTTACTGTTAGTGGATTGTATGTAACTTGAACTCCAAAAGGGAGAGGCAAAAAACTTGATTACGGAAAAAAAATGTATAGCCGCAAAAGAATACAGAATGTGTTCGAAATACATTTCTATTTTCACAACATTCACAACTCCTTTTAAATATTTCATTGTGTAACAGAATGAAATATTTGTAATGCACTTTACCAAGTGTAAGTAAATGTGACCAAGAACGTTTAAAATTTTGTGATACTTTTTTTTTCTTTCTTTCTTCTCACAGAAGCTTGATCAAAAAAACAACTTAAATAAGTTGAGTGCCTGTTCTACATTTTGCATCTAGGTGGTGATAGTTCAAGTTGTACAAGTAATAGTGGCAGTATTAATAATGGTAGCTACAATATATTAGTATTTTATTACCATTAATGCCCATGATTAGGAATATCATCTTTGTATATGCAAAACACACAAAAACAGTTATACCCCTTGCTTCAGCGCTAACTTACATAGAGTACGCACCATGAAACGTGTTTGGAGAAATACATAATTTCATTTCAATCGAAATGAATTAATGCTTCAACCCGATTTATGTCAGCGCTATAACCGTTCCGCTACGTGTGTTACGCTTTTCAATACCAATGCGTCTCCAGTCCTAATTGAGCCTGCGCCCCGTAAAATGCAGCTATACGAGTCCTGACAAATGACGACAGACCAGGTCCGTTCCCACTCCCCAACCTTACCTACTTTTGAACAGAGCTGTCAGCTTTTTGTCTCTAGCATCTTGGAAATATTGTTATTGCAATAGTGATCATTTATGATCATAAATGTAGTTTAATTATAGAAATGACACAAGTATTGGGGAGTCCACTTTATTTCTAATTAACATAAAAGACCTACACGTTGGTACATTACACAAAAAGAAGTATTAATTTTTGTTCTGCATAATCCTTTCATAATAATTACTATTACAAGTAATATTATCTAAGTAACGTTTGTGCCTCAGCTTTTTCTATTACTTTTTCCTTGTTTGTTCCTGTTTGTACACATAGACAAGTAGTAAATATTTCAGATTTTATTCTATTATGCTCATAGGCTTCATTTTTAAGGTTAATCTAAAGTCGTTCTTTAGTTTCAGTAAATAATTCCGTAGTATTACCAACACACAGCAGTATCGAAAACTATAATCATATAGATACTATATAATACGTTTATTTGAAATCTTGCAAATACACACTGCAATACTGAGAACAATAAGGTTTATTTCACGTTGTTTAATAACGAATACTTTTATTTTAAAACCAATCCTTTCCGCATCGCCTGATGTGGTAACACGTTGTTCAAGCCGATTTACTTTTCTATTTCAACGCAGTAAAATGATACCAGAAATTTGCTCAGATTTTGGATCCCTTAAATATCTTCATTATAGATGTGATTTTTTGTAATTTCTTTATAGAAACAACTAATTTTTTAAATGTACTCAAAACTGCAATCAGTCCGAAGTGAACTACGCAGTTAATAGACTTGAAAGTACAAAAATAAATAAATAGATAAATAAATAATTACAATGCAGAACGTCAGATTATTCAGATAATAGATTATGCACGAGCGATAAATTGGGTATGTAATAACCAACGATTCGGATATATAATAATGCTGTAATTAAATGAATTGTTGCAATTTATAAAAGAATGCAGCGTTGTATAATTCATCACTCCCAAATTTTGACACCTCCGATAAAATCTCTTGTTTTTCTGCACATATTTGCTCTTGAATGTATTATTGTATTAGTGCCTAGATCTGAACTGTGACACACCGGCAGTTGTATTACAACGGGACGCACCAGAGAGCAGCAGCATTACGATTGCTTGCAAGCGACAGAGATGTATCGTAACCGATCGGCTTTCTCTGCTCGGCTTCAGCCGCTCGGATAAACCTGTCTCGGCTGCCGTACGTGTCAACCGAAGGTGACCCGGTGAATCATCGTCGGTCGTTTTCATGAGAATGCAGACCTCTAGTTTGAGGCGGTATTTTTAACACTTAAATGATTTCAGGCTAATTGTATAATATAATTATTCAATAACAGCCCGTCCTAAAGCAATATGTGTAGGTAACAATATATAAAAAGTGTATATTACAGTCATTGTATATATTTATATTATTGTATACATGTGTACTAATGTTATGTGAATGTATTACGTAATTTAATAATGTAGGAGCTGTGAGAATAATAGGTTAAAAGTTGCTAACAATGAGGTAACCTTGAGGCAATAATGAGTAAGAAAGTGTAATAATGCTACTAGCCATTCTTGGAGCAACAATAATGTAATTTTTGTGACAGTTTAGAAAATAGCCAATCAACAACCAAAAAAAGCTTAAGTTAAATAAAAGTATTCTATTGGATTAGGAATAACCAATCAGAGACTTGAAATACAGAAATTTACAAATTTAGGCGGTTGAAATCAAGTCAGTTGCTTGTAGACAGCGCTCATAACTGGACGCGTTGGTTGTAGACAGTGTTTCTAACCGGACGCGAGATGTGTCCTCGAGAAATTTAATACGTATTCTTGCGAGACAAAAATAGTTTACGTGTTAAAAAAGTGCAAGTAATTAAAAAAAATCTCACAGCTCTCTCTCTCTCTCTCTCTCTCTCTCTCTCTCTCTCTCTACATATATCATAAGCCTACATTCTTCAGTCGTACCACCTCCCTGCTAAGACATTCATGTCTCTAAAAATAAATACTGACGCAGCCGAGGCAAACATAAATACATAATATTTAAAGAAACAGTAAAAATTACAAAGTTAATTTTTTTTTAAACATATTGGGGCAAAGGCCACCGGAAAGTACATTTGGGGCGAAGGCTACCGGAAACTTTTTACTATATGTGCGGTTGCTACTACTTCAAGTTCGGCTCCCCAAAAGTCGAAATATAATACATCATCTTCAAACTGACTTTCCATACGTAGAAGCAACAACCTACTTCAGATTGGCCCCCGAAGCGTGGGGCAAATAACAACGTAAAAATAACAATACAACAAAAATAACATCTTCAAGTTGGAACCGGGCGCCATGCGAATGGCACGCTATTCCGAGTCGAAATGCAGAGGAGTATAAGGAATTTACATGTGTATAAATTAATATATATATATATATATATATATATATATATATATATATGTGTGTGTGTGTGTGTGTGTAGGGTGCTCTGGAAGTATTGTCGTCCTCCGTGGTGTACTGGTTACCATGCTAGCCTCTAGTTCCCGAGGTCGCGGGTTCAAACCCGGCGGATTTTTTCAGGCGTAAAAATCCTTAGCATGGCTTCCTTCGGAAGGGAAGTAAAGCACGTGGTCACGTGTTGTAGGTTTATGGCACGTAAAAGAACCTCAAGCCTGATAAAGAGGCCTCTGAGCAACATTACCGGTCTTTCTCGCCCAGTATAGAATGGCACGCGAAGAACCCCAGCGACCACAGTAGTTAAAGAGCGTTCATAAATAAAACTCAATTTAGTTTAATTTTCGGGAAGTATTTGAAATACTGTCCCAATGTTTTATTCAATTTGTGTATACTATTCAGGAAAACTAAAAATTGGTATACAATTTCTTAAAAGCTTATTGTATTGAAATGTTGTAAACAACAAACTTAGTAGGGAGTATAACATTCATAAACCTTTGTTACGTAATAGTTTTAAAAACTTGTTAAGCGAAATATTTCGATTTGTTGATTTCGTGCTCTTTTGGGAAAATGAATTAAAATTCTTTAATATTCTCTAATTTGGACCTATTTTAAGTTACACAGGATGGTCATATTATTATTGTTGTTTAATTTTATAGTAATATATACTCTATACATTATATCACAATTTGAGTTACCAGCCTATTAATGTTTAATTTTATGGTTATATACAATTTAAATATTATATCACAATTTGAGTTACCAGCCTTCGTTTTGTAGCACAGGGTAGAATAACAAAACATCTTGTAAATTGAAGAGACAAATAAATTATTAAGAACATTCAAGTTACTATTTTACAAAGTACTCGGATTATTAAGCACACAGTGGCTGTTCTTATAAACCATTTAGTGTATTCGTCTCCAGTTTAAAAACTCATTGCAGCTAAATTACCGCAGAGAACATTCTAATTTGTAATATCTGAAAGAGAAAACGATACTACAGTTTACGTGTTCTGGTGTTTTTCAATATTTCTTACGTTTTATATTTTTTTTTTAATTCTGCCGCTGTTTCAACCTTTTCCTGAGTGCTAATTAAAAAATTACTTTACGTGCATTCAACAGAGAGAATTTTTTGGTATGTTACCTGAAATTGCTGTGATAATGAGTTTAGATTTGATAAGAGGAGAAAAATGTAAAACTTAAGAATTATCAACTTTTTACTGAACCTTTTTATTACACCCCAACGTTTATGACTGCACAGATTTGTATCTCCGTCAATTTATGTCATATGTCGGTGACATTGTCACATATTATACAAAATTGCTCCAATAAATTCGTATAAAATAATTTTGTAAACACTGCACATGAACAATTTGAAAAATAGGTGCAGTTTTTCAAAACAAAAATATGTAAAAATAATAAAAACCTGGCAAAAAAACCAAACAAAAAGAAACGCCAGAACACGTCAACTGGAATAGCGTTTGTTCATTGTGCATAATAAAAATTAGAATCTTCTCTCCGTTAATCTGGCTGCTAGAATTTTTTTAAAGTAAAGATAAATAATTTCTGTAGTTACTATATTTGGTGTTAATATCACTTAAAGTTTGAAAGGACTAATTTATAACCTTTTATTATGGCAAAATAATACATTTCCTCCTTGAATTTGCTAATTTAATATGTATATGTAATTATATGATTATATTACTCACTCTACTGTCGTGCTCCGTGGTCTAGTGGTACTATGCTAGCCTCTAGTTCTCGAGGTCGCGGGTTCAGTCCCAGCGAAGGGCGATGGATTATTTTGGGCGTAAAAATCCTTAGCATGGCTTCCTTCGGAAGGGAGGTAAAGTCGGTGGTTCCGTGTCGTAGATTTACGGCACGTAAAAGAACCTCATGCCTGATAAAGAGACCTCTGAGCAAAATTTCCGGTCTTTCACGTCCAATATAGAATGGGACGCTAAGAACAATAGTAGTTAAAGACCGTCCATAAATGAAACTCAGTTTATGTAACTTAACTTACTGTACTACTTACTTATAGTAAGTAAAGGAAGTATTATTTTCCACACAAACATTTGATAGTGATATTTCACCGAAAATAGGCGTTTTGAGACACCCTGAATCCAAACAAATGCATTTTTAAGGTTCGTGTATGCACGTGTGTCTGTGAACAGCATAACTCAAAGACGAAACGTCATTTAAATACCAACTTAGAAACTTAGTACCTATTTAAGTTCAGCGTCTTCTAAGGATGCGACACGAAAATTTTCAAGAAAATCCTCCAACCCAAACCACCCTTATCATGGAAAATTTTTCGAAAATGTTGATTCTTTCAAATAGAGCTCTAACGAATTTGATTCAGATTTTATTGTTATGATGTTTTCATGACAAATGAAAGTATATCTTCAATTTTCTAGGAATAGCCTCCGAAATGGTCTTCATTTTGAATGATTTTTGCATAATTAATAAACCGTCAGGTATAGACAAAATCTTACTGCACAAAAAATGTAGAACATGTTAAAGCACATAATTTATGTCAAAATGTTTTGTGGAGTTCACCATTTCCGAAATATTCCGTATTATTGGTTTGAATTTCAAATACTTACACTTTTCTCAAATGGGAAGAAAAGTATTTATTCATTCTCTTCCCCTGGTCATGCAAAGAGCATGGAATTTCAAAGTCATCACATAGCGATACGCTCTTTAAAAATCTGACTAACCCTTTACCTGCCTATGGTATAACGAATGTGTAAATGTGAAATGAAAGTTTATCTGGATTAACAAGAAGCATGTAAAATAATAAGCTTTTGTAGCAATAGTTTGTAGAATAGTGAATAGAGAAAGTCATCTGAATGCAATGCATCAGATTTGTTATATTAGATTATATTTTATATTATCAAATATATTTGTTATTATCAGTCATTTGGCAGGCTCAGTTTGAGCCAAATTAATAAATGAACTTATATGATTTTTTTTCACTTGCATTAAAATATACGTCTTTATCAATTTATTTGTTCATTTGCTTCGTAAAACACGGAAACATAAAAGTAAGTGACTATGGTGCAGTTATTGCGATAGGACGTAAACAACAGTCACATGAAGTGGGAAAGGCACCATTACAGGTTATGTCCATACACAAAGCATATGTTCAGAAAGAGTTCCAGCTGGACAAGCAGGTGGCGTGCACGAAGGGCGGAAGCTAACAATTTAACTACTGCCACACCACCACCTCTCCTACTACAGCTGCTGCTTTCCTTCTCAGCCTGCTGCTGCTAAGCAAATCGAGTGCTAATTCAGTGTAACATCATGAAGAAGATTAGGGCATGTCCAGCGTTGCCAAGCGGTGACATGTCTACTATACCCAATAGCACAGCAAAGCGCTTCTAGGAAAGCCCAATCAACCGTACCTGCCAAAAAACAAAGCTGATTCAAGGTTGCCGGTGACATAATTAGAAAATAACATTTCTTGAATGTTTAGAGTTTAATGCCCGCGGTGGTTTCGGCAAGATCTTCCAGGCGATGTGATGGTGAAGAGGGCCCGGGTTTTCTTGACCTAAAGGTGTTTGAAAAAGCGACCTATAAAATGACTTAAAATTTAAAAAAGGCGCAATAATTACAAAAATTATCTAAAACTGAGGTTTATTTAATTTATTAAAATTAGTGTACAGAAAGTTATCTATTGATTTATACTTGAACATTAGTATGACACGACATAAGGACCAAGACAAAAGCAACCCGACTGTACGCACTTGTTAACGCAAAAAAAGGGATAACTGACCTTTCTAATTCCTAGGGACATCAATTCATAACAGAAATTCTACCTGCTTCCCCTCAAACCGCAAGCACCCCTTTCCAGACCATCCATGCGAATTATTTTTTCTAAGAATTGCGAGTAAAGGATATACAAAGTTACTCTTGTTTCTCAGTTTAATAGTGAAATTCCTGATGTTTGAAAATTTACCCTTGTGTAAAATGCCCGTGATATAAAAATCTTTATATACTCAATGCAAATGCAAGAATCACCACATGTAGACTCAAAGGGCAAGAAAATGATAAATAGTGACGCAAAATCGAAAACAAATGCCACAACAGAAAATGCAAAAAAAAAAACCAAAAAAAAAACGACCTAATATACATGCATTTTCGCAATCTGGGACCCATGGTAAGGATTTATGTATGTTAGTAATGCCTATGATGCAACAATTAAAAAATAACATGCCATCAGAATCCGGGACCTGGTGCTGAATAACAAAACTTTACATCTTCAATCACATATTTGTCTCATTTGCCAAAACCCTTTCTGTTACATTTCTTTCAGAATACATAATTATTATGAAGCTCGCCCTTAGTTTACTACATCGAAAAAGCTTCCGAATTTCTATCCATAAATTCAATAGAAATAGGTAAATTGTTTTCTAAATTACATCAGCTAAGGCCAAATTTTCGCCGATTGTTGGTAAGTAAACAATATAAACTCTGTTTTCAGTAGAATTCTTGTAATTTTAATACTGATGTGAACAGTTTCTTCTTATTCTTTAACAGATTATTACCCTCCTCTTTGTAGGACTTACAAGCCAATGCCTTGAGACAGTACTCTGTCGAGGAGCAAGCAAACTGGATCATAGCATATCCAGGATGGGTGATCAGCTCAATGTGTGGTATGGCGGTGAAGAAGAAGGAAATGAAATGAAATGAAATGTAGTGATGAAAGGATTGATAGGAAAATTCGCAGATCAAATTATCCAACCCAGCATTCGCCTAGCGACCGAAGAAAACCGCGAAAACTCCTTCGGTCAGATTGGTCGACCCCGTGGGTTTGAACCTGGGACCTCCCGAATGCGGGCCACAGACGTTACCGCCTGAGACATCCCGCTCGGTGTGAGCATTTTCAAAGGTTTGTACTTTCTTTTAAAAAACTGAGGCTGTTGTCTTAATGAAAGATTTATGCCTTGATTTAATGGGAGTTTTGACAAAACAGGTTCAGATGCATGTTTTAACCGTATTTCATTAAAAATACAGTTTATTAATTTTTTATAAATATTACATGATTTTTTTAGTTTTATATGGTTAAGGGTATCAACGATTTACATTTTCACGGAAGAAATGAAAAATTCTAGTTTTCTTATTTTCTTAGAAAAGTATAAAGGAAAGGAAAATGTTTAACAAATTCAGACCTTATTATTAAAATTGGTATAATTCAGAAAGACTTCAATTCATACACTCAACGTTAATTAATTCAAAAAAGAATATTTGATCTTCGTGAAAATATTCCACATTCTACTCTTGTTAATGAAGGTTTAGAAACATTATTTCATTTGTGGTGAATTTCTGCACAGAATTGGAAAGTCCTTCTGAAGCAGTATTCTAAAAGAAAGTTAAAATTATATATTTGTGTTATGCCCCCCCCCATTTTCAGCTGTTTAAAGTGAACCTATGAAGGTGTAAAGTGTGCTTTTAAAGTAAAACCGATAATTTTTGTAAAAAATAACACAACATTATTTTCCAAGTACTTTATCATTCATCACCTTACACCTTACATTACTTCTCCATATAGTGACCGCCATTATTCAGGCACCTGTCGTAGCGGGAAACCAGTTTTTGTATGCCTTCGTCAAAGAATGATGCCGCCTGTGATGGAAGTCAAGTATGCATTTCTTGTTTCACATCATCGTCGTTGAAGTTTTTCCACCAAGAAATTTCTTCAGATGAAAATCTCATGGTACCAAATCCGGACTGTTATGAAACAAGTGCAGACTTGGCTTTCATCACAGGCGGCATTATTCTTTGACGAATGCATACAAAAACTGGTTTCCCGTTACAAGTGCCTGAATAACGGCGGTGACTTTGTGGAGAAGTAGTGTCAGGTGTAAGTATTGAATGATAAAGTGTTTGGAAAATAATGTGTTATTTTTTAAAAAACTTATCGGTACTTACTTTAAAATCACGCCTGTACTATAAATCTGGACTAAAGATGGAATTTTGTATTTATATCCCAAAGATGCTTTAATGTAAGTAGATTCATTTGTTTAAAGACCGCATCGTAACGCGTAGCCCAACAACTGATTGGTAGGCATATTTTATTACGTATACAATGTTATGAGTCATGGTAAAATTACATTTATTTTTGCATTTCCAGAAAAGGAAATTATTTACACTTTTCAATCTTCAATGAAAACCCAGAAACCATTTGATACAATTACATAAAACTTAAATGGCACCTATCACATATTGAAGAATAGTTATAGAAGAGGATTTTATATTTACATAACTTTATAAAATCTGATTTTGAAGTATATATACACGTACTAAACTATACTTTGATTATCGACAAACTTCACTGTTGTTCAAGCAAAATCGTATGCACTTCGAGCGTACTTCAATCACATTTCTGTGATGTTCCAAAAGTGAACTACAGGAAGCCAATCTACTCCAAAAGTTTGAATAATAGGTGGTGGTCCGCAGATTAACCATCGACGAGAACAGGCACATTTTCTAAGAGAAGGCATGCATCTCTCACCTTAACTCTACCTACTAGAGCAGGTGTTCAGAATGCCTGTTCATGCATCAATCCAAAACCTTTATACTTGCGATGCCAACCTTGTAAAGCGGTGGATTCAATACAGAATACCTATCTGATAAACAGCGACTTTCGGGAGCAACTAAAATAGTCAATACTTCTGTTGCAATCAGTACTTCAGTACTTAGTATTCAGCGGGACCCAACCAGGAAATTCAAAGCTATTAAGTATCTCGTAAGGGCTTAAATTTTAGATCCGGGTTCACTGGAACATTTTGTTTCTCTTCCTGTTACCTTCTCAACCCCACATTTTGGACGATTTTGAAATAGCCTTTATTAGGCTAAGCACAATATGATATTCATCTCATAAATTTTTGGGTATTTTAAATGTAATTAAATTCTTAGGTATTTGTCAAATAACAACCCAGAACGAGCAGTCCAAGGAGTTAACAGGCATCGCAGTTTATTAACACATTATACTCCTAAAAGTTAATTTGAAAGTTGGAATTCAAAGAAGGACTTCCTGTTCCTTGTTTGAAGGTACATAAAAAAGATACGTATAACAGTTGTGACACTGACTGGCACCCAATGTAAATAAAGTTCACTATTGCTACTCTAGAAGTTTCTAATAGGAATTTTTAAACATTCCGTATATCTGTAATTTCACGACATGTTTAGGAAATCTCAGTTACGGCATACCCTTTGAGAACCGCTAACATATAGCTTATATCTTGTTCGAAATTGGTTTAATGGGTTTTGAGCAAATAATATAAAACCGCCATTCATTTCGCTTTCATGACCTGACATTGAGGTACCTCGGCAAGTGTGCTAACTACATGTCTTACACCACCAGAACCTATTTAGCTTCAGGAGGCTACTAAGTCTGCACTTAAAATGCAGTGCACATTTCCTTATTTTATGCTAAGGTGTGTACATGCTCTTACCACTTGTGAAAACCTGTTTATAGCAGTTGAGTAAAGAAAAGAAACCACATTATCCACAGAAACTGAAAGCAGTAAAGGTTTCGCATAGCTTTAAAACGCCGCTGTTCCAGTTATGTTCTTCCTAAGACTAAATGGAGTACCGCTATAACAAAGGGAATTTCACAAAAAAAGGGTAAATGTTATTTCGTCATCATCATCATCACATATGTGAAAAGATTAGAAAAAACATACTTGATTAGAGACGCGCTCTTCCTGCACTTGCAGCTAATGTGCCGGTCTGCTTGCGCGCAGTCATTGAGTTG
This sequence comes from Deroplatys truncata, assembly GCA_030765065.1. Classification (NCBI taxonomy): domain Eukaryota; kingdom Metazoa; phylum Arthropoda; class Insecta; order Mantodea; family Mantidae; genus Deroplatys; species Deroplatys truncata. The sequence goes on from CM060990.1 coordinate 168,398,885, forward strand.
ATGTCAAGGGCCGCCAACAATAAAACAAGAAAAAGTTCCATTTGTTGGCGCCGCAAAACCGGTTATCTGTCTTACTATTAAAACAACATTACGTCCACAGTTTTGCAACTACAGGTGCATTATTAAGCATTTTCCATACACGGCATAAGCACTGAATACTTCTCCCTTTGCACGCAGTTCAAGGAATTCAATTCAACACATTTGTTTTTTTATTTGCTCCTTTCTCTCATTATTTATCTCTCTCCATCTTCCTTGATTAATGTAGCCGATTATATTGCCGCTAATTTTAAACGCATAATTATGTTAACTTATTTGTCTTCGTTTGAACATGCAATCTTCATCTTAACCCCCGCTGGACCAATGGGAAAGGGGCCATTCTGTGTCCACACTTTTTTTAAACGATTAGTTAAGCTATAATAACCGTGTATCGAGTTTGATATTTCACGACTGTTTCGCAAAAAACATTCACTTTGCAAATCAACACAGCTACTAATATTTGTAGTTTTAATTTTTGCTCTTAAAATGTCTTTACACCTAGAGAATTTCCTTGACAAGCTTCAAGCCCTACAGAAGAGCTGATTTAACAGCAATTTTCAAATGCCCTCTGTTCACATCCTCGATTCGTGAACCTATAAATTAACTTTACTTGATTTTAATTTGAAACTGTCAAATGACACTTTTCTCACCACACTTTGGTGCAAAAACTGCGCTATTCTCCTAGATGCCAAACATGATTTATTTTCGTGAGGTTTCCACCCTTATCTATCTAACTTTATCAAACCTTTATCTATGACTGGCATGGAAAAATTCCAAGAAACAGAAATGAACCAATTTGCGATGTTATATTCTGTGTAAAAAGGAAGGGATGAGAAATATTGTGATTGGTGTAAATAATTAGAGGAATACTAGCCCCTAGCCCAATGATTAGAGACTTGACCTGTAGCGGAGCGGTGAGCAAGACATGGGCTACCTGTAGCGCTAAAATGTATAACAGCCACAATGTTTACACCAAACATTTCTTCTGAAGTAGACACGAAGACGAAATCTAAAATTATTGTCTCCAGCACTTAAGGAAGTAGCAATGCAACTCCTGTTGAATTGTGTGACGTACCTCGAAGAATAGAATCCCATTTGTGGAAAAAATACCAAGAAAGAAACTACTATTTCCATGTATTTGTCAAATTTATTTCGATAACTTATTTGGCCTATAAGCATTTAGATACCAGAATAATAACACTAATAACAACGATAGTGAAAATAAACATAACGGTTATATATAAGTATGTTACAGCTTGTATTAAATATTATATAACACTGATATGGCCCTAAGGTTTCTTTCAAATGGGATGATTCTCCCTGAGCGCCACGAGACCAGACCCGTTAACTAATGGGAGTCTAGCAGTGTTGTCATGTTATGTTCCCTCTAGTAGGAAGTACCGGGCGTTAAACGGATCCGTCTCTAATAAATACCCTTAAGCTAGATCCAAATAACCTAGTCTCGCAAAAATTAATCCACGAGGAAGGTAGAGGGTAATGTTTGAAACACAATCGCGAAAACCACATACTTTTCGCTCAAATAGTTTTCATAATACAAATGAATAAACACACCCATATATTCTATCATAGCCACGTAGACACTGAAATGGCCATCATTTGTATGTACATATACGAGTATATTTGTGATTACATAGTACTGTAATACAAACTATTGCCAGGATGGTGCAAAAATGAATTACGTTGAACAAACACAAAGAATTTGTTTGTTTCCTCTCTGTTCAAGATGAGAGCCAACAGCTCTCTTAGCCTGCTAAGCAGAATGCTGTACCTGGAGAAGGTACCCGTGACATGTTTATGACGCGTAAGAGTGTGGGTCTTATATTTACCCTTCAGAGTTAAAAATCTTCATATCGGTAATCAGTTTTTGCTTTAAGCAGCAATAGAACATGCGTGAATTCATGCAATTGCTTCAAATGGTGAATTTAGTGGCGAGGCAGGTATTGCGAAGCCAGGCTTGAAATATTATTCCTATGATATACGCATCTTTTAAAAGATACAACGAGGAAGAGAGAAATCAACTCGATTTAAAAAATGCTACGCAACTTACTGCTAAAGCGCGTGGTCTAAGTGAAACAAGTGTGTCTCGCGAGGTACTTACATTACTTTGGGCTAGACAGTTGTGCGAGTGAGAGGGAAATATGAAAAGAGTGGGGGCGGGGGGGGTAACGAAACGGCAACACATAGTTAATAACGTCTGATTCGATGGAGAACAAAGCTCTTCCCATTTGAAAGATTCTGTAGTAATCAAACTCGTCGCTAAATACACGGAGTTTATCGCCAGCCTTATTTATATCATCTTAATTATGGTTATTAACGGCACACGACTAGCAAATACATGAACAAACCATTGACAGTGTTATCTTCCGTACATCTTTGGGATGATGTAAGTAACCTGTTAATCAAGTAGCTAAAATTATGGAAAAGGGGAGGTAAAATGGTAATGCTTAGAGAGGGCGGAGCTAAGCATTTCATTACTAACTTAGTTGACCCGTTCTTAAATGAGCCACATTTTTTGATCAAACTGTACCTTTTATAAATATAGAAGTCGCAAAGGCATAAACGCGTATTCAAGCAAAAGCATTAAACTTTCGAGAATAATTATACTAAATAAATCTGTAGTGGCACACTGAGAAGAGTTCTATTGTCAGATTAACTTCCGGAGATCGGGCACACCATGATCAGTTCTATACTAGACTTGCATTATTTTCTATAGAACTTAGGTATTTCACTATTCATTTCGTACCAACATCCATAACAACTATGTCAAAAATAAAACAACTTCTGTGGATTATTTTCTATTGCTTGACATTCTGTGCTCATTATTTTAATTTTTCAGGATTCTGTAGGTATGCGTGAAAATTTACTGAACAAGCCATGGTAGGTACGCACTGTTTCCTGATATTCGCCCTTTGGTTTCAGAACAACATTCTCAACCAGACTGCATGACGTAAGCCGGCTAAACGTTCGCCCTTCACTTATAAATCTGGTTCCGAACCAAAGCTTAAACAACTGTGTCAAACAGGTAGTCACAAATTTTTATTGGTGAAGCACGATTAGCCGCCTGTACTTTTAGTAGGATTAGTTTTCCGTCGTCTTAACATCTCAATTTCGAAAGTATAAAATGAAATACATTGTGATGAAGAGTGGGACATTTGAAATTAGCAGCCAAATATATTTTTGTTTGGCAACAAAAGTGAGCAAGTGTATTTGATAGTTTGTAAGGTAACGTGCAGAGAAAGAATTCGAACTGTGTTGTCCGGTTATTACATAGCACCAATTAACATCCCTTGTGTAAGCCAGTACACATGAAGCAACTCATGAATATATTTGAAATTGTATATAGTTTAAAGAAAATGTATCGACATATACCAGATTTGGTTGAAACCAATGCAGACTCAGAGATGCTTTATCACATCCACCCACAAATTTACAATTTTTGGACGAATATGGGCAGTTGAAATTTTATATACAAGAACTTTAATAACTTTTGTCGACGTATCTCAAATTGCTTTATATCCGCTAAAAACTATCGGTAGTTAATGTGAAAATCATCCTAAAATTACGATGTTTTGGGTTATTCCACAAAATAATCTTGATAATAGTTAAGTGTTACCAGAGTATCACATTATTTCCGCCACCAAACAACGCACTTGAAATGTAACTCTAAGCATATATTTAGGATAGCTTTTATTATTTTAAGACTCACGGAGAATTCTAGAATTAAAATTGTCTATTTTGCTCATCAAATGTCATTGGCTCTGCTCAATGTTAGTATAACACATGCTTGGAAACTTTCAGTATTACCGCACTTGTGTCCTAAAATGACTAAATTTTTAATTTTATTATAAATACTTTTCATAGAAAATAAAACTCTCCCTCCGGAATTTAAGCATACGCTATCATCTTTATTCCATCAGGAAATGAGTTAATCTTGACATTATTAATTAAGGTCTAGCATTAGTTTCACTTGTTATTACTACTGGTCTTAGGGACCGATAGCAAAAATGATATACTACAGTATGCAAACCAGTTCACTCTTGCCTTGTGTGGTACATACACACGCACTCTGTCAAGAGGGTAGGTAACCTGAAAGCACTACATTCAACTAGATCGGTTCCAAAGATTATAAGCTTAGTTGTTACCAACCATGGGAACTTCTAAGTACTAAAGCCAGGACTGAAGGAAATAAGGTTGAACTGTCACTGGACTATAGGCAAGGGCGTGGTAGATAACAAACCACCCCACCTCTCGTACATTATTTTGCGTTTCTGGACAGCATCGGGACTGTCACTGACTCTTGGCCTCTCTTGTTTTGCATTCTTTGTAGTGCAAAGGGTTGAGTGATAACTTGAAGCCAACTGCATAAGAATGTCCATGACTGGTTATTACACTTTAATTGGTATCTCCCACAAACTACGCTGAATTTAACAGATTAAACCTACTGGGCAACGGCCTTGGACTGAGGGACAATTGCCGCACCTACCGTTAATTCGTTCTCAAGCTCATGCCAAACGGTGCGCGTGTTTATCAGTTGAATTCGGACAGTTTTTATGGGAGGGAAGTTTCTACATTAGTGTAGGGTGGTGTAGGCTATAGAAGATAAGTGATTCATTATGGTTACGTATACCTTAAAATAGCATGTTTTTCTGTGTGCTTCGTATCTGAAATACTCTTCTGCAAGAAAGCGTCGGAGACGAAATTGAATAGTAGATTTCCATATTTTAGAACTCCTAACATTTGATTGCCTCCGTAGTCGAGTGCTGAGCATTCTGACTTCTCAACCCAGGGTCCCGGTTTCGATTCCTGCATGGGCGGGGGAATTTTTCTTTAAATAGAACCATTTCCTACCCTCCAAAAGAGTCCGGAATTGTGAATGTGAGTGTGTATCGTAATAAAAATCGGTAAAAGTCAACGGCAAAAGGCCTACAGCCAACGAGTTAGTTGTTTCCAGTCAAAGACCCCGCTATACCAGAAGTTAAAGGGGGCTATACAAATGAACACTAAAAAAATCCTAGCAGGACAGCCAACCACAATTCTCAAATCAGGTCAGAAGAGCACGGTCGCTTCTGAACATTAACGTAACAACAATCCCTTGTGTTACTGAAGTAAAACTGAACGATATAGAGGCCGCATTGGAACACTCGCAATTAAGCTTTTCATTACCTATGCTAATTCCGGGAGAGAAGCTTATATGTGGTTTTGTACGTTGACCACAACTTGCCTGCCATTTATAACATAATTCGGATGGTGGGTGTAGGAAGTGTCCCCCAGTCCAAGACCGCTGCGCAGTCTGTTTAGTTAAGCCTAGGCTCAGTGTACAAAGCGTGTAATCAGCATGCATAACACGAAGCAGCGGACGAAAACGTGTATCAAATTTTATATCGTTATTCATTACCTTTACCTTTACCTTTAGCTTTGCTGTCTGGAAGTTTTAAGTAACCCACCTTTAGTTGTTCTCCCCCCCCCCATATTTCCAGAAATTTCATATAGACTATCTAATAATTACTTTTATTGTAAGCATGAAAATTCATAAATATCTGTTCCAGATGTTTATTTGGAAAGCATTCTCCCTATTTATATCAAATTTTAGAGATGTTACACTATTTATATTTTGAAAAGTAACACATTGTAAACCTTAAAATTCTGTAAACCGAGCGAGGAAGTGCTGCGGTAACGTGTGCGACTCACATTCGTGAGGACTAGGTTTCAAACCCCTGGGGCCAACCAACCCGACCGAGGATTTTTTTTATTGTTATCTTTTTTGTATTTTTTTATTTCTTTTTTTTGCGGTTTTCCTCGGTCGCTAGGTGAATGCTGGGTTGGCTAACTTGATCCGTGAATTTTCCTATCATCCCTTTCATCACTGCATTTCATTTGCTTCTTCTTCACCACAATACCAGACATTGGGCTGATCACCCATCCTGGATATGCTATGATCTGGAGTTTGCGTGCTCCTCTACAGATTACTGAGCCACGGCGTTGGCTTGTAAGTTCCTGGGGTGTAATTTCTACAAAGAGGGTAATCCACCGAAGAAGAAGAAGAATAAGAAGAAGAAGACGAAGAAAAACAATTCTATAAAATAGTGATAAATAGAATGTATATCCTGTTCTCAAAATTTCATCAAAATTCACTTACTCAAGTTCCAGTTATCTGCTTAATCACAGCGTTACATTGTTCGAGCGCCAACAAGTGCTACAGGACCCCTCTCTCCCTTGTTTACTCAAGCTCATCAACACATTTGCTTGCTAAGCGTTACCTACTTATAAAGTTTACGGCTAAAAATAAAGCATTCAAAATGACACGTATGCCATTTATCCTGTATTAACAACAGATGACATTAGCGGACATATAAACGACGGGATATGAATAATTGTTATTGCTATCTGCCTAAGGCTAACAGCATCTAATGCTATCTGAAATGCATACTGTTGAGTTAAGGAAACATTGTAATTGAAAACTTAAGAGAACTACTCTCCTTGTTTCATGCTCTATGCATGTAACTAGCTGATAATGGTGTAGCGGATAATTAGCAAATAGCAGAAGAGTGATTAAATTTCAACATACCTTCCACTAAGTAAAATGCCTTTGACTGCCATCAGTGGTATATTCATAGTCATTTCGCCGATTTTGGTCCCAGGGAAGCATGTGTTCAGATGAACATTCGAAAATACCTTTGTTATGAATTTGTTGTATTATTTATCGTAGTTTTAATACCAGAAAAAAAAACTTTGCATTTTTGTAGAGATAATATTATGCGCCTTGAAGTATGTTATTTGGAGAGCAGTGTTTGCAGAAAATATTCGTATATGCCAGATGAATCGGCTGTACCTAGGTTCTATATCTCTGTAACTTGCAGTGAATATTATTAAGTGAAAACATCGCCTTTTTGCCAAAAAGTACGTTATTCTGCAGCTTAGGATTTCACAAAATATTTATTCTCCCCGTGCCTAACTAGCATTACTTAGTAATTGTTACACACATGCAAAGAAGCTGCAGAAATCTTAAAGATCATTAGGTTGGCGTAAATCTGAAAACAGGATGATGAAGAGATATTTCATTGTACAGCATCTGATCTAAGGTTTCAATGGTCGAGTAGATTAGCGCTCTTAAACCACTGCAGTAGACTCGAAGAATTGTTCAAATTTAATAGTGTGAATATCTTGTTTTAATTATTCAACGTTACTTTTTATCACTGAGTCGAAGAAGCTAATCCAAATATTAGTTATGATCACGCAACCACTCATGAGCTGTGAGGTAGTGTTTGTCTATTTAATGCTAATTCATTCCCAAGTTCACCATGAAACGTTATAAGTTTTAATACGCTTGGAGCGATCTTAACAATCTTAGCCAGTATGACTTATTATGTAACTTGCAGAAATTTCCAATTAGAAAAGATAGGAGATAAAAGAGTTAAACTATTTAGATTCTAATCTGCGAAGTGTCTTCGTTAACTTTGCGCGATTTTTCATGATATCACTCAGCTATTTTGAACCATTAAACTCAGCCCATTTTAAATTTTTATTCTACTAAGCAAACTCAGTTGTTATCCCAAAACTTCGTTTGTATGTTATAGACCTTTTAGCACGAATTTAGGCCTGTATAAGAGCTTTAACATTACTAATCAAGTGGTACAAACTATGAATGTGTAAACCATACTTTTCGCCACAATTGAAGCTTAACAAGTTAATATGTTCGTGTGGCGCAGCTGTGTAGCATTCATTTCGGATATAGGCGTGTCTCTAATTGACTGAAGCGCTTTAATTCTCCAGTTTTATTGGATTCACCATTTTCCTTTTGTCTGATTTTTTTTCAATGGATTCATGTGATAGATGTTTCGTTCATGTTGAGGTCTTCAAGGTGTGTAGCAAAATACATTAATATTATAAAATCGGCCAGAAAAGTAATACCATTCTTGCAGGAGAGACTATTCGCTGAAATGGATTTAAATCCAGAGCAACTGGTGTCCCTTAAACAGTTCCCCCCCCACCGAGTATGAAAGCATCGTCTATCTAAATATAGCTTAGTTTGTGAACTGCATCGCAAATATACGGTTGGGTATGGCACTTGCAAAATACAGGACCTTACAACAAGTATTTAATATTTCCAAGCCCATCAAAATTCAGTAGAAATCTGAGAGCTGTTTCATACAAAACACCTGAAGTTTAGTCTGAACACAAATGTTACCTCTTTATGCCTTTAGTTTAAAACCGATTTTCATATTTATTTCATAAAATAAGTACTTGGCGTACAAAATACTGAAACAGTAAATGCAGAAAAATTCAATGACTTACGACACTCCTGAATGTCGCCAGGTTGGATTAGATCATATTTGGGTGGTGACCAACAGCTCTTGCATAGTCACAACTGTGATTCAGAGCGGAAAATTTATTGTGTTTATTCTTTACAATGTGTAGGACATGATAAATGTTTTCATTGCCAACAAAAGATATTTGTATTAAATTTTAAAGAATAAACAGTCCCTGTTACCTTCTTACTCTCAAATTCAGTATTGCTATGTTGCAGTCAAACGCGCTTAGTAAGTATGACGTGCATACGTGCACAAATAAGGCTCATTCCCCTAGATCGCAATAGTATTTTTCCCTGTATAAGGCTTCCACTTTCAGGTAACCAACCAGGCGGTATCAGTTCTCTGTGTGTCTGGCCTGAAAGACAATTCAGAGATACAAAGACGAACCAATTAACGATGTTTGAATCTATGTGAAATGAAGGAGTGGGGGTTGGGACACCGCCTCTATGAAAGAGTTTCGCTACAATTGGTACTCAAGGAAAGGCTAAAACAGTACAACATAATTCGGTCTTCTAGAGGAAGGGATGAAGAGTTATTTGCAGTTGGTGTTAAATTGGACGACAGCTACAAGTCGCTTAGTAGTAGTAGTAGTAGTAATAGCTTTTGAGTGGCGCAAAATTACTGAAGTCATCAGCGCCGACGTGTCGCTTTCATCAGCGATATGGAGACGACGATTAAGTTATTGCCGTTCGATGTGTAGCATGAAAATACAACGTTTAAAGTATTAGAAGAACAAAAAAAACAAACAAACAAACAAAAACACCATTTCTTAACTTACGTGTTTATTTCTACGTTTTGATTATATTACGTTTTATTTTTGCGCCAAAACTCAAAAAAGCATTGCCTAAACGGTACTCCGCTAGTGAGAACATGGACTTGCTTGTAATGTTACCCAGTTCGGAGAAATAAAGTACCCTGTCATTCCAGTGGCTAAAATTATGCTCGAGAACAGAGCTCATGTTGACAGAGGGTGGTGCTGCTGTCATTACGAAGAGCTGCGTTCCATTATGGGCCACTTTTATGCATATCAGTGTACTAAACTCCGAGGCACGGTACGCAGCCATTTTGTGTAGCATAACTTGGGCATATAATTCCACCTACCTGCATGGCAGCTATTCGTACAAACGAACAATACACAGGCGCTTCCACACAATACTAATAGAGCTGTGAAAATTAAATCCCCTACAATGTAGCACAGTTATGAAAAGGGAGGAGTGTGGGTTCGTTTTACACTCAGATATCAAGTGTGGCGACAGTTCAACTGTCATAAAAGAAGTCGTAAAGCGGAGCTGTTAATACTCAGCCAACTAAAGCTCTTCCATTCAAAAGACCATAGCAGGAACAGAGAGAGGGAGGAGGGAGAGAGAGGGGGAGGGGGAGGGAGAGAGAGAAGAGAGAGGGGGTGAAGAAAGAAGTATTGTAATGCCACCTGCAACAACATGAAATATAAGAATTATATTGAGGCCGAGTGAGAAGTTTCGGGATGAAAAAAATTGTAGTATCTGCGATGAAATTTAATGCAAACCACAAAAGGATTTGTATTGAACTAAACAAAAGGGAACTAAAACCTAGAGCATAGATGTTTAGACCGTTTGATAATATTTCTTTGCCTGTTCGGAAGTGCTGACACACTCGTACGTTTCATTCGCACTAGCATTATGGACGATTTTCTGGAAAAATATTTCTTAATTTACTAATGTCTTAGTCCTGAGTATACTTACAACAGCGAAGCTAATGCTTGCAACGCCCAAGGTGCTTATTTGGAAATAAAAGAAACGAAATTGAAAGTAAACATACACATTGTGATGTGACAAACTAAGTATTAATCAAAACAAAACAATTAATTTGAATTTAGCCTAAATCATGTCTTAAATCGTCGCTAAAAAGACGAACAGACGTAAGCGACATAAGTGTAATTTTACAGGAGAGCAGTTTAAAGAAAAGTGTGTTTACTTAGGGACCTACGGCTCAAAAGCACAAAATGACACATCAAATATAATACAGTGATTAAAATCTTTAATAGTTGTTCTTAATAAGGACTAATGTTAGACTCTAGAATTTGGATACCATATACGCTAAAAAGGCCTAAATTGGAGATACGTCGGTTTGAAAGATTTCACCCATGATAGTAAGGCGCTTACACCATACACATGATCAATATATAATGCTGATTTTTGCTATCGTTTTGGGTTGTATCATTATTTATTTCTTTTTATGCATATTTTTTAAGTATATATTTCTATTCTAAGTACATATTACAATGTAAAGCGTTGGAAGTCAATAAAATAAATAGAGGTATCTATCTATTTAACAACAGTAACATAAAGTATTTAAGTGTATTTTATTTATTTTTAATTCCTGCAATAATTTAGCAAATAATATATTTGTTTGTTTACATATATTTAAAGAATCACAATTTCTGAATTTATTTTAAGAATAGAAAAACCAAGCGTATAGGTGTGCTATTTTGAATGACAATATTTGATAAATAATGTACAATATGTTTACAAATGTTTTCGGAAAACAAACAGATAGGAAATTCTCTTTAACCGTAGCAATATCAAGTATTAATATGTATGCTATTGCTTTTTTTTCCAAATTAAATACAATAATATTCTTTTTTTACAAATGCTTCTAGGAAACGCAAACAAGTATTGAAAATGCCCATGGTTAATAGAACTTAGAAGTGTGGCAGTTCCTTGTAGAACGTTTTGTAAACAGCATCTCTTATTACTGGTGTTGGCTCTTTGCATAACTTCTGTAAATCGATGTACTTCTCAGCCGAAAGCTTTGGATAGGTGGCATTAAGTCGAGGCAGAGGTAGCTTCAAAACCCGTGAAGTGTTCTTGGATTTCAGAGATAGCCGCTCATAATGTTTGGCCAAATGACTGTTTTTTACAGACGCAAGCGGCATCGTCTGTGGTTCACTATTGACTTCTGTGATTGCAGTCCAGTTCACTTTGTTTCCAGATTGAAATCCTCGGGGATCGAATCTGTAGTCTCTCTGAAATGCGTTTGTAGTCCAAGAAATCTTTTACCCTCATAGAATGTGTTTCATACGGAGCAGCACTCTAGAATGTCTCGCAACAGGTACCAGCTGGCAAGGTATGAAGATGTTCCATGCCTGAGTCAGGGCTCTTGAAATAGTGCTGTGGGCAGAATCACCTTCGTTTTGACCATACTTAGGTTCGAAGAAGCACAAGTTGATAGACAGTGAATTCTTTTGAGTTGCTTAGAATGTACAAAAACATGGTCATTGCGGTGGTAGTCTGGCTACTGCAGATATCAGCAAACAGTCTGACATCCTATACACCGTGGACATCAAGGTGTTGAAGGTAGATTCCCACAGAGTTTGCAATCTCAGATGATCCCCTTTTGCTGATAGTCTCACTTCACAGAAAGCAAAGACACTCTTTGATTAAAATGCTGTAAACCGTGAAATTATGTGCTAACAAACGCATTCGATAGAATACAGCACTTTATTTCGAAAGGGGCAGCTGAATCACTTGCTGAAGATCAAATACCGTAGAGGAATATTATCTTGGGTTTTCTTCGACAGCTACTTTAGCATTGTTTTTCTTATTTCTTATAGCATTTTTTCTTCAGTGTGTTTGTCGTACATATCCTGCAACTCCATTTTCTTTGGAGCATCACATGACGCTAAGTTGCACACAAACTGCACTAGTCCTCCTTAGGATACTGAATGATAAGACTCATTGATTTGTATACTCTGGAGTAAGTTTTTGATAACTGGCTTTGGGCTGTGAGATGTTATCTTCATTATGCATAGAATACATCTTAGACAGTGACAGGACTGGATGTAAATATTCTTAAGAAAACTCTTCTGGACGATGCTAAGTGCATTCGTTATTATTATTTGAATTCTTTGTACACAGAAAACACAAACAAAGTGGGAAAATGCCAGAACTTTCATTTTTGCAATTGAGAAACTGATAGTTTTCACTATATAGTGGATCATAGTTACTATTATGACAGACATTAAATGGCTACTCCAGCTGGCGTATTTCCTTTTCTTGATGACAATACTGTTCCCTTACATTAGTACTGTCTGCAGATGTAGCACTTACATTTTCAAAACTGTTCATTTGTGTGTGTGTATCTTTAAAACGCTGAGAGCAACATCCGTTTCTGATCTTGTGTTGCTATTTTCCTTTGAACGGTCGATCTGAATCACTTTCCCATAATAATCCTTCTTGTCTGATAACCATTATACTTAATTTCAGCACCTACTTTTAACACATCACTTTCAATGCATTAAATTTCGTTGCATTATACAACATTTCGTAGATCCATCTCTCCGCTTTACTAATAACTCCATGTTCATAACAGACTGCTGCTTTACTGACACTGTATTAGTTTGTTGCAGGTGTATTCAGACCAATCAATATTGTTGAAGCAGGTTTTCTTGTCAAAATGTATAAACACATGTTAATTGTTGGTGTGAGGTGGCAAAAATTGGTCTAGAGTGGCTAGCATTACACTGCGCGCATAGACGTATCGACCAATTTTAATACTGATAGTATCTAACGAACAGACGTAAGCGACTTGCGAGTCTCATACGCCTGTTCGTCTGAAAAAGAATGAGTGAGCAATGGCGTTTACGACGATAACACGATGTTTACTGCCAAGCAACCATTAGAGATGGAGGTACGCCAGTTTGTCAGGATAAAGATACGGCCAAATGGAGTGTACAGGCGAAATATCTCAATTTTTTCGATTTTGGCGCTTACGCCACTTCGTCAGATGAGCGATGAAATGTGTCTGGATCCACTGTTAGATTTTTGGACATTTATTTTCATTCTGTTTTGGGCTGGAAATCTCACATACACAGGTTAGATTGTCAGTAAACCAGTCAAACACTTATGTTAGGTTATCTTAGTCAATGTATTTCTAAAAAAAATACTCGTGTAAGTGCGCTATAGTCATATACGAGTATAGTCATTTCAACTACGAAATATATGGAGCAATTATCTATGCTAATGGCAATAAACTATCGATATTACAAAGGATTATTTGTGTAATTCTGGCAAGTATTCACCATGCTAGCCCCTAGTTCCCAAGGTCGCGGGTTCAAACCCGGAGGAGGGCGATGGACCTTTTCGGGCGTAAAAATCCTTAGCATGGCTTCTTTGGGAAGGAAAGTAAAGCCGGTGGTCCTGTGTCGTAGATTTACGGCACGTAAAAGAACATCAAGCCTGATAACAGGCCTCTGAGCAACATTTCCGGTCTTTCATGCCCATTGTAGAATGGGACGCTAAGGACACAGTAGTTAAAGAGCGTCCATAAATAAACTCTGATGATGGATGGCAAGTATTCATCGATAATCGCTTTTTGTAATACTTCGAATAATTAAGTTCGCTGCATATATGTTTTAAATTGTCACTTATATTTTAAGAAAATGACCGTAAATATACATATACACGGAAACCTGTCTAAAGTGGTCACCTATCGTTCTTCCGAAAAATGACCCTTAGTACAGGTGACCGCTAACTTAAGGCTATGAAATGTTCGAAATCTGGGAGGAAGCCTGATTCATCACATAATTAGATACAGCAGGACCTACAGTATATTAAAGGTAGCATTGACTGATTAAGACATTTAATTCATGTACAGCACAATAAACGAATTGGTAAACACGAGTGCAGTTGCTTCCAAAGGAAAAGCAACGCATCCAGTCTTCACACCCCAGAATAGGCATACTGTTATTCTTTGTCCTTGAAGACGAGTACCAAACCCTGATTTTACGGAAGTGACAACCACATGTTGACTTCACGTGGAAAAAAAGGACGGTCTTGTGTTGTAAAACCACTTCCGATAATCAAAGGCAAGCGTATTTGATGGTTTCTGGTTGAAAAGGGATTCGTAATGGTTATGACTGGCCGTTTAATTCTGGTCATTTTCTGAAATTTGTGTGGCCGTTGACCGCGGTGAGGTGACCCCTTAAGGGAAATGATGTTAGCACACACTTTATGGGAAAATTAATCTATTCCACAGAAAAATGGCCATTTATTGAGGTGACTGCTAAGTGAAGGTGGCCGTTTAGGCAGGTTTGGCTGTAAGTGTACTCAAAACAGTCTAACAAGGACCTCAAATTATATATATATATATTCGAACAAGTATGGGTAGACACAAACAGTTAAGAAATAATGCTGTTTAAATTGTTTAATAATTACTTGCTTCTTTTAAGTCTTCTTTGATGTGCTATTTTAAAAGATATCCAAGGGTTTTAACAAAATAATTGGAATTAAAATATTTATACCTTTGACCTTGTTATAAGTACATTCACATGTCTTTAGCAATAAAAATGTATCTCTTTAATGGCTACTATAAAACGCAATTATGGCTGAATTTGACTTTAAGGCCTAAAATCGGCTAAAAGAGCTTTTATCAAAATCATTGAAATAAATAATTATTTTCCCCGAATTTTTCCTCAGAGACTGTGAATGAACTGGATTGAATGATACATAAACGAGCTCGGGTCAATAAGGAGATATGTGAAAATATCAGGAAATTCCTCATCCAGGCGACTTAACGTAACCGAGATTTGAACCCGGACCCTACCGAATGGAAAACAGACACTTGGCTTTGCTGGGGCTGTTGACACATCACACAAGGGAATGCGGTGTTGTAGCGGTGTTTTTGTAGTTGTTAAAATTTAGCCTGGCCTAAAATTTAAGGATCATCTGAAAAATAGTAGAGCAACGCTGTTAAGACAACTTCCTGTAACTATCAGGTGTTTTTAATCAAAATAACATTTCAGAGTGTAATGGTTTTAAAAAACTTAATTAAATGCTATACTCTGGTTTTTAAAAACGTTTTTTCAAGAAGGTTTTTAAGAAGTATCACATTTGAAAAAAAAAATATTTTAATCATTTACATACTCAGAGTATAGCCTTCAATTAAGTTTTTTAAAACCATTACACTCTGAAATGTTATTTTCATTAAAAATTCCTGAAAGTGAAAGGAAGTTGTCTTAATAGAAGCGACTAATATTTTTCAGATAATCCTTGAATTTTAGGCCAGCCCAAATATTAACAGCTACAAAAATGACTTCTGTTACCTTGTTGGTGTAATAGTAATGATTTGTCATTCTTATTTACAAAACACGCGCTCAAGACTAGCGTATACTTTTTTTCCCTCAACTATCCTGTTGGATATAATAATACCAATAATTATTTGTTTTGATAATTAAGTATACCTAGCAACAACTCAAGTCTAACAAGATGAATGATTGATTATGTGTGCTCGAACTAAATAAATTAGCCATGATGAAAAAACTGAAAAAAAGACAAAGTTACTGATTTATTGCAAACAAGATTCCATTTTGACCTCCAGTTTGCAAAGCAGACACTTTACTGCTGCACCAAGGCGGAGGGTTCGATTATGACGTTAATATTATTGAACTAAAATATCTATTAGATATATCATATTGTAAGTTTATAACATCAGTGGTGCTTGTAAATAATCATATATTCAGTATTCAATCCTCCGTCATGTATTACGTGAATCTGAAGGACATTACTTTCAAATGCCTATCAACGGGAACGTTTAAGAACTATTACATCGTTTTAAACATTTCATCTTCATTTGTCTACTGTTAATAAAAGCAACCAAAGGAACTTATACTCCGATACTCACGTTTGTTCTTGATAATGTTCTTTTTTATCGTTTATAAGTGTAAACGAATATCTAGAAACAAAAGAAAACTACTTAAACCATTTCTCAAGGTGCTACGAACTTTACGCCTTGCAACGAAATTTGTTGGTAAGTTAGCGACAGAATAAAACTTAATTTCATATGAATAAAGCGCAAATTATCTGACAGGAATAGCTGAAACGTTGCAGCGTTATCCGTAGAATCCAAAAGTGCCAGCTGTTGGTGGTTCCATCCTCATCTCCCGCATGCTTATTTTCTGAAATGGAAAATTAGCAAACGTCTTTAGTTCATCTAGATTGTTTTATCAGAAATGGAGAATCAGGATAAATATACACTTCTAGAAACTGAGTTAATTGGAAAATGGCAACATCGTATAGTGCTTGGAAATAAACAAAATGGCAAAGCTGCTAGCTGCAAACGGTTGTTTCACGTTCGAGTAATCTACAACCGCCTTATGTTCTGTTTAACACATCATTAACTACTTTAATCACTGGCATCCAACAACGCATTTTTGTAACCATTAATACCGTTTTTCTACTATTAAATGCTTTGCAATTATATGTAATGTATTAAATTCATTTGCTTTCGATTCTCACATTGCATGGTATTTGTGTCATGATACTGGTAATTAGCTATAAAGGAATGTAATCGTGCTGAGTTCATTCAAAATTTCTAAAATATATATTTTCGTTTCATGTGCCTGAAACATTTTAATTTCCTTGTTTGTCGAGATATTCTAACACGAAGAAGATATAATGCTTCCTTACATCCACTGTAAGCTAATGTAAACATTAACAATGCATGAATGAAGCAAATTCTTTAACATGGTAATGGTCTTCGAGATTTATAGAGATGGGTTTGAATGTGGGTATTTAAAGTAAAATGTTATTGATTTCGGGAGGAATGATTGACAGTTGAGGTAGTCGTATTCCCCGTTTTGTGTGCAGAAATTGCAATTCATATTTTATAGGGCATTCAGTTATAACATTTCAATCGTCTTGCAGCGTTTGTAAGACAGCGGGCAAAATTACAACGCTATGCGAAATAAAAATAACCATGTAATTTAGCACTCTCAAGGAGGAGCTTTATCAGAAAGAGGTTCCATTAATTTGTATAATTTTATATTAATTGGCACAGATTATATGAATAATGAGATTCCCTATAAAAAAACTAGGTACCATGGGACTCAATCCACGTTTTGCCACCACTGTTAATCTGTAGTAACATGCTTTAACGAGTTCAGCTAAACTAAGCACAGGAACAGCGTGTTGGTGATTAAGCTTACGTTTGTAAGCAAAGCATGCAACACTGGAATCGTTTTACTTCTGGTCCACTACTTAATCGAGACGCAATAACCACATACTTTCTACATGTGTACTGAAGTTGAATTCGCAATATTTGACCGTTAGTTTACAATTTTTGCTGAAATATTGCTTTTGAAAACTGCGAGGTGAGCTGATGGTTGCCGCCTTGCACAGCAAGGGGAGCATATGACAAATTTCATTCTCATACCATCTATGCAAGAACGCCTGAGAATTAGGTGACGCTTCGCGGAGATCGCGTTGGAGTTTACCATTTACTTTTGCGAAAGATAGTATCTACTATAATGATGTCTAGTATCAGCTCAACTTTTGGACAGGCTTTTGAGTCCCCCCCCCCAAGGAGAGGGCAGCGTTGTAGTCAATTTTCAATTCATGCACCTTACTTGGGCGGACTATGTTACGCTGAATGATTGGATGATTGTGAGTACGAGAATTCTGGCAATGGAGTACCCAGAGAAAACCTGCTCATGCGCCGTTTCATCTTTCACAAATCCCAAGCGCGCCAAATGAGATCGAACATGGCCCGCTTTAGTGAGAGGGGAGAGATCTAACCACTCGTCCACAGCGTTTCCCTAAAAGCCACTCTAAAAGAAGTTTTCACTTTTGAGGGTTGAACAGGCTTTAATTTCTCGTCGCTCTTCAGTTGCAAGTGAGTTAGTTGTTTTATTCAAATTCCTTGATAAAGTTATATGCTCTATTCTAAAATTTACCGCTAATGTTTGGAGTTTATAGCCACATCTTGGCCATGTCGAAAAGTAAATCTTCAAAAGTGAGTCTGATTTGGGGGTGGATTGGAAAAAATCGATAATATAGCTATTCTATTTTGAAAGTTAACAGCACCAGTTACAGTTAACACTGTAACAGCACCGTATAGGGTGTTTCAGAAGATTACCAAAAAACTCGCATGAACAGCCCATTCAACGAACTTGAAGCTCCACGATTACTTGTTTTGGGGGCATATAAAATCTTTAGTGTTCGATATATCAGTGGATGATGTAGAAACGCTTGTAGCCTACATATGCCTGGGGTACTCGAAAGAGTGCGCCAAAGTTTGGTACGACGGTACAATGCCTGCACTGACTGTTGTGATAGTACCTTTAAACAACTTTTGTAAATCCAAGTACATAACTATAGTCTGAGCATAATAAATCTCGTGAATTTTAATAGCACTTCAGTGGTGTGTAGTCAAACATGTAGACTAGGTGCTTGTAATCAACGTCTGTACTGAGTTGGAGAACATGAGTTCGAAGTAGAGAGTTTCTCTACTCCCTACAGTCTTTATAATTGCTCAGTTTGTAGGTATCCTTTTGAAATGCGCTGTATAACTGCTTTATAAGATACAAGTTAATTATGTACTGACGCTAATCGTTTAATTCTTTGTTTGTATGTGTGCAGATTATCATCAAATTCCTATAAGAGACTAAAATATTCTTTTAAAAAACAAAGACGACGACACTACGACAGAAAAGACTAAAACAATGCTTATCATAACCAAAATATCTGGGTCTTCCAAATAAGTCAGCAAGAAAAATAACAACCCAAAATGGAAAGCGATAACAAAGTCAAACTAATAAGGAGTTCGGGATGCATGAGCACAAATTGTGTTAGCGTGTTAAGCTGCACCAGATAGGTTCTAAAACTTTTCATTGATACAATAAATGAGTAAATATTATCGAATTTCTCATACATAAAGAAATTAATGCACCACACAGGTTGCACAAATGTTTGTGTATTTAATTGTGTATTGCATTCGTTACAAAACTGCATTTTTGAGAACATACAATTTCTGACCTTCGAAAGATATCGCTTTACGGTTGGGGTTTTGTATTTTTTCACTCAATGACCTCAAGGTCATATGCTGTTCCCCCTCAGAGGGCTGTTCAGTTATTAGCCTGTATTCGATGCGGTGAACAATGGTAGTATGCCTCTCAAGAAAAGTGAATATTCATTATATATGCCTCAGTTTTTTTCTCCATATACAAGGTGATTGACAGGTTGGGAAAATCGGTCCCATTTTACTATTCTACATCTAGATTAAGTTGTGTTAAATACTTGTTGTTGTGTGAATTCGTTGGGCTACAGTGGCATGACTTTCTCCACTCATCGAGTACCTTCATAGATACTCTTCAATTATTACACGAAAGCTAATTTTTCTGCCTACTTCTTTTTAATGATGATACCTATATATTCGCCGAAACTGGTTCAAAGTACATTTTGCAGACTGAGACAACACTCGACTGTTTAAAGGGATGCGATTTAACGGTTGTCATGATATTACGTACTCTTTTATTGGCCAAGGGGAAACAAAAGAATATAAACTTAAGATGTGTTGCTTTAATTTTGGAAAAATGCACATGAACAACAACGAATATTTCAGAAACGGTTAATCCATGAAAAATGCGTTTAGCATAAATGGTTAATCAAACGTGGTATACATTTTTCTTGCGGAAACTTTCTGCTTATCTATTTAAGGCTTGACAATTATTTACAATTCAACATGAATGAAGAAGATTGTGAAGGTCATTTACATGGGATTCAAAATATGGAGTTTATTTGTAATTCAAATATCGTTAAAATTGACATTTTAATAAAAATTATTGAAGGAATTTGATTGGTGTGATGCCGTTTCCCAAATACCTTCGCCTTGCGTCCTAAAAATGTGCCTGACTGCAATATGAATTATTATTTGTCCAAACCTTCAATTTTAATTTATGCTGTTAAAAACGCACAGGCACTGGGCTGATCACCCATCCTGGATATGCTATGATCCAAACATTTGCTTGCTCTTTGACATGCTACTGATCCAAGGATTGGCTTGTAAGTCTTTGGGGGTGTAAGTCCTAAAAAGAGGTGGGTGATTCGTGAAGAAGAAGGAAAACACATACGCACCTACACCTTTCCCCGAACATGCCGTTGTGGTGGCTTAGGTGTCTCTAAACGTGTATTTCTGGTGAAACCTAGATATAGGTAGAATATTTTAATCACATCTAATACCTACTTCCTCAACCTTAAGAATCTTATCGGATAAGAATGAGACAACCGGAAATAACTATGTACAATAAAACCCAGTTTTTGAGAAGCATTATATAGTTTATCTCGCGCAAGTATAAGCATTTAACAAAGAAAAACTTATTGGTTGCAGACACTCTGTGCGTTTATAAACAGAAGTTGAATCCTGAAACCGCAAGAGATATTTAAATGGTTTCAGAACTCCTAGAGTCGGGAGCACACACGAAGGTGTGTTACGCAGCAGTATTCTTCTGAATTACGTGTTGTAACTGTGCATAGAGCGAGAATGAAAGAAAGGGACAGTGTACTATTTCTGTCTCTCTTTCTCTACGCTGTGGCTTCCTGGACCCGACTTCGTGTGGGCTCCCGACTCTAGGAAGAGGACCAACATTCTGCGATTGACAGACAAAAACCGCTGATGTTTACCAAAGGATATGTTAGTAAATAGATTAAGTTTTAGGACACATTATTTTCTGATGAGTCTAAGTTCAATTCCTGGAGCCAAGATGGCTCGATAAAAGCCTAACCCAGAGATTCAATTGTAAGGCATAAAGGAGGAGCATTATCTATTGGTTTTGGGATGCATTATTTCGTCGGGAGTTGCAAATTTAACTGTAATTGATAGGAAATTTATTCACATAAAGCACATCAACGCGTTGTGGAATAATTAACAAGACTATGTGAAAATATTTGAATATGAAGGAGTTTTTGATTTCCAGCAAGATAGCTGTAAGTACAGCCTCAAAAATCCTAGAACAGTTGTGTATTAAACAAGAAGCAGCCTATTTGGTTTCATATAACGAAACAAGTCAGGGAACGTCGCTCATGAGTAAGCAAGGATTTCCAAAACAGCTTCTTAAGGAAGCAGAAAAAAAACTGTCGTTTGCAGCAGGCATGCATGGAACCAAAATCTTCTTAACCATTACAAAATTAGTGTTATTTTCTTCTACCGAATATTGTTTTCATCAAGATGGAGTGAATTTTTAATTTGTACCGTGCGGCGGTATACTTCTGTTATATTTATTTAATTTGTTGTTGAGTCCCACGTTTGGGAGCCAATTTGCGGCGGTATTACTTATAATGTTTGTGTATTTGTGTTTACTCCACGTGGTGAAGCCATTTTGTGACGTGATTCTTTGTTAGGTTTGTTAGCTCCATCTGGTGTTAGCAATTTGCGGCAGTATTAGTGTTTGTTTGAAAGAATGCTACTGTTATTTTATTTAATTTTGGTTCACTGTCCTCCGGCTAGCTATTATCTTTTTGGTCGAGCACTTCTCTTTATACAGGTTGTGTAAACGGAAAGGAGTCTTTTATCCAAAGATAACACTGATGAAGGAATTTGTTTTACACCTTTTATTGTCGAACACATTCACTATCACATTTACACTTTGATCTTGACACTCGCCAAACTGAAACTGTTATAATAACTTATTTACTGATCATTCTTAATTCGCATACTTTAACTTTTTGTATAATTAACTTTACAACACTTGAGACTTTTCATAACTCTGCTACGCGTAACCGGCGAATCGATAGCCGACGTGTACTGTACAAATATTTCTACTGGACTGAAGGCGACGTGTAACGTACAAATGTTTTCGACGAACTGACGGGGTCTACCTCTAATCTACCCCTTTTTATACTCCTACACCCCGATATGCCTAAAGATTATAACTGAGTTGCTATTGGCTAATAAAACGCGCCAACATTAGCGTCTATTTTTTATATCCAATGAAAATTATGAATACATATGCTCTAGGGAAAATGTTCCAGCAAATTCTAAAGAAAAACGCGCCAACATTACATAACTTCCTCGTTTCTAATAATGATAAACAGCTCATCCCCTGGCTGCATTATTGCACGCTATTATTGTCAGTTTCAGTAAGGCAGTATAAACTTACTTCTCAACAATAATTACAATCAACAAACATCTCAAATCAATGTCACATAAAAATGCATATTCATACTATAATCATTCTTTACATTTAAATAATTTGTGATACAAATTACTGCATCAACCGTTCTTTCGTAACGTCAGTATTACTCAAATTCTGCGTTAAGTGCGACAGAAGCCATAGTAATTTTAAGCAGTTGGCTTCGAGTTATTTTCACTCAAAGCATATATCACTACAAAGAATGGTGTATTGGACTCAGCGGCCAAGGGTCACTGACAGGCAGATAAAACTGGTCTGGAGAATGCTGTCTGCAAAAGACAAAAGACTGTACGAGGGATGGTGATGGTTTGTTACCAGTGACAGGTAGGTCTAGTAACAGTTCAACCTTGTTCTCTTTCAAGACGAAAGAAATTCCAGCCCTGGTCACGAGGAATTGTTTCTTGATGGACGTTTTGGTTGCCAATATTTCCCTAAGGAGTAGTGTAGGGTTTGACATAGGTCTTTAAACAGGTAGAGAAATTAAATTCTGGCTCTCTAATACGAACGGCGTCTTGCTAGAAAGCAGAATCGTACTGGAAAATTCAGTGCCATAGTGGATATTAGAATCGCGGATCTTCGGCTTACTGTACCACTGTTCTGACCAATTGAACTACCATGGCAACATGCCGTCACGACATTAAATTCCCCAACTGACTCAAGTTGTACCCTATAAGGCACAAGGCTTCTCAAATTCATTTTGGGATGAATACCCCAATGGCGACTAACCATTTCGTAAGTATTTTACGTCTCGGGCTTCATACTTAACCATTAATAAGCCAATCAATGATAATCAATTGTTGTTTCACACATGCCGCGTGTAGACTAAAGTAGGAAAGCTAGAATTACACTGAAAAATTCAATGTCATAGCTGCAATTTGAACCATGGACCTTCAGCTTACCGTGCACTACTCTAATTGAGCTACCATGGCAATATGCCGGCACGACATTAAATTCCCCAGCTGACTCACATTGCAGACTAGCTTGATATTACTAAAACCACATACAACAATTCAATAGCAGCATATCATATTTGTCACTTTTATTACTCGGGTAAAACGTCATTTTTAGTTTTCTAAACCATCCTCTTATCGATTTACATAAATTAACCGTACTAAACTTTATAGTAGAACTTAAGCTTCAGATTTTCAAATAAAATTGGTAATGTTTTTGTAAGTATGTAAATGCAGTGTATCTGGATACTTAAAATTATTTGTTCACTTTTATTAGTTCATTATTTTCAAACTTTTGTGATCAATTTATTTAAACTGAAACATGAAGTTGATGGGAATGATCACCCTGCCTATAGCAGCACTGTTCAGATCTTCATGAGAAAACTATTCCTATGGTGAGCCGGACGAGTGGAAAGTATGGGGACCCAAAATTGATTTGAAGTTGCAGCAACCTGCAGTAATTATTATATTTTGTTGGAGATCTTGAAAATGACGCAGTGTGCTTATAAGGAGCAAGCATTAGTAAGAACCCAAATGTTCGACTGCCATAAACGATTCAAATAGTGTAATAAAGACAAAATGTCCCAAGGCCTTGCTTGCTGCTTTTAAAGCAATGGAAAAATGAACGATGTCATCTGCTGGTTGTAAAATAATTAGATTGTTATTTCTACCAAAAGGTTTTCCGATGGTAGTGAGTAAATCACATATACGTTAGAATTTGGTGCTAATCATACTATGAGAGTCATTTCATAAATCATGTAGCCTATTATATCTTCCGAAAATATGGCAGTACAATAACTAGCATATCTATACACATAATAAACTTGAAACGCATAAGTGCAAGTAATTTTCAATTTTGGATGAATAATTGATACTAATCCATATAATAGGTTACCTTAAAATTAAAAATAGCAAGTTTTAAAAACTTGCGTGTGTGTATTTGTGGATATGATTTTTTAAAATTTTTATTTCTATTTATTTATGCTAGAAAAATAGATTATAAAATATATACAAAAGTAGTTAAATTCTAGCATCACCCCTAAGTGAGAAAAACTCGTGATTCCTCACAAATAGACGTCTTAACATACATATATGCAGAAAAGGTAATATTATTAACAATAATGGATTAAATGAACATATGTGATAATAAACGTAGTAAGACATAGCGTTAGTTTTAAGTTATAAAAGCTAATTTTGTGATATTCGTAAATTCTTTTGTAACTAACACTTATGTATAAAAAAGAAAGAAAGAAAAAAGAATACTGCGCTAAAGCAGTACCTATAATCAGGCATAGGGATTCTTAAGGTTGGCGTCAAGTATCTACTCTAAAACCATTATTATGTCAGTGCAAAGAACGTACACAACAGCGGCCAAGGACGACTGAAGGCAGGTAAACATGATCTGGTGAGAGCTATTTGTAAACGCCAGCAGACTGTACAAGGGATGGGGGATGGCTTGTTACCTACGACGTCCCTACTTAAAGTAACAGTTCAACTTTATTTCCTTTCGTTCTGGCTTAACGCTTAGAAATTCCTATGCCTGCTTATAACAATGAACAAGTAAAGCTAACACAGTTAATTTAAAGTAGCTATATAAAAATACATTTTTCATTCTGGAAATAGTTATTGATAATATTTTAATTGTCCTTTTTAAACTTAAAATCCTTTAGTAAGGCACATTTTTATCATTACACTGTATAATTGTTACTGTGGTTGAAGGCTGCAGTTGTTAAGCAATTAGGTTCAGGCAAGCACAAAAAGTCAAGTCGTTTGGCTTTGTACTTATGGCAATACAACGGGAATTCATTCCGATTTTTGTGTACATAATTCAATAGAACACTGTAATCAGTTTGATGGATTTTGAGTACGTTGAATTCAGGGAACAGGGGTTCTATTGGATAATGAATAGCTTCTTTCAGACATTTTAAAATTAATCTTCTATGTAATAACATTAAAGAGCTATTGGTAAGCAAATTGCGTCATCCTATAATACAGTATTAAAGAAAGAAAGAAAGAAAGAAGGAAAGAATGTGTGCTACATTTTTACGCAAGAATGATCAAACCGATTGTTATAAACTTTGTATATAGCCCACTTAGAAAATAGATCAAATAATATCTTAATTACTTTCCCAAAAAGGGTTGCCTCGAATTGGATGCAAAATAAAAATCTAAATATCTCGCTCATTAATGTTATTTGTAAAATCCCAAAAGCTTATGAGTATGGTTCAGACAAGTTTTTGATATATTTAATGAGTTATACTCATATTTATTTATTCTAAGTGTACGCAAACCGTTTACCATGAGAGACCGACCGAAACGAGTAGCCGAGGTCGTTAAGGCATGGCCTCGTGAACGGGAGGTCTGCGGTTCAAACACCGCCAAAAGACCTGAGATTTCTTCCAGGTTTTCCTCAGTCCTCATAACTGGCAACTGCCGGGGAGATGCCATAAACGTAGGCCTGGAACGTTTTCTTCCCAAATTTCCTTTCCCAATTATCATTTTATTTCAGGCATCATCAGTGTCACCGCCTGTAGTGTTGGCTTATTAAAAGTTTTCAACACATGATATGTATGTACATTGCACACAGAGATTGAGGGAGATGGAGAGAAGGCGAAGGACGGGGGTGAGAGAGAGACCAAGAAAGTGATGGAGGGTGACTGTCTTCAAACGCAAATCGCGAGCAGAGCTGCGTATTCAGGCAGTAACTTATACACAGTATAAGTGTCTTACTCTCTTAATTGGCACAAGCGTGTTTGTCGTGTGTAATGTATGTTGTTAACTTGGTATATAATAAAAATGATATCTATTTAAGCATTTTCGACTATTCCCTGCCTTTTGCTGAGGTAGCTGGACCCAGTTACCTCAACAAATTGCTGCTAGCAATAATAACGTCCCTGTGCTCTTTAAGGGTACTCATTACTGAAATTGTTAATTGCCACAAATTTCAACAAATGGAGATAAAATTCTCGTGACAGATTTGGTCAACATAAATACAGTTAAGGAATTTTTTTGTGGTCCTATGTACTTAACCTTGAAAGTCCCCCCTCCCATGATGAAACTTTAAACATTTTGCAACGTGTAAGCTCTACATAATATTTCTCGAATATAGCTATTTACAATAAAACATCGAATTTTGTGCAACGTTAAAACTTTTCCGGAAAGAAAGTTTGCAACACTTGAATTTTCCGAATTATTATTATATTATTATAAATATATAATCATATATTAAATTATTGAATAAATAAAGCAAAGCTATGCTTGATATCGAGAAAAGGCTCTTTAGATTCCTACATCCATCTTCAAAGAAAATATACTGAAAATTTGAAAGAAATTGAACAAAAACTACAGCATTAGCAAACGTTTAAAGCAGTAAAAATGTAAGAAACCAACAATATTCGCACACACCTGCGTACGCCCACTTAAATCATGCATTTGGACGTTTAAATTCCGAATAATAGGATTCAGATTATACATTGGTGCAGGAATTTTTCTATGAACATTTTTGAAATGTGGTAGTGTTTTTCCCTTCTCAAAATTTTATCCAAAATTCAGTATCCAGTACCCCTAAACGCATATAATAGTTTTCTATTGCTGCGGCTTTAGTGGAAGTTTTAATGTAGTTGCCATGACTTACGAAACGACACTTGTATGCACACATTTTATTTTCAGCAGACGACTCTGTCTCGACTGTTGCCATTGCAGTACTGAATATACTTCCATATTCAGGGTTTAGTGAAAAGGTGACTTTGGAGAACAAACAGAGCAGCCAAATTCTTATTATTAAATCACCTGGAACACACACTGTCACCTAATTATTTTTCTGGACGTTTACTTAGTTGCCACGAGCATGTTGATTTATGTGTTTTACTATCCTATTAGCCCACTAATACATTAGTGCCTTATAACGGATAATGTGGTTGGCCTTGAATATAATGCATCTCCTCGCTTGGCATTATTGATGAGTAGGCAACTGAAGGTCGGTTAATTTTCTGCAGTTACAAAACAAAGGAAGCGTCACCCTTTCCCCGCCGGCCAAGCCATTACGATTGTGACAGAAATAGAAAAATCTGATGTGTTACGTTCACATGATTTTCTCTACTCTTTATCGCATATTAGTGGGTATATAAATTATTCTTACGAACGTTTATTTTGCTACCTACTTCGTTTTAATCCAGATAAACCTTTCCGGAAGTATTACACATTTGGTTATAAATACAAAGGGGATAGTGATACTCCAATGGTTTAGAACTGGACGCTACACGCTGACCTTAAATGCCATATTCCTTCCATTATATAGCGAGAAATAACAGAAAATCGATAGGACTTTAAAAGAATGGCTAAGTACTGAACTATTCGAATCATTAATAACCTTCGAAATGACTTACGCCACAAAAAAGTTGTTTGAAATAAATTGTTTTAAAGAGATCGACATTTTTTTTCTGTAGTTTGTTTTTGTCTATCGCATAACGTTTACCAGTTATTCAGGTTTATATAAAATTCCTTCCGAATGAAGGGGATTTCACAGGTTATTTCCAGAAAATTCAAGATATACATTTTATTTTTCATGTAAATATCTTTAATATATGGTATTTTGATCAAAATCATTAGAGTCAATTTTGAGAAAATCAAAATTTTTTAAAAATCCACCACGTAAAGGGTGGTTTGGGGCTGAAGAATTTTCTTGAAAATCTTTCGTGTTGCATCTTTGGAAGATACTGAACTTACATACCAAGTTAAATACCGATATTTAACCGGATTTTATTTTTTGGGTTATGCTGTTCCCAGACACACACACACACACACACACACACACACACACACACACAATACACAGAACTTTTTCTATTTTTTTTTTGATTCAGCGAAATACATTTTGAAGCCCCTGAATAAAAAAAGCATTTTTAGAAAAAGGTCCGTGTGTTTATCTGTGAACAGCATAACTCAAATGTCCGATAAATACCATGCTTGGTATTTAGGTTCAGTATCTTCCAGAGAAACGACACGAAGATTTTCCAGAAAACCACCCAACTCAAACTACCCTTTAAATGGAAGATTTTCGATTTTCTCAAAAGTGGCCCAAACGATTATGATAAAACTGCCATATTTAAAGATATTTACATGGAAAATAATATGCATATCTTGAACTTTCTGGGAATAGCCTTTGAAGTCCTCTTCATTCGGAAGGAATTTTGTATAATCTTGTATATCTCGTAAATGTTGAGCGATAGACGAAAAAGTTATACACAAAAGGCGTAGATCAATTTTATAGTAAACACTTTATTTCGAATAAATATTTCTTAAGGCATAAGCAATTTCCGAGATATCCGTTATTAATGGTTCAAATTGTCAATACTTTGTCATTCCGTTAAGTCCTCTCAATATTAAATTGTTCCTCGCGATTGCATGGAAAGAGTATGGAATTTTAAGGCCAGCATGTAGCGTTCAGTTCTTAAACATTTGACAATCTTTAATCCGTTTGTATCTATTACGAAACGTGTAATGTAACATTTCTGCAAAGATTTATCTCGATTAAAATGAAGTAGGCAGAAAAATAAGCTCTCGTAGGAACAGTTAGTATACACACTAGTAAACGATAGAGAGAGAAAGTCATGTCAATGCAATACATCGGATGTTTTCAAGAAAATGTTTTGATTTTAAAGCTGTATGAAAGTGTATAAAAGATACCTTTATACCTATAATTAACTTGAACTTGAGGCTCTGCATGTCTATAGAGGGAATGTTTTAATTTTAAGAAAAGTGTTTAGAATCCAAATTTCATAAACCTATCTTTATGCGTGTACTTATTTTAAGCACTAAGACAAAGTTGTAGAAACGCATATACAGAATATTAAAGAAAAAGTATTCCATATTTTGAAAGGTGTTAGGATGGACCAAAACGACAAAAAAAAGTGCAAAATATATGGGCTCTAAAATGCATAGCTTAAGAGCTATGAGCACTTGTTCATCTTCGTCACTGTGAAACATCTCTTCTACTGCAAGCTCTTTGCTTTTACGTATGACCTAAGAATGCAGTAAACAAATGAGGACACATTACTCTGTTAGAGTGAAATAGCAAAGCTTCTAGTGTAATCTGCTTGCAATTACACACCACCTGCACTTGTGAACCATCGCTAAAGGAGGTGCTCAATATGGTGCCCATCCATAGTAAGGCGTGCTTCTGTCCAACGTCTTAGGGAATCACGTACTCTCACCACTGGTTGGTCTTACTGTTGGTCATGGATGCTCTGGCAGGCTGTAGTGTTCGTACATAATTAATAGGGGTTCCGTACACAACAGATGTAAAGATAAAACTTCAATGTACAAGCATTTCACTAACTTATCAAAACACAACCTATTCCATTAGAACTAATAAGAATATGCGTTGCACTTTACCCAGAACTGTGAATATGGTTTATAGTAACAACACTAACAGCTGTGTCCACGGACAATAACAGAGTAATGTGTCCTCATTTGTTTACTGCCTGCTGTAAGTCATACTAGGTAATAGTAAAGAGCTTGCTGTAGAAGAGTGAAGATGAACAAGTGCTCATAGCTCTTAAGGTATGCATTTTAGAGCCCATGTTTACCGGACATTTTTTCTTGTTTTGGTTCATACTACCACCTCTCAAAATATGGAATACTCATTTTAACACCTGGTATATCAAAATTATGAAAACTGCAAAATCTAAGAAACACTTATTTACGCAGGATCTTTTTATAACTAAGCTCAACAATATGAACCCCAAAGAAAGTACTTAAATTTGAAGTAAACGTGCACAGATTTCAGAAAACAATATCCATATCTGCGTTCACATATTTTAATAATCGAGACATATTTGTATAAAAAGAAGGAATATATTATAACAAAAAAAGAGGAAAGTTTTAAAATCTTAAGAATACTTTGCAAATGCCCATTAGATGCAAATCTATCAACGGAGGTTTTGATAATTTGAACTTTCATAACATAGGTCTTTTAGTCTTATATCAAAAAACATGTTTGATGTGTTTCGGGTACGCTATACTAAAGGAACAAGTGTTCAAAGTATAAAAGAGAGAATGTTCAAATTTGGTATTTCTGTTTCATTTAAGTTCTAACTACATTATCAAATACACTGACATGAAAATTTAAACGCATATGCTCTCTTTGATGAAAAAGCAATGGAGAGTTATATTGATTTAATTTCATTCGGAGGTAAAATTTTTGCAATAATCTACACACACACAAAAATATAACCAAACATGTTCTGGCAGTTTTCGACTCTGGATGAATAAGTGATGCTATCGTGTATAATGAGCTACCAAGAAGTCAGAAATTGCATTTAATTTTTTTTTCAACACTTTATTAATCACGACTTTCAAAATAGCTTATGGTAGGTCAGAGAAGCCGAAATCTCACTGAGAACGTAAATCATGTTAACTGAAATTATTTCTGGCAAAAATAGAAACATCTGAAATGCCGAACAAAATAACCAGTACTTCAGTATAACCTCCAACTCCTATTGTAAAGGTTCTTATACATACACAGGGGAAGAAAATAAAATCGCGTATGTGTGTACCTTCCTACTATGATATTGGGCTACCAACAGATGTTGCTGGGCAATTTGACTATACTCAGTCCAGCCCAAGGAAGAATCCTGGTGTAAACAAACGCACGTCCTTCGCCGCAGCACACCCTTCAAGCGAATAAAAATAGTTCGTTACTGCACCCTTTTTGTACTTCAAATAATAAAGGCAGTGAATAAGCTAAACAATGTATCATTTAAACATAACTTAAATAATTAGCTTCTATTTATTATCATGGCGATGCAACGTTGTTTACTGTAGCTAAGCAACGGTCATTCTAATCGGAAATTTATGTCGCAATCATGGCTGAATGCGTAGCAACTCAGCGCAATGTACTTAAACAAAGAAATGGCAGTCTTCAAGATTGGTGGCAACACAATGGTTTTGAATGTGTTAAGCGTTTTGTTTTTAGCGTGATTGTTAAGAATGTCATTAAATAAACATCCGAAGCAATTGGTGTATCTGAATGATGTTTCCAATGCGAGGAAGAAAGTGGGGGAGGCGCAGTGTTTTAGGTAAATGGACGACTTTGTGAAAAGTGCCACACGCTTCATAGATAAGGTGCTTTCTACATATAACAATAATAAAATATATTTCATGACTTTTCTTGATCCATTCTTGAATTAAACTCAGTGATGGTGCAGCGAAAGATAGCACGTGGTTGATATAAAATTGGGAGGTAATGATGTCAGTTTCTTGACGGCTGGGGGTAAGGGAGGGAGCCCCCGAGGACGTTGTTTAATGTGCGGACCCATTCTTGGGCCGAAAGACTAAAGCTGACCTTAAATACAATCATGTATGGCACTTTGTTCCTAGAATATGAGTTTATGGTTTATAATGTTTTCATTCATGGAATATCTCGCTGACGTAGAAATAAGACGAAAACAAAACCAGGGGAACTTGCTCTGACAGGTACAATAGAAGTACGTGCACGAAGAACATTGCAATTAGGAAACAATACACACTAAAATATAGGTGTCGAAAAGAATTCTGCGAACACTATTAAACAAGAACAACGCCCAGAAAACTGGTTGGGGAACACCTTCTTTAGTGCGATGTTTGATATCGTTGCTTCATAAAAGCTTCTTTAAACGAGAATTCGAGATCTTTAATGGCATTAGTGTCGCAAAGGTGAAATTTTGTTTCGTGTGTTTTTCTACATCTAAAATGCTTTACGGACACGGAAGTAAAAGTGTGCTGTCAAAAATTAATATTTTTGCTCTTAAAATCTGCCTTTTACACTCGGTTAAAAAGGATTAAGGACATTTTTGATAACATTTGATTTGGAGAAATTTGGAAAGCTAGAGATTCATTGAAAGTGATATCTGGAAAGAATTTAAATTAAGAATTAAAGATCTTGAAAGCCAAGAAATATTTGCCAATTTTAATTTCAAAACTTCAGTGAGTAGGTATAATCGGCGCAACAGTTCTAGACATGTGAAAATCTTAATGAGAGCTATGAAGCGAGTTGCTTATCAGATCAGGAGGTGACCGTCGTCTGCATGCTGCAGGAGTGCGTGGGACAGTCATTGTCAAATATCCGCACACCGGCTATGCGCTGCAATGATAAACTTAGTTATATACAGTATATTAAAATTCACGCTGTAAAAAGCGCTTAATATAAAAAACAATGTCAATCATTGCCTCCAATTCTTCCACACCTAACAACCCTTCCTCTTCTGCGGAATCATTCACATTATTGCCGTCATCGCTGCTGTCACTACTTTCTGCTCCATTATCTTGGATGAGAATTCTTTCTATTTGATTTTCTGCAATTCCGTATTTTTCGAAATAATGATTCTTAATTTATTCAACATGTCGACATACATTTTCCCATTCTCGCCTTCCAATTTCAGCAAATTGCTGGCGTTATAACTGCTCCACATATTTTAATTTAAAAGTGATATTTCTGCATGCCACCCATTTTTTATATCAGCCCAGTTTAATTCGATTGGGTTTAGATCTGGGTGATGCGATGGCAGTCTAAGTACATTATGGCGATGTTGCATTACTATCTGGTCACGTATGTATGACGTCTGAAGCTGTTTGTTGGCTTTAATTAAGTTATATAGCTTTGTTTTACTGATGCTTTCATCTAAAGCTATATTATGTCTCATTTCTTCTTTCAAGGAATTTGAGGTAGGTGGTTTGTCAATTGAGTGTTGACGCATTGTGAAACATTGTCGATGACCAGAACAGACCCAGCAGGCATATTAGGTATCAACATGGCGTTGATTCACTTCATGTAATTTTCTGTATTCATTTCTTGATGAAAATCTCCTGTTGTTTGTTGCGACTTGTAAAAGAAGGGCATTTGGAACGAAGTCGATCTTTCCAACAGCATGAATGATAATAAGTATTTGCCCTTTAGCAACAGGAACCTGCAACCTAATTCGCTATCGTCACTCCAACTTTTTGATGCTGTACGACTGCTGTGTATGTATGACTCATCTTCATACACTATAGTATTTTTCTGAAATTTGTAGCACCACCTTAAAAATTAATGCTGATATAAGTACACACTGATATAAGTACATATAAAATTATACTCATTTGGAAAGGTAGAATCAGACTGAAAAATTCAATGCTATAGCCGGGATTTGAACCACGGATCTTAGGCTTTCCGTGCCGTTGGTCTAACCGACTAGCTATCATGGCAACATTTACTATTTATTTTTATTTTTTTATTTTATTATTTTTTATTTTATTTTATTTATTTATTTATTTTGCTTTTCTGTTACAGCTCTTCTATTTGATTTCGGTTTCTTCCACTTGAACCCTAAATCTTTAATAATTTTTCTGAGATTTGTAGCACCACCTTGAAAGTTTCTGCTGTCATTCAGCTTGATGAGCAATCTGCTTATTGTTGGCACAGTTTGTTCTTCCACATAGGAATTGTGAATCGTGCTCTGAATGACGCATTCGAAATCGTCTATTTCTGTAATAAGTTTAGGGACCTTATGTTTCTTCACAGGTGTGTCAAATGGTACTCTTTCATCCATATGTTTTTTTTCTCTTATCTTTGAGAACTCTGGAATCGGAACTCGGTGAAACACCAGTTGCTTTGACTACGCTTTCTTTCACTCTCTTAAGGCTTTTGTGGAACTCGGATGAACATATATTTTCTTCCTTCATCTCTGCTTCCTGCTTCATGAAGTCGAGGACATTTGCATTTATTTCCCTGCTTTAACTACGTAACACCTTACCACTTAACTTTGAAAACATAGGAGCCATGGTTATAAATATCACAAATATAAAATAAGCACTATTTATATATTTATACATTATTAAGCACTATTTATACATTATTGATCTCTTTGAAATTACAAGATGCGGTCACTTTCTATGCAGACTGTATGTGTTACGCACTGTGAGTAAACAAAGGTATTATATTGCTTTCGTTGATTAAGCTAAACATAAACCATTCCTAGGCTCGGCGGCTGGGGTAGCAATCAAGGTCACGATTCCAGAAGTTTTGCGCGAGTAATACTAGTCGGTGACAATATGAGTGCATGTGATGGGAAGAGGAACTAAACGCTTACGAAACAAGTAGGAGGGACATGCGAAGGACAGTCAGCTAAGGCAACAACCGCAGTTCCGAGGTGCATTGACTAGTGAGGCTGAGGCCTGCACATGTAGTACTGTTTTCATTGTGCGACTGTACATTTCCTTTTCGCCTTACCCCTCACTCCCCTAGCCCTGATTGTCAACAAAACACAGTGGCGTTCTCCACCAAGCGCATTCATATCGTGGCCGACTAGTATATATAGAGAACTGAAAATGGTATGGATTAGAGAAGATTATGCTGAACATAGTGATAAAGCGGCAGGAGAAGATTTTGTACGGGCCAGAATAGGAGTTATGAACTTGAAAAGGCTAAAAGTAAGGGGAGATTTAAAAAAGTGTCCCGCTTTGCAACCAAAAGGACAATAAATGGAGCATATTGTGAACAAAGAAATTAGAATTAAATAAGTGGTCCAGCTTACCAAGAGAAATTGCGGAGAAAACGATGATGAGTGTAAAATCCAGAAAATACATAAAAATAGGAAATTATGTAGATAAAGCAGATTCTAAATGACTTACAAAAATTAAGTAAGTCATGACAAAGTAGAAAGTTAATAAAGATTATTAGTCATTAAATTTAAAGATTAAGCAGGTCCAATAGCAGGACAACCTGTGTTTTGAATCTACTGGCTCCATGGGAACTCAGCAACTTGGCGTAGTGATATGGATTGATTGAATTGCTGGGCTATTATAAAATTAATCTAAGTACTCTGGTTTATATTGTAACTAACGGATCGATATGTACAAATATTAACAGTGAAATATTTATTCATTCATTCATACATGCATCCTTGTTTGGTAATGATTGCTAACATCCTGTATATCTGTATTCCAAGAATCTCTCAGCTTAGATACATTAATGTTTCACACAAAACGCTAAGCGAAAACGAGGAAAAAACAACAAACAAAGATGAAAGGCGTGCCTTGCTTCTTATGGAAAGTAAAACCGTAGATCCACTGAAATCCGATCAGGTTCATGCTGGATGGTAGGGCATCTCACTTTCGTTACTCGCGCTCAAGGTGAAGGTTCTGTGGTTGCACCACATTCCGGATGCACAACTTAGCAAAAACAAATATCTACAAGTGTGCGAATCGTGTCTGAATTAAATTAGCGGTGCTCCTAGAGCTTGGAAAATACGAGTTCCTTTAGAATGTATACAGAGTTAGAGGAGTATTAGTGCATTTTTAACAGAGCATTTCTTAGGGTAAGGAACTAAAAATGTCTGATTTTTATCCAATTATGGTAACAGCAAACATTCTGTTGATTTGAAAAACTTTTCCATTTCTACTTCCATACATAAAAAGTACTCCAAGTGTTTCTGATTTAAGCAGTTTGGCTCTATGATATTTTTAATCCACGAAAACAAGTTTTAAAGCACTGTATCTTTGATGTGTGGCACACAATTTGAAAATGTTCAAATTTTTGGCGTATTTATTATACTTATAACTTGTACTTTCATGCTAGACAATTAGGTTTTTAACATCAATAATTTTAAAGCCACAAATGTCTATTTAATTGGTCCTGTACTATTTGGGTAAAGCACCGCGGTAAACTTTAAAGCCAATTTTTCTCAATTCCTTTTTTTTTCCATCACTTTTTCCTATTCAAGGACTCCTTCGACCACAATCTATAACTTATTACCTTGAAATTTTCAGAAAAGCTTTAGGAATTACGGATTTAAATATTGTTATGCACTAACCAAAGATATTGAATAGTTCAGGTGAAATTAATTATGTTTCATAACTAACACTGAGAAAGTTGAAAAATTCAATAACATTTATACAGAAAAAAATTTCCTCTTCAACTAAAATTAAGAAATGCCTGCACAACAGTTTCTTTATGTTTGTATACTAAGCTCAAATTTAAAATTTGGGAATGATACGATAAACCATAGGGTCCAAGGAGCATTTCATATTACCATATCAAAAAATGATTAATTATGAATAAAAAAAAGTAGTAGCATCGGTTTCACATTGCCCGTTATAATTTTGTGTTCACTATATGATTGATCTTCCAAGTATATGGTAAAAAGCCAATGAAATTAGAAGAAAATGTGAATTTTTCAATTTTCACAAGTACATTGGCTTAAAATCCTAAGCACTGGAATTCATTTGCCCTTTTTCTCAACCCCTTCAAAGTGCATGAAATCCGTCTTCCCATTGAGTAGAAGGAAGCGGAAAAGGCAAAACTAGAACAGCTAAATTGCAAATTACTGAAAATATCACTTGAAGTGAACTCCTTAAGAGTTCCTATGCCTAGTTAAAACTTTAACCATATTAGTATGTTCTTTGAGTTATTTAACTTTATTTAAGATCGATTGGATTGTGCAAAGTATCATCATCCCAAATATGATGTTACTAATTCTAATTTAAATTAGTGAGTCCACGAGTATCTTAACGTGGTATAACAAATTTAATAATGATATCACAAAAATTAAACACAATGCATACACAATGTGCATTTATTTCACTCCTATTCTATTTCAATGAATGCCTGTCTGAAACTTAATGGTGACATTTAAACTTGGTGATTTGAATTTCAACTTCAGTCTGGATCCTGCAAATCAAAGTACTGCCATGTCGCTGGTTAGATTTTTTAATGCTAAGGAGCACTCAAAGTATAATCCAAAATCTTTAAAACCTGTTAAAAGTGATTGATGCTATACATGGTATCACTGAAAATATACTAAAATTCACATAGCCATTCAGCCTAGTATTTCTCATAAGGAATCTTAAAGCCATTCAGGCTCAGAAGGTGTAGCGTTTCGTTCTAGAAATGAAGATTTCAGACAAAACTTTATCAAAAGGTATTAAGTTTGGAATAAATTTTTGTACATTAAAATTTTCCTCATAGGAGGAAAGTAAAATATTTTCGTGATAAAACAGAGTTCAAACATCCCAAAGAATCAGTGGCAGCTTATTTCATCTATACTCAGAATCTGCGCTTTTAACTTTTAAATTACTACCCATGTTGCAAGTACGCAAACTTGAGTCAGTGTGTCCTTATACGCCTGCAGCTGATGTGGAAGTTTATAAAATTGAGTGTAAAACTGACAGGCACATTCCATAAATAATTTTGAAGGTAACCTCACAATATATGAACGGTTTACGAATTCGCGCACTAACTCTCAGCGATCACATTCTACGGACAAAATGAAGACAAAACTGTTATAGAACATAACATATTCTAAATGTAATAGCTCTCATGTTATAGCAGTAAAAGTTAAGTAATCACAACGTGTGCTATCGCATCACAGTTTAGGGCTAGTATTTAGGAGTCTGTTGCTGAAAACACCCATACAGCCTGGTTAACGGGCTGAAGATCAATCTGCCGCTGTTCATTTCCTGCCTCACATTTGCGCATGTTGCTGAGGGAACAGCGGCAAGTTGCATTTAGCCGGTTAGCAACGCCCGCAGAAGCGGACTGGCTAGAGCGTGTGCGATATCGCGCCTTCTGATTGATTCTTTTTACTGCTATAACATGAGAACTATTACATTAAGAGCATAAGTTCCATAAAATGATTTCTCCAATACGTGTTTGGTAAGATGGTATACGAATTCTTGGATATCCTGTATAAATACATATAATTTGTGCTGAAATTATATCTCTACTATGATATTTTTTTATAATCAGACGAAACTTTAGTTGTTAAGCTGTAATAGGCAGTTGATTAATAAAATATAATTGTCATACATATAAGTGTATTTCTCTCTTAACGTTATAGTGAATTAATTATTGTACTATAAATAATATTTCAGCCAGTTTTATCCAATTCTGATTTTATAGAGACAGCACAGTCAAGAAATGGAGCGATGGTATGTTAAAATACTTGGGCGCAAGCACTGCCGCTGGTAAATTGACTGTAGGAAATAAATAACCATTGGAACTGTCGAACAGCGGAAGATCAGGCTTATAAGTTTGAAGCAGTAAGCCAAATATAAGCATCCTTGCGTTACAAATGAGTAAAGGCCATTCAATTGATCGCAGTACACAACGAAAGCAATTTATGGACAGAACGATCCACGTGGGCCGGTGACCGATGGAGCACTTGATGTCGTTACTCTAGCTGCTTGGTGTAACATTTTTATTAAAGCCTTGGCTGCTGCAGACATTTCTAAACATATATACTGGAGCAAACCTATCTTAAAGAGAAGGAGATTACATTCCAATCTGTCTTAACGGAGAATACTTTGCTGATGTGGTGACTTCATACAGTTCCATCATTACTACGGTTCTTCTATTAAGGCGTTTATTGCACAAATCTTGAAAACAGGCACTGAATTGCAATGATTCTTCCTAGATGGAGCTAAGTCCAAAAAATATTTAGCCATGGGATGGCATTTTTGCTTTCTCTAACAAGTACATAGTAGCTAGAGAAGCTATTGTATTCCATCCAAAAATTCGATACCAAGAGTTCACCGGAAATACATGTTTTGAGGCTCTTGAATCCAAAAAAGCATTTTTAGATAACGGTCCCTGTGTGCGTCTATGAACAGCATAACTCAAAAACGAAAAGTCGGATAAATACCAAACTTGGTATTTAGGTTTAGTACCTTCCAAAGATGCGACACAAAGATTTTCAAGAAATCTCCTCACCCCAAGCTACCATTTACATGGAACATTTTTTGAAAGTTTTTATTTTACAAATAATGGTTCTACCGATATTAATTATAATGCAATATATAAAAAGATATTTACACGACAAATAAAATATATATCTTGAATTTTTGGGAATAGCGTGAAGTATTCTTCGGAAAGAATTTTGTATAACCTTGTATAGCTGGTAACGTTAAGCGATAGACGAAAACGCGCTACACAAAAAATATAGATCTCTGTAAAACACAATTATTTCAAATAACTTTCTTGTGTCATCAGCCATTTCCGAGATAATTGTGTTAATGGTTGAATTGTTCAATACTTTGTCACTTTTTAAGTCCTGTCGAATTTCAGTTATTTCTCGTGATTGCATGGAAAGAGTATGGAATTTTAAGCCCAGCATGTAGCGTCCAGTTCTATATTTATAACGAAACATGTAATGCAACTATTTCCGGGAAGGTTGATATCGATTAAAATGAAGCAG
This sequence comes from Deroplatys truncata, assembly GCA_030765065.1. NCBI lineage: Eukaryota > Metazoa > Arthropoda > Insecta > Mantodea > Mantidae > Deroplatys > Deroplatys truncata. The sequence continues at coordinate 168,438,351 of CM060990.1, forward strand.
ATAGGAATATAAACTTTCATAGGAATAATTTGCATTCCCTAATAAGCGCTAGAGAGTAGAGAAAGTCATGTGAAGGAAACACATTTAGAGTTTTTAATAAGTTTAGAATTCCTGTGCTATGTCAAAATATCTTACAATAAAGATATAGACGTGGAGGAGGTCACATTGGCTGGAACAGAGGACGCTGCTATCCCGAATCCAACCAGTAGGAATCCATGAATGTCTAACTTTAGCCAATCAAAGCCATCAGAATATCTTCTCCACGTGAAGTAAATTACTTGGTAGCTGTTGGTTCCGCTTAACTGCTGTGAACACCTTAGGTGCCGTGTCAGTCTAATTGTAAAATGGACTATACAATTAGGAAACTTTTTACTTTATTTACATCGAGCCACCATCGGTGGCGGACAGGCAGTCACATTGACTTTTCTTGACCAAATATGCTTTTATAATACATGGGGCCAAAACATGCATTTCACGAAATGTCTATATCGAAACTTTGGGTCAAAAACAGTAGTTCCTGTAGCTTAGGTAAGCATTAGAGAAAGTAACAAACTTTCATAAGATAGTGGTTTTTACCATCTGCTGTGAGGTAACAAATCTGGTTTATGAAGGATTTTAGTCCTTTCATGGAAGAGAAATGAAATCCTTAAAAACAGAATATCCTCTAAGAAAATTATACAATAATTGTAAAATAATATTGTGACGCAGTAGCTATGGGCCAAGGTTATCGAGGGGTCGGCGCCGGGCAGTCGGAGATAAAAAAACAAAGGTAGTGTTTGCCAGCGTAAGCACCAGAAGTGCTATCGGCGAATAACCAGAATCTTCTGGAAGTTTCCTTTCCCTCGTCTTCAAAACGTGTGTCCAGAAACTTCTACAATGTTCTGTGGAAGACTCAATGTGCTATATAAGCGAGCATTCTCGAGAGGAGGGCTGGTAGCGAGTCAGTCAGTGAGCGAGTTAGCGAGTGCGTTTTTGATGCGTCGAAGAGTGTCGTTCTCCGAGCGAGTTTGTGATGACTGCTGTGACGTGCAGTGAGTGCTGCTTCAGCGAGATATTGGAGAAGTCTTGTGTTCGACTCCCCAGAGTGTGAACGTTCAGAAAGACACTGGCTACGTCGCGCGTATTTCGTTTCACCGCTACGTCACGAGAAAAGTGAAGTGATAGTAAAAACTAAGTGAAGTGACAGGAGGGGAATTGAAATACACTACGTGGCCAAACGTATCCGGACACCTGGCTGAAAATGACGTACAAGTTCGTGGCGCCCTCCATCGGTAATGCTGGAAGTCAATATGGTGTTGGTGCACCCTTAGCCTCGATGACAGCGTTCACTCTCGCAGGCATGCTTTCAATCAGGTGCTGGAAGGTTTCTTGGGGAATGGCAGCTCATTCTTCACGGAATGCGGAACTGAGGAGAGGTATCGATGTAGGTCGGTGAGGCCTGGCACGAAGTCGGCGTTCCAAAACATCCCAAAGATGTTCTATAGGATTCAAGTCAGGACTCTGTGCAGGCCAGTCCATTACAGGGATGTTATTGTCGTGTAACCACTCCGCCACAGCCCGTGCAGTATGAACAGGTGCTCTATCGTGTTCAAAGATGCAATCGCCATCCCCGAATTGCTCTTCAACAGTGGGAAGCAAGAAGGTGCTTAAAATATCAATGTAGGTCTGCGCTGTGATCGTGCCACGCAAAACAACAAGGGGTGCAAGCCCCCTCCAGGAAAAACACGACCACACCATAACACTACACCTCCGAATTTCACTGTTGGCACTACACACGCTGGCAGATGACGTTCACCGGGCATTCGCCATACCCACGCCCTGCCATCGGATCGTCACATTTTGTACCGTGATTCGTCACTCCACACAACGTTTTGCCACTGTTCAATCGTGTAATGTTGACGCTCCTTACACCAAGCGAGGCGTCGTTTGGCATTTTTCTGCGTGATGTGTGGCTTATGAGCAGCCGCTCGACCATGGAATCCAAGGTTTCTCATCTCACGCCTAACTGTCATAGTACTTGGAGTGGATCCTGATGCAGTTTGGAATTCCTGTGTGATGGTCTGGTTAGATGTCTGCCTATTACTCTTTACGACCCTCTTCAAATGTCGGCGGTCTCTGTCAGTCAACAGACGAGGTTCGCCTGTATGCTTTTGTGCTGTACATGTCTCTTCACGTTTCCACTTCACTATCGCACCAGAAACAGTGGACCTAGGGATGTTTAGGAGTGTGGAAATCTCGCGTACAGACTTCTGACACAAGTGACATCCAATCACCTGACCACGTTCGAAGTGCGTGAGTTCCACGGAGCGTCCCATTCTGCTGTTTCACGATGTCTAATGACTACTGAGGTCGCAGATAATGAGTACCAGGCAGTAGGTGGCAGCACAATGCACCTAAGATGAAAAACGTATGTTTGTGGGGGTGTCCAGATACTTTTGATCACATAATGCAGTTCGCATTAGTGAAGTGACAGCGTGAACTAATGTGAAGTCGCAGTGAAAGTTGAACTAGGTAAAAACAGAAATGCCATTGAGAACTTAGAGAAGTGATAGTGAAAAACTGTACGTCATAATATTAATATATTATTATAGTCTCGAAAGGCAGAGAATTAAAAGGGGTCCAGAATATATTGCTATCGTGTCTCTATGAGTATTTATTAATTTTAGATCTATATGAGCATACAAAGAACATGGAACTAATGAAATCAAAATAGTTTTGTAAAAGATTGGGCTCAAAACAACATGGATCTAAGCTATCGTTGTATTAGAGACAACATGCAACGGCAACTTTTTTCTGAAAAGGTCTTTTCCATTAATTTTGGTCGACATTCAGCATATCTAGTATGTTATACTGTAGGAGAAAACACGGTATTGTATTATGAGATATGTCATAATTTGCTTCTTTGCCCTGAATGGTCTCTACAAGACCAGAATTTGCAACTGTATTACATTTTTTTAGGTGGGTGCTTACGAACAAAAGGTGAAGTAAAAAACGAAGCTTCATACATCATATTGCTTAAGATGGTATGGTGTTTTATGTAGGAGATTAAACTACTATGGGTTATACAACCGAGCGGAATGGGTCAGGCAGCGTCTATGGCCCGCATTCGGAAGCTCCCGGGATCGATCCCTGGCGACCGCCCACTCTTACCCGTGGGATTTTGCCGGGATTTTCCTAGGTCGCCAGGCGAATGCTGGAGTGATTTCTTGCAGCCCCCGAACTTCCTATCCTTCCATTTCGTTCCATTCTTCATTTCATTTCATCCTTCATCCCGTTGGTCTCTTTACAGCTGAGGTGAACAAAGCTTGTGTCGCGACTCAGAGTGTAGTCATCACGTGACGCGACTGAACTGTTTTCCGGAGACGGAAACTTCGTGCAGAATGGGAGGATGAGTTTTTTGTGTGTGTGTGTGTGTGTGTGTGTGTGTGTGTGTGTGTGTGTGTGCGGTGCAGAGGGAGAACATGTGAAATGTTTAATTTACCCAAAAACATTACTTGGCGTATTTAGACGCAACATCCAAAGACACAACGTTAGATGTCATGCTTCATATGGTGAAATTAAAGGTATGTGTTGCACGTGGAAGTTACTGTAGTTTATTATTATTATTACTACTATTATTATTAATTTTTTGTTATAGGAATTCAACATGCGAAACTATTGCAGGAGTTAACTGCAAAGAACATTGTACAGAATATCCTGAAAATTTATAGCTGTAAATTCAAAATAAGTATGCTAGTTACATACTTACCTGGGAGATCGCTCGGTCTCTGAAACCTTTTCAAGAGAGTGAATTTCTGAAACTCTGTCTGACAAAAGCTGTGGAAATATGTGACTTCAAGAACATCTCGATTTTAATAATATTAGTTTATCTCGAAGAACCATTAGAAGGAGAGTGAAAAACCATTCAAAAATGTAGAAAGTCAACTTGAACACAATATAATAGTAAACTAAACTGCTATCAACCATCACTGCAGGAGCTCTACAACCGTAACTCCCCCCTTCCCTCGCAGCAGTGACTTACTTCCGTGTTTCTTGTGAGGGTTGCGTTGTGTTGTGTGTCGGCGCAAATCTGACTTCTGCCCACCTCTGCTTTGCAGGGTCGGAAGTGTCGGTGATGGTGTTCGGTGCATTGTGGCAGGGGAAACGGATGCTCTTTGTAACTCTCTCCGTCCTTCGGGTTTCGGCTGGCTGCGTCGAGGGTATTCGAACACCTTTTGAGGGGCATTGGACCCCTCTGTGTGGGGTGGGGTCCCCGGTTTGCCTGTCCGTCTGCCGGGGTGTCCATATCTGGAAACTTATGGATGTCATTGCTGTACCATCGCTCCTGGATTCGGCCGCCCGGTATTTCCTCTCGCCTCATCCTTCCTACCGTGGACGCCCCCTCGTGGGGCATATGTACAATATCCCCTCTGGATCGGTGTCGAGTGCCCTCCGTAACTGCAGATAAGATAACATAGGTTTAACAATGGAGGGGAACACCTCGCGTACTGCCACCTACATAGATCTATTGTGGCTACCACCTCCAGAAGGAAGGGATAAAGTGAAGGAACCACAGGAGGCTACATGCCGACGGTAGACAGGCCACAGGGACGCGCGGAAGTCCCTAACAGTTCCAGACTCAAGACCCGTCCCACTGCTGGAGCTGCCTAGAGAGTGCGATGAACGACCCTTCGACCAAGCAGCCCTCTAGTGTCCACGGGAGTACAAGCATCTGTGCAATCTGTCCGGCACCGTCATATGCCTCGAAAGCTAGAAGCACATTTGAAAGATGAAAAGGAAACGGAATTAAAGGTAAATGATGGTAAAGAAATCGTGGTAGATGAGAAACCACCCCAGAATTCGCCTACCGACCGGGAAAAGCCACGAAAAACCCAAGGTCAGAGTGGGCGGTCAACGGGAATCGAATGCAGAACCTCCCAAATGCGAGCCTCAGATGTTGCCGCGGAGCCACCTTAGTCGGTAGTTATAGTAATAAATACATGGCTATTAAGGTTTTGACTATTATAGAAGAATTTATATCGGTTAGGTTTAAAGAAAGTGGATCTTTTATGAGGGCTGTTTAGAGGGAAAATGCGTATCCAAAGGAATTACACGAGCTGTTCAATACAGCGTTGTTGCTGTGAAAGCATGACCTTATGTAACCAAGTCCACGCAACGTTCACAGTAATCTTATGATCATTGTCTTTTTCAAACAAAAGCGGTATCATTACACAAAACATTCCCATGACACACCAGCTAGATTCTATGATACTGGAAACTCTCTTCGTTAGAGACGTGAAGCCGTTTCTAGCCCCGCGATGGTTGCCAAGTTTGACAACGAATTCCCGGTGTCACCTTTTGACGTCGCCTCCAATATCTGCTGTTGATTCTGCTGCCGCCTGCTTCAGTGGTTGGCAATCAGATCTTTCTCTTAGGGTATGAGAGGGTGTAGTGTGAAAGGGTAAAGTAGTGAAAGGTGTGAAGGTACTCGAGCTACTGAAGCGAGTTGCCGACCGTTTGAAGATACAGAATGAAATCGATTATGAATCGTAGCACTCGAAACTATAACAATGGAATTATTATACCTGCTAACTTCTGCAGTATCAACTTTACGGTTTGAAATAACTCTTTCAGCAATAAAAGAAACTAGAAGAGTAAGTTGCCGTCATTCACTAACGTGCTTACCGGCTAAACGTCTCGCGGCTACGCTAAGTAACTGATAACTCAGCGCGGTCTTAGACGCTACGAACTGCCGATGGCCGTAAAAGACCCTAAGGCTGTACACGAAGGAAATAAAGGCGCTAATTTTAGCAATACATGCTCTTTTATTAACTTAAGCCCCGCCTACGTTAGAACTACCCCACCAAAGTTCCTACATTATACGTTGCCAAATCTTACGCATTTGAAACACGACTTATACTCTTTGACTACAGATTCTATGAATTTTTATTTTCTCAATTTTACCGAAATGGCCTACGTGCAGTTTCACATTTCTTATTTTTTAGCGTCATGAATCCTACCTACCTAAACTTTGAGTTAATGCGTTTCTTGTTGACTTAAATTTGCCGGAATGCTTAATTACCTTAGCTGCTCTACACCTAAACTACCGTATTTTCAAGACATGGCGACCTCGCCTCTCACCCTTACCCAAGTCGGCAGAGCTTTGAGAATTGGTTTTACAAGGTTTAAAGCAAACCTCAAAGTTGACAAGTCTTTAGTGGTTCTTAAACTGCGGAGCGCGATTCTCGGGTGGCACACATGAAAATGTTTGTTTACGTAATCTAGCACCTCTTCCAATGACGGAGATTTTATTTTTCACGGGAATCTTTGGTGAAGAAGGTTGCTGATGCTGATTCACATCATCAGATTCAGGTTCTCGTGATATCCAGGGTCGGAAAAGGAACGACATGTTGTGCACTAACTCACCGGTTTGCAAACTTATATCATCCAGCACGAAACTAGGTTTACTGCTGACGAAACTGAAGGAAATGCAGACAGCATTTGGCTACGTTGCTTCTCGCCCTCCCAATGAGGGTCATCTTTTGTTTGATAATGGTTATTGCCAGTGGCAGGTGGAAGGCTCTGATCGAGGGTATGGGGCGCGGCCGTCATGTTTTGAAAAAAAAGTGTAACTACTTTTCCTGAACCTGTAATCTATCTGGTACTGACTTCCTTATTCACTTACAAAATTGTAACACCTTCTTCTTCCATTATGCATTGATTTAATATACAGAAATTATTTATTGCAATTATTTATCTATTTCTCTATCATGTCTGTACAAATTGCTAATCATGCGGGTTAAAAATTCCGGCATCAGATGGAATGCTGAAATAATTTAGGTTTGATAATAGCCCCGGCTTCATGCATACCTCTACCCCAATAAAACATGACAATACAGCCAGATCGGCGAATGTAATAAGAGTAAGTACTTCTTTCCATTTAAGGCCCAAAACCGACATGAGTAGCCGAGATCGTTAAAGCAAGGACCCGTAAACGGGAGGCCTGCGGGTCAAATCCCGCCAGGACCGTCCTACCAGATAGGTTTTTTTCCCCCAAATTTCCTCAATCCTCATAACTGGCAAATACTGGGGAAGTACTATAAACTTAGGGTGGAATATTTCTTTCCTAAGTTTCCTTTCCCAGTTATCATTTCATTTCATATATATCAGTGTCCACCGCCTGTGGTGCTGTATGTAGTATTAATGGGCGTTAAACACTACTAAAAAATTAAGGCCCAAAAGAATGCAAAAGTTTACAAACCTTTAAATTTATAGATAATGCAGATCTTCCGGTCTGTATAACTGTGATGTAATGGAAAGGTTTCTCTTTCTAGAAATTAAATCTGCAGCAACGGAAATATCTTCAATGTGCGGCTTAGGTTTGTCCATGTAAGACTCGCTATCGTGCTTAATGCTGTCTGGTACACTGGCTTCCATTTATGCCGTCCCGGCAGCTTTGTGAGGCATTCTACTGGCCTTCACAGGCGAGTATCTATAGCAAGGAGGTGCGTGTATCCGTTTACTTCTTCGCGCGTGCAGTGACGTCCTGCTTTACATACACAGTTCTAGATTATTCACATATGAATATATTACTTTTTGAGCAATAGCTTTACAGTTTATCACTTATAATAACCATGTTAAAATAATATGTAACTAAAAAAATTGAAGTTTTGTGCAATCTCTCCACGAAAAAATAGTTTTAATGGCAACACTGCAAAACAGAAATGCACAGAGGGTTGTTCGCAATCTGTGGTAACAAACTTAAGATCCTCTTACCTTATGAAAAACCACGCCTCCACCAGCAGTGGTGTTCTATCTGGCAACCTTTGGCTTCAACTATCGGTATGCATCATAGCTTCTACTGGAGCAAACTGCTACGAAATACAGGGATGTCCAGTTTATTCCATTCCTCCTGGCAGCTTTCCAGAGATCATCCAAAGTTCACGGTCTTCTGCTTCCAAGGGCTCTTTTCAGTAACCCAAATGCAAAAAATTCCATCAGTGACACACGGATGTCGCTGAAAGGTATGCAATGTATTCCCATTTCTCTCCCTATGTTCTCCAACAATTTGCAGGTTGAAGCAGACGTATGTCTTGGTGCCTTATCCTGATGCAACCATATTTTATTTACATCTGCACCACAGAGAGCAGGGATTTCTGTATGGAAAATTGGTATCAGGGCGTTAGTCTGATAATATGCCGAGTTGATTTTCACATTTTTATGTACACCACGAATGGTTAATTTGCCATTGCAACTGTACCTTGCTATTACCATGAAACCATTGGGGAAATTTTCGTTAAGTTTCCTTATACCAACCTTCAAAATTTTTTTCTCCCCTTGGTCGGTATTATATAGCCCAGGGTTCGTTGCAGTCACTTATATAAACATATCCTCATCTAAAACACCACAAACATCCACTTTTCACCAGCTAGGTATCGTTCATACACCTTTCTGATAGTAGTGGCACGTTCTGCAATGTGTTTAGGCAACAGCTTATATCCCGGCTCTTACGCCACTTTTCTAGGTTCATGGTGTTCACAGTAGTAACAGAGATTCCTAATTACAGTGCAATGGACCTCTGGGTTGCAGGATTTGGTCCAGAGGCATGGACCTTCACCTTCCAAATTATCTCCGGGGTGCGACTGGTGGCCGGTTGTGGATTTCCCTGTTTCTTGCCCTTTGGAATAAGTGCTGATGTAGTCCTACCTTTTTTGTTGAGTGTACATGAGATCACTTTCTTGGATATGGTAAAACCACGCCTCTTGCACTGCTTAATAATCTTACAATACACGTATTTTGCATCGAAAAGGGCAATAATGTACCCTTATCAGATTGGCTCTAATTTTGACGCCATTTGATGCAGCAAGAACAAGAGCATACAACTAAGCAAACACAAAGAGGACACATCTGCTAGACATTATATTAATAATCTGTGCAATCTCTATTCTTGTCCAATACCTGATTTAGCCGCTTAGGTGCTGGAAGAACCCTGACTCTAAACGCATATATTCTCACATTTCATGGCAGTGTTCCCTGAGGGCGACGAGTGATTCAGTGCCTAGGCGACTAAATCAGGTATTGGACAAGAATGGGGATTGGACGGATTATTAAAATGATGTCTAGTAAATGTATCCTATTTAAGAGTAAAAAGTATGTATTTCCGTTTTATATTCTGTTTCCATTAAAATATTTTTCCATGGAGAAATTGTGCAAAACAGGTTGTTATTTGAATATATATTTAAACATGGTTATTATATGTAAGTGATAAGTAAAACTATTGCTCAAAATTGTACATTCATATGAGAATAATCTACAATTGTGCACGTAAAACAGGACGCCATTGCATGCGGGAAAAGGTAAACAGATACACGCAACTTCTCCTTGCTATACATACATGTGAAGGTCAATAGAATGCCTTCCAAAGCTGCGGGGACGGCATAAATGGAAGCCAGTGTACTAAAAATAACAACGTACAAAAGTTGTCATACGTTATTTTTCTTTATATTTTACAAACATCAAATCCAATATGATTGGACACCAAGTGTAGGAAACCTGTAACAACTCCACTCTTAGTACCCTACTTCATATAAATACATGACGTCACTGATTAGCCCGCGATACGCGGAAACCATAGAACACTACAAATACAGTACCGTAATTATGCGCGACTATATGTGGGTTTTGAATAAATATGCTAATCGAACACAACTCTAAACTTTTGATTTGTATTAGCTAGTAAATATAAACAGTAGGTGAAACTAAAGAAGTATGTAGCTTTCGTTTAGTTCTGTGTGGTATCGTTCACCCCTTTTCTGCACTCCACGATAATGATGATCAGTCAGTAAAGGCGATAAACATGCCTGCTTTTAGAAGTGCTATAAGCTTGGTGTGTGACAATAATGATGAAATAGTGAAGCATTTTCAAACAAGACATTAAAAGCGACGAGATGCGAATTGTGTTGAATGTCTTTAACAAACTAAACCAGCAGAATCCAACTGAAGTTATAAATAATACTGACAAATTAACTGCTGATTATGCCGGTGTTACCGAGTAGAGCATGTGTGCGTAAAGAATTAAAGGAAACGGGAGCAATGCGAATACCAACGAAGAAAATAAACAGACATAAGTCAGTATTAGAAAACGCGGATGACTTTACCAAATGTGCTATTCGTAGGAAAGTGCTTGAGCTTTCTAGATTAACGAACACCAACGTTAGATAAAATCTTAAATTCTGCCAGCAATGATGCACCTCGTCGTCTTTTAAGCAATCCATCTTTCATAAATTATTGCTACAAACTTAGACTTGTTAAGAGAAATGATGGAAATATAATTATTGGCAGAGAGGATATCGTGTGATGGAGACCCAGATTTTACACCTGTTCCCGATAGTGATGCAGCTACAGATTAGGGTTTTATTTTAACTATGCTGAATTTAATGTCAAATGTTATAATTTTATTATTCATTATTATAATTATTTTATTATTATTACTATACGAATAATGCACCGTTCTATTAGATTTTAAACATGAGACATGAGTCCACGTGGCATTTGTTTGTGTTTGTTTATCATAGCTGATACGAACACGAGCTAATGTGGAGGGATGCCAAATGTTTTGTTCACATCAAGTCCAGTTGTAAGGCTGGTTCGATTATAGATCTCAATTGACCGTAAGATAAATCAATGGAGGTCATTTTTACTTTACGCCAATTACCCCTCCAAGTCAAAGTTGGGTTACTAATTGTTGACAGACTGAGGTTTCCCAATACTTTTTTCGCTCTAGTCAGTTACAAAAATAAATAACCCTATATGGGTACTTAGTGGCATTTGGAAAAAGTGATACTGTAAAATACCTCATATATAATGGTGTTTATTGGCACTTTCCATTGTGCTGTGATTCCTGCTTTTTCTACTTCCTTTCCATTTTTTGCTATTCATATACATATTTTTATTTCGAAACTTTGAGATTATTTGTTGATCAAAACTAAGCTAACCATCCGACGTATATCCTGAAGCTCATTTCACTTTACAATAATACCAGAAGGGAACTGGATCAAGCCAAATTAATAAGGAAAACCTTTGGAGTGCTTACAGTTACTCAGATTTTAGAATACCTCAATAGTTTCTCGTGTTGTTTTCTAGAAATGTACAAAGAGGGGAATGGAGCTCTGCAGCATAGATGCGTTTAATGATTACCTTAACCTCTTCAAGGCCATTGTGCATTGTGGAATTTCATTCCTGTTAATAATATTTTCACATCAATGTATCACTTGGAGCTACACGACATTATTGCTAGAAAAATTTACACAAAAACCTCCTCCTCCTTATAAGGGATTTAATAAACGCTTCATGCGTCAGTTTACCTTGAAATTCTTGTGAGAGAAGTCATCTGAAATAAGAATATCACATCTAAAAACAGATGTATTACACAGACAGACACACACACACACACACACACACACACACACACACACACACACACTGCATTCTTTACCAATTAAAAGATATCCCTTTAAATATCGTACTATGCGTACAATACGTACATTCCTCAAGATAAATGTTGTCCTAGATTTTTGTTTTCAAACTAAGGATTACGAATTTGGTTGGAAGTACGTTGTGAAAACAAACACAGACTTTAATATTACATGTCAATTTGTGTTAACAGTTTAAGGTCTCGCACACTGCGGCCTACGTGAGGTCTATTGCGATTCCTACTCCCCCAGAAGGAAGGGATGAAGTGAAGGAACCACAGGAGGCTACGGGCCGCAGGAACACATGCCAAAAATACGCGCGGAAGTCTACGACACTTCCTGGCTCGAAGATCCGTCCCACTACTGGAGCTACCCAGAGAAGGCAATGAACGACCCGTTCAACTAAAGAGCTCCTCCCAATGTCCACGGGAAATATTCTTTCCTTGTAGCAAGCATCCGTGCCATTCCCGGCACCGGCTCACGCCACGAAACCTAGAAGCAGACCTAAAACAGAATGAAATGAAAAAGATGGAAAGGAAATCAAAGTGAGAAACCACCCCAGCAATCGCCTACCGACCAGGGAAAACCACGAAAACCCAAGGTCAGAGTGGACATTCGACGGGAAACCAACCCGGGACCTTCCGAATGCGACCCTCACACGTTACCGCGGAACCATCTCGCTCAATTGTGTTAACAGTTCACAGTTAACACTTTCAAACAACCATTAAATGACGCTCTACTGTAGCTTGCGAAAATGCAAACATTATTTTATAGACTGTTAATGCTACCAAACTAAGCTATTTTGCACAAATTGCATATTTCAATGAGCACTAGCTTTTTCTTGTAGTAAGATTTTGTCAATCGTTTCTGGTTTTTGTGTTGTGCAACATTCAGTGAGAATGAAGAGGAATTCCAGGCTATTCACAGATAATTTAATAAATACATTTTATTTGTCATGCTAAATAACTCAACATGTGGTACTTTAATCAGCACTGTTAGTCATTTTTCGAGAAAATAAATTACGAGAATGTTTCTCTGCAAAGGAATGTTTGGGGGAGGTTTTAACTGAAAATCTTTGCTTGGCATATCTAAACGTTGTTTGACTCAAGTAAGAACTTGCGTAGTTATATTTTTGGATCGAATACAGTACTTCCTCCAACACAGGTATCTATTTAAGCGGCAGAGAAAGTTAGATGTAACTGTAGTTTTCAACCATAAGCTCTCACTCTCCAATAGCAACGCAGTATAGCATGCGGATTCATACTCTGCTTTGAGGTGGAGCGAAGCGACATGCTATCGCGCGATTCACTCCCTTCTCTCGCTCCCAGCGCCCTTCAAAGCAGGCAGTTCAATGTACTTTTCAATGCAGTAAGTCAGAATAAATATTGCCTGCCTATGGCTTAGTTGGGTGAACTATCAGGCACCGCAAGGGAGACTGATCTCGGACCCTTGTGGTTGATATCGATAGGTAATTGTTTTATTTACTACCTATTTATGACAAACTGTTTCTCTAATTAAAATTTTGAGAAACGTTTAGTCATGAAGCGGTTGATAATTTTCTTGTTAGAAGAAAAATATTGAGAATTAATAATAAGTCAACAATTAATATGTTAAGAAAATACCAATGATAGATTATTTTAAAACACGTGTGTTACATTCACATGACTTACTTTACCTTCTATCGTTTATTTGTGGGTATACAAACTATTCTTACGAAAGCTTATTTTTCTATCTACTTCATTTTAATTGAGATAAACATTTGCAGCAATAGATAGATACATTACACATTTCGTTATAGATACATACCCAATAGCGATAGTCAAATATTTAAGAATTGGACCCCATATGCTGGCTTTAAAATTCCATACACTTTCCATGCAATCACGAGAAACAACTGAAAATTGACAGGACTTTAAAAGAAAGACAAAATATTGAGCAATTTGAACCATATCACGGAAATGGCTTATGCCACAAAAATGTTATTTTAAATAAACTGTGTGTTTGAAAGAGATCTACATTTTCTTGTGTAGTGCATTTTCGTCTTTACCAGTTGTACGAGATTATACAAAATTCCTTCCGAATGGAAAGTGGGTACTTCAAAGGCTATTCCCGGGAAATTCAAGACATACATTTTATTTGTCATGTAAATATCTTTAATATGCGGCATTTTAATCAAAATCGTTAGAGCCATTTTTACGGAAATAAAAAATTTCGAAAAATGTTCCATATAAAGATAGATGGGTTGGGACATTGAAAATCTTAGTGTCGCATCTTTGGAAGATGCTGAACTTAAATACCAAGTTTAGTATCTATCCATCTTTTCGTTTTTGAGCTATGCTATTCACACACACACACACACACACCACACACACACACACACACACACACACACACACACACACGGGCCTTTTTCTAAGAATGCTTTTTTTGGATTCAGAGGGTCTCAGAACACATTTCCGGTGAGATTTCGGTATCGAATTTTTGGGTGGAATGTAATTCCTTCTCTTCCTATTGTGTACGTGGTAGAGAAAGTAAAAATACCGACTTTTAAAAACGTACACTTGTGGCGAAGCAGTTTATAATTACATGAACAAATGGCATTTAGTTATATTGCTAACACATAAGGTAGAACCTCGTACCCTTAAAAGTTATTTTGAAAACTTTATTGTGAAATTGTTTTCTTGCATAAGGAGATAAAGCTATCAAAGTCGTTTTAGATTCGTGTGCACGATTATCTGCTACTGTATGTACTATCGGACATCTCGTAATACTAGTTGTTGCACTGAGAATCTCAGAATCCCGTTGTACCCTTCCATGCTGAACGAACGGTTTCACGTTATAATGCACATCTGCGAAAGAGCGCCATATGTTCCGGCGCGGAGTTAATGGATTTCCGAAAGAGGAGCCACTTAAGTTTTCTGCATGAGTGATTCTAGGAGGCGCGGCAGCGAAACAGATCGGGGAAAAAAAAACTATTCTGCCGCTAAGAAGTTAATCATAACCTTTGAAGACGTGTGCGTAACTACAGAGGATTGAGATTTCTTATGTATGGCAGAGAAGCAAAGACAATTGAACCTCAGCTACCTTGATATAACCAGGCTAGGTGTCTGAATACGCTTGCGTGGGAAATTCTCTTGGAGATTGATTTCGGCAGTTTTACTTATTACCGTGGTTAGGGTTTTTAGGTGCAAATTTCAGATGAAAAAAGGAAGGGAAAAGGTGTTCAAATAAGGTGAAAAAAGGGACAATAAGGTGCTGGTTTATTTAAAGGGATGCACAACTGAAATTGCTATTTTCTAAACTATCCTTTCAATTGCGCTGACATTTTAACCACATGTCAGTCTTCTTTAGATATAATTGTTTTATGAATTTCAATCCAAAATCTTAATTAGTTTTCAAGTTATTAATTTTCAAAATATAAAATAATAGGCAGATGCAAAATGCAAAACATGATGCATTTTTCAAAAAAAAAAAAAATCTTATGTTGCTTCTATGTCAAGAAACTACAAATCTGTCATATAATTGTTTTCTACCATTCTTACTTTAAGAGAAAAAAAAGTTTTGCAGTATTGTATTTGCATTTTTTTTCGTTTTTTTGTATACATTGTTATCTTCAAAAATTAGCAGCGCAAAAACTATTCATTACACAGAAAAATTATATGACAGTTTTATTTATTTGGGTTTTTGAAATAGGCATAAAAAATGTGAATATGAATGGATGAGAACTACATCGCGTGGAACATTTTGAATATGCAGAAATGTTGAAAATAAGAAACGCCTTAAAATGAAGTCTTAAAAATATAAACAGCTAGCAACCAAATGCGCAAGGGTATTTAAAAGTCTCGTAACGATCCTGAAGCGTTCGCTAGGTCAAAAATAAAAGTGGATTCTAAATCTAAAAGCCATGGAGAATATTTTGGGAACATTTTTTTTTTTTTTTTTAGATTTTTTGAGATTTTGGGTTAATTTAAGTTGCGCATTCCCTTACCTAATTCAACGATTTCTCTTTCCTCTATTATAATTAATTGAACTACAAACAAGTACATCAAAAGAAGGAAAAACAATGAAGCTGTTGTACTTCAAGTTATTAAGCATCTCCACGTTTTTAAAAGTAAGTCTGTTTCTATTAGGAGATAGAATGTCTTTGTAGATGCTAAAACTTCTTTCAACATCCACAGAAACCAGTGGGGCACACCTTGTATTCACTCGGAATGGCAACCCTACAGATGTGGCGAATTCCTCAATGTCTGGATTCTTCTGAAGATTAGATTGAAGTTTGTCTTTGGCAAAGCCATCTAACTGCTCCCTCACGGAAGTAAAAATATCCAACTGTTTTTCCTTTTCCAGACCTTGTTCTTCCAATCGTTTAATAGCTGCAGGCAGGTACTTGTAACTATGGACACATTATAGTTCTGTCTGCAAATTAAGTATTTTCTCCGGAAACAGAAGTTGCTGTGCCTTGGAAATTGCACCTGCGTCGGATGGATCCAAAGAAAGCACAAACCCTTTAATTTTGTCAAAATTCTCACACAACATAGCAGCACACTCAATCCAAAATCCCCAGCGAGTAATGACCGGGAAATCTGGAAGGGGCAGGCCAGTGATTTCCCTGTAGTAAACAACACGGCTCGGAGCTTTCAGTAGAATCTTCTTCAGAGCAGAGATGAATTGATTTGCGATGTCGTATTCGTTCCTTATGGATTCACAAACCCTGTGAAGGGCATGGGCCAAGCATGTCACATGTTTCAAGTCAGGAAATAAAGGTTTCAATTGGTTAACAGCTGAAACCATGTATGGAGCCTGGTCCGTAACCACAAGAAGAAGTTTTTCAAACTTCATACCAGTAGGCCAGAGTTTTTGGCAGAAATCTATATGGATTGCATTACTGTACTGGCATTGGCTTTCTGCAGCTCGTACATTTTTAACAACATGGGCTTAACTTTCTCCCCTGCTAAGGGAAAAACTAAAATGTTCAAACATATCGTTCCATTGAGTCTATGGTTTCATCCACAATGATTCCCACATCGCAATCAGACACTTTCTCCTTGATTCTTTCTATGGTTTCTTGGTAAACAGGCTCCATGTAGTTTTTTCTTAAAGTACTCTCATCGGGCATTGACATCTTTGTGTATTTTTCAACAAATCCCTTGAAGGCTGGATGGTTCACCTTATTGAGTGGAATTCCTGCTTGTGTAAGAGCTGCACACAAATCAATATTTAATTCCTTCAAATTTTGGCTTTTTGAAGAACTCTGTTGAAACGCATTTCGTAATAGAGGTTGCCGTGATTTGTTTGTTTGTTTGCAGAGTCTTGTTCATTTGATGCTTAGAGCTGGAAATGTGTTGTTTGATGCGATCTCGCTGGTGTTTTTCATCTAACAAAATTCCTGAATCACAAATAGTACATCGCATAACATTTCCATCAGTGTCTATGAAATCTTGTTTGAATTCCTCAGCCAGAACAATAAATCGAGCACCTGACACCTTTGGTATGGTAAAATCTCGTTGCTAACTCTGGTTCACTTGCTAACACAATGCGACTGTCACACAACTCACTCTTGCGCTCATTCGCTGTCCACATTCTCTTTTAACACCGCGACAATTACCAGAATGTTCTCATTCATGCTGGAACTTCGGTCTGGGTGATTTCCAGTGGTTTCGAGCAGAACCTAGTCTTAATAGTTCTCGGAACTGCGCGGGTGAGGTTACTGCCGTCTCTGCGTGCCCAGCCTTTGCCTCCACGCAAACAGATGACGTCTCTCACAGTAACAAACTCACATTCACGAACAGCAGGCTACTGGTTCTGGTGGTATAGAATCACTCATTGTCAATTGCATTATTGCGGTCTACTTTATAGCGGTAAAGCGAGAGAAAGAGGTTTTCTTCGAACACACAATTATTTTCCATTGTTGCGGGTGTGCTTTCAATTACCGCGCGGCGTTTACTGAAAGAGGTAGGCTTACTATTTGCACGTACACAGCAAGCTGAGGAGACGTTAATTGAAAGTTAAAGAATGAATTGGAATGAAACTTAAAAGGAAAAAGGGGATTATGGGCATGGTTGGGGGAAAATGGGATAAAGGTGCCAAAAAGCGGTAAAGGTCAGAAAAAAGGGAAAAAGGTGCGAGAAAAAAATGTCTCTTTTCGCAACTAGAAACAAAATTTCACACTGTGATATCTTTCCGCACAGCTTTAACTTACCCTACGAAAAAAGTTGCGCACCTAAAAATCCTAACCCTGCTTAATACGAATACAATTAGTAAATCGAAACAATGCAGTTCTGAAAATTTAAACAAAAGTAACAACACTGGAAAATTCTTTGGAGAAAATATGATGCATTAACACGCATTTTTCTACCCATTGCCTTTTCGCAGGTATCCCCGAATTCGAGCACTAATTGTCAAGGACAAACCGAAGACAAAGTGTTCGTGGTACCTATGTTCTAAATACAGCAGCTCTCAAATTGTAAATGTAAAAGTTAATAAATGAAAAGTCAGGATATTAAATCGCAATTTAGTACTATGCACTTGCCAGCTAAGTTGCTGATATCACCCATGCGAACTGCCCCGGCTAGCTCGATGAAGGTCAATTTGCCGCTTTTCTTCCCCTCTCCTGCACTGCAATTAACTGAAGACAGCGCAGGAGAGGGGAGAAACAGCGACAATCCGACCTTTAGTCAAGTAGTCGAGGCAGCCTGCATATATATTACCAGCAGCAGCCTGGTAAGCGCGATAAACTTCAGCTGGATAATCGTCTGCCTCTGCCTTGTTTATGTGAGTGTGAGGTCGAGAACCGGGTTGGTTGGCTAAGGCCCACTAGGTTTTAGTGCCATGTATTTGACTGTAACAATAATCAACACCTGACTCATCACAGCTGGACAAGATGGTAAGAGATGCCAGCCTGGATTGTCCCGGTGTGGCACATGATTGTACAAGCTACGGGCCAATCTTAAGAACCAAACAGAATTGTACATTTCTGGACACATCATGATCGGTTTCTTGAACGCCAATCACAAACCTTTAATTTTAGTATAAATATCACACGTAACCTGCTCGGAACGCCACGTGTGAGGATGCCCCAAAGCTGGCGTAAGATAACGAGAATAATCGTGGATTCCCCGTCAGATCATAATTAATTTCAAGTTAGGCTATGCGGATCCGGTTATATTTATTTCTCTTAATGGTTACATGCAAGATGTGGAAACAACAATCAGCCCAAGTTTTTCTTCATCTTAAAGACATTTGTAAAACACAATTCTCTAGCAAGCTTTGGCATATGCCTTAAAGTTTTTCAGTTATATAAAATATACAAAATTCAATCACCGTTAAAAGGACTTGACAGGCTATTTACAACAAATTAACGATTGTTTGGGCATTTCCGTTGCACAGATTGCTGTCGGGTACTATACAAGGTCGAATGGCTTCTCGATATCTTTTCTCGGTGTTGTGTGAGTTTCAGATGATATATTGGATATTGTACTTTCTATGTGATTCTTCAAAACGAATTGTGTCCAGCCGACTATGAAGTGAGAGGTACTGGATTTTTGAAAGCTCAGTTGTTGAAACCTGCAGAAATTCAGTCAACTAAAGGAAGTGTATGGCCTTATTTGAAGAATCAAGTGAACAACAAAATCGTACAAGACAGATGTGTAACCCTAGATGAGTTACAGATTTCCTTACTAAGCATTGGTCGTTCTTTAATCGGTGAAATTGTGTCCGAACATCTTGGCTTAATGGACTGGGGGCAATCGACTACAACACAGAGAGGAGAATGCTCTGGACAGCTAAGAAAAATGCTGAAGTGATTATGTGGAGAAACAAAGTAAGCTTCAATTTTGTAAATGACATATTTTATTTTTAATAACATGTTTTTCTAAACATATTAAATCCAAGCGGACGTTAGTTTCTGGGTGACCCTCATATTTGCAATGTCAATATCTCATACATACGGCATTTTAAACAAAACCTTTAGAACTCATTGTGCGAAAATAAAATAAAACCAAACGTTTTCCACATTACAAGTTATCTGGGTTCCGGAATTCCATGAAAATCTTTCTGAGCTTAAACTACCAAGTTAGGTATTTATCTGAGTTTTCATTTCAGAGTTATGCTCTCTCTCGCTCTCGCTCTCTCTCTCTCTCTCTCTCTCTCCCTCTGTATCCACCACCCACAGCCACACCTATGCACACATATTCCATTTAACAAAAGTGTTTCTTTAGGTGGGGAGGGGTTGAGGGACCCGTAAAGACATTCCCAGTGAAGTCTCGATAGTGAATTGTTGGTTGAATTTCAATATTTTCTCTACTTACCGTAGAGTTAGTAAGCATGAATTCAGTAGTGGAATATTAAACGCTTTATTTTCAAGAACTGACAACAATCTTAATTGAGAAGACTTTTCTGTATAATACCTGAACATGTGATCCAAGTATCATTTAAATTGACGGATAATAACAAAGTTGAAAATACGGTCCAGTTAAAAAAATAAAACTAACGAAATGAAAAGGAATTAAAAATCATCAGAACACAATAACTTTTATCCGTTGTTTTTGTGCATATTTTTCTTCATTAGGATATTGTAACTCAAAACTATATTATCTTTATAATGGCACCAGTATGATTAGATTGGTAGTAGAGGAAATATTTTTCTTCAGCTGGAAAAGAGATTTTTTTGATGGACGGATACTTGAAGAGAATAAACTATCTCTCCCGAGATAGAACTGTTATCTGTTCTTTTCTGGATAAAAGCGCTTCCCTGACAATTGTTTCCCCTTTCCGGAAAAATAGATTCCGGAACAGAAAGGGTTGGTTCTTCGTATATTGTTTCACTCCTTGTGGAATGCAATTAGTCGGAAAAGAAGGAATTAAATTTTTAAAGAACTTCTAATATGCTAATGAATTTACTAAAGAAGTTAAATTAATGCAACTGTACAAAGGTAGGGATTTAAAATCGGTATAAGACCGCTTGATATATAATTAAATATTACGCATAAAACGATTATAAAAATAATTTTGAAAATTTGAAATTGACTGCGAAATGTAATATGAAGATTAGTTTAGAACATGCGACGTGTTTTATTACAGCACTAGATCATTGTAATGTGATTGCATGGCCAGACAATGTTCCCAATAACAAGAGTTTATCATAAAACAATAGCCAGAAGTTCTTGAAATTCCGGCAACTCAAAGCGTGGTAGAGACCTTCAGCGACAATGATAGCACAATGATATCTAATGTAGCAGCTACGTTGTGTGCGTGGGTTGATGTAACTGCCCTGCCAAGTCCAAGATATCTCTACATCCTGTCTCCTAGTACACCGTCTGCGGCCTGCGTTACGGTCAAACCAAATTTTAATGCTAACAATTGGATTATTTGGGACCCATAGTTTCAGCTGTAGAAAGTTGTGGTTTAAATGGGGCATGGAATTCCCTACCTTATACCTAATGAATGTTCTTTCACAGGCTATATGTAGGCTGTGGATAGAATGTTGAATTGTTCAAGTCTGATACAGCTTTTCGATCCTCTAACTTACTAATGCTAAAATTCGTTTATTAAACACGATTACTATTAAATTAGCCGAGTCTCTCCAATAATTTTTACTTTCTCTACTACATATAGTAAGTAGGGGAGCTATTGTATTCCACCCAAAAACTCGATGTCGAGATTTCACTGGAAATATATGCTTTGAGCCCACCCTGAACCAAAAAAGAAAAGCATTTTTAGAAATAGGTCCGTGTGTGTGTATGTGTGTGTATGTGTGTGTGTGTGTGTGTCTGTGAACAGCATAACTAAAAAGAAAACTCCGTTAAACACCAAACTTGGTATATAAGTTCAGCATCTTCCAAAGATGTGACACGAAGATTTCCAAAAATACACCCCAACACAACCTATCCTTTTCACATGGAAAATATTTCGAAAATTTTGATTTTCTCAAAAATGACTCTAACAGTTTGGATTAAAATATGATTTACATGACAAAGAAAATGTGTATCTGGAATTTTCTGGGCACAGCCTGGGAAGTCCTCTTCATTCGGAAGGAATTTTATATAATCCTGTATAACTGGTTAACCCTAAGCAATAGACGAAAACGTACTACACAAAATATGTAAATCTGTTGAAACACATAATTTATTTTTAATAACTTTTTTTGTGACATCCGCCATTTCCGAGATATCCATTATTAATGGTTCAAATTGTTCAATACTTTGTCATTCTTTTAAAGTCCTGCCTACATTCAGTTGTTTCTCGCAATTGCATAGAAAGAGTATGGAATTTCAAGGCCAGCATGTAGCATCCGGTTCTTAAACATTTGACTATCGCTATTCCCTTTGTATGTATAACGAAATGTGTAATGTAGCTATTTATGGAAAGATTTATCTCAATTAAAATAAACTAGAGAGAAAAATAAAAATTTCGTCGGGATATTTGTGGAATACACAATAATAAAGGATAGGGGTGGATAAACTGATGTGAATGTAACACATTGGATTTTTTTGTCTCACACTTTGATTTCTTAAGCCTAATTACATTGTAAACGCCTGAAACTTTGCAGTAAACGGACATAATAATTCCTATAAAACCTGAATTAAATGGTTTTAGAAATGTTTGCCAATTAAAACATTCAATTTTTATGAGCAAGTCTTACAGAAGTTATTTTAAAGGTAGTACTTCAGTATATGTGAAGGTTTCGCGGAAAGAAACCTCGAGAAAAAGAATACTTTTACGTAAAGTGGCAACCGAGAAACAGTTCCATGTGTGTCACCAAATCAAACTTATGGAGATGTGCACACTTGCCGGATGTTAATCGCATTAAAATAAATTTCTCTCAAAATTAAAATAACATTAGCAATGGTACATTATTTAAAAGTATTTGATGTGTAACCCAATCACAGATATAAAAGGTAAAAGCACCCTAGAGGGTGGACTATTTGATTTAAAATAACAATTCTGTTTTCCTTTTAAGACGTGTAGAGACCTCCAACGTTTATAGATTTTATAGATTTAAAAATAATTAAAAGGGTTAAGCCCCAGTATATCCGGAACTGCTTGTTAGACAGTCTAGGGGTTGCATTCGAGCAGCAGTGAGAAGGAGGAAACTGCCGTCCCACGGCTCTTCAGGTCAGTTAACAGGGAGAAACTTTTGAAGTTTGGTGTTGGAGAAAACACCTAGTGACGAAGGACCAATAGTAACCATCTCATACCATCCTCCCAAGAATGGATAGTCGTAAAAAAGGGTAGAATCTGTACTTTTATATGTTTTAGCCAATCTTGGATTTGTAAATTCCAAACATTTTTCTTATTTTGTTTTCAATTTACCTTAAATATGTAACATTTTCATTAAATTATTGAACAACACGCTTTTATAATTATGTTAATGATGATGATGATAATAATAAAAATAATAATGTACGTAGACCTTCAAGACTGGGTCAAACTGAGAATGCAGGTTTTCCGGGCTGTATAAAACACACACACGCACGCACGCACGCGCGCAACACACACACACACACGCACACACACACACAATTTTTTTAAAACGAATGCAGTAGAAAAAATAAAGGAGGAAACAAGCGGAATCAAACCTATATTCCTTACGTATATTTACATTAACGATAGACACACGTTTAAGGTATGTAGCATTTATACGAATATCAAATACATGCCGAGTTTATAAGACACATGTTATGTAATTTAGAAGTAACCTTAAAACGTTTTGAAAATAAAATTCTAGTTGCGAGGAATAAAAATGAGTCTGAGATTATCAAAGCAGTATAATGGTGCCATGAAAGATTTCCTTGGCGAGTCTTGCACACAATTTTGTTGATCCACCAGCCAAAATGTGGAATATTCTTCCCGTACATGCACCGACATGCACAAACAGTGGTTTGATGTAAACAAACGCGAGGTCACTGATCTACTGCAGGCTTGGAAAGGTGTATTCCCTTCCTCATTCAGTGGAGGAAAAGTTGCATTTAGTTCCTAGATGCCTGAATGAAGCAATAGACAACTGAAGAAGTTGAACTCGATATATACAATTAATCCTCATCTTATTCCTGTTAAAAGTCTACCAACACGTATGAAAGCGCTGTTTCCTCCACCAATAACGATTCCAACCACCCACCTGATTCAAGCCTTGACCAGGATCACCCTAGACGGTCAGCCAAATTACAGAATGAGTTGTCTGAGGGACAATGGCAATGTCGTAAAGACCATTGCTAAACCAACGCCCAAAGTATCCAAATCGTCAGCGGCGGCACAATACCTGCGTGAATTACTGCTACGTCTACGAAATCATATAGAGCCCTGAAGACTACCTTTTGAATTTTACGCAACTTGCCAATACAATGGGGTTCTCCGAAGTCGCCCATCTAGCCACTTCTTACACCACAGATTATTATGCGTTAGCGCAAATACCTCTAAAGTTACATCCTCTATTACAAAACAACAGTTTAAAATAGCATCACCCAAATTGAAAGGAAATTAATGTCGATAACTGTGCACACCTTGCCCAGCGCTTCTCCAGATGTCTTTGTGGATATACCTCTTCGCAATTTTCAGTCATGAATTTTGATACCTTGTCTATACGGCGAAATATCGATAGTTACAGATCACAACCCGAATACTTGGAATTACTTCTGTATCTCCATGTCCCCAGTATTATTGCCTAAATGAAACTAACTTCCACACAGGCTTTTTAGCTCCGATGCGCCATTACAGCGGGTACTATAAAAGTCGCCCCGATGCCCACCATGCTAGCGGAGGCGTTGCAACATACATGCATGAGAAACAAATTGTCATACCCGTCTGGAAACTATGAGTGTGTCTGTTTTTCCAACTGCTGAAATATGCGTTTATAATCTCAATCAACTCAACAGCGCCGACTTTGACCTGCATACGCTCACGGACTTGATACATCAATTATCTCCAGCTTTCATTTTACTGGGAGACGTCTTTAAATATCATAGGAAGCCAGCGAACTGATCATCATGAAAAATTCTTGATTCAGTTATAAATTTATTTTCCCTGAAGTTACTTAATTCTCCATCACCTACCGGTTAAGATATTGCCCATAACTCCACCAGCAGAGTCGACGTCATATTCTCCTCTTCGAACGTAGCTCCTCTGTTGCAGTGGTCGAAAATGCCCTTCATGGCAGTGACCATTATCCCACTACCCTCAAGTCTAACATCAGTCTGCCAGCATATGCTCGATGTGCTAGTTAGAAGCCCCAAGAAGCTAACTGGAAGGTTTCTTGTGCAGAACGCCATTGTAGACGTGATACATGGCGCTCCAGGTAAACGCCGTGTACCGTGGTGGAATACTCAGAGCGCCGAGGTTATCCAGAGCAAAAACCATTCATACTACAAGTGTCAATCTACTCTTGACAAAAAGTGCCTTCAAACGCCTCCGTGCTGCATGCCTGCTTCAAATGCTCCTGACTCTGTGTTTATAGCTAAAACCTTGGCAACCACGTTTTCAGAAGCATCCACTGACTCCCGATAGGATTCTAAGTTTCTCGGTATTAGATGTCTCCAGCATTGGATCTACAAGCGATATTTACAGACGGTTAATAAGTGTTTAACGAAGCACCCACTCGAAGGAATTACAACATGAATTAAGCCGTTCCACCAGTAAGTCCAGGACCGGACAGTATCCTATATGCGGCGTTTCTCAGCACCTGCCTGAGACTGGTGTTTCCTATATCCCAATATCCACAACCACATATGGACCATCCAACATTATCCTATCCAATGGTGTGCCTCTATCATGGTGCCTGTTCCTAAACTCAGTAAAGACCACTCTTCCCTCTAACTTTCGTCCTATCTGGCTTATCTGTACCTTATGTAAGATACTGGAGGAGATTATCAACCGACAGCTATGCTGGTTTCTGGAATGAAGGCTCTGTTTTGTTGTTGTTTTTTCAGATATCCAACATGGTTTCCGAGAGCATCGTCCCAATGCTGATACCTTCCTGCTGATAGAATCTAATCTTTGCAAAACCTTCTTCAACAGATAACATACCATTCTTGTCAGTCTTAACAACCAAAAGCCTTGCTATACCGTCAGATGCGACATCATTCTCACCTTACTGTAATATGATGTCACAGGGACCATAATTGCATTCATCTATAACTTTCTCCAAAACCGAGAATGAGCGTACACGTTACAGCGATCTCTCCCAGGCTGTCAACGTTGATAACAGAGTACCACAAGATTCGGTTCTTAGTGTAAATTTCTTCTTAGTAGCATCAAAGACGTGGATTCGTGCCTCCAACCTTCTGTTAGAGCTAGTCTCTTTGCGGACACTAACTATATTTTGCTGTGGAAAGAACCTACAGACCGCTAGAAACTATTTCAGAATACTCTACAAATTTCAATGGAGTGACAACTCTGACTTGAGATTCTCTGCCCCTAAGAGCAAATACTTCTCTACTCATTATTCGAAAGCTTATTTTTCTATTAACTATCTGTTAATGAGAAATATTTCGGAGAAAATATTATGTAGGTACAGTTTTCATGATTTCATGAGACAAAAATAAATGTTACTTTAGATTTTAAAGCTTAAGTGTTCAAAATGTAAAAACAAAAAGTTCAAAGGAACTACAGCGCATATCCTGGCAATGGATAATGCCAAGACACATTTATTTTTACTAAATTCTGTAACACCATTTCGAAAAGCAAAAAACTAATTAGAATTTTTCCACATAAGCGATTGTTCGGTTGGAGGAATTGCCTGAAACGTTTAGAATTTTATGCTTAAAAATTGCGCGGCTTAAGTATGAAGTTGGTATTTATTGGATCTTTCGCTGTTTATTAATGCATTTCAAAGGAACCATAGTAAATATTCCGGCAATGGCTAATGCCAGACACTTCTTGTTTTCTTATTTCCTATGTTTTGTTACTAAATTCTATAGGACCATTCTGAGAAACGAAAAGCTAACAGAACTTTTCCACATGAAGTATTGTTCGGTTGCAGGATTTGCCAGAAAATGTTCGAATTTTATGCTTAAAAGTTGCAGGATTAAAAGTTGGTGTATATTGGATCTTTCGATTTGTATTAATGCTGTTCTATCGCTTTCTCTCCCTCCCTCTATCTCACTCTCCCTCTCTCTCACACGCATATACACACAAAGCCAAACCTATGGTTTGATTTCTAGGAATAGTTTTTATTTATTCAGCGGACCGCAACATTTGTTTTTCCGGTAAAATATTTATAGCGATTTTCGCCGAGAGTGCAATGCTTCCTCTTAGGTATAAGCGGCATAGAAAGTAAAAAACTAATAATTTCAGCCCCCACTTGCAGAAACATTGCGGCTAAGATATAGAACCATAAGCATTTTACTTTTAAACGGTTACAACATACGTAAACAACACAGGATTACATCTGGTGTTGCGCTCTAATACCGGGAGGTACCAGTATCTCTCTCTCTCTCTCTGTAAAGTCTGTCTTTTGCAGAAGAAGCGTCACTAAAGATCATTTCCGTGTTCCCACCCATAATCTTTAGTACTATTCATATCCCGTATAATACGTGCGATGCTCTACTGGAATTGCAAAAAGTTGCTGCGTCTGGATCTATGTTACTGTGCATACCAACAAAAGAAGATAGCATAGTGCGAAATTTCAAGCTACGCTTACCACACACGTGAACTTGTTTTCCTTGCTAACCGCAAGATATGACGCATGGATTATATGTATTAGGAGAGAAACCTCAAACTTCCTCTCCCTTCGCTTACCGCCATCGCCTTACATACACGTGTGAGTTCTGGAGTGAAACAGAATACTGTTTCGTAGTAAACGAATTTTACTGGAGTGATTGACCGGCCCGATAACCGTGAAGCGTGAACAAATAACTGACCACTACTGTGCTGTCCTAAGCAGGGGGGTTTGTTCCACAAATTTAGAGGAAACAAGCGCGATTTCATGATTTAAATCAATAAAATCTCTACCACATTTTCAAACTCTCCGAAATAACAGGAATATGAACACTATTTCATTGAATGAAATGAAATATTTTGTACTTCTGGATAAGTGATACCGTAATGGGTAGGAGCAGAGCAGAATTCTACAGTACAGACCTAGACAAAGACGGGCTCAAAAAGTATGACACAGAAATAGCCACAGGCCTAAACCGTGAAAGAGCAGTTGAGTTAGGAGTAGTCAGACGGAGGGGCCACCAGTAACTGAAGTACAGCACCCCACGTAGTCCATAGTGTGCTTCCAACGTGACCCCTGGAAGGAAGTGATAAAGGGGAGACCCGAAGGGCGACCGGATCCGCACGACAATGTACGCTAGGAAGGACGGACTTCCTAACGATTCCAATATGCCACTAATCTTGACGCCGGCTAGCCCTGCATAAGCCACCCACAACTGGAGGACCCAGGAATAGCACTTTCCCAGGATGGAAGGGGCCCCAGCAGTTCCGCTAAACGCCAGAGAGAAATGTTTCCAAAGTGCAAATTCCAACGTTATGCCGCAACACAACCACCGTCGTCTGGTCCTACAACCCTGAAACGGACGAGGTGAAACAGATGAAATGAATTCATGGAGGCAGGAAATGATAAACAGGAAATTCGTGGTAGCAGAGGAGCCAATCCAGCATTTGCTTACCGAATTGGGGAAACTGCCTAAGAAGAAATCCAAGGTCAGATTGGCTGGCCCGACCGGAATCGAAACCGGAATCTCCCGAATGCGAGCCTCACACGTTACCGTAGTCATCTCGCTCGGTCGTGAAAGATGTTCTCCGGCTGCCCCATCGATGCCCCACATGGCCTCACTGTGCCTGACCCTGAAAGATGAAAGGAAATAAGAAATAGGGGCATGTAAATTCATGGTAGGAGATAATCCAATCCGACATTCGCCTGTTGTCTTCGGAAAACCAGGAGAACACCCAATGTGGCCAATCCAATGAGAATCGAGCCTGGTACCTTCCGAGTGTGAACGCCTCAGATGCTTCCATCTGAGCCAACCTCTCTCACAAATCATACCGTACATACACTCTATCTTTCCACGCTAATATACGGGGTCTGAACCGATCGGAGGCAGCTCAAGACGAGCGTTCAAGGCTTGATGACTACTATTGTTTACAATTTTATTTGAGTTTTAGAGTAGTACATTTATTATCATGCGTAGCTTCGAGTTTCATTTCTCTGTTTGTAACTGTTACTTGAAACTTTGCATATTCATTTAATGCTAAACGCATTCAGTTTGCTGTAACGTTAAAAAATACACCACCTACTAAATGCCATACAGAATATTTATAGCATTCTCCTGAGATTTATACGACTGAAAAGTGTACAGTTCACAAAACAATGGATACATTCAGAATAGGCCCATCTTGGTCTGGGGGTACTGTGTCTGCCTCACATTCAAGATGCCCCGGGTTTGAATTTCGGTTAGGGTGAGTTGCCTGGATAAGGACTTTTCCGGGGTTTTCCGTTATTCAGAGGAGACGAGTGTCGGCTAATTCTAACCTCTAGGGACCACGGGCCCATTTGAGCTTCATTTCAACAATTTCGAAAACTCACCATTGGATATGACCTAGCTGGTTAAAGGATGTTAATTAATCATACAAAATCAGAATAACGGAATCGGTATTGCACAAGAAATAAGCTCTAATGTGCTAATCAAGATTTATTAAATACTCAAAATTACCACGCAGCAAATCGGGAACAGTTAGAATCGGAGAATCGTTGTTCCGTATATACCACTCCGACTCGATATTCGAAAACGTAATAAACTTTATCCACTAATGAGGAACTATGTATACTTCCATCCCACTTTACTTGCTCCGTGATCATGTTGAGCGAGTTTTGATTCACTACTCTGCACGTGAGTCCACAGCCCCGAGCTCTGCTGCGAGTCAAACAGTAAACTTGCTCATTCTTTCTGCCTGGTGCTTTTGAGTTGCACAGGAATAGTAGACATATATTTATGTGTTCTTTTCCCAAGGTTTCATTTAATTGATCACTTGAGTTCACAAAAATGTTCTCAATACGAATGATGTCATTATACATCTCAGTGTCGGAATATTTGTTTCTGTGTGTATCGGCTGCTCACTACTCACAGCTTTTATCCAGCTTGTATACAAAGTGAATAAAGTGTTATGCCCAATCTTGGAGCTGCTTCCAGATCACCCTACACACGTTAACATTCCTGTGTTCCTCTGTATTTCGACTGGAAATAGCGTGTTGAAATTGATAATCCTGATCTTACAAAACTTGGTATTAACTGAGCGATTATCAAAGCGCTTGGCCGTCAGTCATTAGGCACCTGGTTCAAATGTCCGTGTCTGCAAGCATTTCCCGTTTGCTTGATTAAATTTACGGTTGATTGTTTCAGAACTGTAGGACTAATGTTAAAGAATGTGCAGTCATTACCACTCACCACTGGTGGGCTCTTATTAGGCTTCACCTTCCCTTTAAATGAAATACACACGTTAACCGGAAAATATAGTTATCTTTGTCAAACAAAATAAGCACCCAGCAAAATCAAAACAAGTGCACTTAATATTCCGTCCTCTTCTTTAATCAGGTGCTCCTGAATCGCCGCCATTACTTTTTACTAGTATAATTTCTCGCAGGAAGTGCTGGTGCTGCTCCACAGCATTCATTTTCACAAACGTATGAGATTTCTCAATACTTTAGTTACCTTTAGTGATGCATTTTACGTTGTTTAAACCCTCTAACCTGACATCCTCAGGCGCACGCTATGGGATATTATGTGTACTATGACATTAAACGTAAAATAATATTATGATACCCAATCAAATTTTAAGAATACGTTTGATAAATTAAGGGCGGAGTTCTATTCCCCCAGTAATGAATCGAACCCAGCTCCCCATGTGACAATCAGTCATGCCAACCACTAACCACTATCGCCCTATCTTCTTGTTCCAGTGCTTCATGAAAAAATTACAATACTGTGCAGTAGCCCAACCTTTGTATTTTGGTTATATTCCGCTTTTAAATGTAATAAAAGGAACCTATTTGGTTCTCCTCCAAGGTGCTGTCAATTTCTCTAGAATACCATGCGATAGCACTCATAAAAGGGACATTTCGATAACGAAGTGAGCAGTAACGGTTTTGGAGCTTCTGTGATATCTGCGCATGCGAGTGTTCTACAACGGGGACTTAAATGGGCAACTTGTACGCCCTTTCCTTCGACTATTCCGTGGATGAAGGCATAAAAAAAGGAATACAAAAACTCTGATGTGTTACATACACATGACTTTCCCAACCTCTATCACTCATTAGTGGATATACAAACTATTTTTACGAAAGTTCATTTTTCCAATCAAATTCAAGATATTCATTTTATGTTTCATGTTAATATTTTTAATATATGACATTTTAATCAAAAGAGTTAGAGCAATTTGAGAAAATCAAAATTTTCGATGTTCCATGTAAAGGATGGTTTGGGATGGGGGATTTTCTGGAAAATTTTCGTGTCGCATCCTTGAAAAATGCTAAACTTAAATACCAAGCTCGGAATTTGACGAAATTTTCGTTTTTGAGTTACGCTGTTCACAGACACACACAGGACCTTTTCCTAAAAATGTCTTTTTTGGTTCAGGAGGCCTCAAAACACTTATTTCCAGCGAAAGCTATCCAATAACTCGATAACGAGATTTTAAGGTAAATACACGTTTTGAGGCCCCTGAATAAAAAAAATTAGAAAAGGTCCGTGTGTGTTTGTGTGTGTTTGTGTGTCTTTGAACACCATTACTAAAAAACGAAAAGTCGGATAAATGCCAAACTTGGTATTTAAATTCAGCATCTTCCAAAGATCCGATACGAAGATTTTCAAGAAAATCCCCCCTCCAAGTACCCTTTACATTGAACATTTTTCGATGTTTTTTTATTTTCGATTAAATGTTCAAACGATTTTTATTAAAATACCATATATTGAAGATATTTACATGACAAATAAAGTGTATCTCCTAAGTTTTCTACAAATAGCCTGTGAAGCCTCTACTTTCGGAAGGAATTTATACGAGGCGTGTTTTTAAAAGTAAGTACCGATAATTGTTTTAAAAAATAACACAACATTATTTTCCAAATACTTTATCATTGATTACCTTACACTAAATCTCCACAAAGTCACCACCGTTATTCAGGCACTTGTAATGGAAAACAAGTTTTTGTATGCCTTCGTCAAAGAATGCTGCCACCTGTGATGAAAGCCAAGTCTGCACTTCTTGTTTCACAACATCATCGCCGTTGAAATGTTTTCCACCAAGGAATTTCCTCAGATGAAAAAACAGATGAAAATTGCTTGGTGCCAAATACGGACTGTAGGGAGGGTGGTCGAATTGTTTCCAACCAAATGATGCGATCAGTTCTTGAGTTTTGGCTGTGTGTAGCCGAACATTGTCCTCATTATTGTTTCCCCATAAACCACACACAATTGGAGATGAATGTTTGTTGGCGTAACATTTCTCGCATTCAAAAACGAATCACTGATCTGATTCACAGTCGCTGGGTTGTTCGATTGTTTTGAAAATTTCGAAACGCTCTAATAGCAGGAAAACACAAAGTGACGATCGCCCCCAGCTGGTCTGGCTTCCTAATGCATGGAGGAAGTGATCGCGCAAGCTCAAAATCGCGACTGCAGCTGCAAAATATTAAAACGGTGCTTACTTTAAAAACACGCCTCGTATAACCTTGTATTAACTGCTAAACGTTAAACGATAGAAGAAAACGTACTACACAAAAAATGTAGATCTCTTTAAAACACACAATGTATTTCCAATGTTTCTTTTCGGGTATAAACAATTTCCGAGATACCTGGTATTTATGGTTCAAATTATTCAATACTTTGTCATTCTTTTATAAGTCTTGTCGATTTTCAGTTGTTTCTCGCGATTGCATGGAAAGAGTATGAAATTTAGCATCCAGTTCCTAAACATGACTCTCGCGTTCCCTTCTCTTTGTATCTATAAATATATAATGTAGCTATTTCTGGAAAATTTTATTTCGATTAAAATCAAGTAGGTAGAAAAATAAGCTTCTGTAAGAATTGTTTTATAACCATTAATAAGCGGTAGAGCGTAGAGAAAGTCATGTGAATGTAACACAGATGTTTTTTTAGTATCACTCCTTCGGTTTATATAAGGGAAAATAGGTCGAAATTTGTCATCTTTATCAGAGATGACAGTTTTTAATTTTTATGCCTAAAAATATTCCATAGTTTTCTCCTTCATATAGCCATTAGTTTTGACTGATCCTTTTTAAAACTCTAGCGGCCAGATTTATAACATTCCCCCTTTCTTCACTTCTCAGTGTCACATTTAAAGTGAGGAAAGAAGCAGAAATAGCTAAAGCAGAGCAAAGTTAGCAGCAAATTGCTGAAACATTAGTGAAGGACTGAAGAAGGATGTCTGAAGGAGTAACAGATGACGCAGGCGTATTTCGAGATGCATTATATTAAACCTTCAATCTGTTTTCTCGCTTTCATTTTTCCATGTTTGTAGAATTACAGCACAACCTTGTCCTAGGATTACCATTACCACTATTATTATTATTATTATTATTATTATTATTATTATTATTAATCTTATAATGCGTTAGTTTACACCTAAGGAACAAAAATATTGTGCGTTTTTATGGTTAAGGATACTGAATGTGAAAAATCATAAAAAAAAACTATTTTTTGCTTTTATTCGTAATGGATTTCTCATATCTTTCTGAATCTGACGTTGCCATAACTACATGATTCTGCAAATTTAAATATCCCAAAATGAGTAGAATATAGAGAGATTTCATAGTAAAAAATGGACCATACCTTCAGTTTTTCCATTTTTTCTACAAATTCATTTTTGCAGCTTTCGGTACACATATTATTCACTTTTAAAGATTCTGTCTTTAAAATATTTATGCATGTACAAATTAAACAGGAGCTGTAAAATGGTTGCAGCAATTTTCTCCTAAAGTCGTACACTTAAATGTAATAAATTAGAATTGCATGAAATTTGAAGCAAGTATTCTTTTGTAATTTTGTTCAAAACATCCATTAATTTTGTCAAATTATATACTTTCAGTAAATCATAATTTAGTGCACAACATAGCAGGACAATAATATGACAAAAAGGGTATTTTCATGATGAGAAACAAAGTTTATATCAGTTTTTGTTATGTTTTAAGACCATCCCAAGCCCGCATATATTTCAATAAATCTGTGTTTAATTCAATACAGTGCAGAAAAACAATGTGAAATGTCCGCGAATCCTCATAAATACCAAAAAAAGGGAATTTTATGAAAAATTCATATTTAGTGTATTCTTCAGTGAAAATTGGGATATTGTCACATCCAGTATGTTTAAACGTATTAACGGGTCTTCTTGCATGATGATATAAGTAAAAACAAAATATAAGCTTAAGGATTTGAATATTTGTATATACAAATATATAAATTACGCTGAAAAGTTCATAGTATTTTCAGTTAGATGTACTTCAAGAAATATCAACTCCGAAAAAGAAAAGTTGAAAAACAAGAAACAAGATAACTCTTTATTTCGTCTTATGTAAAATGTTTCTTGTTTTTCAACCTGTTAGTTCTTTAGATACGGTTAAACTTTCAAGTTCAAATTTAGTATGATAGCTCATGCTACTGTTACGAGTCTATAACAAAAATTTGAAACATTTTCATTAGAAACTGTAGAAGTCGAAAAATTCAGGCAAGGAAATAAGAATATACTTTCTTTAATAAGCTATTTTGGTTGATCAGCAAATACACTGTGCAAGCGATTGATGGCAATAAACTTACGAAACAGTGAAACGACATATGTGGTTGGCTCCAGTAACAATGTGTTTGCAACATAAACATGTGTGATTAAGACAAGAATTAAGATTAATATACGACGTTACAACAATTAACAGTTAATACAATGGTTAACAATACAATACAATGTTTTACAAATCGCCTTCTTCAGTATCAGTGGAATGTCTTGTGGTAATTTCTTCTTCAGTGTTGTTCTTCGATATGTTCTTGTTCCTAGATTATGCACCTGCGCTCCTGAGACGTTAGTTAGATTGGAGTAGAAGGGTTTAGAGAAACATCTCATGCACTGCTTAACTGTAGGAATGTTAAGTTCTTGTTGCAGTGACGGTTCCTTACGAACCAAGGACCTCGTATTGCCGTTCTGGGAAAAGGGCATATATGCCCTACCAAATTTACTTATTGTTCTAGTAAAAGTGACGGCATGTTACAAACAATAGCATGTGAATCAAGAGCTTTGAAACGAGTACTGCCAAAACATTATTTTTGTAGGTCATTACGTCAAACTGCCGATTGTAAATTTCGTAGTGTTGTACAAGAGTAAATCAGGATCTCGCTCAGTGCTAAGTGCCCTTGATAGGAAAGAATGACAAGATGAAGCTGCTTGTTTGCTTATGAAGAAGTTGCGAAATGTTTTATGAACATAGCAGAGGCGTTCCCATTGGTTCAAGGAATGTAGGAGTTAGAAAGGTCGAATGAGAGAAGACCAACTATCTTTTTTCTTCCCTTCCTGTTCTTCCTTTTGCTGTGTGAAAATGCTTACAGGTGAAACGGAAATCAATGTATAATCATCATCATCCACTAATGACGGAATATTGTCAAGAGCGAAAACAGGAGATAGCAATTGCAAAGAAGCTTTTTAAAGAAGAGAGAGAATTTTCTGTGAATCCTATGAGAACACGCTAAGGAAGTAATTAGCGAAGTGTCTGTATGGTACAAAAACTTAGGCGTTGCTAAACACTGAAGGAAAGCTACTTGTTTTTAAATCACCAACATGGAGGCCACAAAAAAAGCAAAATCATTAATGAAGCTGTTTAAAAGATATAGGCGAAAGAAGACCAATGCTGAAACTCGTCAGGAGGAGGAAAGGAAGTTGACTGGGATATTGGCTGGGAATAAACTGCTTGCTATTAGATATACTGGAAGGAATTGTCGATGGGAAAAATGTTCGAGTCAGAAGAATGTGTCAGATGATACATAATTTTAATTGATTACGATGAGGAGAGGAAGCGAAATGTGTAAATGCAAGGAAAAGAGGATCGTTTAATGCGAAAGACCTGGGCAGAAAACTGCTTGAAAACTTTTCTTACTTCTTCCAAAACCCAAAGTATTTTACTGATCTTTTTTGGAACTTTTTACAACATTATGTCGGTATAAAGAAGTGGGTTTGCAAAGTTTGTTACATATATATATATATTGAGTCATTGCTGGATTATTCATTTTAAAACTCAAATTTAAGCTATTTTGTAAAAAAGTACTCCTTAAGATGCGATTTTAATATTTTTAAACAATATTTCAATATATGTTGCTTATTAAGCCACAAAACAATTTGCTAAGAAAAATTAGTTGCTTTTAAACAATAATTTTTGTTCAATTGTGAACTTCGGTTTTCACCAAAATATATACTTATCAAACATGAGGGAGCTTGGTGGCGTAACATATTTTCTTCACACTAATAAGTTTTAGTTAACATGTATTGGAAAACTATTTCGGAAGTTTCACTCTAATAACTTAAAAATTGCATCGTAACGAGCATTTTAAATCCTAAAAAATATCTAAAGTATTACAACCGAGAAAAAAGCACTGGAAAACTCGCTCATATTAACTAGCCTGATATTCTGGGCATGTATTTTTCATAAAATAGTGTACACTTTCACTTAAAATGCATAATTTAGAACCTGTTGACATATGTGCACCAACTTTAAAAAAACACTTCAAGAAATTTTGTACATAAATGTAAAAAATATAAAAAAGCCTCCAATGCGATATCACATCCTCCACTCGGGTTATTTAAATCGTCACGCAAGTCCCTCATTTTCACTCCGATATCAAAAATATTTGCACTAAAACGTTCCTAGAGAATTGGACTTGATATGTTAAAAAGTCTATATTGTAATTTTTTGCCCTTTTTTGCCCAATTTTCACCAACCGGTCCCCTTAAGAAGTAATGTTTTTATATTTGCCGACTCCAGCGCAGAAGGCGGAGCCATTATGTATCATTCTATCGCTGCCACAAAAGGAAACCATGTATCTATGTATGTATGAAACGGCAATTACATAAAAGATGCATGACTTTTTGTCCCACCTTGCATTTATGGAAAAGCAATAGGAATCAGGTGGTTTTGAGTTGAGAAACAGTGTGTTACTCGTATTTACTCGTTTAACTCTTTATATGTCATTGGGTTTTAAAGGAATGAGTCGATTTAAAAATACCTAAAAAAAACTCACTTCAGCCGGGAAACGATCCCAGTTATTGATTGAGAAGCTAATCGCTCGTCACCTTAAGGGTACCCTCAGCTGAAATTTGGTCAACATTGTCAAAAAAATTAAAAAAAATTAGTTTTTATGCCAAAAAATACTTTGGCTCTTTAGCTTCAATTACATATTATAGATTTTGCTCTCAGAGCCTTCTAAAGCTTCAACACATGACTATTCAAATGCCCATGGGCACACGGCCCAGTGGCCTGCATTTACTTCAAATGACTTTTACTCGACTTAAATTTTTCTTACACTTCTGCGCATAAGGAATGTTTCGTACAACAATCTTGTTCATATTTTCAGCAGAAACCCAGACAACTTAAAAGTCTGGCATATTGCTTTTACTACACCTTTAAACTGCTCAAGGTATAACATAAGTAGTTCGATTACCGAGGATAAATTGTTACAAGAAATATATTTAAAGATTTAATTTTTTTTCTTCTGAAACAACCTGAAGAGTGAAACAAATGCCAGTTTCGTGTATTAGTCTTTAAATAATGTGGTAACATAATTTTTTTTTCAAAATTACGATTTCTGCATCGTATGTAACATCTGATGAATTAATATAATGAAAGTAATAAAATTTTTTCTAAAAAGCTATTAAAGATATCTGCATGAAATTTAAAACACTCGTAATTGTGGTGGGGAAGTATAAGACAAAATTGAAAGCATTTAGATGAAAATAGAAAGATTTAGAAATTACACCTACCACCTTAACACTTTCTTTATCGTGATAATAGTCATCATTATTTCGGTTAACAAAATAAGTTTTTCCACCACTGAAGGTCGTATGTAAAAGATAGGTAAACGACCGATCACAAGGTTTCTAGGTGTAAGCCAATTCACGTTATTACGGAGCCTAGGTGACTCACTCCATCAGGTTCAAGTTCAGTGCATTTTCCTCGCTCGCCCAAGGGGGCAGCAGAAAATAACACTATTTCTTGTGGGTGCTGCCGTACGAAGGGCGTGTATTTGAAGTACGCTGAGAATAAACCGCACAGTTGGTTTAATGTACAATCCTTCATTGACATAAACAAAATATGTCGGCTACTATTTGGAGCATTTAAGCTTTAGAATTATTAACCATGTACATATCTGATTCTTCACTATAACATTACAATGTGTATCTTTGTGTGTTCATGATAAGTCAGTGGTCCGACATGTCATTTGGATATTAGTTTCCCAAGGAAAATACCTACTTCAACAAGAAAGATAGCGTGTATGGCTTCTATTCGAGAGCTCGCATGTTCAAATCCCGTGCACCGACCAATCTGACTTATTTTTATGGAATGAATTGTTCTTCCACACAATCCGTGTGTAGGACAGGGTTGGAAAGGTAGAATCAGACGCCTGCCATAGCCGGGATTTGAACCACGGATCTCCCGGATTCCGCCCGGTTGCTCTTGGCAACTGAGCTACCATGACAATATGCCGGTAGGACATTAAATTCTCCAGCTGACTGGCAGTGATATAGAGGCTAAACTATGAAACCCTGGGCTTAAAGTACTTACAGCATTGTAAGTCGCCGTTGGGTATGTCATTTCGAAACAATTTGAGATCTCCTTGTGGTTTAACGGGAAAAATGCGAGCCGCCTAGACACTGAATCACTCGTTGCCCTCTGGGAACACTATCATGAAGTGTGGAAACATTCGGTTTAGAGCTAGAGTTCTTCTAGCACTTAAGTGATTTAATGCCTAGGCTAAATCAGGTATTGGACAAGAATGAGACTGGACAGAATGTTGAAATGCTGTCTAGTAAATGTGTCCTCTTGAGAGTAAAAAGCATAATTTACTTCAGTTTTACATTATATTGTCATTAAAAATACTTTTCCATGGAGAAATTGTGCAAAACAGTGTTTTGTTTAGTTGTATATTTGGATTAGGCAGTTGATTCCAATAATGTCTAGTAAATGTGTCCTCTTTGAGAGTAAAAATGTTGCCATTAAAAATATTTTTTTCGTGGAGATATTGCGCAAAACAGGTTTTATTTAGTTACATATTTAAACTTGGTTATTATAAGTGTTGACGAGTAAAGCTATTGCTTAAAGTTATGTATTCATATGTGAATAATCTAGATTTGTGTACGTAAAATATACCGTCACTGCATGCGCGAAAAGGTAAACAGTGTTCCTTCCTACACACACTCCAACTGTGGAGGCCAATAGAATGCCTCCCAAAGCTGCGGTGATGGCATAATGGAAGCGAGTGTATAGGAAGGTGACCACGCAATTAAGACCATATGTCCAGTTTGACGACTGCGCGCTCTTAAATCGAACAGAGCAGCGATATCACGCTTTCGATTAAATCAATAACAAAGCAATTGCACCGGAAGAAAGAGACTAAGCAATAATTAAAGTCATCTGTAGCACATTACTCTACTATGTGTGCTCCATCTAGAGTGACCACCTTCATAAGAGAGGAATGAGGGACAACAGTGCCAATAAAGAGGGATATTTCTGGATTTTGAGGGACAGCATAACGTGAAGATTAGCAGTCTTTCACTTTCCATAAATCAATAGGTTGTTTTATTGCACAACTTTATAATACAGTATCGAATTAAAAAAAAACAAGGAGAACATATTGTAATAACCAGACAGAGGGGTTTTAGTAAGTAAACAGAGCAATGGTATTACCACATGGTGTATAAGTGACGTCACTCTCCTCCACAAACCAACAGACGGTTTCGTTGTGACTGTTCCATTTATTCGATGCATATAATAGACCAGTGAAGAACTGTGGCAATATATGTAAAGTAGAGTTCATACCTAAAGAAACATCACAGTAAACATCGTCAACGTAACTGTGATTTCTGTATATTAACGCCTTAATTAAATTATGAGAAACTTTATTGCACACTATCAATAGCTAAACATACATTTTTACCCCTTTAATACCCCTCAATTCTTGTCTACCTTCTATCAAAGTAGAGTGTGCTACCTTCTTCAAACTGCATACATCATATTTGTTTACAGAGGACACTACCAGATCACAAGCACTTCCACCTTGTCACCATCAACCCTCGGTGCGTTCCTGACTTGATGATTTACTTACTAAAACCTCTCTGCCTGGTAATAACACATAATAAATGACAAAATTAGTGCCAGGCCCACTAAAATATTTCACAAACACTGTCTGTCAAATAACTTTACTTGCTATAGAGAATTTAGTATCGTACAATTTGCATGCAATTGGAAATTTTGGTCATGGAACTTCGCAAATATGAAATTATTGTATTCGTACTATGCAGACTGTTTGGTAGGTAACGCTATGTGAACATTTACCTCAAAATATGTTAAACTGAAATTATTTTCAATATTTACTTGTCTATTTGAGCAATTTTGCGCCCACTACATAGTAATGGCTCACAATAGCGGTTTTCTTCATTTGAACCGTAACCTAACCATTTTAAAGCTTTTTGTTGTTGTTATTTTCTTTTGTTTTGTTTTGTTTGTATGTTTTTTTCTTTTTCTCCAGTAAACTATGAAAGTGGTAGACGGATGATAAACACAAATGTTATCAGTAACATGCAGTGAGTGTATGTTACTGTTAAGAAAAGCTGGCTGGTTGTTCAGCTGCCGAGGCCACGATAAGAACTAGGACGTTACATCATACCAAATACACGTAACTTGCGGATTACACGACGTTCTCTGTCACAACAAACCTACTCGCGATACCACTGCGTACTTTGTTTGGACAGTATAGGCCTCCAAGAGCAAGCAAAATACCCAAATATAGCGTGGGGATAAGAAATTTAGTTATGCTTAAAGGAACATTATAGTATAACTTATTATATAACTTATTTAACGGATGTTTTTCAAATGTTCAGGAATAACTAATTAAGGGGAGGTTATAAACCCAATCCCGCCGAATGTTAAATCTGCTAAATTCATGACCCATTATCTCAGAAACTATTTAAGATATCTTACTGAAGTCTTTCCAGGATGTAGATATATGCCCTCTGCGTTTACTGATCTACTTTTATATATTTTTTATTAAGAAATATAATATTATTTTCTTAATCTATACCGTCATTTGATTAAGATGTATCAGCATTTTTTTAATAACCAACCATGTAATTTATACCAAAGTAGATTCACAACAGCCTTAGAGGCTTTTTATAATCATCCCAAAGTTTGATTTAGTTGCCTTCAATAATTTCTGAGACGTGTCATTTATGCCAGAAAATGTCAATAGAAAAAGCTGTTCAAAGCAAAAATGGAGAAAAAAACTTACATATATTTGTAAAGAAAGGAATCTAATGGCTCTAGCAAACAGAAGCTGCCATACTTAAAAGTGGTACCAATTTGTGGAGCCAAACTTTCCCTAAAAGACAGGCTAAAGTTTTCCTCTCTACTCCCTCCAAGGTATGTAGGAGTTAGATTTTTTTTAAGTGGTGCAGAATTCACACTAGATGGCAGTTGCAGTAAAAATTTTAAAAATATATTAAAAATAGAAGTACAGTGCCTATAATGATAAGATCTACATCAAATTAAAGAGGAAAGTCCAATTTATAGGAGTGCTTAAATAACTAAAAGTGTCATTTTTTGATAATGTTCGCCATTTATCTCCCCCTTAAGGATACACATCTCTGAAATTTCTAAAATCAGCAATTTTAGTTAGATTAACTTGAAATTTTAATACAGAAACTAGAATTTAATGTATGATATGTATTACAAATTCAAGCGCGTTTTAAAATTAGTGCCCAAGATATTAATTTTTCATTAAGTTTCTTTACTCCTTTAAATAATTTCTCCACACGATGTAATTATTTTTTAAAGTAATATATTTTAAAATTAAACTCTTTAATAATATATTATTAAACTATAGAGATGAATTTTTAATTGTCCTCCTAGTTTGAAAGAAAATAAATGTCAAACATGAGGCTTCAATTTTCTGCTTAAAAGGTTACACATTATGGGTGTTATTATTTAATGACATCACAGCTATGCATGTTAACAAAAATTAATCTCATCATTTGTATACCCTGTTACTTACAAGGAGATATAAAAAATTTCATTTATTTATACCGAAAAGTGCATCGTGTGGTACAATTTGAAAATGAGAATGTGCTGACAAATGAACACCTGAGAAAAGAGAGTTTATAAACTATAACCCTAAAATACACTGTTTCGGACTTATCTACGTTATTTTAAAAACATTTAGTGCATATACAGCACCTCCTTCCTCTTTTTCTGCCCTTCTACAGCTAACTTAGTATTTAAATACTCCTGAGGCCTCTTTCGAATGGTTTGTTCACTTTAATGTAGGCGAAACTTATGGGTTTTTGCCACAATTTTATAGGTAGTTAAGCTTACAGGCAGACATTTATGAAATATTTTAAAATGTCATAACTATAAAAGCTAAATAGAACAAGTAGAAAGCTTAAGTGTTTAATGACACTAACATCCATATTTATGAATTTTGGCAATTTTTGACCTTTTGTCACAGATGGTTGTCCTTAATACTTAATTAAGTTATGTTCAAAACGTGTCGCATTTTTTAAAAGTCTTTAACCCCTTAATACCATAATTAAGTTCACTTGAAGAAACAAACTAATATCCGCATCATTTGCTTACTTTGGTAAAGCTTGGTCATACCTAATATCAGACGTCATTTTGCGTATGATTTATGGAATTGGATGCATTACTAACAAGAACTTGAATGGTTTTGTTCACTGTGTGGTCTTGTAGATTTTTATTCTTATTTCAGTTACAGAATGTGAATAAGTCTCTCAGCATATTGGTGTACACTCACTTCAGCATGGGCTCGTGAGCGGGAGGTCTAGCCAGGACGTCCTTTCTGAGTGAGGTGTTTTTCCAGATTTTCCTATGTCCTTATAACTGGCAAATGCCGGGGAAGTACCTTCAACATAGGCCTGGAACATTTCCTTCACAAATTCCCTTTCCAATAAACATTTCATTTCATTTCATTTCATGAGTTTGTTGCTAATGAGAGCGAAATTGGAAACAAGTTGACGTACTTCTTTGGATTGCCCTTTCTTTATAAAAATGTTATTGAAAATTGCAACTTGGCATATGTACACATTTTAAACTTGTTCAACTAAGCGTTAATGCCTAGCTGTTATAATTTTAAACAAAAAATAAAGGTAGCACTTTTAACCACGCCAAATTTGCTTCGAATGCTTCAGACTTCACCAACCTACAAAATTTTAAGAACTAGCATATCCCATTTGCCCGGTATTATAGGAATGCCTATATCCCCACACCTCACAGATTTCTATCTGCTATGATTTTGTAAGAATTCGCAGCGACCCAGAAGAATATCCACATTAACGCAGTAACGCGAGCGGAGCTACGGGTTATGCTTGTAGGAAATAATTTCATATTTACTAATGCCTGTACACTGCACACACTAACCAACTTGGTACCGTTTCGTTCGGGAAAGTATGACGGTGCTCGAACCTGAAAGATAATTCCACTCATACATGACTTAACGAGTTCTTCTCTACTGCGGCGATGCGATGGTATAGTTTTCTCTCTATGTAGTGCATTGTCTAAAGCCCAATAAAGAAAACAAAGTACGCCTCTATTACATTGACATTCGCTGTCTTGCAACAACCTAGTTTAGCTCATTGTTAATACTTTCTGACGATGATGATTCCTAGGGCTATAAATGGCGAGGCAATAAAACCAGGTGCCACAAAGATCAATCAGTGTAACTGTTTCTCCTACTGAAGCTTTGCTCTTTATGATTCAGGCTATTGCAAATATTTCATCCTTGTTTCAGAATACATTTCAACCGGTGCTATCACGTTGATCTTTTCTTTGTGGTACTGCTTCTTCCATTCTTAATACATCACCTCATTACCCAAGATTTGTCTTGTAATCAACCGGAATACTAGGAGAAACAGAACAGCTTATTTACAACGGTAAGAAACTGCTGCTTTCTCCGTTATGTTCACCAGGAAACCGATCTTCGATTTGTAGTATTAACTCTGATTTGCACTGTGGGATAGCGGGTTGGAACGTGGTGCTAACGTTTCCCTGTCACCTTTGGAGATGTGGAATTTTTGACCATGTTTAGGTGACCACTCAGTATAGTGAGGAATATGAGAAGATATAATAGAGTAGCTAGCTTACCCGACGTTGCACAGGTAGGTTTTTAAACTCCAACGATTTAATTAGTTTAATTTACCGCCCCCCCCCGGTTTTTTATGAAATAATTGTACAATGATCTAGAAGATTTTTATGATGAATCCTCCCCTTTACCCCTTATAGCTGTAATTTCGAACAGGCCTGGCCATTCCTAACATCGGATGAAAAATCCTCTAAT
This sequence comes from Deroplatys truncata, assembly GCA_030765065.1. NCBI lineage: Eukaryota > Metazoa > Arthropoda > Insecta > Mantodea > Mantidae > Deroplatys > Deroplatys truncata. The sequence continues at coordinate 168,482,344 of CM060990.1, forward strand.
ATTCACGCAAAAGAATATGAAACATTGGCGGAGCGTCTGACTTGCTTAACCTCTCCGCGACGGCCTTCCTCGTTCTGGAAATGCTGCATAATCTATACGCATCCTTTGGCGGTGGAACAATCATCGGTGTGAATGCTCGAGTAAGTTTTTAGATAATCACAGTACGTGACTTTTAAAGTTTTGTGCCTTCTCTTTGGTGCCATAGTATTTAATAACATAAAAGTTACACAGCTTTCACATAATATGGAAATCCTCAACATATACAACGAAATAGAGGCGAAGCTGGTGAATATGAAGATTTTTCACTCCCAGGCCACCAAGTTAACCAACCGCTTTGGAAAGCACTCAGTTTGCGACCATCGAGAAAATAATCTTCTCAGTTGTTAATTATAAAATATATGAAGAACTTATGCGTGTGAATATATAGTGCATGTTACTATTACTCGTAACACGGGAGATTTAGAACGGAAAACCCCGCATACGTGCGATCCGCGGCCCCACAATATAGCGAACGCTCTGTAGTTATGAATCGAAATCTGTAACACTCACAAAGCCCCACTTACTAAAATATGTAAATACTACATAAGATCCTTTAAATAAATATACATCTAAAATCTTACTTAAGATATATCACAACTTACAAAGTTCAAGCAGAGGAAAATACTTACAAATATTGCTTTAGTGTTTTCAAACTATGTAATTAAATAGTATGGAATGTTATTTAAGCTACCGCACTAGAAATTATAAGGTGCATTTTCATTTATACAACTATAACCACATAACATTACTTTACCACAAACATACATATCAGGGTATTTATGAGACATCGAAAAATTCTAATGGAACTGCTTCAGCAGTCAGTCCAGACCCAATTCCTGTCTATCACTTCATTTCATCTAGGAAATGAACCCAAACCGGCCGCCTCTGAACGAGAAAGTGAATACACTGTTCCATGCATCCTCGCCCCTTGCAGCGGGTAGCGCACTTGCGTTTGTCTACATCGAGACACCTTCGCTGAGGGCGCTTGTACTTCAGCCATTTACACACACTATGATTCCAGAACTCTTACTGTTGGTACTTTACCACTAGAAATAACGGTGCTAAATTCGTGCAATAACTTTAAGAAAAGAGACAGAAGTTTGTGTATTAAATCTTGCTTTATTTTTTTGTTTATGTTTTAATTTTATTATATTGCGTTTTCATTTTTATTAATACGGCAGTAACGGATTTTGTTTCTGGTTTTCAAGCCACATGACATGAGCGTAGCGCGGAGAAAGAGGATGAGAGGGGAGGTGGATACGGACAGTGAGAGAGCGGGGGAGAGAAAGAGAGAAAACCTCCACATTTAACGCAATAACTCAAGAGGAGCTGTGGCTTCTGCGAGTATTAAATAAAAGAAATCGCTGGTGAGCCCGTTTACAATTATCACTTTACGTTGGAGTGAGCCGCACATAAGAAGATCTAAGGATGCGTGCATTACAGTTCTTTCCTATCGCCCTTCTTAAAGCTCGGAATTAATATTCCAAAACACTGGAAATTTCAAAGGAAGAAATGCCTACTTTTAGCGTAATCTCTGGGATTTAGTCTAGAAATACGCTAGAGAGAATCCAGAGTTGGTATCTGAAAGGTTTACTCTAATTTAAGCTCGGTAGTGTATATATATATATATATATATATATATATATATATATATATAATGATTCCACATGTCATGTGTTTTGCAATAATCTCTTTCCTTAAAGCATCTTCAGTAACAGAATTACGCAAAAAAAGTATTATTTCCGAACTGCATTATCTCCTTGTTTTAAGGTAGTTTCACCATTAATCGGGTAAATGATCTTGAAGCAGTACATTTAAAGAATACAGTGATAAACGCAGTGCGATGCACTTTAAGTGCAATACAAGTGTGATAAGCGTAAAATTGGCGAACGAGGAAGAGCTTGAAAATACTAGACGAAGTCGAATATTTTCTACTTGGGATTATCCAATGCACTTAACGCATGTGTATTGCATACTGTGTTTTCGACGAGTGAATAATAGAAATACTACTTGGGCTAAAATAAAATTAATTACTAACGGCTGTTGTACATTGCTTCCAATAGCAAGTCACCACCAGTAACCTTGGCGAAAAGTGGAGATCGATTATCCACGCCTTGTTGTTGTCCTTAAGAAAATTAATAACTTGTAGCTCGTACTTAGCTGCTACATGAATTAAATCGCAGGTAAATATTAACAATCAAACGAAGTTAACACCGAGTATGATTTAAATGGTCAAATTCAACTATCAAATATGATTACATTCCATGACTGCTTAAATAAATATATCAAAGTCAGAGAATTTAATATAGTTCACGTAAATACGCACAGTAAAATAGGCAAAGCATGCAGGTAAGTTAGGTTACCAGCACTGAATCCAGGAAATTCAACTTTACACCATGACAGCATGAACGGGAAGGGGATCAAAAGACATTGTCGTCGAAAAAAATTATTTTAAACCTCTGTTAAATGAAGTGGCGTTCAAAAGCAAGAAGTCCCCCTCCTATTGTAAAACCAATATTAGTCACACGTAATTGACTGATGTAGTGGCTGTTCCGGAGAAACATGGGTATGGTGTGTGGAAGGAAGGGAAAAGCATGCTGCTTTCACAACCACAAATGTACAAAGTGCATGCCCTTGTCCCGTTAGTGCATCTCTTTGACTATAGTAGTACGCCTTTCCCCTTGCCAGTCGTCCTCCGTGGACTAGTGGTGCTATGTTAGCTTCTGGTTCCCAAGGTCGCGGGTTCAAACCCGGCGGAGGGCGATGGATTTTTTCGGGCGTAAAAATCCTTAGCATGGCTTCCTTCGGAAGGGAAGTAAAGCCGGTGGTCCCGTGTCGTAGATTTACGGCACGTAAAAGAACCTCAAGCCTGATAAAGAGGCCTCTGAGCAAAATTACCGGTCTTTCCCTAATTACCGGTCTTTCACGCCCAATATAGAATGGGACGCTAAGAACCATAGTAGTTAAAGAGCGTTCATAAATAAAACTCAATTTTTCCCTCCCTTGCCTCATCAGCCCTGCAATTCTCAGTGAGCTCCTCTCTTGTGTGCCGGGGAGCCAGAGAATCACTTTCTCCGCAGTCACACAGCCATACAGTTCGTATCTCGATTAGGGAAAGTTACCCGAATGAGAACCGAGCGAGATGACTCCGCGGTAACGTGTGAGGCTCGCATTTGGGAGGTCCCGAATTCGATTCCCGTCCGGCCGGCCACTCTGGCCATGGTTTTTTTCGTTTCCCCGGGTCAGTAGGAGCGGTTCCTCTTCTACCCCAAATTTCCTGCCATTATCTTCCGGGCCCCATCATTTCCTTTCATCTGTTTCACCTCAACTGTTTCAGGGTTGAAGAACCAGGGACGGCGGTTTGTGTGTTTCGGCAGGACGATGGAATATGCGCCATTTAAAGATTTCTCCTTAGCGCTTAACTGCTGAGGTCCACTTCCTTCCCGGGAGTGTCGTCTATTCCCGGGACACCAAGGTTGCGGGTGGCTAAGGCAGGGCTACCTGGCGTTAGGATTAGTGTCATGTTGAAATTGTAAGAGACACTGTCCTTGCTAGCGCACATCGGCGTCCGGAGTTACTCGCCCTTCAGGTTTCCCTTTCATCATTTCCTCCCAGGGATCACGTTGGAAGCACTAAAGGCCCATTATGGCTTACGTGCGGTGCTGTGCTCCAGTTACTGGAGGCCCCTCCAACTGACTAATCCTAATCCTAATCCGTGGATGGTGAAGTGGACAAACAAGTCGTGTAACACGCAAACGCACATATGTTAAAAAGTCTATTACATATTTGTAATTAAGTTTTACACACTCCTAATTAAGTTATGTGTTACTTAAAAAGTCTATTGCATACGTGTAATTTAGTTTTACAGAATTCTAACTAAAATATCTTTAAAACGCACCAAAATTTAAGTATAAGAGATATGGCACATTCACAGCAGCTTAAAATTTATTTTCTTCAGTAAACATTTATTTTATTTTAGCAACAAAAAATGTAGGCTAAATATTGGAGGATCTCAATTAATTTTTAGAGCAAGCAATCACGGGGAATTGTGGGATTTTTATGTATTAAAATTATAAGAAATGAGTGTTTTTTATTTTTATGTTATTCATGAAAAGTAGTAGATTTTTTCAAGTTTAAAAAGGTCAAAACTTATAGAATATATACTCGCTAAATGGTTATAGGTAACTGCTGCACTGTACCTTGCTGAACAATCATATCTAAAACTTGTGGTAAAGCAGTAAAAGAGGATTAAAAAGACAGACAATACGTAATCCCCTAGCACGACAACTATAGTGAGCTAAGGCCTACCGCATTAACCTCTGCTTCCATCCAAACAGGATATCATAGGTAGGGTTCAGTAATGGGGCGGAATATGCTGAGAATGCCACCACCTCCCGGCCGTTTTGGCGCAGTTTCCAACGACCAGTTTTATCATTTATGTAGTCCCCAGTGACCACATGAGGCTGAGTGTACTCTGTATCAGACCTCCCAGCAGGAGAAAAATCTCAGTCCCTCCCGTATCACAGACAGCAACACTGCCACACCGCTTCGGGGTTTTAAAGGTATAGATAAACTGTTTAACAGCGCGTGTTATTTAAAAGACAACAAATTGAGTTTGATCATAAATTTTGAAATTTGTATTTGTTTATACGGCATAGTGTCAAAATACAGTTTTAATTGGCAAATTAGGAAAAAATTATGACTTTTTTAGTCAAGCGCCCCTTAAGACTACCTTTTAGTTGTTATATCATTATCCTCTCCTAGACAAAATAATGTAAGAGGTGAAAAACGCAAATGAATGAGGGCTATTAGGCAGTGAGTTCACTATTTAGTCATATGGGAATAAGTGCATATTTAAGAACTTAAACTTTAAGAAGAAATACAATACTTGCTTAGCCATATTAACGTTTTTAGAACCAGCAGATTAAACTGTCTGCAATTTAGGAACAAAATAGCATGTTATCAATAGCTATGCCTTTGAACACTATCATTTCCATACACAATCAGCCGCTAGAAACAATGCCTTCCTTAATGAACGGTGTAGCGTTTCCTCGAACAGTCAGCGTAAACATGATTTTCGAAATGCACTGGCTATTTAACCCGAGAAAACTACAGTCCATCTAACCCTTATTGAAAAACAACCTTGTTTACGTAAACAAGAGCGCATCACTTCTAAAAGTATACATACTAATGTTAATGGAGTTAATTCTAGCCGTGGTGTTAATGCTACAAGGAATCTCTCTTTTATTTCATAATTACCTCTGCAGCTTGTGTTTTTCCATGAATTAGTGTACCCGTTCCGTAGGTAGCCTACAACAGGACACGGGCTGCTTCTCTTCTCTGGGTTTATCTCGTTATACACGATAATGTATGCGTTTATAAACTGTGAAAGAATTCAATAATACTTCCCTGTTCAAATAAGAGAAAACATTTAAGTAAGTTCTGCTAGGATATTATTATTTCCAAATTATACCGTCACCAACAAACGCAATATTATTATTTTTTACATTCTTCCTTTTTTTCATAATTAATTAGGGCAAGGCTATGTTAGAATAATAAAAGCAGCGAAAAGTTTATAATACTTGCGCCATAAAACTTGATTACATATTTATGTATTAATTTCTCACTAATTTACACTGGGTGAATCAGCCGAACCTATTTTCTGTATCTATGCATCCCGCAGATTGTCTTTGTGAAAACATCACCCTCCTTGCCAAGCAAATACGTTCTTCTTCAGTCATGATTCTTGTAACACGTTATTCGTTCATGTTCCTCACCGGAATTAATTATTGATTGTTGTACAAATGTGAAGAAACTTCAGAACATTTAAAAAGCAGTTGTCTGTGGCTGAAATGAATGCAGCATGAAGCAGAAATATTTCGCTAGAACATTTCGGCAAAAGTGGCTTGTGGCCGAGAAGAGTACCCATTCAAATCTCATTCCGCCAGAAAGCATTTCTTTTTACTTACGTTTTAATCCTTTATCACCCGAGCGGAAATATGTCACCCAAATATTAATTATGATTATCCAATTATTGGTGAAATATGTTCGTTGCTTTGGGAAAATGTTTTATTTATTTAATGTTAATTCTTCCACAAGTGAACGCAGACCACCACAGTATTACTTTTAATTTTCTCTTATCAACTTTAAAATCTTAACCGGTGTAACGTATTTGTAACTGTGGTGCAGAAATATCCAATACCAAGTCCAAGCGATAAATAAATCGCAGAAAATTAAGTTATGCACTCTATAGGTTTTTGAACCTGAGGTGCTACTTCTTAACCTAAACGGAGGGTTATTCTACTTCTGCTATTTGGTAGATGGAGTCTTAGCATACTTTAAATGATTGTAATCCTGCGTTATTCCAAACTAACTCTTGTTTTCACTCCAAACTTCACTTTAATGTTTAAGACGCTTTAAGTCTGAAAACTTTAAGCTTTAAACATCAGGTGTAAAAAACAGTTATATAAAGTGATAACTGAAGCTGGAATTGACACCTTTGTTTAATTTCTTGCATATGGTATGACTGTAAAGCACCCATTTTGGGTAAAAGCATGTCTCTTAATTGGTTGTAGTCTGTCTTTTCTCTAGTCGTTCAGATGTACCATTTTGGTTTTCGCTGATTTTGACAATGAATCCATTGTTAGGTGCTTCATTATGATTTATGAGGTTTCGGATGGGGGTCGCAAAGTACGCCGTATAGCAGAGGTGGCGAAAACGTGACTCGCGAGTTATTTTGACTCGAAGGCGCACGTTCCCTCTCTGCAACCGTCCGTTTGATTTTCACATGCTGCTGAGTGACGCGGTGCATGTTGCATATTTGGTGACTCGCGGAAGGAAGTCGTTTTCGCCACCCTTGCCGTATAGTAAAAGCTAATAAAATCGGCTAGAAAACTGGTTTCTCTCTTAACGGAAGGGATGAAGACGGACCTAAAGCACGTCTACCGCTTAACAGGTTACATATATTAAAATAAATAATTGTGGCAGGTGATTCACTTGGTATATTGTTAATGCTTGACTCCGTAGAAATTGGTTGATACCAGACGTTTGCATACACAAAGTATTCTATGTATGTAAACACGTGCAACCTCGAGAATAGTAAGAATATTTTTGATTTTTGGCGGTTGTTTTTATAGAGGGTTTCTCGAGGTATCTAAAGCTCTAATATGTGACAAAAAATGCCTCTGTGGTATGGTGGTTGGCATGCCAGCATACCAATCCAGAGGTCCAAGGTTCGATTCCCGACTGGAGGATGGGAATGTTTCTTCAGCCAGGGTTATTCCGCATCCTCCCTAAAGTCTGGAAACATGAGTGGGAGAATGAATGTGTGTGTGTGTGTGTGTGTGTGTGTGTGTGTGAATTTAATGTTTAAAAAGAAAACCCCAAGGCTACGGTGGTTGGCATGCTATCTTACCAATCCAGAGATCCAAGGTTCGATTCCCGACTGGAGGATGGGGATGTTTCTTCAGCCAGGGTTATTCCGCATCCTCCCTAAAGTCTGGAAGCATGAGTGGGAGAGTGAATGTGTGTGTGAACTTAACGTTTAAAAAGAAAACCCCAGGCTAAACAACAGTATAACCAGTGAACATCATTGCCGATAAGCAATTGTTCCAAAGGCAAAGCCACCGATATGACCTTAGATGTTAAAGGCGGCATATAAATGGAATAGCGAAAACAACCGTCAGAACACCCGCGGAAAATTCAAACACGCAAATAGCCAACTCTTTGTTATAACTACAATAAAACGGAAGATTGCAAAGAAGCAGAATGAAGTACAACAAGAGCAAAAGTACTAGACGACTAGAATCTAAATCCTGGAAAACGAAGTAGTAAACTTCAGTGGCTCTGTTTATCAACCGCAACTCGTTGTGCTTCAGCTGTTTTACTGTTTACTACGCTGTAAACGTAGGTTATCGAGCAATTGTGTTTGTAGTATTCTTTATTCTGAACTAATTATGTTTAGTGGCCAAAACTGGATAATTTAAAATACCTTGAACTATAGGGCTAACACTATACATTATCTGATACACTTTGATGCATATTAAAGTACGATTTCTAAACTAATGCATGTAGTCTTTCCCTTGTGCATTTAATGATGAAATATAATGCTTGTATTTATCAATAATACAAATTGTGAGCGGTGCTACAAAAAAGCGACTACAAAGCACAAATGCAGGGCTAATGTTAAGCAGCAAAAGTAATATTTTCTGAATTGCTAAGCAAAGAATAATTGTTTATATGAAAAAATAAAAGCAAGAAGGGGACAGAAGAATCACCATGTCTACCGCATAATTTCTGATTCTACAATACAGCACATGGTACTTCCTTTCATAATGACACGAGAAAAATTACGTGTTTCCTGTTGAATTCTGATTGTACTGTACCATACAAGCAGCAAATAATTATTTATGCTAACAACTTTGAGTAGGCATACTAAGAATAACAAACTGCCGCTGGAATCCTAAAGCATTATGGGCTCGAAATATCCACGTTATGACGTCATTTTCGCTTCAACTATTCCGTAACAAATCAAGCACAATATGCGCTGTCCTTTTTTTTCTCTCTTTCTTTTTTTTTTTTACCACGTGCAAGCAATTCCATTGCAACAGTTATAACTAAGCCCCGGACTTTTAGGTTCTAAAAAGTTAAAATTAGGTTCTATGTATCAGTGTATTAGGATTTTATAGGATCTTATATGTTGAATTTAGGAATTTATAGGATCCTTGGCATATATAAGTTTATTATTGTAAGGTATTGCGCAAGATTTCATAATCTAATTATTTAATAGTTTCCTTATTCGAACGGTCTACCTTCGTTTTAAAAATAGTTTTATATTCATAAATCTACTCTTATTTGCTTAAATAACAGAATTAGGCACTTTTAGGTTCTATCACGAAAAATAGGTTTTATTAGGTCCTAACGTAAAATTAGGTCAATTTAGGCTCTATAAAATTGAAGTATATTACTCGTTGGTAACTAAAACATTAAAATAAACCGAAGTTTGGAGTGTAGGAGGTCAGGAATAAAATAGGCCAGAACCTAAGAATCGGGGGCTTAAGTTATAACTGTGAAACGAAAAAATGTGTTAATCTCATCTCCACGGAAGCATGTCGTCTGTATTCAAGCCTAAACAAATTTAATGTCCCCATTCCAGGTAAATATTTAGTAGTATTCTAAATTAAACCAGTGCTGCATTAAACTCATACACAGCAAAACGTTTCACTTCTAACATCCGGAAAAATACAACCATATGTGCCTAACAACACTAATAATTACTACTTCTTTAAATAAATTGACAGCAAAGTTTTGCGTTGAATTTATTCAGTAATGACTTATAGAGAAACGTTACGTTTCCAAAGAGCTCGAAAACATGAAGATTTCTCGTGTGAAAAATGCAACGTTTTGGATGTGACATAATGCAAAGCTCTGTCGTACAAGTAAATTACGTGTGTGTCGTCTAAATCTACAATTGTGCTAGTTTTGTACAGTTAATGGCTCATAAATGTAGCGCATACAACAGTTTTAATAATTATCAGAAAGTGCATACCTAACCTATGTTAGTTCCCTTAAGTTCAACAATAGTATTGACTACAGTAAAATAAAACTAGGGAGTTTAGGATGTCAACTGGGTTTTCTTTCTTTCTTTTTATTCCTCTTTTTTGTGCAAAAATTCTGCGAGGTATTATATGAAGCTTTTAACAACAGGGATTTTTTGTTCAAACTTCTGTTTCAGGTTTGAATTTTGCACTACATTTTCCCACCTGCCGCTACCTATGATGTTTTTGTACTTGCTCGAAAAAATCAACGAATTCCAGTGTTAATGGTAGATTCTTTCATGCTGATTACGTTTTTACCAGTTTTGTTTGTCGGAAAGATTCCGTAATGGATGAACGCTAATAGACGCTAATTTATTACGCATTCGTAGGGACGCTTATTTGCGGATATTTATCAAGAATTTGTCTAGAAGGAGCAGGATATGGGATAAAGAAGTATTATGGCACATTTGAGGTGTAAACATATAGTAAATATTACATCTGAACTACCTAAAACCCGGGTTACACTGTTTCCTGCTGCAAAGTAATTCAGTTAATTAGCTTGAAAAAATTAAATACCCGAAAATTAAAATGGGAGTAAATAATAATAATAATAATAATAATAATAATAATAATAATAATATATAATTTATTCAACAATTCAATTCTTTCGCTTCAAATTTTAAATGGTAGAAATAGTAATGATATAAAGAATACACAGTAAACGACTAAACCAATACCTATAAAATTAACAGAGCTGAAAGATTTGGAACTAAGTTAATAAAATAGTGGTAAAAGTTGTATAACTATTAAACCATAAGGAGTACAGACATGAAAAAAATAAACTGAGATAAAAACGTGAATATTTCAACATGGTTACAAAAAGGTGTGCTCCTAGCTCTAGTAATTTAAAAACGGCGAATTATCCTCCACCCGTTAAGGTAATTCTTCTAGACTAACATAGTGGCTAAATGGAGCATACGGCTACTTAAAAGGTTTGTATGAGAACATTTATTTGGACTAAAATTTTGCACAACATACAGTTGACATAAAAATATTATCTAGTTTTGTTTTCAGACGATCAATAAGCGTTGTAGTACGTTTTCTTGATAATTGAATCACACACATGAACTTCCATTCTATAGGAATAAAGCACCAATAGTACTTCTCGTTTCGCGGTAGATTTAGGCAGTTTAAAGGGCTTCAGTAATGCTGTTGACATCGATATATTCCCCTTCAGTTATCACGCAAAATCAACAAAGGCGCATCGTAAACACACGCGGTAAGCACTGAAAACAAATGCATATAACTTACCATGGAAACCATGAAAGTTGTTTGCGATGGCAGCTTGGGAAGGCGAAGTAAACAGCGATGTTTTAAGGAGCCTTGTGGACTCTATCGGGCCTTAGTTGCTGATCAGATGACAACGCCGAGATGAAACTATCTCAGTTTTCCATAACTGATAGGACTTCGCAATCTGTCACTGTGAATAGGAATAAAACTGGAAGTGCTGCGGCTTTGTGTAAAACTGTCAGGAAGATACACGCGCAGGTAAGGCTGTTACGAGTTTGGTGTTCTTCAAATAGCACCTGGTTGTATTTAAACTATTACTTTTAAATTACACTTGCAACGTTTTACAAACTTAATGGTCGACACTTGAAAGCTGATTGTCACCACACTCCTAAGGCAGTCGAAATTCACATAATTAGGATTAGCGCACAAGTCACGTGCTGGCAATGCCACCTGTTGTACGAGAGAGCACTAAACATGAAAGGCGGGCAGTATTGGTAGTAGCGCCAAGACAAGCAATAAATCTCAGACACGCCCACTTCTCCAACATATGACAACTTGATTAGCGACTTTCAAAACCTGCTGTTGTAAACGTGGCTGACAAAATTCGAACGTTTCCTTTTGGTGTTCCCTAACTTTCGCAGTATTTATATCTTCCACACTGGTAAAAATAAAATTGAGGCACTTCAATGTTTTTGAGCTTAGGGGAAACGGTGGTGAAAGCCTCGCGGAACATAGGACGGAGTGGAGGATATAACGCGCCCGGTATGAATCCCGGCTCGCGATGTACTGTCTGCGAGCACGGTCAGAGACTGAGTGGGAGCGCCGGCCCGACCGACCACGCCGGCTCGCTGCGGACGAGCAATGGTAACGCACCGCTTTCCCACGTTGCCACGTCGATCTTAGAACGAGCGAGCGAGACAGAAGGCTTGCGCATCTTCTTTTCCATATTAGGAATGGCAATGTTGTTGTTTTGGATGTGGTTGTCTCTCCCTGACTGCCTTTCTAATTGTGTGCAGGCCGCCGAGCGAAGGTGAGGTAGCTTTCGCAACTTCTAACGGGCTTTACAAGGAAATCATGCAAAACTTGTTATTATTGAAATATTATCGCCAATCACGCTGCCGAATTAGCAACATTGCCGAATACTTAACTCAAGCATTTCTTATATCGCTGGTGTCCCGTATATGAATCTGTGGACGTTTGACCTCTGTTGTCCACCAAAGGATCGTCTACAATCTGGAATTTAAGGGTACCATGTGAGACATTTGGAAATTCTGTATTTCTTAATCAATTAGTTTTGATGTTTTAACAGATATTTGCGATATATTCTATCACAAATTTCCAAATTTTCAGATATATTCCTTGAGTAGTTCCTAAGAAGAAACAACATTTTATAATTTCTTTAAAGATTAACAAGAATCTCAAATTCTTTATTTTGTGTTCCAAACATATCTGCCCTACAAACTTATGTGATTGGCGAATGAAAACATGTTTTACTTTAGTAAACAAATTAAATAAATGCGTCTTGCTTTTTAACATTTATAATTAATAAAGTGTATTCCAAATGCATCAGCTTCGTCATTTTTACATTCCTGAAAATTTCCAAAGGTAACTTTTACTTATTATTGACTCAAGACACCTTGGTACCGAGCGGGATAGCTCAGGCGGTAACAACTGTGGACCGCATTCAGGAGGTCCTGGGCTCGATCCCCGGCGACCGCCCACTCTGACCCATGGGTTTTTCGTGGTTTCCCCAGGTCGGCTGGTGAATGCTGGAGTTGTTCATCTTCTACCACGAATCCCCTGCCCCTCAATTGCTATATCCATCATCTTCCTTGTCATCTGTTTTAGGGTGACATCGTCCAGGGACCGCTCGGCTGGATACCCGCCTCTGGGTGTTTTCGGGCAGGCGCTCCTTCGGAGGCTCAGGGCCCAATAGGTGGGCTCGGACGGCGTTGGAAGCGTTCAATCTGGAAAAATTAGTGACCCCTTCCGTGCTTGAGTCAGTTGTCATCCGGATCTGGTCGCCCTTCGCGTCTCTCCCCTCATCTCCCCCTCCTAGAGGTCACGGTAGAAACATAAGGGGCCGGATGGCCTGCGGACGTGCTCTGCCTCGGTTTCGGGAATCCTTCCATTTGCCAGTACCTTTACTCATCCTAAATATTCTATGATCCAAAATTTGTTTGTTCCTCGACAGACTACTACTGATGGCCCAAGTCATTGACTTGTAAGACCTTGGGGTTATAAATCGTAAAAAGAGGAGGGTAATCAGTTAAAAAAGAAGACTCATGCTGTTTCAAGTGTGCCGAGAATTCATGGTTAGAACCCCAGCATATGGCCATATTTCTTATTCCAACTTTTTTACCTTGTATTTCTTGCGTGTACGCAAAATGTTGCCGGAAGTTCTTTATGCACTGCATTCGACATTTTCACTAAGGTTTCATCACAGTAAAACAGCATGCCATGTCCACGAGGTTGTGTGGAGGTGACTGCAGCTCAAAAGGGTGAATTGCAGGTCGTGATATTCATGGTGAAAACGCCTCACAAATCGCCAGAGAATTGAGTTGTGACCTAAGAACAGCGAAACAATGGCTAGACCGGCATCACGAGGGAGAAGTTGAATGGGCCAAATCACGCAGGCGTTCACGTAGGCCTCGATCAACAACACTTGCTCAAGATGAAGCTCTGGTAGAAGATGTGAGGAACCAACCTTTAAGACACAGGTCTGTCTTTCTGGACAAAGCAGATGAGAATGGTTGCTCATATGAAACCATACGCCAAGGATTAAAGGATGCCGGTATTGCATCGCATCGTCCTGTCACTAAGCTTCTCATTGAGGCACACAAGGCAAGGAGGTTGCAATGGGCACAGCGTAATACTGACCTTCCTCAGGCCTACTGGGACCTGGTAATTTGGAGTGACGAGAAGATATTTCGATTCGACCAGCAAGGGACCCTATGCCTGTATAGACCGCGGGGAACTAGATATACGCCTCAACCGTCGTTCGAGCAGAACATTCGGGAAGAATTGAAGCACATTTCTGGGCCTATATGACAGCACTAGGTCCAGGGGAGTTAATTTAAGTATTAGAAAGAATGACGAGTGCAGTCTATGCAGATATTCTCGAAAACACTTTGCTGTCATCCCATCGTGCTGCTAGGTTCTCAGAACAAGAAGAATATGTATTTATGCACAACAGTGGTGTGCATACCGCAAATATCACCCAGGATTGGCTATCCAGAAATAATCTGCATGGGCTGGCCTCCGAGGTCTCCTCATTTGAAGCCCATTGAACATGCTTGGATGGGCCTTCATGGCAAAGGAATGGGAAGAACGTTAACCAGACAGGGTGGGAGTGAATCTAGTTGCTTATGTGATGGAGCTATGGCAACATTATCAGCGGAACCCAAACCGGTGTTCTGCACTGATTGCAAACATGCACGAAAGAATAAACTATGTAATCGTAGCTGGGGACGGTTATACCAGGTTCTAAAACATAAGATTTCAGTTTTATTTTCCATTCGTTGTTGCGACAACTTACTTTTCCAGAAGAAATACATTGTCTATAAATCTGAAATGTTTTAGAAATTAATTTATTTCTTCATATATGACGTGGCTTCAGCTATGAAATAGCAGTTGTTTAGTTTGCTTTTTAAGCACCACAATTATAGGCTATGGTCTTCCGTTTGTTATTTATAATAAATGGCGTAACTATATTGTAACTAGCAGTTACACAGAATATACCTTTTAAGTTTTATACATTATACTCCATCTAATTATACACAATTATATTTGCAGCTGTAAGTTTGCTTTTCTCAACATGAGAATTTATCAGTTTGTTGTTATTTTATGTATTAGATTATTGTTATGGTCAGATGGATTCTATACAGCATTTAGAAGTTGGCTCCATTATAATTATCATTCAATCTCCTCGCATTTTCTTCGAAACATGTAGTAATAGCTTAGCTGCAAGAGAACTGTAAATTTGTTCGTTACTGCACCTTACAAAGTGAAAAAGTTGGAATAAAAAGTATGACCATATGTTGGGGTTCGAACGCTGAATCCTCGACACATTTCAAACAGCGTGTGTTTTACCACTGAACTACGACGGCGGATGTTAGTGTGTGCGTGCATTATATACATCATAGACGTTGGTTCTATTCAAAATCCTCATTCCACGTGTTTTCCGTTTTCTTGCATATTTTACAATGCCATGTAGCTCATAGCTCAGCTTAAAGAGAATTGCAACTTGTTTTGTGATATTTAGTCCACATATCGTCATACAGAGTTAATATAGCCATAGAAATCTCCGAAGCGAGTGACAGGTTGAAATGGCGACTACGACAGTATACATCTACGTCCGTGCCGATTTAGTTTTCATACCCCTACTCACGGAACGCCTGAATGATACTGGCACGCGAAAAGTGTACATTTACTTTCTTGAAAGATAGTATACTTATCGGACATTTCATTTTTTAGTTATGCTGTTCACGGACACACGCGCGCGCGTGCGGAGGACATTTTTCTACAAATGCTTTATTTGGATTCAAGCTACCTCAAAACATGTATTTCCGGTGAAATCTCGATATCTAATTTTTGGGTGGAAGGCAATACTTTCTCCATCTATGTAAATTATTTAAAGTGTGATAGTCTTAAGTAACGTATAAACGTACGTTTATTGCCAATATTGTGGCGCAGCGGCTATGGCCCAAGGCTAGCGGGAGGTCAGCACCAGGCAGTGGAGAGATAAACAGAAATAAGTAGACGCGGGAGCGCTATCACCCAGCGTAAACACTAGAAGCACTATCCACAGATATCCAAAATCATCTGGAAGTTTCCCTTCTACCCCTTCCAAAACATTCTAGACTGTTCTGTGGAAATTTACAACGGCTATATAAGCGAGCGCTCTCGCTTGTCAGATAGTGAGTGAGTGAGTGAGTGAGTGAGTGAATGCGTTTCTGGTGCGACATAAAGTGCGTTCTCCGAGTGAGGTTGTGATGTCAATTGCGATGTACTGTGAGTGTTGCTACTACGAGGGATTAACAGATGTCTTGTGTTCGACTCTCTAGCGGGAGAATTGTCCAGAAGAAGAGGCTACGTCGTGCATGTTTCATTACGCCGCTACGTCGTGAAGAAAGGGAAGTAACAAGGGAAGTGAAAATTTGTAACTAGATCACATTAGCGAAGTGACAGTTAATGAAACTGGACAATCACAACATGTTAAACAATTAATGTATTTTTGTTTAGATATTTGAAGTTCCTAAAACGTTATGCTTTCATTCAGCGTACCTAATGTAAAACTCAGCTAATCCTACAAAACATATTAAAGGACATAAATTTGGATAGGCATACCTCTTGTTTTGTTAACATCGAACTACTAACCTCTAACGATGACCACATCTTGAGTATGTGTATTATGTCTCGTTTACATTTGCCAATAAAGCCTACTAGTTCCGTTGAATTTTGACGTTTCTCCTATTGGCTTTCTGGCAATGCAGGACGGAGTAAGCAGCTTGCACGGTGAACTATGTGTGTCTCACTCTGATTCTCACAGTGATGATTGAAGAAGCCTTGTCTAGAATCATCAGAACTGCAACAGGCGTTGTTAGAAAATGCAAACAAGACAAGCAATAGAGTGGTTTTTTTTTTTAATTTATGGATGCTCTTTAACTACTATGATTCTTAGCGTCCCATTCTATATTGGGCGTGAAAGACCAGACATTTTGTTCAGAGTTCTCTTTATCAGACTTGAGGTTGTTTTACGAGCCGTAAATCTACGAAACGGCACACCGGCTTTACTTCCCTTCCGAAGGAAGCCATGCTAAGGGTTTTTACGCCCGAAAAAGTCCATCGCCCTCCGCCGGCTTTGAACCCGAGATCTCGGGAACTAGAGGCTAGAATGGTAAGAGAGAGAGAGAGAGAGAGAGAGAGAGAGAGAGAGTGGGAGTTCGATATGCATTCTAGGCTTATTACCGTAAAAACTATTCCGCCCTCTGGTACCTTCCCGTATTAGGATTATCAAAACCTGGTAAACCTATTTTAAACCCGGAAGAACAAATTTGCATAATGTAACCAACTAGTTAGTTCTTTGAAGTTGTAAGACATCCTAAAAGTTGTATAGCTCAAGTGCACAAATTTTTGCGTTGACTGGCCAAACAGCATAGTTTGTCTCTAAGTGATTGAAAATAAAGTGTAAGGCTAGCTTTTACAAATATCGAAGTGCTGTAAGATAGAAAATAAGGTTTGGATAGCTTTTGGAATTTGTAAGGTAACCTATGATTTTTTTCCTGGTCTTTTAGTATAAGTGTACAATAGTTTCACCAGAAGAGTTAAACAGTGCATATTTCTACACTGGGATTGAAAATATGGCAGAGAAAGTTTTTATGTGTTGTAATCTTCGTTAGGTCCTTTTGTATCAGTGTGCAAATGTTTATCTAGATAGGCCAACGGGTGTTAATTTTATATTAAGGATTAAAACGGATTGAATGAAGGTAGGGAATGTTTTTGAAAGTTGTAGGGTAACTTATCATGTTTGCCAGATTCTAAAACCCAAGTATACTAATTTGTTTTAGAATAATACAAAAATACCCCTTGAATACAAGGATCAACGAAATTAGGGAGAAATTTGGTAATGTACAAAAGACATACAAGCCTCCCTTTCAATAGTAAATTATAACAGATTTTTTGAGTTAGAATTTTGTCTGGAGGTTATTGAAATCTGTCATGTTCACAATAAAGTGCAAAAAAGTATCCTCTGCTGTCGTTTCAATCAACGAAGCGGGATTGAAATTGGTCGGCATAAATATTAACCGCCCTACACCCAGTTTAAATTTTTGGAAACACTTCAGAGCCTATGTCCATCCGAAAGAACAGTGTTTTTAAACAGTGATCGATTTATTCTAAATCGGCTGAGTGGTTCTCAAGATTACACGCACACGCATATTCACAAACACACAGACACGCACATTTCTCTCCTTATAATATAAGAATAAATAAAGCCTGTGGTGCTACAGCCCGCGAAGGGCCTGGACCGACCAACCCAATGCCAACCTTACGCCCATGTACGCACGGCAGAGGGCGGGCCATCATCCAACCGATACGAGGAAGTGATGTGTCCAGCATCACGCATCTCCTAGCCGGAAAGTTGGCTCATGAGACCAGGACTGCTACCTATCGCAGCTCCTCACTTTCATCACGATGCTGAGTGGGCACTGGTCCAATACCCGGGATCTTAAATCCGAACCCCAGGGGTGGGATCAAACCTGGGCGCATTCCATGGTCGGGAACCAGAGCACCGCGCTCCAGCCCACTGCGCCATGGCACAGAACTTAATATCAGAATAAATTGCTAAAATAGTTACTTCATGCATATTCCTATATATCAATTGCATTAGTCCGTCCAAATATTACATTATTGGACAGCTTCAGGACTTAAGGACTCACATAGTTTAGAATCTTAATACTTCTTTTGTTAAAGATAAAATTCAAGCCATCTAACTCTCAAAAAAAGTTATTAGAATTAGCTGACGAATTTCAGACTTTGAAGATGTATATTTATTTTTTTGCGCTTTATTTATTTTGGTTTTCTTAATGTCTTGTAAAATAGATAATTATGACTTGTTCCCTTTTATTCCGAGGTCGTTCAATTAATTGAGAGGTTTTAATGTGCAAAAAGCAGCATATTTGTGAAAAAAATGCTGATTTCAACCTTTGTGGTTATCGTTACAAATAAAGAAAAATATATAAGTAGATGTATCTAAAAATATTTCAGAGTTAGGTAAAAAAACAAGGAAGTCAGTTTAAAGATGAAAAATAAGGTACAGTTTAGCAGTAAAGGATTTTCCAAGAAATCACTGCGTTTCTTTAACATATACATTCAAAAATCCACAACTTCTCAGAAACTGGGCTGAATATCTGTTAATGTTCTTATATACTCGGCCATAAGATAGAGATGTGTCAAACTTTATGAATACATGAATTTTATATATTCAAAATGTTAAATTCGCATTAGAAATTAGATGCATACATATCAAGATTTGTTAAGCAAAATAAGTAATGGGTTATAGATAAGTAATCTTTGTAGATTTCGAAAAAAAGACTCTTCTTCAACACTAAATCATATTCTGATTATAAGAAAGCGTTGTTCGTGAACACAGTACTTCTAATGTTGACAAAACTTGAATTAAAGAATTAAAACCTCTTCACATTCTGTAAAATCCCTTGATTCAACTTTTCTAAAATCATTTGACATTGCAGAGTGTTTTCGTGCATTTATAGGCTGGTATCTTTAAGGCAACTGGGAAGTGCAAAATGAACAAAATTTTGCATTTTATGTTTTAAATATATGTACATTTTGTGATTCATCCTGATTTAGAATATATAAAGTTTATGGCTCATTTAAACACTTAACCCTTTAAAACATTTAAATTGACTATAGGTCGCGTTAAACTTTGGAGTAGCATGTCCCTTTTACAAAAACTTTTAATATCTCAACACATTAATTGCTGAAAGGACATCATAGGCTTCATCTAAGGAGTTCCGGGTCAAAAGACATAGGACTGCAATTTAGAAGGCAGCGTAGGATGCAGCTGATTCCCTGAACTACTTCCCTGCTATGCACTAATGCCGATCATATATTTGAGCTTAAATTTCAACAGGAATTATCTAAACACTACATATATCAAAACATATATTCGTTTTTCTTAAAATCTGTAAATGCTAAACTTTTGCACAATTGTGTAATATAGCCCACACCTACAACGAACTATAGTTAAAATTAAGTATAACACATTTAAAAATTTGAGGGTATTGTTTAAAATATTTAGATGCAAATTTCGGTTTATATTCTTAACATAAGGGAAAAAATTTAGAACAGAAACAATTTAGACAGCTTAATTTCCTTAATTCAGTGGTATGAGGTAGAATGTCTTCATATGAAGTAAACATTTCAGCTCTCTGCTTCAATAATTTCTGAGAAAAAGCAACCTAAAATATAACATTTTTGCCTTATCTAGCAAACATTTTTTAGAAGTTAATAATTATTTGAGTAAAACTAAAGAACATATAATTATGAACATTTAGAGATAGATATGGAGGTATATACCGACAATAAAGTAATTTGTACATTTAACTGCCAATTACAGTCAGAGATATCATGTTTCCTTGGGTTAGCTGCATGTCCACATACTGTTTACACTTCCCACTCCACTTAACACATTCTGGTAAAGTATTTACCACAATTCTTTGCTGCATCGGATAGAGGATTGTGCGCATGTTGGGCGCTACTTGCAAGCAGGGAAGACGTGGAAAAGATAGGTGAACTTCTACTTAATTCAAAAGAGCTTATATCTGAGAAGTCCTGAATGAGCTGCGGACAGAGCTAAAGGTATACTGCTCAAGTGTTGGTACTTTATGTCATTAGCAGGTATTGTTATTGTGATGTATTTACTTGTTTCTTAATAAGACAAAATTTTATTCAGTAACATTAAATACATAATTATTAGCCATATCCTAAATAGGTACAGCAAATTAGAGTAATTGTGTACATAGGTTGCCAAAGCAATTCCATCCATAATATGCAGAAGACAGCAGAAGTTGATAGAATAGGATTCATAGTGGTAGCAGGAACATCTCTTGTCGGACTTGAACATGTCAGGATTCCATCCAAGCCTACCACTTTCGCTTCCACCTATTCGTTGTTCTGCTTTAGCCTTACCGCAGAGCCGTCCTCGGGAAGCAAGGTGATAAATTGCGGCCGGTGGGGACCTTATTTAAATAGAAAATTTCCTCCAATTGTGGTGAATCTGGAAACGTCCCCATGATGCTAGCGGAATTTCCTCGTTTTATGGCGACAGCTATTCGTTGCCGTAAATATCCAGTTGAATGAAAATCTCCAGAAACATTGCTAGAAGTTGACCAGTTTCACAAACAGTTCTTTGCCTTCTGCACACCATGGCCCGAAGGTTTCAACGGCAAATGCAGCAAAGATGTAATCTTGGGCAATATTACGGTATTTATGCCGTTTCAGAGTCATAGCTGACTCTGCAGCTACTCCAGCTAGTCGAGAGGTAGAGTGTAGTCGAGAAGGGGCCACAGTAACCACACAAGTGGCATCCCATGTCAAGGACTTAACATTCTTCCGTGGAATCATGATTAAACCGTTGGGGCGTTTGCCGTCAGATCTGCAAATTCCAGATGGTTCCAAAACAGCTGGAATGCCAGCAGGTGTTAGGACTCTCTTTAGAGAGTCGTTTATTGCAAACTGTCTGGAAAATCTTCCGGAGATTTTAAGACAGCTCAGCCCATGATGTCCATACTCATCGACGGCAGCACCACACCCACCTTTATGTTGCAGGCATATTTTAGATCCAATTCGTGGGGCTGCAGCAAACCTAAATGACAACTTGTTCATGAAGGTACCAATGTTGGTAGATGGTAAAACGGTTAGTCAACAGCTTGCCTCTTTCTCTTGGAAAGGTGTTGTAACGTGCTATCTACTGGGGTGTGTACTGATCCAAGCAGCGAGTGGTGGATACGTTTGGAATTGATCAGGTCCCAGCTTTTCTGTTCCTCAAGATGAGCAAATGGAATTGAAATGTTTAAGGTAGATAAGTTCCTTAGACCTTCTGATATATGACGTGTCTCAACTTTATCACCATGTGCAATGAAAATAAACTTAGTGAAGTTGGCAGCATCATGGACCGAAGCTAGGAAAACTGGTAAACAAACATAATTTAGCTTACGAATTCCAAGAACACCAAAATCAATAGGTAAGCTTGCCAAAAGTGTATTGAATATAGATTCCAAGCAACTTCTGATTAATTTATCCATTTCAGTGAGCATATTGTGGAGTAGCCACAAAGGGGCAGTGCGCATGAAATATGTGAACTTAGGAATGGCAAAACAACCTTTTAAAAGAAAGTATGCTGTATGAGAAGGAAGATCTAACAAACCATCTACTTAAGTTTTCAGAACCTTATTTTTTAGGGTGTTGTTTCTACTGCTTCAAGAAAAATAGGCGAACCTAGTGAAGTCAGTTCTTCTTTATTGACCATTTTAATTCCAGGGGAGATTTTCCGAAATTCAGCTACCACAGCATTATCCGTCTTTGAAAAAAAAATAGCTCACAGTTGTTGGAATTAATCTCTAAGCCAATAGGTTTGCAGCTTTTCACAATTGCTAGAAGTCAGCGAGAATTTTATTTGCTTCACCTCCTATAGTTCCATCATCCAGATAAAACAAGTTAAGGAAACTCTTTATTTTCTCAATTAGAGGGCTCAATTGCAAGACTGAAAAGCATTGGCCCCAAGGGATCACCTTGTTGAGCTCCGGTTTGTGACAGAATTATTTCTGAATTAAAATATAGATTAGTGAGAAACCTATATGCTTGTCAGAAGAAAGGAAAACTACTGGGTATTTGCTGCTTTACACTTTCTAGCATGGTATCTCTTTCAATGCAGTTGAATGCATTTTTAAAATCAATCTTGAGAGAAACTTTATTACTGTCATGATATTTATTCATGAAGGTACGTACCAAGTAAATGGTGATCTCACAGAAGCCTGTTAAAGAGGCCTCTGAGCAAAATTACCGGTATTTCACGTCCAATATAGAATGGGACGCTAAGGACCACAGCAGTTAAAGAGCGTCCATAAATAAAGCTCAATTTAGTTCTCACAGCCATTCGGAATGCCATATCCAAACTGGCGAGGACGGAAGTATGCAGTAGTTTTCTCGTAGGTGCCTGCAGGCCAGTTTAGCAGCTAATCTTCTATAAACATCCCCTATTGCAATGGAGCGCATACCTCCTCCCTTCTTCTCAAGTGCAATCGGGAAAGTCCCATACAGAATTGAACAAATGGTACTATTCACTTATCACTGCACATGTGATTGCACAATTTGGTTAGGGTTTGTAGAAGTCGCCTTCCAGCATCTCCAGCAGATTTGGAAAGCAGGTCCTTGAACAAAACTTCAATCAATGCAGTGGGGCCATACTGGGTCACCGAAAAAACCCACAAAGTGTCGTCAAACACTTTTCAGCAGGAAACGCATGACAACCATCTTCTGGGGCAGAAAAGGATTTTTTTAGTGGAGTTCTTGGAAAGAAATGCCACAATGAACACTGAAAGGCATTGTAACACAACTAACAAACTTGAAAAGGACCATTCAAAACAAACGTCGTGGCATGTTAAGCAAGTGGCTTGGCTCGAAGCGCTTTGGCGATGACGAAGAGTTGAAAAGCAGCGTCGTGGGCTGGCTTCAATCACAGGCGCTAGAATTCTACGATTGCGGAATTTCAAAGCTCATCAAACGCTACGACAAGTGTCTGAATGTAACTGGAAACTATGTGGAAAAATAAATTAGAGTGTGTACTTTCAAAGTATTGTAAAACAAATTCTGTAACTTCATTCACATTTTTTTAAAAAAATAAATGGAAATTACATTATGAATAGTCCTCTTGCTATAAACTTATAGCATACTTAAAGCGGAACTCTAAAGGTTACCGGCCGAAAAAGTCAAAATCGTTAAAAATTATTATTATGCTTATTATACTGATTTATTTTTGCCACAGCTTTCTATACAGGTTGAGTTTGAAGTCCACCGAGAAACCTCAGGAGGTGATTCCTGACGGAAATGGAGCACAAAAGTTCATACCACCCTGTGTCCAGAAATGCATAGTTTCATGGTAGACGACACTGACAAACGACATCAAACAAAGAGCCCTGGCACACAGTACATGGCCTGCATCCCATTCAAGTCACAACAGATGTTCAAAGTGGCCTCCATGAGATGCAATGCACACGTTCACACGTCCTGGCGTGGATTGCCTCACTCGTTCGAATGTTCTGGCTGTATCCGAATATCATCATAATATACATGGACGCGCTGTTGAAGGGTCTGAACATCAGGAATAGGCTCACCGTACACAATGCTTTTCAGGTGCTCCCAGAAGTAAAATCCAGAAGGTTTAAGTCCGATGACCGAGCAGGCCATGCAGCAGGGCCTCCACGTCCTATCCAACGTCTGGGGAAGATGTTTAGGTGTCGACGAATATTGATGTGGAAGGGGGCTGGCGATCCATCGTGCTGCAGCCACATTGCCTGTCGTATTGCCAAAGGCACATCCTCCAGCAATGAAGGAAGAGTGTTTTGCAGGAAGTCCAGATACGTTCTCCGTTAGGCGTTGTGGAAGAAGAACCGGTCAAAGTAGGTCGCGGCCAATAAACCCTGCCCAATCATTGATGTTGAACCACTGCTGATGAGACACTTCAACCATTCCAAGAGGATTTTCTATAGCTCACAGGTGACGATTATGCAGGTTAATGATACCTTCTCTACCAAAGGTCACTTCATCGGAGAAGAGGACTGAAGAAGAAATTCCATAATGGTGATTGGCCTGTTGCACAAACCAGCAATAGAATCTTTCTGGTGGAGGAAAATTCGCCGGCGATTATCCCTGCACACATTGAAGGTGATAGAGATAATAGCGGTTGTCATGTGGGATACAGATAGCCATTCTTTGGCTTACACCATGTTGGCGGGCCAATTTCCTGACGCTTGTAAAAGGTTGTTCACGGTATCATGGAGAACATGTTCCTCCACATCTGGTGTACGCACTGTCCGCGGCCGCCGTGAACGTTCGTCTGCCTCAAAGGACCCATGCCCACACAAACGCCGAAAAACGGCTCCAAATGTTGTGTGATGTGAGTGGTGCTGTCTGTCAGGGTACGTGGCTCGGTACATCTGTGCTGCCTCTCGACCGTTTCCATCTGCTTGGCCATATACGAACACCATCTCGGCTTGTTCCTGAAATGAATACCGGACCATTGTGCTTCTACGTTGCTTAAATCACACTATCTGCAACACACAAAACGCAAGTTATGCAAGTTATGAGAGAATGTTGACAGTGCCATCTACCGTGGAAACTAATGTATTTCCGGACACAAGGCGATATGAACTTCTGCGTTCCATTTCCAGTCAAGAACCACCGCCTGAAATTTGTCGGTGGACTTAAAACTCATCTTGTATATTGTAGTATGTTATGGTTATTTAAGTGATCATGTTGTCAGCTCTAGTGCTATGAAGGTCAAACAAGAACGACGGCCAAACAACAACAGACTAGAGCTCACCATTGCGCATGTACCAATGTATACTGCTATTTCTACACAACTTTCAGCTGGATACTTTATAATTTAATATTCAGGGCTGTCTAAAATGTGGTATATGACACATGTTAAAAGTGATTTTACTTTGCCTTTCAGCCTCGTTCCGAAAACATTCCTACTCACGAAATAAAACTTCACTTTTAACACCTGTATCATAAATAACTGTCACACAGCAACACCATCGCAATTTTATGAAATAAAGCTTTAGATTATCAAAACCTTCATATACAAATGTCACCTAATCACAAAGTTAGATTTTGAAACCGAGCGGGATGGTTCAGACGGTAACGTTTGTGGCGCGCATTTGGGAGGATCCGGGTTCGATCCCCGAGGACAGCCCACTCTGATCTATAGCTTTTTCGGGAGTTTTCCCGGGTCGTCAGGCGAACGCCGGAGTGGTTTCTTTCATCCCCCACATTTCCTGTCCCTCCATTTTGTTCCTTTAATCATTTCATTCATCCTTCACCTCGTTTGGTCTATTTCAGGGTTGGGAGTGTCGGCGATGGTGTTTCGGTGCAGTGTGGCAGGGTAAAGGATGCTCCCTGTGAATCTTCTCCGTCCCTCGGCCTTCGGCTGGTTGCCGAGTATAAGGACCGACCTTTGGGAGATTCGTTGGACCCTGTGTGGGGCGGGGTCCCCGGCCTGCCTGCCTGACTGCAGGGATGTCTATATCTAGAAGCGGTAGGGACCCTGTCATTGCTGTGCTGTCGCTCCTGGTTCCGGTCGCCCGATGTCTCCCTTCACCTCATCCCTTCCTCTCGAGGGCGTCCCCTCGTGGGGCATCAGTACAATATCCTCATTCCTGGATCGGTCTCGCATCCCTTCCGCTTCATAATCCAATCCAATCAATCATGTAAGATGGTTAGCCTAAAAGTCTGATGCGCTAGACCTGCTGAAGCTGAAAACGCAGAGATACGATCAAAGGCTTCATTAAAAGTTCTTAGAACACTTTCAGTGGCATAACAGGTCTTTTAATAACTTTAAATTTTTAAACAAATTTGTAAAAGTAATACAAATTATATATATACACCAGGTGAGTCAGCTGCCCCTAGGTATTCGTATCTATGCAATCCGCAGTTTATGCTCTAATGTGAAAACATTGAACCCTTTAGCAAACCAACTGTTATTGTAGCTCTGCCATTTTGTTCGGTATATACGCAAGCACCATTAATGATTAAAAGCCTGAATGAGCCACGGAGCTGCGAAAGGCTTAAAAAAAAGCTCTTCATGGAATATAATACTTGCAAGGAAGTAGACGAATGTTCTCCCGGAGAGCGCGGCAGAACGCGTGGATTCCGGCCGAGTGGGTTAACTGACGACATGTGGTGAAGCAAAGGTTAGCTTTGAGATTCGAATCTAATATTTACATCACATTGTTTTAGTTCCTTTTTTCTTTCTCCTTGTGTTTATTTTCTGTATTTTAGTATACTAATTTATTTATTTTTGTTATTGGTTCTCCTGTGAGCCAAAGACACAAGAATTACAATCATATAATAATTGTGGATCATGTTTACCCTAATAATCTGTACCATATCTGGTGTTGTAAATGTGTTACGTAGTTAGCTTTCATTCTTTTGGGGGCATGTCCGCGCTATTAAATCTAACAGTTTTTTTCATGTTTAAACCTTATGTTTCATTTCATCTACTGACAAAGGAATTGTAAATGTGCTAAGTTCACGAGTAAACAGCATAATAAATTGTTAAAGAGCGTGGATTTCATCAATGAAGTAAATGTTCAAAATGACGACCCCCTTCATAAATGCACATTTGGGTACGTTACCGGAGAGAGCTTCTTGCATGCTGTAACATGCGCGGTGTAATCTGCCTGCATTCTTTACGTATGAATGCGCGTAAATGATTTGGATTTTGCGGTTCTTGACTGTAGACCCGTTCCTTTAAATGATTCCACAGAAAGAAATCTAGTGGGGTGAGATGACGTGATTTAAGGAGCCATGCAATTGGGCCTCCTCGGCCAATCCATTTTTGCGGATATGTTCTATGTAAGCGATTCCTTACAACCAGTGACCAGTGTGGTGGAGCTCCATATCACTCGCGCTTGAAAGTCGCGTCCGTGGAGTGCCTGGTGTAGTTGTAGACGGTATGGATGATATTTATTACGGTGCAATATGCGCATTACTGAGGACCAACTTAGACTTATTTGCAGATCTTGTGTTATGGTCCTTGAACTGGTATGTGGATTGTTTTCTATTTCGTTTCGCACAGCTGCTTTATTGCCTCTAGAGGTTACTGGAGCATCGCTAGCAGGCGGTGCTCATCCAAATCATCCTGTTTCACGACGGCATCTTTCAACCCTTCGTAAAGTGTCTACAGTAGGTGCCCTCCTACCTGGAAACCGTTCTTCATACAAGTGCTTTACTGGCAGTGCATTACACCTTGTTTCTCCATATATTAACAGCATGTCAACACTACTCGTCGTTTGTATAGTTATGACAGCAGCCGTGTCCCGTAGAAAGGTTTCAAATACTCAGTAGAAAATGGAGAGTTTATTCACGCCAAACATTGACGCAGGTGCAAATAGCTAAAGCCACTTTGCATGTGTGAAGTGTTTTAAACTTGTCTGAATGGACCAAGTATAATACCGAGCACAATAAAATACCTACTACGAAGCGTAAATTGTCCACCTATCAGTGGAAAACATGCCGATTATTCTATTTTGTACACACTTATAATTTTATAAAAATGTTCTTTGTATCATAATATCAAATTATAGGCCCAAAGAGCTAACACAAAAGGTAATAAAAACTTTGAACTTAACACGAAGGATTTGAACCGGAACTGAAGTGGCTCACTGGTAAATGTACCATGATAATACCATTCGGGCAATCCTACCTTGCGAGCTGCGGTTCGCATACGAATAAGTAATTGCAGGACTCAGACCCCACCTCGAATCTTTACATGCTCTTTGCAGTTTCATACAGTGTTTGGAGCTCGTTTTGGTAGTTTTAACACAAATAAACAAACTGCATCAGCCATTTCAATTACTGTATGAACCGAAATATGCCATAGTTTGTGACAGAAGGGAAATTATCTACCTAATTCTTAGCATTTTTTGACAAGGCTGTACAACGAACCTTTGTTGACTGACGGCTTAAATCAGTTGTCGCACTGCGTAGATCTGCCATTTTGTTTTGAAATAGTTTTGTCAACCGATGCATGTGATAAGTTGCTCCTTCAGGGGCGTTTTCAAAGATTTGTATGAATGTATGCTAAAGAACAAAAAATTGTAAAATCAGCTAAAAGTGTTTCTGCAACTCCCAGTGTCAGGGTGGGATGTTTTTGGCATCGACATACATGGCGATTGCATTCTGTCCCGTAAAACACTTATGCACTGAGTTATCTATCCCTCCTCTATTAAGTGTTCTGCAAATCAGCCATTAGAAGGCATTGAAGAAAGGCGTAAGTCACATATGTCGCTCAGCACGTTGCATAAATTCTAAAATAAATAGGGGCAGCTGACTCACCTGGTATATATATGCGGAAAGTATACTTACCTTCCATTAGGGGAAAACACAAAATCAGTATAACCAAAAACAGTCATAAATATGGGAGTATATAGTGGTTCTCAAAATGCAAGCGCCCTCCTTGGGGAGGAGTGAGAATAGATTTACAGCGAGGACAGAGACATCTTACTTAGAAGAAAAAAGAAACATCTGGTCTGATGTAATGACAATGAGTAATAATAATTTATTGTGAGCAATATTTCTGATATAAACTTTCTGACATCGTCATTGTGTAAGTTAATTAAACATTACGCTAGACTCCCTAATTATATTCTGTCCGGCGGGAGAACGAAGTAGACAAAACTAGGTGACTCAACCGCAGCTCGTCGTCTTCATGGTTGTGTGACGCTTCCGCTCTCTAAACACTTCCTTGGAAAATATCACAACTGGGCTCTGAAAGCTCACTTCGTTTTTGCTAAAGCACAAAATAGTGAGTGCCAACCAGTTATAAAACATGCACTTTATTGAATTTCTAACAAAAATCATTCATACGGCGCGTGCAATTGGGTTACTAAGAGGGAATGACGCGAAAACAAACAGTTTGAAAGTTAATAAGGCTGAACATGTTAATGTTACGAAGTATAAGCGCAGAAAACCGGTACGAAGTGACGAAAGGACAATAATACTGAATGTATTTAACAAGCTGTGAAAAGTATCCAGAACGTGCTATAAATGAAGTGGTGAAATTAACATCCGAGTTTACCGGTGTGTCAGCTACAAGCATTTACATTGTGCTTAAAGAGAAGTCCACCGCTGGTGAGGTTAGAAGCCCCGGCAAGAAGAGACCGCACTCCAGGCAAGTGTTGGATGTTGTGTGCGAAGATTTTGTGAGGGCAGCAGTCCGCCGTAAGGTTCACCAGTTCATTGCTAGTAATAAACCCCCATCTTGGCGGTGCTCTTGGCGGTTACCTCCGATCCTGGCCTTCCAGATTTAAAACTATCTTCCCTCCACAAACTGCTGCTGGAAATTGGTTTTGAGTTCGTGAGCAGAATAAAGTGTATTATTATGGACAAAATGGCATTATTTTATGGCGGAGAGATTTTCTCTGTAAAATAAAAGAACTTCGGAAAATTGGAATGCGTACTGTTTGGACGAACCCTTGGTAAATGAGGGGTACACGACAGCCAAAGCATGGACTGATACCACCATAAAATCAATCAAGCAAGCATTTCAGCCGGGTTTAAGTGCAGGGCTTAAAAATCCTACGGGGAGGGGTTAGCGCTTATTAGTGCTGCACATAGGAAGTGAAGATGGTTTTGTTAAGGATGGCGAGCTTGTATTTGTTACCAAAACAACCGGAGACTATCACGAAGAAATGAATGGTGACATTTTCAAATCCTAGTTTGAAAAGGTTCTCCACAAATTATGCCCAAATAGTGTCATCATGATGGACAAGGCCGCCTACCTCGCTGTGAGGTTAGAACGTATACCAAACCGTTCTTGGAGAAAAGCTGATATAGCGTGGCTAGAGAGTAAAAGCACTGCTTTCGACGAGTCTGGTGAAGACGAACTTCAAGACGTGCGTGAGTCGATGCAGTATTCCGCATTGTAACATCTGAAAAGTGGAGTGTTTAGGGAAGAACAAAAAATTTGGTAGTTGGAGGGTATTGTCGATGTCAGGGTGGAAAAATGAGTGATAAATCTGGGTGATGAGTCTAGCGACACAGGGACATCCGCTCT
Organism: Deroplatys truncata; assembly: GCA_030765065.1. Classification (NCBI taxonomy): domain Eukaryota; kingdom Metazoa; phylum Arthropoda; class Insecta; order Mantodea; family Mantidae; genus Deroplatys; species Deroplatys truncata. The sequence goes on from CM060990.1 coordinate 168,512,569, forward strand.
GGAGGGTAGATATGTCTTACGGTTTACCAGTTATGCAAAAGTCATTCGGAGTGAAGAGGACTTTTGGGGACATTCCCAGAAAATTCAAGATAAACATTTCATTTCCCATGAAAATATCTTAAACATATGCTACTTTAATCAAAATCGTTAGAGCCATTTTTGAGAGAATAAAAATGTTCGAAAAATGTTTCATGTAAAGGGTAATTTGGGTTGGGGGATTTTTCTGAAACTTTTCGTATCTCACCTTTGGAGGTTACTGAATCTAAATACCAATTCTGATATTTATCCGACTTTTGGTTTTTGAGTTATGCTGTTCACAGACACATACAGGCACACTGACGCACGCACACACGGATCTTTTTCTAAAAATGCTTTTTGTTGTTCAGGGGGCCTCAAAACATGCATTTCCGGTGAAATATCGGTATCGAATTTTTGGGTGGAATGCACTATCTTCTTTACCTACTTTGTACGTAGCAGAGAAAGTAAAAATGACAAAATATTGAAACATTCAAAACAATAATAACGGATACTTCGGAAATGGCTGATCCCACAAAAAAATTAGTCAAGGTAAATTGTATATTTTAAAGAGATCTGCATTCGTTTTTATGTTCCATTTATATGCCGCCTTTAACATCTAAGGTCATATCGGTGGCTTTGCCTTTGGAACAATTGTTATTCGACAACGATGTTCACTCGCTTACAGTGATGTTGGTCTTTGGGTAGGTATTACTTTTGGTTATTACATTAAATTCACATTCACTCTGCCATTCATATGTCCTAACTCTTGGGAGGATGGGGAATAATCCTGGCTATAAGAAATTCCCACTCTCTAGGCGCGAATCGAACCCGTGACCTCTGGATTTGGAGGTGCATGCTAACCACCAGACCAGAGAAGCAATCATCTGTATTTTTGTCTAGTAAGCTTTTGTCTATCTCTTATGGTTCACCTGTTATAAAAAACTCCTTCTGAATGAAGAGATCTTCACAGCCTATTCCCAGGAAATTCAAGATATACAATTTATTTGTCAATTTAATCAAAATGGTTTTAGCCGTTTTTAAAAAAAATAAAAGTTCCGATTTTTTTTATTTTTCCATGTAAAGGGTAGTTTGGGGTGGGAGAATTGTCTTGAAAATCCTCATATCGCATCTTTGGAAGACACTGCACTTAAATATGTACCATGTTTGATATTCATCCGACTTTTCGTTTTTGAGTTATGCTGTTCACACATACAAACACACGCGCGCATGAACCTTTTTCTAGAAAAATACTTTGCCTTTGTTGGATTCAGGGGATCTCAAAACAAGTATTTTCGGCGAAATGTTGATATTGACTGTATGGGTGAAATGCAATGCTTCCTCAGCCTGCTACGTACGTAGTGAAGAAAGTAAAAAATCACCCAAGTCCGATGTAGAGCGTAGGCGCTAACTCGGGCAGCATCGGGAATTGCCAGGTTTGGCGCGCCATACTTTTTGAAGTTTTTAGCTGATGTTTAAGTTCGCATTAAAATCTGCTGTTTTTTTTGTATATTTTAAATTTTAAATTGAAAATTAAATTTATTGGTATATTGCTGCAGCCGTACGTGACATAATTTGATTTCTTAACCATAATAACCATTGTCCATAAATAATTATTAACCTAAGCATAAATGCAAAGCAGTACGCCTATAGCTGGTCCCAACCTTAAAAGACAGTATGGAGGTAAATGGGATATCTCTGTCTCCATCTAACGCATGCATGTTGCTATTGCCTTCGTCCTTATCTACTATCGCGCTGTCGTCAAGTTGCTAATAAGTAATAACATGGTGTAAATATGCAGCTGTTATGAATTTCAGCTCTGAACACATCCTATGCAGAATATTTTTCTGTATCAGATTATATTATTTTTAGAACCTTTATAGATTTCTGTGGGCACAAATTTCTAAAGAAAACGAGTTTTTCAGAAAAAGTCCGATGTTTGCTCTTTCTATGCTTAACACACAGTAACTAGTAAACTAAAGGGTAGAACGCAACAATATTTTTTCTTGGCTAGAGTAAACTAGTGTGCTAACACCTGCCCAGTTTGCATTCTCTACCTTTAATACGATGAGCATTATAATTTTTTAATTAAATATTTTCGGAAAATATTTTCTACCTATGCAGTAGAAAAGTCAGCCAGCGAGAAACTTTTTATTGGGTTTACAAGGGGTCCCAAGCAGAGAAAATAGGAGGTTTGGAGGCAGTTTTTTTTTAAAAAACCAGAATCCTGTACCTTCTTGCATTCATTGTGTATGACAAACAAAAGTGATCCGTATATTCAGATAACAGACTAGGCGCGAGGTAGAAGTCAGTTAAGGTTAACATCAGTTGTAAGAAAGTGAGTACGTTTATAGTGTGAAGTGTTATGTAGGTTATTTATTTAACATTTTACATAAATTTGCGTTATTTATGGTTATGGAGGGAGAAGCTAGGAAGAGGCGAAATGTTGGTAAACTAAGAAGAGTAATGAGTGTGTTAGACTATTAAAGTAAAATGAGTATTAGTAAGGCAGTAAAAGAAACAGCTAAGGCTAGACCGGTGTTCAGAAACAGTAGTGTGTAGGATAAAAAAGGAACGAATGAAAGGATATCTAAGAATCCAAAAAAGAATGGGGGAAACAAAAATACGCTAGATTAAGCCAAACAATGAAATAGCGCAAAGCGCAGAACGGCACATCGTTCATTATTTGCTGTTTGAAAACATTCCACCCACGTTGAATGTGATTTTATCAAGGAAAAATAGTGACGATACCTTACCAAATTATAGCTTTTATAATTTTATATCTCCAATTTCTTTGATAATATATATTTTTATGCCTGTAAAATCGTATTTCGAAGTACTAAAAATACAAAGAGGAGATTTAAAGTGCAAGTGAAAATTAAATGTCTTACAATTGCCTTAAATAACAGTGCAGATACTTCACTATTTGGTGATGTATCATTCGCAAGAAGGCATTGAATTGGTAGACCAATCGTAGCTGGGCGCCAAAGTGCGAGCGTACATGTGGTAACGGCTGTCTTTTAAGCGTGAGACACGATGTAGAAATCCACGCAGAATTAACCCCTTTTATTAATGAAAAGAGCATTACAGGACTTTCTTTATTACTTTAATATACTGATATCATTGGTTCTGCTTTGGACATGATCGAAGCCAAACACGGTTTTAAACCAGAAATTCAGCATCTTAGAGCGACGATCTCCGGTATACGTAAGTATTACGAGGGTGATCTAGAAAGTAACGATCGTTTGCCTGTAATGTACTCAGAAAAAATATGTCATTAAAAAAGCAGAATATGTCACTTACAAAATTGAAGTTTGCTTGATTTCTCCACATAATCACGTCCGTTATTTAAGCATTTATCACACATGTCCACGAGTTTTAGAGTTCCCGTGTCGTAATCAACTGCCACCAGTCTATTGAGCCAAGACATTTGGACACAATTTCACAATCAAAGAACGAGAAATGTTTGGAAAATAAATCTATAACTCATTTAGTGTTACACGTATGTCTTGAACGATTTTATTATTCACTTCATTCTTCAAACCATCTGTGATGAGTGACGGACGTCCAGGTCAAGCTTCGGCATGCACATTTGTTAGTCCATTGTTGAACATTTCACACCACTTTCTCATATTTCTTTCGTTCGATACTGTATCACCACCATACACTTCCTTTAGTTAAAGGTAAATTTCTGCAGGTTTCAACTTCCGAGCATTCAAATATCCATTATTTCTCACCTCACGCGGGACTTGGTATCAAAAGTTCATTTTGAACAATCACAGAATGCACAATAACAATCTATTCGTACTGTTAATGGCATAAAACTGAGCAAAGATGTCGAGGGAACTATTCAACCTTGGATATAAGTATGACATCGATCTGCGCTCCTCGATTACAAGGAATAGTGAACATTTTTCAAGACCCAAGATAAAGGTTAGGATAGTTCAGTTTTTGTGCAGTTTTTGTGACGTTATTTTTCTGGTGTATTGAGGAAATAATTGGGTGTTTTATGACTACAGGATTGAAAGTTTGTTTATATTGGTACAAGGGTTGAAGGCATACATAAATACATAAGACGTAAGTGCAGGTTTCATACAGGATTTCCTCGGAGTTCGTTCCGATAAATGACTGGATCTTCTGTATCTGTCAAGAGTAGTACATCCAGGATCCACTTTACAAAGATAGCGGCATGAGACCACAAAGCGAGTGTGTTTAGCTTGTCATATTCTCAGCTTCAGCCACAGATCCTCTTCTTCGGCATTGGATGAGGAAGCTGCAGAAAGATTAGTATGCTGCTACTGTGTAGCCATTCTCAGAATGGCTCTCAACTTCTTTTCCACCTGATTTGAGACATTGCTTTTTAACCTTTTCGTTACAAACGACGTGGTCAGAATGTCCGCGGTAGAATTTTATAATATTCGTATTTACGTTCCAGAAGAGATGCAATAAGTAATCCGACTTCTTCGGCGAGTTTCCATCTAAATTGAAAACTTTTTGTTGTTGATAACAATAATCGACGTATAATTCACAATAGTCCACGACAGGTCGCGGTCTCAAAGATCGCTATCGGTTAATTAAGGATGTAATTAAATTATTATTATTATTATTATTAACTTAATTATATTTACATTGCATGATAATATACTCTTCAACTTTATTAAAGTGGAAAAACATTGTTGCAAAATAGATGACTGCAAGACAGTAATATTCGCAGAATTATCATTGAACACAAAATTGGTTATAAACATTTATACGATGGAAGTTAAATTTTTTACCATAATACTTCAGTGAACAAGATTTTAACTTCAGACTTTTGGAAAGATTGGTATTATGCAATCCCTAATAAATATATCCACTTTTACAAAATATAAGAGAAGGTACTTTGTAACTCAAAATGTGAGTTTAAAGGGGTAAAGGTTCTTCTTACAAGGTAAAGGCTAAATTCGGTATTCCAGTACCGACTGGATAATATTATTATTAAACGCGTATTGTTCTAAATTTCCATTTTAAGAATGTAAAACACACTCAGGCTTAAGGGACTTGAATAAAAGTTCATTGCTTTATAATTAAAAGGGCGCTTTAAAACTCTATTGAAATGGCGATGCTTAGGTTTCTATAAAAGAAACATCGAGCGAGTTATCTTGAGATGTTTTTTTACGACATGCCTCGTACACTCAGGAACAAATTTTCATTCAAGTCTTTACTGGCATCGGAGAGTCGAAAAATGAGGTTTAACCGACTGGATTTGAAAATCTGCGTACTTGACATTTCTTTCAATAAACTTTCATTACAGTGCTCATGAAACGGGAGGACAGACTGTGATCAGACAAGTGCTCTGAAAGATCTCCCCAGTTGCAAATATCAGCAGTTCCATCTCTCAGTCCATCAAGAGAGGCATGCAAATGATTTTCAAAATCGTGTGGAATACTGCCAAATGGTTCTGTAGCTAGGCGATGAATTTGTGTAGAAGGTGCTGCTTAGAGATAAAGCTATTTTTACATATAATGGGAACATAGGCTTACACAGTGCGCATTTATGGGCAATAGAGAATCTGGAATGACTCTGACACTCTGTCAACTCTGATATCCATATAGCTGATGCAGTATCAAGATATAGTGTACTAATATCAGACAGCAGGCCAAATCCCTGTATTTCTTTTATGGTCAAAATCACAGCAGCTTTTGAGACTATCGCCCCGCTGAACATAGGTCAAAAGACATCATGCAGCATCTCCATGCTGGATGTCAGCTTAGAGCACTATGGTGCGTAGCTCAGAAGATCCCATACCATGGTGTTACGGTGCGGACGAAGCCAGGAATTAATAAAGCAAAATAGCACGTAAACATAAGGATGTAAACGAGTTACCATGCGTACTTCAGCTGATTTTGGTAACAGTCTTACGAGATATCAACCAAGTGATGTTTGGTTCCTAAACCAAACTTCGGGCCATCCTTATTCTGCGGCCTTCCTCCCTGAGGCTGGTATCATGAAACTGTTATCAATTTCTTGCTGCCAGATAGTTGTCAGTTTTGAAATAAACCTTAACTGTTATCAAGCAATAAAAGAATGCTTCAACATTTGAATTTCAGTCTACTTGGGATGAACTGATTAATCGATGATCGTATAAGGTTCTACACTTAGTTCTTCAGCAACACTAATTAAATATTGGTTTTTCAACTTATCTTTGGTGGAAGGTTCATGTTTTTGCCAATACATAACAAAACTAGTGTGATCACTTTCATCTTCATTCTGACGTTCACCTTTCAAATTGTTGTCAAGCTTTCATGCAAAGACGTTCGTTTTTGTATGCTTCATGTATTTTAACATTGTAGGTCAGGTTGGATAATAAATAAATAATTGAAATGAATGCACAGTGATCCCGGGAACCTAAAGTGCTAAGAACCTGATACTTATCTGAAGGAAACTTTCTTAAAAGCTTCCGCCAGGCAGCTTGGCGAAAATGCAATTAGGTTCAGGCCTTGCTAAGTGAGGGCTATGACAGGTTTCTTACCTTTGTACAACATTTTACTTTACCTGCTACTTGCCTAAGGTACATGAAGTGTTTCGATAGATCCAAATATTCGATATCGTGATTTCATTGGAAATGCAATTTGAAGGTGGCCTTATTTTAAGAAAGAAAAGCTTGTAGGAAAATGGTATATATTGTGTGAACAAAGGATAGATTGCACACCAACTTTGTTATTATATCGAGCATCCTTCAACGCATACTGGATGAAATTTCACCAACTCAATCATCCCAAACAAAACTTCTCTTGAAGTTGAAGCACTTTTTTCTTTTCTTTCTTCTTTTCTCAGAAACAGCTCTGGTGTCATAATGTTTAGATATATAATCAGGAAAATGTGTATATAGAAATTTCCCTGAAGTCCCCTTCGAACTAATTGAGCTATATAACATGAGAGATAAACAAAGTGTTATCAAACAAGAAATTCAGAGCCCTTTAAAGTACGAAATTTGTATCAATAACTGTTTTTGTAGCATTAGTCGTTTCCCAAATATTCATTGCCGTATGTTTATTTTTTCTCATATTGAATTTTACTTTCCTGTACTGTGACACGTTTGGAAATGTCAGATATTTCTTTTATGTGTTTTGTTTCGTTTCTTTTTTTTTTGGCTTGAGGTCGTTACTGTTAACAGTTGTGTATTGTTTCCATAATTTTCATGCTACCAATTCTGCATTGCCTAATGTGAAATCATTTCTAGGGAGAATACTAGTCGTGATTAAGTTAAGTATAGACGTATTTTTGAATCGGTAGTGATACAGAGAGGCATGTGAGCATCACATTCAAACTTTTATGTGTGGCAGACTTAATTAATGTTGTTCATGTTTTCAAATGAGACTATAATCTGCTGTTTTCATAGGTAGGTACCTGTGGACGGCTTATTCAACTGGTATATTTAATCTTACTCGCATTTATCACTTCATTAAAGGTGTACTACAAGTCTAAAGCATTGGGAGGTTGAAATAAATTAACAGAACCCTATTCCTTATCGTGTTGTTCATCTGAAAACAGAATGAATTTCAATAATTGTACGGTTTACAGCAGGAAGGAGACATGAACATATGCAGAACAGACGCTGGAACACGTTAAGAATTTCGTGTTACTTAGGACTCACGTTTACGGTGAACGGTAAATAGAGGAAGCAAATTGATGTCATGAAACACAAGGCAGGAGTGAAAGCAGCAGAGATTCTCCGGATGCGTAGCAGAATTTCAAATATATCTGTAAACTTATTCGATATAGGGGCAACTGTTAGGTCCACAATAACGTACGGGCCAGAAATATGGGGGTGGGAACAACAGGCAATCTGGAGCAAGAGAGGACCCGATTTTTTAAAGGAATTCTGCGGGAAGGAAGAGGTATTGTCAGCAGCCGAATAATGAGATAATTTGGGGCACATAGCGAGACGATAGAGTACAACATCAAAATAGTTAAATATTGGACGAGAGTTGTTCATAGGAACAATCTCTACTTAGGGCAGTCTGCTACATGAACAATTGGGAATGGGAGGGAATTCGACATAGACATCAATATTAAAGAAAAGTTTGGAAACCATAAGGATGAGTTACATTTGAGAAATAAGAGTATATGGAGGAAAATTAAGAACTGTCTTTGGAATACTGATAGGCAACAGACAATTGCGCAATGCACGGAAAACCAGAGCAGGGTACCGCCTCGAATAGGGTTAAGGCATGTTGGGCGATACTGGCAGGGTGGGAAGAGGAGGAGAGGATATGTAAATTTCTACTAACGGCAAGACAGATGAGGATTGAGAAAGCTGATATCAGGGGAGGGGTGTAAATAGAGTTAAACGTATCCTACAAAGTGTGGGTGTTAGTCTTTATAAAACAACCATAGTACTATTTGCCAGAAGAAGAGAGATAAAGGGATTAGGACTTCTATATCTTCAGGTAAAGAACTTAAAATGTCTGAGGAAGTCAAATACTTGGGAATCACGTTTGACTCCAAGATGGAATGGAATCAGCATCTCAATAAAGCAATACAACGTGTGAAAAGAACTTTTGAAGTAGTTAGAGCACTTATGGTAAAAGATGCGGACTAAGGCCTGCTATGATCCATTGGATATATATCAGGATAATCATACCATTGATAACTATGGAGCACTGATTTGGTGGCCTAAGGCTCTTCAAACAGGCTCTAAAAGTCAACTAAATAAAGTTAAAAACAGCATGTATGACTAATATAGGGGTTATGAAAGCAGCTCCTACTGCAGCAATGTAAACAATCTTGAACCTGACTCCATTGCATTTAGTTGTAATGAAGGAGGCAAGAATGACACTCTATAGACTGCAACACACTAAATAGCTGAGAATTCCTGAAATAGACTCTGGTTTGCTAAAAATTAGGAAATGCTTAGGAGATGTATCTTTAGACATGCCGTCAGACTATATAATTCCAATTAAACATTTTATAAAGAATTTATTGATCCTAAATGCTGGACGAATAAAACTCTGGAAACTCCTGAGAAAACTTTGATGTGGTTTACAGACAGCTCAAAGGATAGCTCAGGAGCAGGATGCGGAGTATATGACACAAGACTGAGGTGCAAAAAGTTTTCTTCCCTTGGGTGAATATGCTACTGATTTTGAAACAGGAATTTATGCCATTATTCAATGCATATATGAAAACACAAGGAGAGCTTACACTGGTAAACAGATCCTTATCTTCTCAAATACGCAGGCTGCACTTAAGGCTCTAAGTAGTCATAAAATAAAGTCAGGACTGGTTTTAAACTGCCTAAACTTGCTCACAAGCCTGGCAGAACAGAATGAAGTTCAACTCATCTGGATGCCGGGTCATAGTGGCATAGAGGGAAATGAAAAAGCTGATGAACTTGCAAAACAAGGAGCAGCTTCACAATTTATTGCGCAAGAGTCGGCTCTAGGAACACCTCGATGTTTAGTAAGGGAGGCTATTAGGAGTTGGTTCAATGTAGAACATCATAAAACCTGGCTTAAAACTCCAAGAAACAAACATAGTAAACTATTTATTAGAAAACCATGTAACAAAAGAGCTGAAAGCTTACTCAAATATATCAGACTTCAGCTGAGAACAATTATTTCATTTCTCACAGAACATGCTCCTGTGAAAAAAACATCTTAACACGACGGGAGTGTTTCAGTTAACTTAGACTGTGCAAGAAAGAAACTGAAATAGCCCAGAAAATTATATGCTCCTGTGAGCCAAGGCTCGCAGGAGATATATTGCTTTTGGGAAAATGTACTTAGAACAAGAAGAATTTGAAACCATATCTGTTATGAGATTGTATTCCTTGGTAAAGGGTGCGGGTATAATGAATTGGCTTTAAAACGATACAGGTAACACAATAAGCCCAAGGCTGAAGTGCGTCCGGAGCAATGACGGAAATCTGTATCGTATAAGACAAGACAAGACTGGGTGTTGGTGCTTGACTTTTGTCTTTTTATGTAATTATTCAGGTTGTGTTATTCTGTTACATTTATCTATCTTTCTAGAATGTTGTTCACGTAATATAATAGGCCACACGAATATCTTGTAATAAAGTTTATCATTGGAAAATAGAATTAGACTGAAAAATTCAGTACCATAACCGAGATTCGAACCAAGGATCTTCGGCTTTCCGTGCTGTTGTTCTAATCAACTGAGCTACCATAGGTAAGTCCCGGTAATTATCATGCCAGCATGTTGCACTGGCAGCTCAGTTGGTTAGGGCAACCGTACGAAAAGTCGAAAATCCGGGATTTTCAGTCTGATTTTACCTTTCCAACTTGAGCCTACACATGGCATGTGTAGAAGAACAACTATCAGAACTTAGTATTTTTTTGTTCTGATTTCATCTCCTATGTTCCCTTTGTTTATCTTATTCTGTTATTGTATGGGCATTTTGTTGCTTTCTTTATTGTTGTATTATAAAAGCACATACAGTCTGTTGCATTCCTGCGATTGCCAAGCATCAATGTTTGTACTTAAATTGATATAAATACATTTATTTATTCGGTCATTAATCTGAAAACAGCAAATTTGCCTCAGCATTTTTATGCATACAGACGATTCAGAAAATGTTGGTCCCTTTTCAAGTGGAAGTTCTCAGGAAAGTAAGAGAAGGCACATAGGAAAAGCTTGAGGCCTTAGGGGGCCATTCACAACAAAAATTAAAATTAACATAACGACGTAAACCTTAAGCATATAGTTAACGAGCAGAATGGCTCAGACAGTAACGTCTGCAGCCCGCATTCGGGAGATCATGGGTTCAGTTCCCGCGGCCGACCTTCCTGACCTATGGGTTTTTTCGAGGATTTCCCCGGGTCGCTAGGCGAATGCTGGGAAGGTTCATTAGATCCCCCGAATTTCCTGTCCGTCCATTTCACCTCCATTCTCATTTCACTTAACCTTTCATTTGCTTAGTCTGTTTTAGGGTTGAAAGTGTGGACGGGAGTCTCGGCATTGCGTGGCAGGGGAAAAAGATGCTGTATGTAACGCTTCGTTCTCCGGCATGGGGGCGGTCTCCGAGTCCTGGGATATGCAAGCCTGCAGGATGGAGGGGAGTCGGTTTCACCAGCTGCCATCCGGGGAATTTCAATCTGTAAAATGTAGGGACCCTGCCCTCCGCAACTAGTCCTACTCCTAAGCATATAGTTAACGCGATATGATGTCTTTCATAACGACAAACGGAAGTATAAATACCGCAGGAGAGCGCGAAATAGCTGAGCTAATATGGCGACTTGCGATGCGACCACCGACAGTACACACGACAAAAGAGGTTATGAATATATATCAAAATGAACAACAGCAAACTAGCCTATTAAAGCACTATCATCACAGTTCATTTTGCTGCGGCTTTTATAGATATCCGAGTGATTCCTGGACCTAGATCTTACAGAGAAAGGGATTAGCGAATCAGCACATGGCTTCGAAAACTCCGATGTGAAATGGCAGATGATCTCTAGATGAGGTGTATGGAGAATCGCTCTCTGATTGGCTGGTTCCTTATGTTTGACGTACACATAAGCATGAAAGCTTGGAGTTTGCAAATATCTATGTTTACGTTATAAGCTTACGGCCATGTTTATGTCGTCAGCCAATGTGAACGCGTGCATTAAGATAACATGAAATAAGCTTCTATACTTATGCTATGCTTATGTGTAAGTTTTACTGTGGATGGCTCCTTACACAGAACGGTTTTTTGAGGAGATACAAAAGAAACAAGGGATAAAGAATAAAAACGGTTGTGCCTCCTACATTAACAACGAGTTTTAACACGAGCGGACTGAGCTACCATGCTGGAGCTATGGACGAATATTCACCAAAGTTCTCTTAGAGAAAACTAAATTCGGCATATGTGGTGTTTCTCAACAGATAGTTCGCGACCCGGTTAAGAGACGCAGAACCCATTCTAATTCGAGACAGGCAAAATATAAGATTTCACGTTCTAAACCATGTTTGCCATCATCATGGGAACAAGTATTCTTACCGTTTGCAGTGTGTAGAATTGAATGCACGTGACAAAAAGTGTAATATTTCATAATATTCCATATTGTATGAACATCTTCATTTTTCTTAATATTATGAAAGATTTACGAATTTTCATCTTTAAAATAATTTCTTAGCAAGGAATCGGAATTTCCAGATATTCCATTCGGACGGTTTTCACATTTAGAAAACCCAAAAACCATCCTTTCCAAAAAGTCAGGTCCTTTGGAAAATGTAGGTTTTCCTGTATTTGACGGCACTTGCGAAATTACACACCCTCTATTCTTGAAGAACTTTTATTTTTGCGAACCGATGCTTTTAGTGGCATATAGTAATTAGTACTAAGCAAGGACAGGGAAACCAGTTACTCCTTTTTATTTTTTCTTAAGTTTAAGGGTTTCACCACGATTAAAATCTATTAACTCCATATAATTTGATGTGTTTCGTTATTATTAAAATGTATGGAACAAAAATCTACAAGGACTATTGTTTAAACTAATGAAGTGAACCTGCTCCAAACCCTTGAAGTATAAGATGTTTTGGCTTTAAAATACATATTTCATAATATTTTGGAAATTTTTCTTCATATTTTCATATTTGGCAGAAAATTTTCATATTTTGGCAAATTGTTCTTCATATATTGTTCGTTTCTAATTATATTAATTATTATGTTAATTTTAGAAAACATTTACAGTTAAAATGCTTAACAGTATAGATATTATGAAGGGAAAAATATTCTGCTTTTTAAAACTGTAGGCTTTTGTTTTCTTAAATATGTTCACAACTGGATATTCATAAAGTGAAGGAAATATATAAAGAGAAATCATGTATTATTGCGGGATCTAGTTATACCACATACTGTATCACAGAATGGAATGGAGTGAGAAGTGGAGGATATTCGGCACTGATCTAGGGAGTCCGGACATTGTACTGATTCCCACGATGAGGGGCACCCCAGGGAGGAAGGGATGAGTTGAAGGGAGACACCGGAGGCCAGGACCAGGAGTGACGGAGCAGCAATGGTTGGGTCCCTACATTTTCCAGATATAAACGCCCCGGCAGACCGGGGACCCCACCCCACGTGGGGTTAAATGCCCCTCCCGGGGGCGGTCCTTATACTCCGGCAATTATCCGAAGGCCGAGGGACGGAGAAGGTTCACAAAGAGCATCCTTTTACCCTGCCACCTGCATTGAAACTCCATCGCCGATACTTCCAACCCTGAAAAAGACAAAACGGGGTGAAGGATAAATGAAATGAATAATAGAATGAAATGGAGGGACAAGAAATTCAGGGGATTTAATGATCCTTCCCAGCATTCGCTTGGCGACCAAGGGAAACCCCGAAAAAACCCATGGGTCAAGAAGGTCGCCCACGGGAATCAAACCCACGAACTCCCAAATGTGGGCCACAGATGCAAACGCCTGAGCTATCATGCTCAGTTGCATTATAGAACTCACCAGGCGCGAAGAATTTCACAATTGTAAAATTTGACAATGTAGCATGTCAATTTTTGTTTGAAAATTAAAATTTCACATTTCATGACAAGCAAATTTATTTTGACTATCAGTTTTTAAAGTATCGTTTCTTAACATGACAAATGTATGCCAATGTTTAAGTTTAATTTATTATACTTCAGATGGCTCTTATTTAGATACAAGAACCGATGAAATGTTGACTGGACTCACCTATAGGATCTGCTATAGGGCAAGTGTCAAACGGCTAAAAAATTTTACATTGCAAAATATAGTGCGGTCGTTTTGAGGTGAGGCCACAGACGGTCTATGCGCGTAGCACGCTGTACTGCAGTGACCTGGATACTTTTCTGATGCGCAACTGTCTGCGCATGACACGTTCAAGGCTATCTTTATCAGCTGTGCTACAGTCGCTGTTTGTGTTCGTGCTGTAAACAGAGTTGTGATTTTGCATTTCAAAGGTGAAAGTTTATTCAAGACATTTGTGTCGTGTATGATTTGTCTTGTTATTGGTCCACTGCAATGCTTGCCGACATATTCACGATTGAACAATGACTTTTTATGTACGATACATACCTAAAAACCGAATCACGTAGGCAGGTATGTATACAATTTTAGATGAAATATCAGTTCCAGGTAGAGAAACTGTTAGGCGTCTGGTTAATGAATTTAGGACAACGGGATCGCTAAACGCTAAACCTAAGAAGCAAAAACGAGATGTTTTAACAGAGGGAAAATAGACGAAATTGGTGCGTCTATTTGTGAGGAGGAACCTAAAAAATAAAGTTTATTGGAACAATCCCCAAAATCCCCAAACCATAGACGAACTTAGGACAATATAAGAACAGAAATTATGACAATTACGCAAGAAGAACTTATGCGTGTGAATGGAAATTTCATCCGCAGATGCCAGGAATGCCTCAATGCAGATGAACATCATTTCCAACACCACTTATAACAAGGTTAGTACTCATTACAGTGCATGTTACTATCACTCGTGTGTAAGTATCGCGGGAGTTACTGAACGAAAAACCCTCAGTGTAATAGACAGTGTGCGGAGCACGCATACACGCGATCTGTGGCTTCACCATAAAACGACCGCAGTGTACCTTGAGCAGTAATATTTCCGCTTAAATGGGATAACTTTCTTTGGAATACAGTCGTTATAATAAAGTGCTTGCTGTAACATAAATTCCTTTAAATACCGGAATATATTGCGTTCTGTACATTTCGTATCTGTTCCGTTTTCCCATTTTAGCTTAGCATAGGTCAACGTTAAATGATGTCACACATTTCATTTCTGTTGAAACTGTCATTTACCTTTGCAGTGTTGCCATTGTGAAGAGTAAAAAAGTGAGAGGAGAGAGAGAGAGAGGGAGAGAGAGAGAGAGAGAGTGTTGTGTGTGTTTGAGGGGCGTCTAAAAAGTCGAAGACTTGCGACAATTAACTTCCGGGCTCCCGGCACCTTGCTACCGTATTTACTTTGGGATCTTGCAAGAGGTAGAAAGGAGGAGAGAGATGTGTGTTTTAATAAGTCGAACACCGGCGTGATTGACTCTCGGACTTCCCGGGAATATATAAAATTAAGCACCAGCAAGTCGACAATGCCCCTAATATCTTATCTAACTCCAGACAAAATTGCCCAAAAGGTGATAATCATATTTCTTTAAAACCAGGTTGCAAAATCCCTGTTTAAGTAGCCCAAAGGGTGAATATCGCCCAATTTAGTCTATTTGTCTGCCTGTCTGTAGTACCTGCATTGGAGATAATTACATACCTCAAGAATGAATTAATTACACTAACAATCTGTTATTGTCGAAAGAAATCATGTGTAAGCTGTAATACTTTACGCAGGAAAATGTGAGGCAATGTTATTAATTGTATTTTGTTGAACTTGATTCACAGATCAAATTGGTAGATTTGCTACCGAGTTCAGCCATGAAATTACTGACTAGCAGTGTAAACACCTAAAAATGTAAAATTGCCATAGAGGAGAACAGTCAAGACATTTGTAACAGTTTTCAATTCGCAAACCTATCAGACAATTTTCTGTCATATCTAAATCTAATTTTTCAACGATAGTGTTAACTTTTTTTGATCCACCTTACATTCATGCTGTCATGGAGGAAAACTGAATTTCCTGCATTCAATACTGCTAATCGAACCTACCTGTGTGTTTGGCCTATTTTACTGCACGTACTATGTGCATGAACTATATTGAGGCCTCTAACTTTTGATAGATTTATTATTGCAGACCTGGAATATATAATATTTTATATTTGAATTTTACCATTTAAATATTACCTGGAACTTTACTTGCCTTTTACTTGTTAATTATACTTACGATATAATTCATGCAGCAGCAAAGTCTGAGCTGCAAGTTATTGTTTTTTTTAAGGTTAACAACCCGGCTTGGATAATCCATCGCTACTTTGCCACCAACGTTGACGTTGCTGATCTTGCTACTGGAACCACCATGTGCAACACCTCTTAATGAATAATAGAAATAGTACTTACACGAAAATGGAATTAATTAATTACTGTCGTCGCAAAAAGATACTATGCAATACACATGCTTTAAGTGCATCGGATAATCTCGAAAGTAGAAAATATTCAACTTAGTCTTGTATTTTTAAACCCTCCTCATTCTCTAATGATGCACTTACCGCACTTGTTTTATGAAGCAATCTCCAGACTTAGTCGTGGCTAAAATACAGAGCGGTCGCTGTATGGTGGGGCCACACATCGCGCGTGTGCATGCTCCGCCTGCATTGCAGTGACCTCGGTATTTTTCCGCTACGCACTAGTGGTGAATGACCCGTTCAAGGCTACGTTTATTAGCTGTGTTATATTCGTACTGCATCAGTAGCTACCTTCTGCAGCTCTAAGCACTAGTATTTGTGCATTGTGAATCTCAAAGGTGAAAGCTTATTCAAGACAACTGCTTCGTGTGTGATTTGCTTAAGGGTGTTCTTGTTATTGTTGCTGTTCTTGTCTTGTTATTAGTCGTCTGAAATGCCTACCGACAAATTCATGCTTCAACAACGAATTTTTATGTACGATACATATGTAAAAACCGAATCAAGTAGGCAGGTATGTATACACTTTTAGGATAAACTTTAGTTGCAGATAGACAAACTATTAAATGTCTGGTTAATAAATTTAGGACAACGGGATCGCTAAACGCTAAACCTGAGAAGCGAAAACGAAATGCTCTAACAGAGGCAAAAATTGACGAAATTGGTTCATCATTCGAACCTTAAAAATAAAGTTTAAAGGAACAATCCCCACACCATAGACGAACTTAAGAGCAATATAATAACAAAAATTATCAGAATTACGCAAGAAGAACTTATGAATGTGAATTGTATTTTCATTCGAAGATGCCAGGAATGCCTCAATACATATGCACACCACTTCCAACACAACTTATAACAAGGTTAGTACTCATTATAGCACATGTTACTACCATTCGTAAGAAACGCGGGAGATTTAGAACGGAAAACCTCCAGTGTAATAGACAATGCGCGGAGCATGCCTGTGCGCGATTCGCGGTCCCGCAATAAAGCGAACGCTCTGTACGACTTAAATTACTTTTCATCCATGGCACAAGTATTATGTCCGCTGCATGTCACAGAACCTCTGCAGACGATCGTCAGGGCTGAGTTGGAATTTCTGTAAAAAGAACCAGCTTCGAGCAAAATATATAAGATTGGTTTTAAAGGTAGCAATATTGTAGCGAGGTTCGAACAGATTATCAAGAATTACGTTAGCATTGCCAATAGGTGATAAAATATCGAAACTCTGAAGACACGTTTTTGTAGGACACGGGGCTGCTCTGTCAGCGGTCAATAGGGTATTCAGTGGCCGCGAATCGAGGTCACAGGGATCTTACTCTCACTCTCGTCTGGTTGACATAATCGATGGCGAAGCTCTGAGCAACAAGGGGTGATCCACGCCCCCATCATAATTAAGTTAACATTTCATAAGTGGACACCTCACTAACGTACAGGTAAGATGCACTAGTGTAAAGTTCTCGCTCGGCCTGGCCCCCAGGCTATCCAACACCCTACTAACTGCAACTATGTACAAGTATGAATACAGGTCTTAGTTTTTATACATACCCCTGGGCCTTTTATCTGACGCCTCTTCCTATAACGCAGCGCCTACGCCCTACCTGCCAATCCCCGATACCGATCCGCTCTTCCTCATCTGAGTCTACAGCTCTCCTGTGTACACGCCACCCTAGATAGGGGTGCTACAATATTATATTTTAGTGTGTAAAATGATTGAATATCAGTCACAGCCAGCCGAAAGTAAGCATTTATGTATGCTGTACTCTCATGCTGTTGCCAACATTTAAACTCAGTGGTTTTCACAACTGTTTACCTCAACTTATTTGCGTTTAAGAATGCATCTATTCATGTATTTCCACATGGAATATTTTTATTCTTTTGTTTTCAATAAACCAATACATTCACTGTTGTGGAAATCGAGAGTGGCATGACGAGTTTAATATAGCAGAAACTTCTTATGAGAGCACAGTAAACAAAACCTTCATTCCGATTTTTATGGCATGCCTTAAAGTAAGGGGTAAAAAGCAGATTGACTATGAAATGAGATGAGAGAAAATATATTATCGTGTAAACTAGAGCTTACTTGAATTGCAAGTGATTATAAATAAGTTTAATTGCCTGAATTGTTATTTGGGATACCTATTTATACTCCTGATTGTATCCTGGTGTAGTCTATAGGTTTTGTTAACTAAATGTCCTGCTGAGGTGGATCCACCAAAATTATTGCCACTGAATTATCACTGACTACTAACTACAAGGAAAACGTGTTCTTAGCAACAAGCATAAGTAATGAGATCTGAAATGCCAAAATATTCAAAGAGCCACGGCCTGTTTTAAATTAGTTTAATATCAAATTAAAACAAACGTAACACTTATCACTTACACTTTACATTTACCCAATTGACATATTTAAAGAGCTCCACAGTTTTTCCAAAAGTCAACTTTTGTGCCTCTGGTTTTCCAGTTACATAATATCTTGTAAAATGCAGTAAAATGATAGTTTAGAAGCTATCCACAGAAAATCTAAGGTGTATATTTAATTTGTCACGTTAATATATCAAAAATAGACTAGTGTCATCAAAATGTTTAGAGTCATTTTTGAGAATTGAAACAATAAAGGGTACTTTTGGTTGGGGATTATCATGAAAGTCTTTACCGTGCTTAAGCGGTGTCAGGTTCAAGTTTGAAATTTGGTGCCTACCCGACCCTTCGTTTTAAGTTATGCTGTTCACACACACAAACACACACACAAACTATTCTCTAAAATGCTTTCTAGATTCAGTGGACTTCAAAACGTGTATTTCGGCGACATCACTTTTGACATAACAAAACACTCCTCTGTTACCATAGATAAGCGTTAGCGAAAACAGTTACATGGAGATTTTGACCCTACTGTTTTCAGCCAGTGCACAAAGGTATCCTGCTGTAGTCGTAGAACACAATCTGGTAATATAATATAAACAGAATAAAACAATAAAGTTATTTCTCTGGTACTTTTCGTTTTTGAATAATTACAGCGGCTGCCCTAGGGGACAGCATTGCATTTTTAAAGGTGTTATCTTCTATTTTTATCACTCCGAAACCTCACGGACGAGTTGCCTCCGCAGTAGCGTGTAAGGCTGGCATTCGGGAGATCCTGGGTTCGATTTCCGTTGGGTTGACCACTTTGAACTTAGGTTTTTCATGTTTTCATCGGGTCGGTAGGGAATTCTGGGATGGTTCCCCTTCTACCACACATTTCTTATCCATCATTTCATGTAGTCATCATTTCCTTTCATCTGTTTCCGGGTTGTAGGACCAGGCGACGACGGTTGGTATGTTGAGGCTGGACGGTGGAATTTGCGCATTAGTTTCAGAATAACCTGCAGTATTATTAAGAGAAGCCGATAATATTAATGAAGCGGTATCGTTTGGGAGTTGTGATTATATCATAAAATTTGAGTAAACGCAGCGATTTACTGTTTCTGGTTTATGCACCATGTTCACAGGGCGTTCTGCTGCAACAATCGCGAGGAGTGGATTATTGATGTAATAAAGGCACTATTCGGTAACGTGACAAGATACAAACTCTCCTTTATTATATTTATGTTTTCTCCAATTTTTTGGTGCATTAACAGGGTTAATGGTGAAATGTCTTGTGAGTGACTTAAATACAAGTGGTTATTCGCTGCTTCAGTTTTTAATGATCCTTAGTAGTGAATCTTTCATCAATGTAAATTCGAAAGAATCTTCAATCATGTTAAGGTAATTCCTAATGCAGTATTATAATATGTCGACACATGCCTGCATTTCTGTCTCTAGACAAAAGCTGTAACAAAAGGCTATTTTTTACTGAAGAGAGCAACGAGGTAGCTATTGCAGGAAGTAGAAAAAATTGTAAAGTAAATGCTGGTCTTCATGGATGCAACATGGGACCCAGATTTGGGGGGTAAATGTCAAAGTCATATAATGAAATGCAGTATAAAATGCGTTTTTTTTAGAATAGTCAGAGAAAGAAAACACTGATAGCTTTTTAAAATTGAAACGGATCCTTTACTGGACAAGAATAAAACATTCTTAATTAGCTGGTTGCCTAGGCAGAATCTCTTACAGAAGTGGACGAAGGACTTGGGGATCGTGCCTCTTGCTCGGACCATTAGTCCTACGATTTCGATAGAGTTGAGACAGTATTTCTCCAGGTAGTAGGGCACTGTGAGCTCGTAAATCCTACACTTTTCTTCATGCACCTCGAGTGGCCGTTGTTCATGAGACTCCAGTCTTGCTGTTGGGTCGATAATGTATGCAGATGAAGAATCAGGTGGCATGGCAAGCAAATCTATTCCCCTACAGGATCCCTCTTGAGAAATGCCACGAACTTATTTTAAGGCCTTCGGCAATGAGCGATCTAATGTTATGATGTCTAGAGTTTCGGAGCCTTGCTGTAAGTACAGGCGCCCAAAACGTGTCCCTCTGCCGCAGTGGTTTCCGTCTCGGCACCTTCCTGGTACAAAACGCAACGTTAACCATTATTTTGAGGGCTAGTCTGCATTCTTTGCCACTGAGGCATCCAGCTTGTCGGATCCATTTGTTGGTTGGCGTATATTCTTTGTAAAGGACTACACTCTTTCCCTTATGCTGTAAGGCACACAAAGAGTGGAAAGCTTGCTCCCTTAATTCATTCCTTAAGTTTTTTAACTTGAGTCTGATCGTTTTTGTGTTTTGAAGGCCAATTTTGTTTAGACAGACGTTTATTTCACCGGCTAAGTTGCGGTAGGTATTAACGTGAATATTTTATGATCTTTGATGATGGTATTAATATTGTTATTATTATTATTATTATTATTATTATTATTACAATCTTTACACATCTTTCGGTTCCTAAAATTGTATTTTTCTTCTCCATTCATCCCTATCATTCCATTCCTCTTCCTCCTGCTCCAGTCCTCTTGCTTTCATCCCCGTCCTTGTTTCCTGCATCTAAGTATTTCTGGGCCTACTCCTTCCTGTTCTCCCAGATGGATACCGTTCCCAAACTTTTCTGAGTATTCTTTTCTCTGGCATTCTCCTGATGTGGCCATACCAGCTTAGTAGTTTATATCTTACATATTCTACCACAGAAGTCTTAACTTTCATTTCTTCCTTAATTACGGTGCTCCTTTTTTTTTTTAATTTTGAATGCTATTCTGACCTTAAAAAGTCAATTTCCATAAACAATAACTTCGACGTTATCGAGTTTCCAAATTTCAGCCCCATATGTGAGCGCACTTCTCATTATTGATTTGTATTATTTAACATGGCTAATAATAATAATAATGCTAATAATAACAATAATGCAACACAGTAAACATATTTAATTCGATTATCAAACTGATTTATTCCCTCGTTTCTGTCAGTTAGCACCCCTAATAAAAGAAAGAGCCGGTGTGTAACAGTCGCACGACAATCTTTAGATTTATTTTCATGGTTAATGCACAAGTTATTAATTAAAAGTTTACTTTTATTTTTCTATATATCACCTGTTACTCAGAAATGCTCGCAAGACGTAGTTTCAAATGGTTAATACTATGTTTACTAGCTGAGACTGCTAAAAAGCAAGTGGATGTAATTATGTTACCCTTTTTTTTCGAGTGAAGGAGAAAATGATTTATTCACTAACCCCAGCCCCAATGGGAGTCGGAACTGGGAGTGTGGGAGTCACCAATTAATTGGCATACCCACTAAAAACTCCTCCACCGGAGTGGAAAAGAATCGGTTTGCTGCAGTACCGCCTGAAGCACCCGCGCATTCCATGGAGAGAATATAAATTGGCTCGCAGTGCGGTAACCAGTGGATTTAGCTATTGGGAGCTGGGAGACCGGCTTGACCTAGGCCCAGCGGATTCCAGGAGAGGATTGTTGTTGGATTTCGTGAATTGTGTGAGGATTCCAGGAGTAGTATTCTTATTCTAGTAATAGGTGTGCCTTACTCACGCTGTAGCGC
The DNA here is from genome assembly GCA_030765065.1 of Deroplatys truncata. NCBI lineage: Eukaryota > Metazoa > Arthropoda > Insecta > Mantodea > Mantidae > Deroplatys > Deroplatys truncata. The sequence goes on from CM060990.1 coordinate 168,534,582, forward strand.
TGCGTCCTCTAGTAGTAGCTCTGTCGTGCATCACAAGTATTGGTCTTGTATGCGAGTCAGTGGTTGGCTGAGCCGGCGGCTGCGTCTCTATGTCAAACTTATGCTGTAAATGGATACACATATATATATATATATATATATACACACACATGTATATTGCATGACATTAGTATACGAGGTGATACATTATACTATGTACATTCTAAACATGTTAATTAATGCCCTGTGGGGGCATTGTCGTGTAATGTAGTTTTCCGCCATGTGGCGTCGTCTTGTGATGACTTTTATTTATTAAATAGTATTGTTGATATTTAGTAATTGGTGTTTCTCCCTGGCTGGGGATGTCATTATGTATTTCATTGAGAGTGTTCTTTTTGTAAGCTGGGTCACATCATGATGCTACAAACGCGTTTTCTTGAACTAATGAGAAGCAAATTTGGTCTGCAACCCTACTTCGCTCCACTGGCACTGTACTTCTCCAGAACATGTTAAAATATATTACTATATGGCAAAACACAGTATTTACGTCACTCCCAGCTTACTGTTAGGGAAATATAAACATACACTAGGGCTGAACCGCATGACCAGTATGCAATTGCAATAAAAAGTAGGCAATACACAGAGACAAACACTGTATCCATTTGAATATAAAATGCAATTATTGTATGCTTTTGCTTAAATTAACTCAAAATAAAATTTTAGGTCGGAAACATTGGAGAAAGAGGCAACTGCCCCATTTTGGCACCCCTCCACCCAAATTACTCCATTGTTGGTATCAGTACTTCATCAAGATTAAGGTAAAAGGTAAAGGTACGGATGGGCCCCGAAAACCGGGCCAGAGCACCGTAAGTAGGCCACAACGGCCCGTTTTGCTTCTACCGTGATCCCTAGGTGGGAGAGATCCGAAGGGGTACCAGATCCGGATGACGACGGGCGCAAGCATGGGCGGGGTTCCTAACGTTTCCAGATCAAACGCATCCGCCGCCGCCCAGGCCCACAAACCCCTAACCCCCAGGGGTCCATCGAAGGGACGCCCGCCCGAGAGCACCCGGAGGCGGGTTCTAACTGAGCAGTTCCGCAACGACGTCAGGGAACAAACCTCTACAGAGCGCACATCCACCGCCAAGCCGCAACCCGCCGAACATCGTCCCCCGCTCCTACAACCCTGAAACAGATGACAAGGAAAATGATGGGTACAGGAAATGAGGAGCAGGAAAGTCGTGGTAGAAGATGAACTATCCCAGCATTCGCCTGTCGACCCGGGGAAACGACGAAAAACCCATGGGTCAGAGTGGGCGTTCGCCGGTTCGAACCCGGGACCTCCGGAATGCGAGTCGTACACATTACCGCGGTACCTCCTCGCTCGATTTCATCGAGATTTTGTTATGCTTCTTCCTGTGTTAACGAGAATGTGCAAGGGAATAAATAATCAGTACCGCAGACTGTATAGTAAGCGTTCTCGTACAGCAGCTTGCTTGACCTTGAAAACGCGCAAGAGCGGCTATATCCCACGTGTGAAGTAAGTTACTTCTCTAATTGTTTTAGACGAACCCGTATCAAATACCTATTCAATAAAATATATGTTTCACTGTATTTAAATTACTGAATCTTCTGATATATGACAAAATTATTTGTAGTTCAAAAGGTTCTACGTTTGAAAACAGATCAAAATTACTTCACTTAAATAAAAATAAAAGAATACGTTTAAGTATCAATGTGAAATTAAATTTTTTGGAATTAAAATAAAGTTCAATATAAATAATTGGTTTGAAAGTTCTCAGAGCCATCAGCTTGGAATTGGAAATTTCGGGAAGATACGATCAATTTGAATAATTTTAATTACAAACTGAGATGTTCTGAATTTTTAGACTTTGTATAAAGCAATGCATCCGGTTTGTCTCTAAATACCAAAAAGTTACTTTTCTTTTCCTTTAAAAGACTAAAGTTGACTTTGCCCCAATTTCAAACGATTTAAGATGGAATAGCCCATATTTAAATATACGAAAGCTTCCTGCTCCATAAAAAATCTGTACACAAATTACCCTGGATTGAAGACCATCTCAAAAACATTGGGTCTTTCTGTTACTGCTCCCCACTTTTCTAGGATATTTTATAAACATTTACTCAGAGTTTATACTGCTACCGACATCCGAAACCACCCATTAAGTGAACAAACTTTCACATGGATCCACTGTAAAAAAAAAACCCACACACACATACTGATGTGTTACGTTCACATGACGTTCTCTACCCACTATCGTTTATTTTATATAGCTACTACAAACTATTCGAAAGCTGATTTTTCTGTCATACTCATGTAAATTGAAATGAGCTTTCGAAGAAATAGCTTCATTACTACAGCTAGGACAAATATCCATTGAGCGAGGAATCAACGTAACTACCATCCTACCTACTACACGTGACGTACTGAATACACGGACTCAGTGGTCGGCAGTTAGTAGTTCGCTTGCGTTACTGGTATGGCAGAGTTACTCTCTGTGAGCTCTGCGTTTATGTTCTATTCTACCCTTGACGCTTCTGTTTACAGTTCCAGGCTATCTCTGGCACCCACTTCCCCTCGCCCACTGTCGATGCATGCACACGTTGTAACGCAAAAGATATTTGTCCTAGATCTGTTCATTACACATTCCGTTGTAAGTACAAGGGGGTTACAGAAACCAGAATCGACAGTCAGATGTAGCTAGGTATATGCTGGACTAGAAATCCCATACTCTTTTCGCGTCATAGCGAGAAACAGTTGAATAGCAACAGCATTTTAAAACTTACCAGGTATTGAAAAATTCAAACCAATAATAACTGATATCTCGGAAATGAATGATGCCACAGAAAACGTTATTTTAAATAAATTGTGTGTTTTAAGGGTATCTACATCTACATCTTATGGGGGACCCGTTACCCAAATTAGATAAAATTCCTTCCAACTAAAGAGGGCTTCTCAGGCTATTCCTAGAAAATCTAAGACATAAATTTTATTTGCTATGTAAATATCTTAAATATATGGAGTTTTAATCAAATCGTTGGAGCTGTTTTTGAGGAATTCAAAAGTTTCGAAAAAATATCCTATAAAGGATAGTTTGGGGTTTGGGTATTTTGTTGAAAACCTTCGTGGCGCATCTTTGGACAATACTGAACTTAAAAATCACGTATGGTATTTATCCGACATTTGGTTTTTAGTTATGCTGTTCACAGTCATAGAGACAGACAGACAGACGCACACACACGCGCGGATCTTTTCTAAAATGTTCTTTTAGGATACAGCGGCCTTCACCTATTACAGTTATATATTTGCAAATTTAACATAATAATGACATGAAATAGTATATGATAATACCTCATAATTTTAGCAGAAAATCGAAATAGTATGTCGTTTGTAAATAGGTTGTCTGGTAATTTCTCTGGATGCATATCTAATGACTCGAGATGCCATCTGAGATGTGCCATCAGCCATCTTTACGTTTTGGTAACCTGAATATGGCTGTGTTCCCACTACATATATGCAGACATCACTTCATCTGCATCTTCATTCCCTGTTTACCCGCCTGTCAAGGAGCAGACATTTTGGATCAGACAGAATATCCAGGATGAGTGATCAGCCCGATTCCTGGTAAGAAAGCGAGGAAGTAGATGATATGAAATGGATGAAACGAGAGATGATGAGGGAGCAGTTGGTGGAATGAATGGCGGGGGAAATTGGGACCCGGAGAAAAACCGCCAGACGCCGCTTTGTCCACCACAAATCCCAAATGCAGATCCCTGAGATGAGAGGCGAGCGGTCAGCATAAAATCAATGACATTCCTCTAGATATCCATTTTGACCCACTAAGCAATGTAGGTATCGTACAGAAAGCCTTCATTCTTTACTCTGCACAGTCATACAGCACATACGCCTTGAAATGAGCAACACCCTCTAGTTGCTGTTCATCGGAACAAGTAGAATTCATCTCCCATAAATGGCAGCTTTGTCAAAGCAGTTTCTGATTGCGGACAGCAGTCCACCGTGGACATGGCGTGCATACATTGCACCGTCATTGGAATGGATACTTCGTCATCAGGCTTGTTGGCACCGTCTACTGTGTCACCTGCTTCAAGACACACAGTACAACAAACAGTGCTTTTATGACCATCGTGGTTCTGCTTGGCAAGTGCGAGGGTGCCTGGATGGAAAATTTCCACTTGTAAAAACCAGTATCCAAAACTCCTCTACACGTGTTTTGATTGAAGATTAAGAAACGCGAAGTGACCGGAGCTTTTTATCTGCAATTACATGCTTGAGGTAATTAACAGTAAGTAGGCTACAATTGAGTTGGCAGTTGGAAGAAAACTACAGGTCCAAAAACATGTTATGTGAGAAATAAACGAAAAGGTTATGGGTTACTATATGTATAATAAAGCAGTGATAATTTTCTATTTTGGATGAAAAACTGATATTGACGTGTATAATGTGTGCCCTAATATAAAAAATGTTAATTTTTAAAAAGTTATTTATATCTTGTATGTATGTATATATGTATGTAAGAGAGTGAGGGAGAGAGAGAGAGAGATAATGTATGTGTGTGTGTGTGTGTGTGTGTGTGTGTGTGTGTGACCGTTTCATTCAAGAATGGCAAAACCAATCGTTATGGATCTTTTGTATACCGAGTGGAAGTGATATAGATTTCATTTCTTTTTAACCAGAGATACATATCGACGAGTGTCTTAAAAATGTTATAAAAAGTTTTATTCTATCGTTTATAGATTTTCAGAAAAACGGTTTGAAATTCAGAGAAGTTTGCCAACAGTGCGCATTCTCTTGCAGGTGGGAGAGAAACTTACACCTGACGGGTAAGACTAGAACTAGGACTAAATGCGGGTGAGGTGAGAGGAGACAGAGGACGGCCGAACCAAGTCACGACAGGGCAGAGGGCAGGGTCCCTACCTTATACAGATTCAAACTCCCTGTTTGGCAGCTGATGCAACCGGCTACCCTCTCCTGTGGGATTACACATACCCTGGGGGTCCAGAACTCGGAGACCACCCCATTCCGGGGACGAAGGGTTACAGAGAGCATCCTTTCCTCTGCCATGCAATGCCGAGACTCCTGTCGACACTTTCAACCCCGAAACAGACCAAGCAGATGAAAGATGAAGTGAAATAAGAAGGTATGGGAAATGGAGGGATAGGAAATTCGGGGTATGTAATGAACTTTCCCAGCATTCGCTTAGCGTCCCAGGGAAACCCCGAAAAAGCAATGGGTCAGGAAGGTCGGCCGCGGGAGTCGAACCCAGGACCTGCCGAATACGCTCCACAGACTTTACCGTCTGAGCCATGCCGCTCAGTACACTTGAACGGGTAAGGTCATGTCCTTTCGTGCATTACCAGCGAAATGTTTAATGAAAGTAACTAATCCGAACACATTTACTTAAAATTGAATGAAACAAAATAAAAAATGAACGTTTTTGAGCTATGCGTCTACTTATTATGAGCTTAACGTAAAATACCAAATAGGTGCAGTACTTTGTAACTAGAAAAAATATCGGGTACTTATCGAAGTACTTTGAGAGATTAAATCAAGTAAAATAGGTAGTTTATTTAACAATTTAAGGTAATGGAATAAAGCAAATACATTATTTTATTTGCCAATTTAATAAACGAGACTGATATCTAAAATATTTTATGTTTATTTAAGTATTCAATATAAAAACCATTGTCGCACAATGCAAGTAGCAATGTTTGTACTGAAGATATGAAGGCGGACAAGAGGTAAACACAGCTATATGGCTGGCAAATATCGGGAAGCACCCGCAACTTAAGTCTGGAAGGTGTCCTTCCCAAATTTCCTTTCCCAAATATAATGTAATTTCACGTATCATCCGTATCCACTGCCTGCGGTGCCGTATGTAGTAAGAACGGGCGAAGTTAAACACTGTCCGAAAAACACATGTCGGACGTTTATGCGTTGTCAGTTATTTCAGCCGCTGTTGCCACGTCGTAACTTTATCACAAATTACTTTTGTGTAAAATAAAAAGGCTAAATCGCGGCGATTTAAGGCGCTTAAGAAACGTAGTGAAGACAAAAAAACACAGATTATCTACTTGCTGTTCTATCATATACTTCAATAGGACTTGCCTTAATCGTCCCGTATGTGAATTATAATGAGAAGAAAAGTGAGGATAACTTCTTTTCTGCTGAAATAAGCGTTCGCAGACTAAAATGGTATCGCAGTTCTCATTTGACTTTTTACACAGAATCCCCTCCTAAGAGGATGGCATCCGGTATAATTAGAGATAAATGTAATATAATTTGCTAAAATATGAAACATCTTTTTGCTAAATATAAAAATGTAAAGAAGTCCAAAGTACGACACCTATACTTATTTTATATTTGTAGATAGACGTTTAGATACTTTTACATTATTATTTTGTAACAATTAATGTTTATATTTTACGTTTAATCTAAATTAATTATCCGATAAGAAATAGAGTACAATAAATCTCAATAAGTTTATCTTATTTCAGCATCAAGGAATCCTTAAATTACGAGAATAAAGTAAATCACTAGTTTCTTTGATTGGACTTAACACTAATTACAATACGCCACAAGTAGTTTTTCAATATTCTCTGCGAAAAGGTTGTATCTTATGTTCGTATTGTTTTGTAGGGCGAGAGGGAGTGTTCTACATCAATGTAACAGTAACATAGTTGTATAGTGCTACAATTGGAAGATTAATATATGCTTTTATTTCACAGCTCTTAACTTCAAGAGACAGTCCATAGAATCGTGTCCATATAATGCGCAGTGGTTTATGTTGGTAAGTAAATATTAAACCGTCTTTGCCGCGTCCCTTACCTGGTTCTAGCACTCCACTTAATGTTTGTCTTACTCCTCCCTTTTCCTTCGCTCCTGGGCTTGAAACCGACCTGTGATCATAGGTTAATGAATGAGTGCCACACTTTTGGCATCAAGCCAATACGAGACGGCTTCACCCAGGGGCTGGTGTGGACAATCGTTGCAAAGCATGCTTTCCAGCCACTCAGCTGAAATATTTCCGTACTCCTTCCCAATCGCTGCTAGGTCTGACCTTTGTTCATAGGCTAATGCGTGAGTTTTAGCCTTAAAAATTTAAACCAACAAGAGATTAGCTCACCCAGGGTTGGTGTGGAACACAAATAAGGAGATTCTGCCAACATTAAATAAAGAAAAACACTAGGAAACCAAAAGTACCTGCTATTTCCGTGCACTCGACTTTACTTTTCTAACATAATACAGAATATACTGCAATGGATTCGTTCAGCAGGAAATCAAATTTGGCAGAAATAGCTTTTCCAAATGTCGCTGGAACTTCAGCTAATTCTTACGTCAGATCTTCTACCTGGAGTGCTGTATACATTGTTTCCTGGGAAACTTTCTGAATTCCGTATCTGAAAAATCAATTTCATTACTAATGAAAGTGTCAACGGAAGAGGAAGAAATTGTGTAAAACCTGAAAACAAAGCCATCCATTATGTTTTACAAAATATAAAGTAATTTTCATAAAATATCAGAACTGTTATGTAATATGAGCTATTTTAAATACGTGCATTGAATTCTACATACTAAAGATCATAAAGTTCCTTATCCTATAACACTAGCAGCCTTGTTTTAGAATACGACATTTTAAGTTTTCCTATCTCCATATACAGGTATCTAAAATGTCGTTTATAACGTTTCAGTTATATTAAAGAAGGTAAAGACAAACGTTTTTATACAATATTTAACTTTGACAAATACACCATTTTACCGCTGGTAGGTAGCCGGAATTGCGTGGTGTTACAAAACTTCGTTTACAATGCTTCAATGGCAACAACAAGCATCGACGAGATTTTCTCAGAGTGTTCTTACCGATTTGGTTTTCGGCCTCTTGCTACTTGAATGCACAAGGGACGTGAACAATGTTATTTAGGGTTGTTATTCGAAGGTCATCCCTTTAACTGAATGTAGAATTAATTCGCGCCCACTACTGGCACTGAAGGATCTAACGCAACAACCCAAGTGCAGCTGAGAATTCTGCTATTATTCAAATAAACTCACTTTTCACTGAACATTCCGAAAGTTGTTATGATCCTTTTACATAGTTCAGGCACTTTCCATGTGCTGTGTTATGGCAGTAAAATGCTAAATAGTTAGAGTCTTTTCTTTGTTTCAAACACTTGAGAAGATGAAAAAGAGATATCTTATGTGTTACATTCACATGACTTTCTCTACCCACTCTTCTACAAAATAATTCTACAAAAGCCTATACCTCTATCTGATTCATGTAAATCAAGATAAGTGTTTGCTGAAATGGTTTAATTAGACATTTCTTACAAGTACAAAATAAAATTGAGTTTTATTTATGGACGCTCTTTAACTACTACAGTCCTTAGCGTCCCATTCTATATTGGGTGTGAAAGACCGGAAATTTTGCTCAGAGGCCTCTTTATCAGGCTTGAGGTTCTTTTACGTGCCGTAAGTCTACGACACGGGACCACTGGCTTTACTTCCCTTCCAAAGGGAAATGCCCGAAAAAATCCATTGCCCTCCACCGGGTTTGAACCCACGACCTTGAAAACTAGAGGCTAGCATGGTACCCCTAGACCTCAGAGGACGACTTACGCAAGTGTAAGGGAATTAGGATAGGCTTAAGCGATAGTAAAATCCATCGCTATGTGATGGCTTTGAAATTTCATGTTCTTTGCATGACCATAAGAATAAACAATCTTATCAATCACATCAGAACCCCAAGCATTAAAACTTATCACAGTTGATAAGCATAACGCCATCCCTGAGTTACTCGTGCACTGTGGGTCTTTAACCTCACCAAAAATATCATTATTTTGGCTAAGAAAACCAACAATCACTTTCACAAGTCGTCCTACGTGGTGCAGTGGTTAGCATGCTAGCCTCTAGTTCCCGAGGTCGCGGGTTCAAACCCTACGTAGGGCGATGGATTTTTTTCGGGCATAAAAATCCTTAGCATGGCTTCCTTCGGAAGGGAAGTAAAGCCGGTGGACCCGTGTCGTAGATTTACGGCATGTAAAATAACCTCAAGTCTGATAAGGAGGCCTCTGATTAAAATTTCTGGTCTTTCACGCCCAATATAGAATGGGACGCTAAGGACCACAGCAGTTAAAGAGCGTCCATAAATAAAACTCAATTTAATTTTTTAATCATTTTCACCATTTTCACGGAAAAACACTTCTTAATACTAAAATTCAAGCTGGTTCGTTTCGTATTAGGCATTATAAAATGCCTTAGAGTAGTAGTAGCGGCTCGTGAGTATACTTTTAGACTATTCAAAAAATTGTAGAGTAGATAGCCCTGAAAATGTGAAATAGCATCTGCTACATAATAGTTATGATTATCAACAAGTTCATATAATTACAACAACAATAATGATAATGATTAATAATAATAACAATAATGCACAAGTTATTTGACCAAAGAAAGGGTTGTTTCGTGGATGTTTGTTGTTATGTACAGTCCGGTACAAAAACACGTGCCGATGCTTTTGGCTTCCTACAGTGTTTTTCTTTATTTAATGCTGGCAGAACCTTATAAGTTGTGTTCCGCCCCTACCCGGATGTGCTAATCTCTTATTGGTTTGAACAAAGCGAGCGGTGAAAGGGGTGCATTTTACCTGAATGGCTGCGAGGTACTGGTCAGACACACGCCAAATCTGTCCGTCCTTATTTGTTTGATGTCAAATGTCTGGCACTCAAGTCCTAACCGATGAGCAGTAGTCGATTTCCAGCTCTGAAGCGAAGGAAGCCGGAGGAGCGGGTAAGACAAGCTTTATATGATAGATATTCATTTTTATCTTGTAGAGCTTACAAGCCATAAATAAGTCATAAAATTACAACCTAATATTAAGTGCATGCAAATCATAAAGGCATACTTTAATTACAAGTAATTAAAACAGTGAAGTGGTTGGATGAAATTGGCTTGTAAACAATGTCCTCTTTATTATATGTGACATTTGAAAGGAACAAAGGATACGGACAACAAATCGAAAATTTTGCTCTTAATGAGCAAGGTTATAGCGCACCGAGGACTGCGGAGCTATTACTCCAAGAACAGCGTCAAACTGGTGGAAGAAATACCACGAATCTGGTCACAGAACACGCAAACCAGGTGGCGTATTTCATTATAAATGCATAATGCAGTCCGCATGACACCAGAAGCTTCAACAACATATCACAATGGGATACAACGCAAAATTAAAGAACATGTGAAATATACAATTTAATACATAAAGTTTTCAGGAGAGGTAAAAAAGTATTTTACTTTGAATAACTCGTTTAATAGGTTAGAGCATTAGGGGGTTATTATTATTATTATTATTATTATTATTATGATTACCTTCTACTAATAGTAATTGTTTGCAAAGCAACAACAGCAATAGATATATTGATTTTTGAATTATAAAAGATCACAAACAAGCATGATAACGAACTGAGTTATACGAAATAAACCACGTAAAATTAAAAAGCATTGCAAAAAAAGTCGCAAAATATAGCACTTTCGCATTACTTGAAAAGGGTTGGCAACCTTATTTATATCCCTTTTCTTGCAAAACTCTGATAATGAAGGTTATTTAAGATTATATTAATTTCGATTTAACTATAGAAAAGTAAAATCAGAATAAAAAATGCAACGTTATAGTCATGATTCGAACCACCGATCCCGCTGCTCCACCGTCTGGGCTACGATACTAATATGGTTAAAAGTCATGAAACTATCCATGTGACTCCAATTTTTTCGGTAAAGAAACAAGGCATCCTCAGTTTCTGTTGAGACAACATACCTCAATGTCGACTTAATACTTTTTCATTCTGCTTCTACCTTTCCAACCTACGGAAGAACAATTAATAAAGCTTAATTGATTATGTTTCCTCAACGAATCTAAAACTCCCTTGAAACCTAGCCTCTGGTGCACATCCGCCTTTGCACAAAAGGGCTATGCAAAAGCCGCCAATCTACTTGGGTTGCTAGAACTAGGTAAGGGATGGGGTGGAGCCATGGATGGGGATGAGCTGCTTTACTAATTTCTTACCAACTTAAAGCACAGTTCACTATATCGGCATTTTCTTTTTGCACCCAAGTGTGAACAATTAAGAGCAGCGTTTTAGGGCAAGAACAGTTATGTGTAAATTCAATTGTATTTGAGAGCATAGATGGTCTGGAATAACCGGGAGAAGTTTCCGCGCTCGTGCACATTATTTACTTCTGCCGTAGTGTTACCATCTAGTTGCATTAACGTGAATTTGTGGCCACAGTATGGAAACACAGCACGGGAGAAGCTTCATGCACGCCTTCACGTGTGCACGACTCGTATGCATTGGCCCATAAGGTAATTACGTCATACCAGGTGCACATGTGCGAAAGTTCCTTAAAACGCGCACAAGTTAAGAGTGCTATTGACCCTGTTGTCACATTTTATCGAGTTTAGAGGAGTGGAGCGGCAGATTTAAACGCCGTAGATTTTAAATTACTGCATATACGTTACGTTTAATAGCACTGAAAGAAAAAATAACCAATAAATCCGAAAGGTGTCAAAAGTTAGGGTGTTCACGTGCTCTTGTACTCTTGTATAGCAGTTGCCACTGTAAACAATGAAAACGAAAGAACAATAACGAAAAAAATTAACACTGAAAAACGGTGTTGGAACAAATAATGCAATATGCATTAAAGCTGCAATGAAACAGTCTTACGAAAGTGGTTCAATCTGCACTCCTTGGAAGAAAAAGCCGCTGAAAGAAGATTCGCAAAATGTATCTTCAATAACGTTATCACAGATATTCACATTCATACACAATATCAGAGTAGTAAATTGATTTCTCCATGTAAACAAGAAGTGCATAGTTACATGCCAAAACCTCATTCAAATGTTTCTTTCGTAGTAACAAGCACTTGTGATGAAAAGAAAGAAAAATCGAAACAACAAAGAAACAAAGGGGATCGCTAACCTTCAAGCATCACTGTTAGTTAACACAGTATGGAATTACGTGGAATATTTCGAAAACGATTTACTCTTCGAAAAAAATTATTTGACACAAAATGTGTGTTTTAATGAGCTCTACATTTACTTGTAGTTAACGTTGTCTATCTATTGTAATTTTCTAGTTATACAAATTTATACAAAATTCAATTGCATAAAGAGGACTTCACAGGCTATTCCCAGAGAATTCAAAATGTACATTTTATTCCTCATGTAAGTATATTTAATATAGGGTGTTTTAATAAAAATCGTTACGGTCATTTTTGAGAAAATAAAAAAATTCGAAAAAATTATCATATGAAGGGTAGTTTGGGTGGGGAATATTCTTGAAAATCTTGGTGTCGCAACCTTGGAAGATCTGAACTTAAATATCAAGTTTGGTATTTATCCGACTTTTCATTTTTGTGTTTACAGACACACGTACACAGACACACTCATAACCATACCCACACACACCCACACACATTTTTTCAAAGATGCCCTTTTTTGAATCAGGAACCCTCAAAACATGTATTTCCGGTGAAACATCGATGTGCAGTTTTTGGATGGAATGCAACATCTTCTTTATCTACTAGGTACGTGGTAGAGAAAGTAAACGTGGTTCATATATTTCTAGATATATTTTGTAACGTACTGACAAGATGTTTGAAAGATAAAGAATTATAAAGCATAAAAACGACTTAAAAATAAATAAAAATTAAAATTATAACACAATAAAGATAAGAAAAAATAAAAATATAGGAACTGAAATACAATAATAAGTAAATAAATGGTAAGTTATGAGAGACGACCTACTTATGATTCATTCTAGAAACGGATATACCGATAAAGATTCTCTCATTTACATAAAATGTTTGAATACATCTATTCACTGCTCCAGTTGTTTTTGAGTTGCTTAGGTGCCAGTATCTCAGTTGTGCTCCTTAGGGATGTTATCCGATTTTTAACCTTTTGCAGTTGTCTTGCCTCGTATGCGAGCGAAAGCTGGAAGAACTAATTTCACTCTGTCATAATTCTTCAATGGATATTTTAATCATCACAAATAAAAGTTATATTTTCAGAAAGAAACAGTTAGGACTAATTTTGAAACAACTTTCTATTTTTTTCTTGCAGAACAGTCGTGTACAGAAGTTACTATTAATAAATGACCACCCTTTTTAGACAAATCGAAAGCTTTAGATTGCTAAATTAAAGTATTACAGCAACAGTACAGGACAGAATATCTAAATCAGTTTTTAAAATATGCCTTCAGTGGCGCAGTGCGTCTAGGTTCGAGAACACTCACAGGGAATGCGGACTTCTGATCTGTGCTCACCGATGTAGGTCCAACAAATTAAGGTTCTGGTCGGGTGAAGTGTGAAGCTGACCATATCATCTCTCCGTTTCGGTTGGTTGATCGCCCATATCTACTGTAGGCATTAGGCTGTCATTAGGGTTGGTCAGCTATGGCCTGTCAAGGCTAATGTGCCACCGGTAATTATTATTATTATTATTATTATTATTATTATTATAGAAAGTTAATAAATCCTCTCATCCGAGGTCAGCGTCTGAAGAACCAAAAGATTTTTCAATATCGTGGTTTTCTACCTTCTTCGGGAGTTAGTGAAACATCCAACATTCCTACACATACCGTTCATTTCATGAGAATAAGGCCTTTGCTTTATCCATTTCCTCTCTGTCCATCCTAGAGAAATTTTTGAGGTGGGAAGAATTATATGAATATTTCACTCTGACCTTGGATTTTTCGTGGTTTTCCTGGTCGGTAGGCGAATGCTGGGTTGTTCATCTAACACGATTTCCTTTCCCTCATTTCCATTTCATTCGTTTCCTTCTCACTTTTCAGGGTGCTTCTAGGTGTTTTGGTGTGTGGAGGAGCCGGACAGATGGTGCGGATGCTTGCTCCAAGGAAACAATATTCCCCGTGGAATAGAGGGCTCCTGGTTGAACGGGTCGTTTATCGCCCTCTCTAGGCAACTGCATCACTGGGACGGGTCTTCGGGCTCGGAAATTTTAGGGACATCCGCGTGTCTCTGTAGCCTGTCTGACTGCATCCTGTAACCTCCTGTGGTTCCTTCACTTCACCCCTTGCTCCTAGGGGTGGTAGCGCAATAGATCTCCAGTAGGTGGCAGTGCGAGATATGTTCCCCTCCTTTGTATATCCTATACCCTACATGAATATTTTCATTTGACATCCTTGTAAGTTGCTGCATTTAAATAACAAATTTATTGTTTACCCAGGTTTTAATTTTTTAAAATATGCTGCTGACCAACGCATCCACTAAAAATTAAATGGAATTTTATTTTTGGAGTTCTTTAACTACTATGGTCCTTAGCGCCCCATTCTATATAGGGCGTGAAAGACCGGAAATTTTGCTCAGAGCCCTCTATCAGGCTTGAGGTTATTTTACGTGCCGTAAATATACGACACGAGACCACGGGCTTTACTTCCCTTCCGAAGGAAGCCATGCTAAGGATTTTTACGCCCGAAAACTTCCATCGCCCTCCGCCGGGTTTGAACCCGTGACCTTGGCGGCCTTGGGGATCTACGGGAACCTAGCATGCTACCCTTAGAGCATGAAGGATGACTCTCACGCATCCACGCGGACCTTTCTGCGAGAAATAAATTTGTACCTCAGAACATGCATTACCGGTGAAATTTCGATTTCGAAATTTTAGTTGGAACAAAGCAGTTCTTCTACTTGCCAAAGGTAAACAAATTCAGTTCCAAGTTCCTTTAAGTTAATGGGGCTGACTGATGTAATATCTGTGATATTTTAAAATAAACCGAATTTTCAATCTTTGATATAATAATACTTAACAAACTTATGTTTATATATAGGGTCTTTCAACAAGAGCGTCCTATCTTTAACATGTGATAGCTGCCGTTGTTATTGAGTTACAGCAGTCATTTTTTTCATTTGGTTACAATTGTTATTGACAAATAGCCATGGAATGTTACAGCATTCAGCAACGCGTAGAAATTGTGAAAATTTATTATCAAAATGGATCATCTGTTCGCTAAACCTTCCGTGTATTGCGTGAAGTTTACGGTGTGCATAATCGTCCTGCAGAAGAACGATTCGGCGTTTGATCGATAAATTTGAAAGAAGTGGTTCTGTCAGCGATCAAAGAACGCCTGTACGTAATCGACGTAAGCGCTCCAACGAAAACATAGGCGCCGTTCGTGAGAGTGTACGCGAGAACGGAAACAAATCAATTGCTCGTCGAGCGCAAGAATTGGGACTTTCGCCGACCACAACTTGGCGAATTCTGCATCTGGACTTGAAATTTCACGCTTACAAAATGGTGTTAACTCAAGAACTAAAGCCCAACGACCATAGGTTGCGCCGTGTATTCGCTGACTGGGCAATGGAGCAATTGGAAGCTAACCCGGATTTTTGTCGAAAAATCATCTTCAGCGACAAACCCCACTTTTGGATGGATGGTTGTATTAACAAACAAAATTGCAGCAATTGGAGCAATCTCAATCCAATGCAGATTCAAGAACGACCACCTCATCCCCAAAAGGTAACTGTGTGGTGTGGATTTTGGCATGGTGGAATCATTTGTCCATATTTTTTCCAAGATGAAGATGGAGAAGCTCTGTCAATGGAGAAAGATACCGGGCTTTTATAAGGGACTATTTTTGGTCTCAATTGGATGGTATGGATCCCAGAAACATCTGGGTCCAGCAAGATGGTACCGCATGTCATACTGCTCTCGAAACAATCGATCTTTTGAAGGAGAACTTTCATCATTTCCCGTGGTGGTGATGTTAACTGGCCCCCAAGATCATGTGATTTAATGCCGTTGGATTACTTCTTGTGGGGTTATGCTAAATATCGAGTTTATGTCAACAGCCAGAAACAGTAAATGATCTAATGAATAACATCACGCGTGTTATTCATGAAGGTGGACTTAATTTACGTTCTTCTGTCATTGAAAATTGGATCAACCGTATACGCGCAACCCAACGAAGTCGCAGCGGTCACTTAACTGATGTTCTCTTCCACACGTAATGACATTATGTTCCAAAATAAAAAAAGAAATAAACCTCTATCATTTATAGAACGTGTTTCATTTAAGTTCAAAGGTAGGACACTCTTGTTGCAAGACCCTTTACTAGTCAAAGTATAGAGACCTACCACACTAAAAATAACAATTGCTTCAGATTTAAATGAATCATAAAATAATTTTAATAAGTTTTATGCACTTGTATATTTAATAGGTTTACTCACATTTAAATTCTATACAATCCTACATGTTCATGCTAAAATCCTCAAATTTTTATTGCATGTTCTGAAAACTATGTCTAAAATCCGCAGAGCCCTATTCTGGACAAAGTTAAAGTTTTCAGAATTAAGAACCTACATTTGACGTCTAGATACTAAACATTAATATTTTCAAATACGTTGGATTAATTTATTCAATTTTTATAGACGTTCTTTTACTGCTGTGGCCCTTAGCGTCCCATTCTATATTGGGCGTGAAAGACCGGTTACTTTGCTCAAGGCCTCTTTATCAAGCTTGAGGTTCTTTCACGTGCCGTAAATATACGACACGGGACCACCGCCTTTACTTCCCTTCCGAAGGAAGCCATACTAAGGATTTTACGCCGGAAAAAAGCCATTGCCCTCCGCCGGGTTTCAACCCGCGACCTTGGAAATTCATTCCAGATCGTTTGAGTGTTCAATGCTCAATTCTACCTCCGTTAAATTATATGCATGTCAAAGATGCTGTATTATTTCAGCTTGTAGTTATATTTACAGTTTGAAATAAATAAACGTGTTTTTCTTTCATGCAGGAGCCTTCAATAATTAAAAGACTATTAGAGCGATACCTATGGAGCTTGAAGGTGTTACTGTATGCAAACACTTAATCTTCTAGCCCCAAAAATGTATAAGGTAGCTGATTAACCCATCACCCCCCTTAAAAATGAAGCTTTTTGTTTGCTTACATTTTCTGGGATGGAATAATAGTTAAAATATAGGGAAGTTGAGTCTGAATAACTCTACTTATTCTGCCTCCAAACATGTATGTTTTATCCTTAAGGTTTAGCTTTCGTCATTAATAAAATTTGAAGCTGTATTTTTAACACTTAAATGATAGCAGTCTAATTATATAATATAAATATAAAATGTATGTAACAGTCATTGTATTATGTTTATATTATTATGTACATGTATAATAATGTTATGTGAATGTGTTACGTAATTTAACAATGTAGGAACTGTGAGAATAGAAGCCGAAAGTTGCTAACAATGAGGTAACCTTGAGAGAACAATAAATTAGAAAGTTTAATAAAGCTACTAATAATTCTTGGAACAATAATGTAATATTTAAAACAGTTTATAAATAGCCAATCAATAACTAGAACAAGTTTAAGTTAAATAAAAGTATTCTACTGGAGTAGGATTAGCCAATCAGAGACTTGAAATAGAATAAATATACAGATTCAGGCGGCAGACGCTACAAGACAGCGTTCCCAAACAGACGCTACAAGGCAGCGTTCCCGAGCAGTTCGATTTTATACGTATTCAGCCTGAGACATAAAAATTCATTACGGCGAGAATAATACAAAGTTTACGTATTAAAAAGCAATTAACAATAATCTCACAGCTCTATAGTATGATATATCAGTGAAGTATTATTTAATCGTGTGAAGGATTAATAAAAGGAGTGAAGTAAAGTTATAATTTGTGTAAGCCTTCATTGTTTAGCCACACCAGCCCTGCTAAGAGATACGTGTTCTAAAAAATTACTACTGGCGTAGCCGAGGCATACATATATAATAAATAAATAAACATTAAAATACAAAGTTGATTTTTTAAAAGGGGGCGAAGGCCTCCGGAAAAGTAAGCGTGGGGGCGAAGGCCACCGGAAACTTTGTATCGTACTTGGGGCTAAAACATGCTTCAAATTGGCGCCCAAAGCGTGGTGCTAATAATGTAAAGATAATCTATCACAAAGTTATATCATTAAAACAGAATTGTCTACTTAAAGCGTTTATAAAAACGTATAAGTAAAGGTACATAATAAACGATTTCATTATAAAAGTCGTAAATGTGCTTACTAATGTCATAGTTTGTTTAGTATTTTAAATAAAACATTATATAGAAAAAATTCTGATGTGTTACATTCGCATGACTTTCAATTAGTAAAAGTTTATTAAAGTTAATACCAAGAATAACATTATGATGATTTTTACTTTCGTACAATTTCTTCAACAAACCTTTGTTTCAAAAGCTTATTCCTTTATCTACTTCATGTTAATCGAAATAAACATTAGCATAAATGGTTTTATAGCATTTTTCCTTGTAGGTAAAAGGGGATTAGGGGAATGCAGTTGGCTTAAACGATACTCAAATCTTTTAAGAGGGGGCCCTGTGATAGCCTCAAATTCCGTTATGTTAGCAAAACCGCGAAAAAAAAGGAATAGCGAATTTCCTCTTGAGAAAAGTGTAAATATTTGAAAATTCGAATCAAAAAGTTTTATTTGGCATAATTATGTGCTTTAACGAGATAAACATGTTTTGTGCAGTAAGATTTTGCCTATCTCTTACGATTTATCAATTATACAAAAGTCATTTAGAATGAAGAGGCTATTCCTAGAAAACTTAAGATATATATTTTGTCATGAAAATATCTTAATCATGGTTATTTTAATTTAAATAATTAGAGCTGTTTTGGGGGAAATAAAAAATAACGAAAAATTTTCCTTTTAAAGGGTAGAGTAGGATGAAAATCCTTCGAAAATCTTTGAAAATATTCGTGCCAAATCTTGGAAGATGCTGAACTTAATACCAAGCTTGGTATTTATCGGACTTTTCGGTTTGGAGTTATGCTGTTCATAGGCACACAGACACACAGACAGACTTAAAATGCATTTTGGCGGTCTAAGGGCCTCAAAACATGTATTTCGGGTAACATCTCGGTATCAAATTTTTGGGTAGAATACAATACTTCTAATTACTGTATATGCGCAGTAGAGAAAGCAATAAATATCTCCTCCAACAGTTTGACTCCAAAAATGTAAATAATTGGACTGACGTAAGTTATAAAATAAAAAGACTAGAAATTACCTCGTGCTCTTAGCCATCGTAATGACAAACGGACAAGCTGAAAACATTCACGGAAATGTTCCTGCCTACGCATTAAACACTGTAAAATAAATATGACAACTCTCCAGCAACGCAAAGGACATGATGGGGGCGGTGTTGTTCACTTACCTTGTAATGTTTTTAGGATTTAATTTTAGTTGAATTACGCAACTTTTCTTGTCATATTTCAACTTCAGATTAAAACACGACGTAAGAGCACATAACTTATGAGAAGAACAGTTATCACAAGTGAATGTAAAAAAACGGAAAGAGAAATACACTAGCTTCTGTCGTAAGCATTGCCTATTAAGACCACCTAATTTATGTGCAAAATCTATCAGCATTCCAATTAGTTTCTCAGTAGACAAGTTGAAGGGATTTACAAATTAATTAGTAGACTGTCCGCTCTAGAATAATCGGTAAAATGAAGGAGAAGTAAATAAAGAAATAGTTACCATTTTCGAAACTTTCAAGGAAAATTAATAACTGTTTAGCCCCATCGAAAATAAAAATGATCTCATCTGCATTTGTATTAAATTACGCGATACACGTTATTTAAAATGCTGTAGTTTAAATGTATATTGCATATTTGAAACATAAAGTGCAAAGTTTGATATTTACTTCTATTATAGATGCTAAAGGTATTACCAGAAACAATTATCAAATTACAGGAGATACTAAAATTATTGATGTAAACAATGAGGTTATGTCTTTTTTTATTAAATGTTTATTTAAGGTCGTGTTGACTACATGGTCTTATCACGATCTGTTATCATAAAAATACATTATGATACACATATATAATACATAATGATATACATTAATTTACAATTTCATAAACATGGAATTAGGTAAACATTTACAGTAAATCAGAGAGTTTTTATCCATTAGAAATTGTAGCGTTTCTTGAGCATGTTGGGTCTGTTAACTGCACTGGGAAGATTGGATGCTGTCTACATCTACTGTGCTGTGGACAATCTATAAGGATATACAGAATGGTTAGAGGAATGTTACAGCTGGTACAGTTTGGAGGTTGGTGCTTAGTGAGAAGATAACAATGCGTTAGTCTGGAGTGTCCAATTCTAAGCCGGGTGACGATAACTTGATCTCTTCTTTTGAGAGTTCGGTAATGCAGAAAAGGTTGTGTGCAGCCTGAGCGAGCTTCATGAAGTTTGCTGTTGATTGATAACCATTTCAATTTCCATTTTTGCATGTACATGTGTTTAATGAAACTGATGACGTCTTGGTGTGGAGAGCCGATCGATGAATCACTGACGGGATGTTTATTTGCTTCTTTTGCGGCTTCATCTGCTGTTTCGTTACCTTTTATGCCAATGTGAGAGGGAGTCCATACAAAAGATACCCTTTTGTCGGTTCTATTTATATTGTAACTTAACAATCGGATTTCATGGATCAGTGCGTGGTTTGGTTCAGAGTTTTGGGTGGCAAGTAGTACGCTTAATGAATCGGTGAAGACGGTGTAGTGGCTTTTAGAGGATGAATTAGTTATATATACAAGGGCTTCCTTAATTGTGAATGCTTCACAAGAGAAAATTGTAAAGAAGTGAGGTAAGCTGTAGAGCATTATCTGATCAGGATATACTATGTCGCATCCTCTTCCTTCAGTGGATGCCGATCCATCAGTGAACATTTTTGTGGTTGAGTTATAAGAATTGGACATTTGCTTGACGATACAAGGTGTTTGAGATTTCAAGTGAGGTGAAAGTTGGGTACCAATTGGTGGATTTTGTATATGCCAGTAGGGTATGGTGCAATCAATATAGCTGGGATAGATCAAAGGGATTGTAAAATCGATTTCTTTCAGGTATTGAAGAATTCGAATGTAAAACGGACTGCTATGTCGTTCTGTTGACATCGGTAAGGTTTGTGTTGTAGAATGACATAGCTATGTATTTTATGGGATAGATGGGACGCAACCTTTATAGCATATCTTAGGCTTAATATTTTTCTACGAGTATTTAAAGGCGGCTCATGTGCTTCTATTTGGAGGCTTGAGACTGGACTGGTAACAAATGCTCCTAGTGCCAGCCTTAGGGCAGTAGACTGTATGGAGTCCAGGGTTTTGACAGTTGAATTTTTTGCGGAGTCGTGTACCATTGCTCCATAGTCCAGTTTGGATCTAATAAGAGCCTTGTAGGTTTTGAGAAGCATGAATAAGTCAGCATCCCAATTATTTGCGGCAAGAGTCTTGAGAATGTTGAGTCGTTTTGCACAAACTTCTTTTAAGGATTTAACCTGAGGGCTCCATGAAAGTTTTTGGTCAAAAGCAACACCCAAATCTTTGTGGTTGTAACTCCTCGAGTTTCTCTTCATTAAGATATACTTAAGGTCCTGCTCAGGAAGTGTTTTTCTTCTGAAGCTGATACATTTCGTTTTACTGCTGGAGAATTTAAAGCCAGTAGTAGATGACCATTCTTGGAGATTATTTAAGGCTGATTGAAGTATTTTTTGAGTGAGAGCTATGTTTTTGCCTAGGTAGAAAATTGTAACGTCGTCAGCATAAGGCATGCCTTAACTGGTGTGTGAAGAAATGATACAATATTATTTATAGCTACGAGGAAAAGAGTCACACTGATCACTGATCCCTGAGGAACACCATTTTCTATTTAGACTTCTTTGGAGAGTATGCCGTTGGCTTTAACCCTGATACTGCGGTTATGAAGAAAGTTGTAAATAAATTCCATCATTCTTCCTCTGATGTTGAAATCCAAAAGTGTCCTAATAATGTGCGGCTCCCATACCATGCCATATGCTTTTTCTAGGTCTAAATTTATCATAGAGAGATGATGTGATTTTGAGAAGGCATTTAGGATTTCTGTTTCGAGCGTAATGAGGGTGTCGGTGGTCGAGTGATGACGGCGAAAGCCGCTTTGAGTTTCGTGAAGAAGTTCTGTTGATCTAAAATGCAGTTTAATCTTCTGGTAATCATTTTTTCCATTAGTTTGCACATCGTGTTTGTGAAAGCAATAGGTCTGAAGTGTTGTGAAAAGTTCTGGTCCTTGTTGGGTTTCGGTATCGGGACAACTATTGCTAGCCGCCACTGGTTAGGTAATGTTTTATTTGCCCAGATAAAGTTGTATGATTCATTGAGATATGTAAGTCCTTTTAGAGGAAGTTTCTTTAGCAGTTCACATGGTATGTTGTCAGGTCCAGAACTTTTGGATGTCCCCCGAAGTATTTAGTTCGTTAGTTCGTGGATAGATAATTCTTCATTATAACTATCTTCACAGTGCACAGATAGAGCACTTAACCCTGGTTATGGTTTAGATGATTTGTATTGAAGAAACTTGTCGAAGTTAGAATCACTTGAAATACTGGCGAAAGTGTTCGCGAAAACATTTGCGATGTCAATAAAAGAACTAGCGATTTCATTTCCCCCAGCATTACAAAGACTAGTTATATGAGATCTGTATACACCACTTATTTTCTTAATTCTATCCCAGACCATAGAGGAGGGAGTGCTGTGGCTTAAAGAAGATGAAAAATCGACCAGCTTAGCTTTTTGCTGTCCTTTATGACTCTGCGTGCTTTTGATCTAAGCTTTAGAAAATTAATTTTTGTTTTTTAAGGTTGGGTGTCTTTTGTATTTGTAGAATGCTCTGTTCTTGTTCTTAAGAGGAATTTTACAAGATTTGTTCCACCATGGTACACATCTGTTAGTGTTAGGTGCAGTGGTTTGGGGTACGCTAGCTTCTGCAGCTGTAACAATTAATGTTATAATTTCAGCAATAACGGAATTGGTTTCATTGGCAGAACGAGTAGTGAGTGGAGGAATTCTACGGATACCTTCTCTAATGAGGATTTGATACAGTGACCAATTGGCTTTAAGAAATTTCCACTTGGTATTGAAGGTGAATGAGGTTATGGAACTATTTAAAGAAATGGTTATTGGTAAGTGGTTACTACCCAACAAGCATGAGCAGACGGACCAATTGAGTAGTTCATAAACATCAGGTATGCAAATGGTTAAATCGATACTACTTGATGTTCCATGAGCTAAGTCATAGTGGGTTGGGTCTCTTGAATTGAGCATAATTAAGTCAAAATCTTCTAGTAATTGAAGACATGAGTGCAAGAACTAGATAATAACCAAAAGGATAGTTTTAAGAAAAGTGAGAAAAACTTTTTAACGCTGTATTATATTTACATTTCATAGATTATATTGATTCAGTATAAAAGCATAAGTTAAGGTGCACCAGTCTGACAATTTTTTAGGTGCTAATTAACTGAGAAATGTATAAAATCAAGAAAAATATGTGCTGAAATTATCCATTTCCTGCACCCAAATGTTTCGTGGAATGCATGAACTAGGATAATGCAAGATAAAAACAGTTTTCAGACAGCAATTTTAATGTCAACATACAATAATGTTTGAAGATCCATGTATGAAGGCTTCCTTAATAGAAATTCAACAAATACTACTTCAGTAGAAGTTTATACCTCGTGGTAAGGCACATCACTTTCAGCTTCCGAGTCTCCATTCCCATCTTCTTGTCTAAGGTGTCTGTACCAGTTCATATGTACAGGAGGAATATATTTGTGAACCAAATCCATCACATCACGGTACTTCTTTCTTTTCAGCGGCAATGGAGCCTGATATAGCTCATGGGCATGTAAGGTAGGGATTTGCATTTTCTTAAATATGCAAAATTTAGAGTGAACCAGTGTGTCTTGACCAACAGAAATGGACACTTCCTTCCCTTCATAAATAAACTACGATATTTATTGATAATAAATGATTCATTCCTATTCATTATTATTTTCTTGAATACTGACTGAAGGTGTCCTTTAGGATCCAATTTGATTTTCTGATCTACCTTCACTACTGTAAATTTCTTTGATGCTGATGATGCAATATCATACTACTCTTCGGGCACAAAGACATACTCTTTCTTTCACTTGATCATCTCAATTTGTGCAAATGCTCAATCACAGGGCATGAATGAATGTCCCTGTTCTGGGAAATGTGATATATTTTAATAAATCTTCCCAAAGCAGTGTGTTTAAATGCTGCACCATCAACATATTCTTGTTTTGCCCCACGCAGTTGTCACTGAAGAGATGCAGGGTTTTAGTTTTCTCATCAACGTAGTTGTCTACGTAATGTTTCAAAATTGAAACAGTTTCATTGGATCCCTATCTTCCGCAAGTTTCATCGTATTTTCGACTCTCCAGTAGTACAGGAAAATATATCCATGTTGAACACCCAAAGTTGCCTCTTATAGAACAGCTCACCTGTAGTTAGTACGGTGACTGCAAGGTTTTGCTGATAATTATGTACGCATTTCGCTATTTATAGGTTAGTACCAGTACTCTTTCATGGATATTTGAATGTAAAGTAATCTTGCTTCTTTAAACACTAACCTCTGAACATTATAACAGGTAATTAACCCCATCAAGTATGCATCCTGAGTGTTCTTATCCCTTAGATTGTTGAAACCATCAAGAATATTCTGCTTAATTTCATATGAGAATTTGGATGTACATTTCCGTTTACATGCACAGTCATTACCAACTGTCTTTGCAGGAATAAGTTTTCCTGATGTTGAAACATACCTTTCTCCATGCAAGATACTCCTTTTTCTAACATTTCTACTCCAATTGTCTTCATTTCTTACCCTTTTTCTGGGCTTTGCAGTGGAACATTCAACAGAACTTGACGCTGGTACCTACACTATCACAATGTTATTAACATTCAGATTACAACAAACCTGTTACTCTAACAAACAATCATCTTTAAATAGTAATAAAATTACTAATAAACTGTACTTAGTAAAGAAATGCTATTACTAACTTACCTCTGAATAAAAATTTGAATTAGCATCAGCCAACATTGCTTCACTATTCTCTACCACCATTCTGTCAGTGACAATGCAAGATAGCAACTGAATGCAAGAACTGGATACTTCTGGTTATTATCTACTTCTTGCACTCAAAGCAGACTTAGCCAAAACTTAAACTCCATCTTGTGAGAAAAGTAGCTGTTATTTGTTAAAATGATTATAATGACAGATAGAGGGCAGACGTGGCTACAATTTGGCATAAAAACCTAAACTTCTCAAAAAGTGGTCATTATCTGGTTCTTGCACTCAGGTATTCAATTGTTCTACAATTTTTCCTCTTCTGTTAGTATAACGGCATCCCCATAAGTTATTATGACTGTTTACATTTCCCAGCAATAAAGGTTTTAGGAAGTGGATGAATTAAGTTAATTAAAATTTCGATGTGTAGAGTATAGCTATTTGGAATGTAAACATTACAGATGCAGATTGACTGTGGTAGATTTACTACAATCGCTATTGCTTCTAGGCCTGTAATTAAAGGGATTTCTCTGTGATTCAAGTTACGTTTTAAATATGTTACCACTCCTCCACTAGCATGGAGGGCGGTTGTGCGGTTTTTATAGCACATTTTAAATTGTTTTAAGTTAGAAACAAAATTGTTGCTAAAGTATGTTTCTTGGAGACAAATAATATCAGGTAGGTGGCGGTTTATTAGTAGCTGTAAATATTCGAATTGTGGTCGAAAACCGTTGATATTCCATTGAATTATTGTTGACATTTAGAAGAATAAAAATCCAAGAGACTTTTATGTCCATTATTGTGTGAGATAGGAAGAATCATCGCTTGAATAGTCTGGTGTGGAGATGTCCTTTGCCATGTTTGCAGCTTTGAGCAATTGTTTAACAATGCGTGTGCTTCTGCTTTTTATGCCACTGTTGGGAAAGTGAGGGTGCAGTTTTTGAAGCGTACGAGCTAGGCCTTCTAGGTCGTCTGTGTAGTCATATGCAACTATGGTTATATCAGTGTATTCCTGAAGAAACTTATACGTTGCAAATAATTGAGTGGGAAGGAGCTTGGTTCAGTTTCCATTACCTGTTTTATTGATTGAAGAATTACATCTACTGATGAGGCTTGTGTGTCCCTTTTGGGTTTCTTGGTGGTTCGATTAAATTTAGATTTAGAAACCTGTTTATTTACACTAGGTTAAATTGGAAGGTTGTTTTCCTCATCAACCCTGGCAGTTTCAGGGCTGGTTGTTGAAATCTGTCTTTTAGATCTGTGAGGTTGGGTGTCCATGTGAATAGAACTTTTAGAGCTCTCTGTCTGTGTAGAGAAAGTAGAGTCTGTGGTTATTTTAGAGAGTTTTGAGGAAACTTGAATTTGATCCTGTCTGTCCACTGGATTTTTGTCTGGAGTATACCGGGAGGTGCATTCCCTTACTGGAGCTGAGGGCATGGACCTGTTCTCTTCGTCCATAAGTTTAGGCTTTGGTATGGTCTCGTTAAGGACGGGAAATTCAGAAGAATCTATATTCCCACCAGTGATGCTATGGGAGATTAGAAAGTGTGCTTTCAGATGTTTGATCGGTGGTAGGACAATACTTTGCTAAATGTCCCTCGCTTTTACAAAGAAAGCAGGAGGGAAGGTCAGACGATAGGTGTATGCAGTAATTAGTCCCGTCATGTTGAATTTGAAGAGTTTCTGTGTGTTTGTCAAAGTCTTCATTGTGGATGTACATCTGTCTTCGAAAGCTTAACATGTGAGAGAATCCTGGGGTTGATAAACCTGCTCTGATTGATGTTATTTTTGACATTATCCTTATGCCTACTGGGATTGATAAACCTGCTCTGATTGATGCTATCTTTGACATTATCCTTATGCCTACTTTGTTTAGTTCGTCTTGTATTGTGTGGCTAGGAATAATCGGACAGACATTGTATAGAATTATTCTATTGTGTTTTGTGAGTAGGGGTCTGATTCCTAAGGAAACATTGTTGATAAAAATTGTGGAATGCTTTGTGGTGATTTCCTCTGCATATTTCTCACTGGATAAGAAAACGCAGATTCTTCCGTTCGATAGGGGAAACAGCGTATGTTACTAGGGTTAGTGAGTTTTCCTAGTGCAAACATGTAGTCTTTGATGCTAATTCCCTCGTGGGGTTCAATAGCAGTTGCCTGTTCTTTTGTAGGTTTTGACATTGTTACGTTAGAGTAGCTTGGTTTTGTAGGTGGCAGAAGTTCATTAATGGAAGATTTCCTTATTTCGTTTGGGTTTCTGTGTGTTTGACTATTGCGAGCAGTGTATTCAGGATTCTGTGTTTTCATTTTTCCATTGTTGTCAGAGTGATCAGCATTAGCAACTTTTTTGCAATCAGTATTCGCTACATTTTGGTTTTGACAGTCAATGTTAGCTGCGTTTTCTTTCGTTAGATTGGTAACATTTTGCCTACCTCTGTCAATAGAGGTCGGCATGTACACGTTTAATGTTTATTTAGGTTATGTAGGTTATTCTAAAAAACCGTCTTTATTTCACAAATAAAATCAAGTTAGTGATTAGCCAACGTTTACATCTACTTACAGTTGTAGAATGTATGTTCCAGTATCAAACCCAGCAGTCGCTGTCGCAAAAGTTGCCGGATTTTGGATAATTTCACTAAATTTGCATGCAGAAGAACGAACTTACTCGTGAAGCATTCCCACTGTCATGGCGTCACCACTGTAATGTCTTTTCTTTATACTGTTAAAATGATATTTCTGAAAATAAAAATGAATGATTGCTAACTATGCTGTGAGGATTTTGCATATCTCAAAGCTGAATTTAATAATACTTAACATACGATTGTTCTGCCATCCTTGAACATATACTAAAACTAACATTAAATATTTATGGGTACTATTTTCACTGTAAATACGCAGTTTTCATAAAAATAACACATTTTTTTAACATTAGCGGAAATAATATGTTTGATATTTTACAATTCTATCCAGTCTATTATTTTTGTGTTTATTCTATCAAATAGTTTCCTTCGATTCCTGTAGTTTTTTTTATCTATATATACAGTAGGAATGACAAATTCGGCCTCAGGAAATACGTTGTTCTCCAGAAAATCCTTATCCATGCAACTCGCCCCGACCAGGATTCCAACTAGAGCCCTTTGGATGGCAAGGCGAATATGCTACCCGTCATTTGATTGAGGAGTACACTTCCTCCACTAGGGCAGCGACTCCCAGCGAGTAATTTACAGAGGGGGATAGGCAGTTTACTCAGAAGAGACATGTGATATCTGTGTAGATTAAAGAGAAAATAATACATTTGCTACATCCTTTATAGGTATAGGTCATACAACGGAGGGGGCGCCTCGCGCACTGCGACCTACATAGATGTATTGTGGCTAACACCCTCCAGGAGGAAGGGATGAAGTGAAGGAACCGCAGGAGGCTACATGTGGTAGGCAGACAGGCTACAGAGACGATCCAGAAGTCCCCAAAAATTCCAGGCTCGAAGACCCGTTCCATTGATGGAGCTGCATAGAGTGGGCGTGAACAACCCGTGGACAAGCAGTCCTCTAGTGTCCACGGCGAGTACTCTTTCCTTTGAGCAAGCATCCGCGCCATCTGTCCGGCACGCCATACGCCACAAAACCTAGAAGCACACCTGAAAGATGAGAAGGAGACGGAATGAAAGGGAAATGACTGAAAGGAAATCCTGGTAAATGAGAAACCAGCATTCACCTACCGACCAGGGAATATCACAAAAAACAGGGTCATAGTATGGAACCCGGGACCTTCCCAATGCGAACTTCACACTTTACCGCGGGGCCATCTCGCTCGGTTGATACATCTTTTACTTTCGCTATCAGTTCAGGTCAGTATTTACTGATGTTTAAAACTACAACAAAGGCATTTATTACATAAGTGAATAATACAATAAAATGATACGATACAGCATTGAAACATAGACAATAAGAATATAAACATATAAAACAGAATACTTAAAAATACAATGTCAGTATTGGCTACAAAGAAAAAAAATCATTAACAGTACAAATGGGTTTACCGCAAGCCAAACTTTTAAAACCACTTTATATGTATTTAAACCGGCTAAATGGGCAAATATCGATTAGCTGTTAAACGTATTAATTCCAATATTATTACACCATTTCTTGGATTTAGTCAACCTTACATTATGAGATAATTATTGCTTGTATCACGTTTATGCTGTTGATGATAAAATGCCCGATTATGTAAATTAGTCTGAATATTTACCAAACATTTGTATTGATTAATTAGCAGAATAAGTCTTTAAACACATATAGATCGATAACGGACATCAACGGTAAACCAGATATAATTCTCAAGGCCTTTTTCTCTAGAGTTAATATTTTGTAGATATTGGCAGCATTGCTCCAAATATGGATGCCATAAGAAAATATACATTGAAAAAACGCATAATAAGTTTAAGATGCTGTATGGATATGTGATTTCTTAAATGACTCAATAAGAAAAGAACACGAGAAAACCTTTTGCAAACAGGAAAATGTGACCAGGGCCAAGTAAGTTTGAAATCCGAAACAATGCACAGAAGTAGGTATGGTAGATGAATTACATTGCACCGAAAGCAATTTCGTAATTTCACCGAAAACACACATTTTGAAGGACACTGAACCCAAAAACAGCAGTTTCAGAAAAAACTTCGTGACGGAGAGAGACAGCAAAAGCAGTTTAGTCCGAAAATGAAAAGTCAGATGAATACCAAACTTCTTAACTGGGTCCAACATCTCTCAAAGTTGTAAGAAGATTTTTTGCAAACTTTACCCACCACAAACTAGTCTTTACATGCAAGAAGCTTTGTTAATTTTTACTTACTCTCAAATATTGGTAAAATCCAGGTGTATCATAATTAATAGCGCAAACTGAAACTGTTAAAAGTATACGATAGCATAAGCAAAAACGTTCCAGTAAACATGGGTCCGTAAACGAGCCATGTGCGAGACAATTGCAAATGTGTGATTACAAGCCGCCACTGACTTCATTAAACAACATCGTCCTAATGAGTACAAATGAACTTGAAAAGTAGAACTTTCCGTTTAAGAATTGCCATTCTAAGTTACCTCAAACTTTTGAGTAGCTTAACTTAACAAGGAATACAATTCTAATTTAGTATGTTACATGCTATCAATGCTGTATACTCTTCCCTGTTAAAGCAGGTGTTTAAACTGTCATACTTGCATCTGAATACAATACTGCACTAGTCCCTGCAGTGAGTTTCGAATTCTTTCAAACACCCCGGTATCATCTCGAAATTTTTGCCAAGCACATACAATTCTCTGCTCCTGTACTTCAACGGTATCAACGGGAGTACTGAATACTACACTTTTGAGGTGATCTCATGCAGAAAAATCCAAAGAATACAGATTAGATGATCGTGGAGGCCAAGATACAAGCTCTCCTCGACCTATCCAACTTGGATCATATCTCCACGTTAGATATATTCTTATAGTAGTAGCAAAATGTGCCGGTGCTCCGTCATGCATGTACCACATACTCCGATATTGTTCAAGGGAACATCCTCAAGCAATTCACGTCAGTGGCTGCTCATAACCACACATTCGCAATAATACATCTTGCACACGACTTGTTTGCGGATCCATGTTTACCGGATCTTTTTTGCTTCTGTTATCGTATGCTTTCAACCGCTTCAGTTTGCGCTATTAATTATGATACACCCTGTATATTTAATATATTGACATGATCGAAAGTATATGTATAACCCTGAATTCTGTGTAAATAACCTGTGAAGGTCTATTTATTTTGATTGAATCTTTATAACAGGAAAACCACAGGAGATAGACAAAACCCTACTACAGGGAAACATAGAGCTCATTAAATTACACAATTTCTGTCAAAAATGCATCTTTAACGGTTTAGAGATATTTCCTGTAGTCCGTTTGAATCAATTTTATACAATATCATTTTGAAATGTATGTTGGTTTGATTCCCACCAGGTAGTCATACAAAGAGTGTGCAGTATCGTGCTTGCTAAACATATGACTATCATAGGGCGATTGTATATTCCACGGAGGGCCTCAAATTTACAATGTAAATTGCACTAAATCATTAAATAGCATTGCTAAATAGCACTGGTTGTTTTGATACTGTGGAAGTTGCACTGGAACACCAGGAGTCCTGAGGTAGATTGCACTTAGAAGGCCTGTTCAATTCCTTTTTTTCATGTAACAACAAAGGTCACAGCGGCGATTTGCCAACAATTGCTCATCGGCAATGATGTTCACTCGTTTTATTATCGTGTTAATCTTTGGGTTTTGTATTCAAACATTATTTACACACAAACACACACACACACACACACACACACACACACACACACACACGCGTACACTCTCACTCATACTTCCAGACTCTAGGGAGGACGGGGAATAATCCTGACTAAAGAAAAAGCTCCATTCTCCAGCCGGGAATCGAATCCGGGACCTTCAGATTTGGAAGCTCGCATGCTAACCACCAGATCAAAGAGGCAGTCTGAATGTTTCTGTACGACTGCATTTGCGTCTTCAATCTTCGTTCGTAGTTCATTGCATTTCACTTCCATAAATATATCACAGGAATATTTAAAATCGTCCACAAAGTGTAGATTGTCCTAAAAGATAAAGGTAAAGAAAGATGCGTATCACGGAGGGGCCCCCGAAACCGGGGCAGAACACAGCAAGTAGGCCGTAACGGCCCGTATTGCTTCCAACGTGACCTGTGGGAGGGAGGGAGGGAGGGAGGGATGAGGGAAGAGACTCGAAGGGCGACCAGGTCCGGATGCCGACGGGGGCAAGCATGGACGGCGTCCCTAACGTTTCCAGATAGAACGCATCCGACGCCGCCCGATCACTGCCCACAAGCCACCAACTTCCAGGGTCCCCGGGGTGGAGCCCCACGCTAAGAAGAGACCTAACTGAGCGGTATTGCGGCGACGCCAGGGAAGAAACCTTTACAGACCGCAACCCGCCGAACACCCTCGCCTGGTACTACAACCCTGAAACAGATGACAAGGAAGATGATGGGTAAAGGAAATGAGAGGAAGGAGAGTCGTGGTATAGATGAACCACCCCAGCACTCTACTGGCGACCCGGGGAAGCTTTGCCGCTTGAGCAACCCCGCTCGGTTTAGGTTGTTCTATTTCACTTTGAAGAGTAATAGTAAGTGCATTTGATGAATGCGAAGCAATCAGTTTGACCCTGTTTATATTTACTGAGTTCCTTCTGAATGTATTGTTTATGTATCGTGAAAGAATTTTTTCCGGTGTGTGTGGATTTTCGGTGCTGTTTATTTTGACGTAGACATCGGACTGATAAGAGGCCCACTCTTCCAAGAAAACATATATACAGAGGATAACAAGAATTAAAGCTTGCATTGAAAGGCGAATGAAGATATTCACAGGCATTCGTAGCTCGTCTAGTTCTGTTGATTTGGCTGCCAATATAAGGGGAGGAAAATTGAGGCTTTCGACAATATTATTTTCAACTAAGTAAGAAGAAAACTTAACAGTTCTAACTTTCGGGTTGTAGTGGCATCAAATTATTAAGAAGTGAATCATCTATTTCACTTGGGTCAATGTAGAGTAACCCCAAAAACATAGTGCAACCAGCGTCCGACGAATGAATCCTCCTTATCTTTGTACTCACACATCGGCCCTAAAGCCAGATATTTTTTCTCTATCATGCATTAGTTAAGTGAAATATTCAGAGAATTATGTCAGTATTCCGCCACATGGTTCGCATGGCATTATAATAAGTATTATATGGTACTTCTAAATCCGAAATTATAGTTTTGGGTCAAAACCTTTATGTATTTGCTCCTCATATTCGTGACATATAATCTGAAATGTTGTTTAATATGCTCTCTGTTTTTATTTGCAAGAAAATAGAATATCAAATCCACATAGTGACCATTCTTAAAGTCATTAAGTGCAAATGCTTGAGAAAAGAACTTTATGCATTAGACAAATGTCGCATCAACAGACACCAAAGGGGACTTTATTAAAAAGTCCAATTTTGTGAGACAGCTGAAGATTACAATACCGCTGTGTTTGGCTTTCTCATTACAAATTTTTCACCCAAGTTTGTCTTAATGTCAAAACCGTGTCATGAGTTTCACTTCGGTTAACGGTAAATTTAGGATATTTCTTTCTCCGCGAATTATATACATTCCTCTGAAGACTTACGTTTTAACTCTTAACGAACATAACAGGTTACTTAAAACTTTCAAAACCTATTCCTGTCCTTATTTATAACTCCCTTCTTACACAAAGTATGTATCCTAGCAACGCCGAATAAATCAACTAGTTACTTATAGCGCCATCCGTGATATTGTGCCATATATCTTATTTTAATAACTGCCCCTTAAAAGTCGTCCTCCGTGGTGTAGTGGTTACCATGCTAGCCTCTAGTTCGCGTAAAAATCCTTAGCATGGCTTCCTTTGGAAGGGAAGTAAAGCCGAAAGTCCCATATCGTAGATTTACGGCACGTAAAAGAACCTCAAGCCTGATAAAGAGGTCTCTGAGCAAAATTACCGGTCTTTCACGCCCAATATAGAATGGGACGCTAAGGACCACATCAGTTAAACAGCGTCCATAAATAAAAGTAAATTTAATTTTTTGTCCCTTAAAAATGTTTCCTTTTTGGGCTTTGATTACTTTTTCTTAATTTCCTGAATAGACGCGCTCCATTAACATAAGCATCCCTCTTAATTGAGTTGTTAAAAGCATGATTATGAAAATTATGTTTTCTCAGACATCGTAAGCACGAAGATTATTGAAAGTTTTGTTTGCCTGTTGTTTTTGATAAGACTATGTGATTAAAAACAAGTGGCTGCTAAGAGTGAGAAGAGTTGTATCTTACATTTGGATTCAAATAGTCTTTATAGCTTTGATGCAAATTAATATGAGCTGATATAATTAATTAAGTTACATATTTATTTAAACCTCTTTTGAGGCCAACACTCAACATTAGAAGCAGCAGCTTCATTTGGACGATTTAATGAAGTATGTATTTGTATATTTCCATATACATTCCTGTTTGAGTCACATATTCTATGTTAAAAATCAGTTCAATTAATGACCAGGGAACGGAGGGCACACCTCGCACCAACGGGGTCTTTTCTGCTTACCACACCCAGATGGAACGGATGAGGTGAACGAACCGCAGGAGACTATAAGCTGCAGCAAGCCAGTCGACAGAGACGCGCAGAGGTCCCTAAAGATTCCAAGCTCGATGATCCGGTCACACCGGCTTGCTGCTTAGAGAAGGCTTCCCTTTGGCGGAACCGGAGAGAACTCGATTCACCCGAGGAGACTCAGAGAAGGCTGCCATCTGACAGGGCCGAGAAGAACTTTCGAACGATCAAGCATCTGCGCCATCTGTCCGACATCGGCACAGCTCCTAAGCCTACCTGAAACATGAAAGGGGAAGCGAAGTGTGTAATTTTGTATAACTGGTAAACCATGCCAAACAGGGAAAACCACAAAAAGCTCATGGTCAGAGTAGCCGGCCCCAGGAGTCGAACCCAAGACCTCTCGAATGCGAGCCTCGCACATTACCGCGGAGCCACTTCATTCGGTTTAAAACTAGTTATCGTGCTAACACAAATATTGAAACCTCATTTATTCTAAACAAGCTGGCTTCCTGACGTTGCACAGGTAGCTTTTTAAACTTAATGACGAATGAATTCCATTTACCGCCCTCTGTTCTTTATGAAACTATTGTGCAATGATCTATACGATTTTTATAGTTAATCCTACCCTTTATCCCTTATAATTGTAATTTCGCACAAACACGGCTATTCCTAATAACGGCTGAAAATTCCCTAATATTCGCGCAAAAGGATTTGAAACATGGGCGGAAAGTCTGACTTCCTTAACCCCTCCCCAGTCAGTCTTCCAAGTTCTGGAAACGCTGAATAGGCTGCAAGTACCCTTTGGCTGCGTAACTCATCGATCGCAGTGGTCGAGTAACTTATTACATAATTACAGTAGGTGAAATTTTAAACCTTCGCACTTCCTCCTTGGTCCCGCAGTTATTGTGCACAGTTTTCACATAATACAGAAACCCTTAACATACACAACGAAATGGAGGTGAAGTTGGTGAATATGTTAATTCCGCGCTCCCAGGCCACCAAGTTAACCGCTTTGGAAAAGACACATCTGTAACCATCCAGAAAAATAATATTCTTAGCTCTTAGTTAAAAAGTATTGGTTCTCTGATATCTAGTGTTAGCACTTTTCTCTCTTTGTACAATTATTTAGCGCGCCCTGCTAACGAAGTTGAGTACAACATAAGTACAAAGGAAATAAAGCAAAACTTTCTTACATGAGGGTTAATAAAATATTTTGGCATTGGTATTGAATGTGTATCGTAACGTTATAAATAGATTCGAATCTCTTTAAGTTTTGCGGTATCTTAAGTTCTTAATCGCTATCGTGACTATATATTGTTTGGAATAACATATCGGCCGCATTTGTCTTACTTTACGTGCATATCCTGTGGAGTAACAACTACTTTCAACTAAAAGTCAAGGCCCTCTTCGCAAGCGTGTTCTTTTATGAGTCCTATGTTCGTATTCAAGTACAATGGCTTTGTAAATCTTTTTAATGTTTTAGTCATGAAGGTGTTTTATAGCCCCATGTCCGTCAGTACGAATTGGGATTTTTAATGGTAACAGCGTTATCAAAATCGGTTGAGTGGTTTTTGAGGCTACCATACGTACACAAACACACATACACGCAAATGTTCTCTCTTTATAATATCAATATAGATTATTCTTAAGTATGAATGTTTCTGAGGAAAAAATCTTATGTATTACATGCACATTAATTTCTCTATCCATTATCATTTACCTTATACAATTTCTAGAAACTATTCTAACGAAAGCATATCTTTCTTATCTACTTCATGTTAATCCAGATAAACAATTGCAGAACTAGTTTTATTAAACATTTCCCTGTAGACGCAAGGGGGACAGAGGTAGCCGAAGACAAGACAAGACTATCGAGTCAGATGTTAAAAAGCATGTCGCTATAAGCTTGTCTTGAGATTCCATAGCCTTTATATGACATTGCGAGAAACAACTAAACAGTGACAGCACCTTAAAAATGGTAAGATTATTGAAAAATTCAAACCAATAATAACGGATATCTCGGAAATGGCTGATACCATAGAAAAAATCTTACTTGAAATAAATTGTGTTTTAAAGAGATGCATTTTCTGTGTAGCGAGTGTTTGCTTCTTTCTTATCGTTTACCAGTTATACAAAATTACACAAAATTCTTTCTGAATGAAGAGGACCTCATAGGCTATTCCCAGAATATTCAAGATATAGATTTTGCTTGTCATGTAAATATCTTAAAAATATGGCATTTTAATGAAAATGATTAGAAACAATTTTGAGAAAATCCATAATTTCGAAATACAAACAAAGGATAGTCTGCGGTGAGGGGATTATGCTGAAAATCTTTGAGTCGCAACTTTGGTAGATACTGAAATTAAACACAAGGTTTGGTATTTATCGGGCATTTGGCTTTTTGGTTGTACTGTTCACATACACAACGCACGCGCGCGCGAACGCACACACACACACACACGCGCGGATCTTTTTCTAAAAATCATTTTTTGGATCCAGAGTGCTCAAAGCATGCACGGAAGTGAAACTTTTGTAATAATCTTAAGGGTCCTTGGGAATTGCAGGGCGCCACCTGCGAAAATTTAGGAGCAATTGCAGTAGGGAAATACTAGTAAAGAATAACCTTATAATTATTTAAACCAAATTAGGTAAATAATATTGTTTTACTAATTGACACGCACCTCACGGGAATTTATGCTCAGGTCCACAATAATTTCCAAAGAAATCAAACGAATCTAGTCAAAACGTAATAAATAACAGTTGATACAATAAATCATAGGTTCACATTTATACGTAAGCAACTCTATTATGCCCCTGTATGTATTTTAGAAGAATAAAATGGGTTAGCTAATGTAACCACCAATACTTTCACACTATCACGACCACACGCAGCACACACAGGTACGGTAGAGGTGGCGTAAAAGGGACTCGTGAGTCATTTGGACTAGCAGGCACCGCTGCCTCTCTGGCTGGCTGTCCGTTTGTTTTTTACGTGTTGCTGAGTGGTGTAGCGCGTGTTGCAATACTTGTTACTCGCAGAAGGAAGGCATTTTTGCTGCTGCTGCTGCTGACTTACGGTACTGTGATTTTTATATCAAATATAAGTCACGCATACTTGAAAGTCACACTATAGCTGTCACAGATACTGGGAAATATAACCTAATGCCAATAATCTAGTAAACCTTTGTAGAGAGTTTTAATGATTATCCGTCTAAGGAACTATATCTATAGAATGCTAGGTTATAAAAATGAACTACGCTAAAAGGCTTTTCTATTTCTGGCGTGCATATAAACTTGATTGGTTTGTCTGGCTGTTAAGGCAATACTTCGGTGAAATTTGACACAAATTTACAAAATTATCCTTATATATTGTGGCGTCCCAGGCCTGGGAACGAACCCCAGCAATCGGAGTAAGTCAACACTCAGCAAAGTGTTGAAATTAGGTTACATGGTGAATCTGGATTAACAGAACGCGACGCCTCTCAGCATAGGATCTTTAAGCTGACAGAATTAAGATCACAGGAGCATACCACCTCGACACCCGATACGGAACGTCTCTACGTCGTTCGTAGTCTTGGTAAGTCTTTTTATAGTTTGTGAATAAGAGACCACTTCACCATCACCCCATGCTAGGATGCAGCATGAGCGGGGAAGGGCATCGCACAGGAAGAACGGCCAGAGTCACAGCCAAAGAAGAAAAATGGAATAAAGGAAGCAGTACAGTGGAGAAGAAGAGGTAAATATCGCCCCCAGTTAACTGAATGGGTTAATCCCCGTAGCAAACAAAGGCAGAGAAGAAGTGCCACAAAGGCACGAAAGAAGAAGCGCCAAAATTCAAAAGCGGCAGCCGGGCGTACCTGCTAGCACGTCTGGCAATAACAACGAAGAGGGAAGAAATAAGTGGAGCAGATAATGCAGCGGCCGAGGAACACATTACGTCCCGCCAAAGTCAATACAGGACGTCGCCCCAAAGGATCCTCAGGGGGCCTAAAGCACATCCCAGAGAGAGAGAGAGAGAGAGAGAGAGAGAGAGAGAGAGAGAGAGAGAGAGAGATTCCCTCGCACCCTGACCATGCAGCCAGAAGGGTTGGAAGAAGGTGTACCGAAGGGATTCAGTAACGAAACCCCAATTTTAGTTTTTGTTTTCTCTCTCTCATTTCTTTTGCCCACGGTATGACGTACATATATCTGCAGGGTATAAAGCCACCCTGGGTATCATTATTGGGCTATATGGTCAGCGCGCCGGCCTGTTCTGGACCTAACATTCCACTGGGGCTGGAATTCTCGAAACTGGGGGAGGTTGTAGCGTCCCAGGCTGGGAATGAACCGCAGGTATCGGTGTGAGGCAACACTCAAGAAAAAGCTGAAATTAGGGTACGTGGTCGATGTAGATTAACAGATCGCTAACGACTCACAGCATAAGAAATTTAAGCTGAACGAATTATGGTCCCAGGGCTAGACCCCCTCGACAATATAGAACGTCTCTAGCCGTTCGTGGTCTCGACGAGTCTTTTTATGATTTGTGAATCAGAAACCACTTCAACCCCAAGCAGGTATGTAATAAATTAAGGTACGAACAGACTGAGCCATAGGCCCCTTAGGCTGGAATAAAGGACTCAAGGCATGGAGAGGAATGTTACGAGGAGTTTTTACCCTAACCTGCAACTCCATTCCGAGCGCCGCACGCTCTCTAGGCAATTGTTCTTCCACCGACTTACGTCACCTATCGTTATAATATTTTACTCTCACGTTACGCAGTTTTTCTTAATATTTTATCTTTTTATAGCTCAAAACGACAATTTAAATGGCCTCGTGACATTTAGGTACAGTAAGGTGTTGGAGTCCATTTTTCTTATATATTTTTATCAGCATCTTTCACCATTCAAAATGGTCTGCATGCCATAATTTATAATTTACATACTTTAAATTTTTAGCAGCCATTAAGAAGTTTAAAAACTGTTGTAAAATTACTTAAGAATACAAACCAGTTCTTTTGAAATTAAATATTTATCATAATGCATATTTGTAAAACTGAAAAATGCAGTAACATGTGTACAAAGCAATATTGCTTTAGTGCATTAAGAACAAACTATGCTTGCGCGATATATTTACATTAGTATTCTAACTTCAGAATAAAAAAGCATTAGGGGTCATGTAATAAACCGTTTGGTAGAACATTGTGTATTACCAAAGTGGGTATTACAAATAAAAAAAAGAACCGGTTTGACATGGCTCATTAAAATGTTGTAAGTTAAATTTGTTCTAATATTCTGTATGTATGGTAAAAACTTGAAGTTAATCAAAAGAAAATTGAAAATTGTGAATTTTTAGGACTTCTGTTGCTATTCCTTTGGAGAATTTAAATATTATTTGAGCTACAAGAGTACCAAAAAAAAGTTGTTTTGGATTATGTTTTTGATGTATCAGCAACCTCTTTCAATAATTCGGTGTTGCTTCATTTTTTCTAACTCTATACGTCAACTGTTTTTTTCTTTCTCCAGGAATTAAAAACAGCGCACGTGTTCAAATGTGCATAACTGGTTTCTTGTACCACTATACTTGGTAAACTATCTGCAAGTCCTGCACCTATACCCCATAAGAGGAACGCCGAGTTTTATTCCGCGGAACGTCGACAGGTTTTCTAACAAATGGCATTGTTTTTTGAAGAATAATACAGTCATTCATTCCACTTCTTCCTGCTGCCATCATTTATCTTTTGTGTAATACTTTATCGGAATGATCTGTGACTACTTGTAGTGTATTTAGAGAAACGTCTTGGGATTGAGGACGTATGTACAGTCGAGTGCGTCGAATCGCGCCGACATCATGCATAGGGGTTTATGTTGGTAAGGAAATACTAAACCGCCTCTACCACACCCAGCCCCTTACCTGAGAGAAGATTCTGCCAACATTAAATTAAGAAAAACACTTAGGAAAGCAAAAGCATCGACACTTTTCATGCGCTCGACTGTACACCAAGAAACCATTTAGTTTCTGTATATTTCATGTCAGTACCATATAACTATAATTAGTGTGGGGGCTCACAAAAACAAACTAACCATCAAAATCTCAAAAAGGGAGTTACGTGTTATCATCTATTGCAGAAAGTATATGCAGTCTTCTATAATTCTGGCTAAAATACTTGCACTAACGCAGGGTATTTTAAACTCTCTTGTTGGGCTAACATTAGGAAATTTGGCTGCGGAGATAAACCTTATGATTTTAGGACATTGCATTTAAACCATGCTATTCTATTTTGTTACTATCAGAACCCAAAGCTCTGCTCGCGTTATTTCGTTATGGGAGTACAACTAAATATAGCATTTTCACTTTTTCTGTCACCTGCCTAAAGTTAGGTAAGAGAAATTATTGGATTCCGCCGAAAAATTAGACGTTGTGACGTCAAAGGATTACATGCTTTGAGCTCCTCTGGATAAAAAGGAAGTTTTAGAAACGGTCCGTGTGTGTCTGTCTGTGAACAGCATAACTCTAAAACGGTATGTTCGATAAATACTAAACTTGGTGTTTAAGTATCTTCCAAAGATGCGTTACGAAGATTTTTAAGAAAAACTCCACCCCAAACTACCCTCTACACAGTTATTAGACATTTCTTATTTTCTCAAAAATGGCCCTAACAATTTTGATTAAAATGGAATACGTTTAAGATATTTAAATGATTACGAAAATGCATATCTTGAATTTTCTGGGAACGGCCTGTGAAGACTCCTTCATTTGTAAGAAATATTGTGTAATTCTGTATAAGAGAGACAAAAACGTACTACACAAAAACGTAGATCTTTTTAAAATACACAATTTATTTCAAATAACTGTTTTTTGTATCATCAGCCATTTCCTAGATATCCGCCATCACTGGTTTGAATTTTTCAATACTTTGTCATGTTTTAAAGTGCTGTCGCTGTTCAGTTGTTTCTCGCGATGCCATGGAAGGAGTATGGAATTTTAATGCCAGCATATAGCGTCCCACTTTTAAACATTTTACTATAGCTTCGGTTTCCTCTACCCCTCTTATACCCACAAAAATGTGTAATTAAACTATTTCTGCAAAGATTTATCCTATTAATATGAAGTAGATAGGAAAATAAGCTTTCGTAAAAATATTCTGTTGAAGCTATATAAACATAAACGATAGTGGGTGGAGAACGTCACGTGAATGTAACACCATGTATATTTTGTACTACTAAAGCTAAAAGAGTAACTTTTTCAGGCAAGTTGGATTATTTAATTATGTTATTTCAGTACAATTTCACGCCTGTACCTTTTTGGAGATATACGCTATTGGCCGTCATTTTATTCGCTTAATTTCAGGTGTTTCAGCTGTTTTAATTTTAAAGATATTCATTCAGTTTTTACTGAATATTGTTTCTATGATTACTAAAGATTTGTACTACTTTAAGTTTCAAAACGCCAAAAGATATAGAAAAACTGAAGTTAATTTCTAGCAATTAAACTTTTTTGAAGATAACTTTTCAACTTTACTGGTTTACCTCTTACAAGGAAAGTAGCTGGGCTCGAACAAACACATTTACATCATGAGGCAGTATTTTTAACACTTAAATGATTTCAACCTAATTATATAATACAAAAAAATTACAGCCCGCCTTAAAGCAATATGTGTATACTATAATATATAAAAAAGTGTATGTTACAGTCATTGTATAATGTTTATATTATGTGTACATGTATAATAATGTTATGTGAATGTATTAGGTAATTTAATAATGTAGGAGCTGTGAGAATAGAAGCCGAAAGTTGCTAACAATGAGGTAACAATGAGGTAACCTTGAGGCAATAATGAATTGGAAAGTTTAATAATGCTACTAGTAATTCTTGGAGCAATAATGATGTAATATTTAAAACAGTTTATAAATAGCCAATCAA
This sequence comes from Deroplatys truncata, assembly GCA_030765065.1. Taxonomy (NCBI): domain Eukaryota; kingdom Metazoa; phylum Arthropoda; class Insecta; order Mantodea; family Mantidae; genus Deroplatys; species Deroplatys truncata. The sequence goes on from CM060990.1 coordinate 168,576,586, forward strand.
CTACTAGAAAAAGCTTAAGTTAAATAAAGGTATTCTATTGGAGTAAAATTAGCCAATCAGAGACTTGAAATACAGAAATTTACAAATTTAAGCGGTAAACGCCAGTCGCTAGAAGGCAACGTACCTGAGTAGTTCATTCGCTCGGTACGTATTCAGTGTGAGACGAAAGTTCATTACGGCGAGAATATTATAAAGTTTACGTGTTAAAAAGTGCAAGTAATTAATAAATAATCTCACAGATCTCTATATCAGTGAAGTGTTATTTAATTGCGTGAAGGATTAATAAAAGGAGTGAAGTAAAAATTTTAATTTGTGTAACCCTACATTCTTTTACCGATTCACCCCCTGCTAAGAGATACATGTTTCTACAAATTAATACTGACGTAGCCGAGACAAACCTAAATATATATAATATTTAAAGAAACGTAAAAATACAAAGTTGATTCCTAAACGTTGGGGTGAAGGCCACCGGAAAGTGAACGTTGGGGCGAAGGCCACCGGAAACTTTGTATCGTACGTGGTTGCAACTACTTCAAGTTTTGACTCCCAACAGTGGAACTACAATATATCTTTCAAATTGGTACTTAAACGTGGTGCTAATAACGTAAAGGCTACAACCTTCTCAACCACAATCCCGTGAGGGATCATTTAAAGGGCCCTTATTGCACTGGTGATATTCGTTTATTTGCAAACCTCTGCAGTCGTCCATTAGAGACCTCTGAGTATGCCATGCCGAATTCGACCTTTGCCTGTCACTACGCCAGTCGAGACCAGTAGAGACGGTGCAGTGCGTGCATGTGCGTGTGCGTGTGCGTGTGTGTGAAGTTGCATTTTGTGGTTATTTTTGTAGTGAAGCGTCAGATGGGTCGGCGATTGGTAATCAACCCTGCTAATGTACTGTGATTGGTTAAGATGAAGTTACGACGAACTCTTCTTCATGAAGATGGTATTGGTGTAGAAGATGAATCATTGGTATGTTTTCTGGTATCTATTACAGTGCAAAAGTATTTCACTGGTTAGAAACGGATACCGTTGTAACACTAACACATGATTGTGATGCTAGCGATGATAATGACGAACACCTCACTGCAAGCAGTAGTAATACGGCAAGTTCGTGAAGAGGCGATGGAGGCAGTGAGTTCCAACCTTCTCCTTATAAGAAGTTTAATGTCGAAAGTGTCATCACGGCGTTTGATGACAACACACTAGAGAACATGTACGATGATTATCACGTTCAGAAGTTTCAACACATATGACAAGCTCCTGAAAAGATACCCTAAACTAAAGGTTAAGAGCAATATTAAAAGCGTACTGGACTATGTGGCAAAGAAAAGAGAAGGCAACACAGTTTTCAAAGGAAATCTACGCTGCAGTTCAATATCATCAAGCAGTGTATACTGGCGAAGTTTGATGACGCGCGAGAATGCAATTCTTCCGTTCATTATTGGCATTTACAACATTGGGCATTGGACGTAGCCAGAAATCTCGGGTCCACAAACTTTACAGCGTCACTGGGTTTATTACTAATTTGAAAAGGAGTTTAGGATAACATCTCGCCGTATAACTATACTCCAAGCACGAAAAGATAAGGACGAAGAAGAAGAGATTATTTAAAGAACTCAAATATTTGTTGCTGAAGTCAATGTGCATATCACGACAGAAAACATCCAAATGGGTTCTGTATGGAACTGTGATCAGAGTCAGTTCAACTATGAGCTTTCATCCGAAAGAACGCTATCCATGAAAGGGGAGAGAAACACTATCTCGACGTTGCAATCATTTAACAGTGCAACGTAACAGCTACACGATCGATGATACAATATCAATGGGCGGACGATTGGCAGACAAACACTATATATGCTTCCAAGATCAAATGGAAAGTTTGGACTCCGTGTGTCAAGGGAAATAGAAAAACGGTGCCCTCCAAATGTCTTCGTAGATGCAAGTGTGAGCGGGAAGATGACGAAAGAATATCTGAAGAGTTTTTTCTGTCAGTTTTGAATCCACATTTGTCGACAAAGACACTAGTACTTTGTGACTCCTGATCTGGACATAAGGATGAACAAGTACTACTGGAAACCTTTGGAGGAAAAGGAGTAGATTTAAAACTCATTCCACCTAAAACTACAAAATATGCACAATCTCTGGACGTATATTTTTTCGGGCAGTATAAAATATATGCCAAGAGAATAAACGAATTTCTTAAACTACGTTCCAGTAATATACAGCCAAAATTACATGACAGATTTTTTATCATGAAGTTGCATTCTGTCATTTACATCAATTTTCTGCGCAAATATATAAACAAATGCTTCGTTACGCGTGGCAGAAAGCTGGCTATGATATTAGTGAACCTGTGGACAACTTCAAAAGTGTCATTGACGTGGCGTTCAGCACTGATATTATAGAATGTGCGGTTATGACATGCGATCAACTTTCTTTTCTTCACTGTGCGTTTTACAGTCATTCATATTGCTTTGAGCATTTTCTTGAAAGTCTTCACTTGCATTTATAGTTAAGATATCTGCATTGCGTTTGGCTTCTACAATGACATCTGCAGTGACATCTACAGCACGTTTGCAGAGTTTTGCAAAAAACGACTCGCCAGCGCACATTGAGAGGTACGTAATGGTCTTGTAATTTTATACAGATATGTTCGAACGCAAATACTTTCCTTGTTAGTATAAAATAATCCTTATGATTTTAAGAACCTGCACAGATGTCATACATGTAATTTAATATTTGTTAAAGCTATATATCAATAATTCTTTATTATATGCAGGATGGACCATTTAAGTTGAGACTGTACAATATCTCCAAAACTAAGCGTTGTAGAAGGAAATGTCTTTAATAAAAGTTGCTTGATATTATGGGGGAAAGTAAATGCTATTAGTCGTGTTTTGTTTGGAGGACGTTATGATGGTCATTTTAGAGTCAATTTAATTTTTTAAATGGGAACCTACAATTAGGGTTCTTTCTACAACGCTTAGTTTTAGAGATATTGTACAGTCTTAACTTAAATGGTTCACTCTGTATATTCCAGAAAAAGAGTGCTCTAAATTTGAAACTAACCTTTTCAACCACTAACGAATTGCACACAACACGGCTGCCTGAGGTGTTAGAGAGTTAAAAGAGCTTTAAATTATTTGTACATATGTTTCTAGTAAACCAAGGAATAATTTAAAGCCAATCGCAAAAACAGAAAAGAATGTAACATTTTCAATATTTTTGTAATTTTTTGGTGTAGTATACCCTCCGTAAATGCTCGTATTCTTCTATACTTCCCTCTCCCTTTCTCACTGTTGCTCCATCCTCCTTTCTCTCGCATCACATCTCCGTCTCTCTCCCTCTCCCTTTCTTTTCCCCTCACTATTCCTGTCTCTTTCTCCCTCCCTTCTTTTCCACTCTATCCCACTCCTGTCTTTCCGTCGTATTCATCCCTCTCTGCTTTCTGTGTCACTTACACGTATGTGATGTTTTGAAAAACGGTAACAACATAGTTTTTGGCGTTAATAAAAATTAGCATATAAGAAAGAGGATTAAAGGACACCAATTTGTGCCTATTCCTTATAATTGCAACGCTTTTGGAATTATGCTGTTTATTATGGTAACCGCTGTACGTACACGTATAATAGCAACGAAAAACTGTTTTAATTTCTTAAATATTCATCCTATCGGAGTTTCATAAATAATAAAACTTAATATGAACATTAATGATTACAAACTTGTATTAAGTCGTATTTTTAAAAGAGAAAAAGCTTCTTAAGAAGTGAAATATTTCCATTGTTTGATTTACCACTCACTAGACTCTCTCTCTTGGGTATAATAACTTAAGATTGCATATAGCCTACTTTATACGTGGGATCTAAAGTATGTTATACATCAAGATTCATAATAATCGATTCGTCCATTCTTGCATGAAGTGATAAAACACATACACACACAAACAAAACATTCTTTTTTTTAATTTTATTTTATTATTTTTTTATTTTTATTTTTTTGCTTTTTGTTTTTTGTTTAAGGGCGTTCAACTACTAGGTCATTAGCGAACAAAACATTCGGATTTCAGAGTAGCCCATTATATACGCTGTAGGTTATCATCCAAAGTCGAAAATGATAATAAGAATCTGTTAGTTATTATATTTGCGTGTAGATTGCCAACTCGGACGAGCTCATTTTATATGGAGGCCATGAATATGGCGTTGCTGTTCTACAAGCAGGCTACCAAACCTAATTCGTACCTGTGCTAGAAACTTCGCCAAAAGATGCTTTCTTGGCATTTGCAAAGGTTTCTGTTTATCCGTCCTAATCAATCTCATAATTAATTACGCTTGAAAGACCTCAGTTTGTATGTCTGAAATCTGTGCAAACTAAAGAGTAATTTATAATGATTTTTACATAACATGATGCATATCTATATGCCTCAAAGTTCATTCGTACATTTAACAATTAATTGCAATCAACATCACCGATAGTTTAAACTCAGAACCCCTAATTATTTATTTGCTATAATTTTATGATAATGTTTTCAGTCGACCACACTATAATACGCTGATTGCATGTAACTTAACTGAACTGTTATGGTATCCATAATGCCTACTTCAGGACACAGTATGATCTTACTCGACGGCGTGCGCAGCCCATATCTTTAACACCCTCAAAGCAGTTGTTCACTTAGATCCATTCCCCCATAAACAACGAAATATGCATGTTTAAAATAAAATAAACACTGTTCATTGTAATTTTAATGTTCTAATAAATTGAGTTCATTTCCTTTGCTTCAATATGTCCTGTTTCGCGTTACCTGCAAAAAAAACTCAATAAATACGACGTGAACTCAACAGTACCGCAATCTGTTGCACTATTCGCAAACACGCTCAAGGTCCTGCCATCCGATCAGCATTTAATTACACACAGTTGACAAGGTAAGATACTTTTTTTTGTAGAAACTCAAAGTTTTGTAATTATAATACGGTCGACCGAAACCAGTCGTATGCAATTTCACTATAATGATAATTGAGACGCTCGTATGAAAATTATGAAATGAACGGCAGCGAGTTTCATAAACATACTCGCATCTTAATTACTACCATTATAGTCTTGTTGCATAATATACTATAGTGATGCTAAAGTATTATTTCCGTCACAGAAAGAACGCATTTGACTTAATGATATGCATGGATTTACGATGCTATTTCTTTCTGTACTGGTGTCGATTTTATAGCTAGCCCAGTGAATAATGCCAGGTTACTACTTCGACATCACTTTTCTCTTTCAGGACAGTGTAGAATTGTGTTTTTCCATTAGACTTTGGTACATATTAAGCATTCTTTCACTGAATTTATTACTATGTGATGGTCTAATAAGCACAGTCTCACAGTTCTCTCTTTCTGGAGGAGAGCGTGGGCATAGCGCTTCCTTGTCACTTGCTTGTCGAGCAGAGTAGTATGCCTTTTGGAAATGTTCTGTAATTCGATATGAATCGCCTAGCCAACTCTTTTAGCCAGATTTCCCAGACCTCCTTACAGTCTGCAATGACAAAGCACGGAAACCATGTCTACTTTTAGTCGCTCCGTTGAACCTGCAAACTCACTATGAAATTCGGCAATGGTCTAAAACAGGGGTGGCGAGACTGCCTTCGTTCGCCGAACCATCAAATATGCATTCACGCAAGACGCCACCTAGCAACACGTAGGGTATAAACGGACAGCCAACCAGAAGGGAGAGGAATTGAATGGGTGCTCGCAAAAACAGCTAACCAAGTTTTTTTTTAAAAAAAAACAAGCTACATGCTTCGATCTACTGCTGAAACTGCTATATATCCTCTCTGAGTTTGACTAACCTTAGAAAATCTATGTGATTAGATACAAAGCTTGTAATTTTATGACAGTTTATTGAAAACTTGCCATTTTGTTTTGTTGTAGCAAAATTAGTCTTACTTGGTAGAGGGTCTAATCATGTAAGATGGCTGTATTGCTAATTTGTTCCTATATATGCAAGAATCTATGGGCGATTTGTTTTATTGGTATTTGCAAAGGTTGAGTTATTTGTTCTGATAAAACGATAGACCGTTTTTGCGAAGACCCATTCAATTGGAAGTCAAAATGTCATGCGAATTCCGATTTCGCCTGCCCTCGTCTCAGTTATCATCTACGTCACCGAACAGGATGGCTCAGGTTGTAACGTCTGAGGCTCGCATCAGGAGGTCCACGATTCAGACCCCGAGAAGACTCATCATTCTGACTGAGGATTTTTTCTTGGTTTTGCCCGGTTCCTTGGGGAATACTAGGATGGATTTTTATATACCACAAATGTACCTGTCCTTCATTCCCCTTATTTTATTTTCTCTTCATCTTGCAGGTTTGCAGGATCAGACACGATGGACGATATTGTGTAATGGATTTGATTTTAGGATAAAATTGCTTCTGCTCTCTTTTCGATCCTTCCATAATGATAGGGAGCATAAGGACCACTCTGTCAGGGCCTTTTATACTGTCATGCCATACACAGCTGTAAGTGACGTCACAAGCGTGGGCAATATTATACATGATATACAATGGAGAGGGACACCTCGCGCACTGCGACCCACGCAGGGGTCTACAACCTCCCAGGAGGAAGGGATGAAGTGAAGGAATCACAGGAGACTACAGCACGTAAACAGATAGACCATAGAGGCGCGCAGAAATTCCTAACAATTCCAGCTCGAAGACCCCTCTCTCAGCTCTCGAAGAGCTGCCCAGAGAGGGCGATGAACGACCCGTTGAACCAAGCAGCCCTCTAGTGTCCACGAGGAATTCTCTTTTCTTGGAACGATAGCCTAGTCACGCGCCTACGGAGGATAACAGCATTTGCAGTTTAGTATAACCTTGATTGGTGTGGTGTAGTCATCATGGTGTATACTACAGAGAATCGTCTGGTAATTGCGTTAAGTTTTGCTAGAATGGAGTCACAGATGAATTGTCAGCTCTAATTTATACAGAAATTCCTTGGTAGCACCGTTACTTACAAACCCAATGTTTATATGTTGTTTGAAAAGTTTAAACAACCTGAGTCCATGTTGGACAGAAAGAAACATCCAACAGTTCTACTCGAGGAACAGTTGGACGAGATAGGGACTGTCGTGGATGGACGCCTATGAATATCGCTGCCTCGCATAACAACGTGTTTTTTATGATAGAATAATTTCCCTGCTTGCTCTCCGTATCTAAATTCCTATGATTATTCTTGGGGAGTGCTTAAAGATAAAGTTTATGCAACTAACGCCCATATGTTCGACAAATTAAATACAGTATCCGGCGTGCATTTTCCAATATTTTGGCTGCAGAAATTCGTCTAGCGTTCAAAAGCTGCCAACCCTGTATAGAGACAGAGGAGCTACCATTTCAAACCCCTTTTATTACCAAAGATAAGCCTAACATATTCATGTTGTTTCGCATCATCACCATCATCTAGGGGAGGAAAGTCGGTCCGGACCGCCGCTCTTGCACAAAATAATTCGCGTAGCAGTCCTGTGAGAGTGGTAGGCTGCCAGTGTCATTCAAGAAAAACCCAGCGTTTCTGAAATATATTACTTTGAGAAATGAGTTAGGTCTATCAAAATAGGTTTTAATTAGAATGCAAAGACCTGAGTACCTACGTACACTTCTCGTCAGAACTAATGAGCCGCCGCCAGATTCCAAGTTCCTGATACAGAGCTTTGCGCATGCTCGTCGTGGCACAGCCTTGGTGCATAAGGTAACAGCAATGAAACTAAACTTTAGATGTTTTACACTTTGTTTAGATTTTAAACTGTGCTCTACTGATGTATTAGGATAGGATAGGGTTGACTACGGAGGGGACTCGGCACCGATCCAGAATGGATATTGTGCCCCAGGAGGAGGTGTCCCCGGGAGGAAGGATGAGGCGAGAGGAGACACCGGGCGGTCGGATCCAGGAGAGACGACGCGCAATGAGAGAGTCCCTACGTTACCAGAGTGTATGTAGGGTTATTTCTAACAACAATCAAGGCTTCTAAGAGCTGAAATAAGAAATCCATTCATATATGTAGCCTCTGGCAGGTATTTGCAAGAACGACGGCTACACATATAGGCGGCGCAATCGAAAAACAGGAATGGAGTAGGTAGTTAATGCACATATCTGCTCCAGGTTCGAATATCGCAATAACAAAGTACCTTTTTTCTTTCGTAAAGTGTTTAGTAAACTCTTAAACGCTAGAATATGCTGCAACAACTTACGGCACATACCTGAACTCCCAGTAGACAAGAAGACCCTCGCAGATGCTTATGCCATTACTGTTCGAAATGACAGACAGGCAACAGCTACGTCCCAAATCACTGGTCTGATTCGCGTAGGTTATTCCGCACCGAGGGCAGCTGCAGCAGTCGGAGTCCCCTTGTCACAGCTAAAAGATGGACTAAACGATTTCGCGAGGAAGGTGAAGTTACAAACCGACCACGTCCTGGACGATCACGTATCTCTACAGAAGAACAGGAAGCCGCTTAATTGAGACAAGGAGAAATGCGCCCGTTTAGAGAGCTTTTCCACTCAAATCGACCCTAACTTTTCCGCTTCCACATGCACCTTAGGCAGACGTTTTAGAGAGCGTGGAATAAGGTCTCGTCGAACTGCAAAGAAGCAAAGCTTAGCAGAAGAACATATCGTAGACCGATTAGCATACGCTACACTCCGGCAGAACTTCGATTGGAGAAACGTGATATTCTCAGACGAAATAGTTGTGGCGAATAGCAATGGCGGTCCTGTCCGTTACAGAGTAATTGTATTTCGTTTGGTTTCTTGCCCCAAGTGTATCTGCATTGCACTGAAAATACTGCACAACAGTGCAAATGTCAACGGTATGCGCATTGTGTTTTGTTTGTAAACAAATTTCTGCCTTTCGCTTACAGTACCTGCTACTGACAACAGTAATGCCCTCTTTAATTCTTTGCCCCAGAATTTGCATTCAGTACTGCTCGGTTGTGTCTATGGTTTTGTTTTTCCGGCAATGTTAGTTGTGCGTTAACAGTGATACGCAGCAGTATGGATAGGTTTATTGATAAAGAGTTGGCCGATATGTACCTCGTGTACGGGTTCATTGAATGTAATGAAATAACGGCACAAAGTTATGCAGTGCTGTTCCCGACGGGAACCACATCATAGTAATTTTGCATCTGTGCATAGGCGCCTACGAGAAACTGGATCTTCCGTGTTAGAATGGAAGATACTGGCGTGTGAGTTATGGCAGAACACCCGATCTGGAAGAGAATGTGTTACACGCGATTGTCCGTGTTTATCGTATGGATGGCCACCGATATGACGAGCGCTTCGTGAGACGGCTGAACACATCGGGTCGCATTTGCGTCGCATATTGGGGTGGATGTCATATAAGGGGGCACGACCCTAGAACGCGAGAACGCATCCATGGCAAGTTTACGGCGGATGTTTAGCAGCATATTTTGGAAAACACAATGGTTCCTTCACTCGAGAAAGATACCCCGAAGGGAATCTTTTGTTTCAGCAGGATAACCATCCGGTACACACCATCATTCGGATTCAAGGATGGTTTATAAGGAGACGCGAAATCGAGCTGCTCGATTGGCCTCCACGTTCTGCTGTTATGAATCCCATAAGTGGGCTAGAGCAAAATGAGTCTTACGCTCTAACTGGGCAGAGCAAATACCCGTTTGTACAGAAGATGTGTTGTGGGACAGGGTGCTAGATGCGTGGGAAGAGGTTGCCAGAGATTTAGACTTTTTCCCAACCTTGTGGACTCCATGCCTCGAAAAATGAGGGCAGTTGTTGACGCTGGTGGTAAGTGGACGAGGTATTAGCCCTACCATCGCCTTTTGGCTTATGGGTTTTGTTTATTTCACATTATCAAGAATAAGAACGTTTATTTTTATGTTTATTTGTACTTATAAAAGCTTAGTGTCGCCTGTAAGCCTAGAAGTGATGGGCAATATTATTTTCACAATGTCGTTACCATAATAAGATTTATTATAAAATGTCATATTACAATCTTATAAACAGAAATATTTAAAAGCGAAAAAATATTTACAGTGCGATACGGAGTTTCAAACTCAGTACAGCAAATCCGAAGACAAGGACCATTATCCCTGTTCCGCTCATTCCTAAAAACCTATTTAGCACTATAAATGTAGAGAGACATTTATTATTATTGCCTTCAATCCATACACCCAGCAGCAACGGCGTCTTCCTGCCTATCGCATTTTGTGAACCGCGCTTCTATGTCCAAGAGTCGGCTCATTATTTTTGAAGCGAAGTGTACATAGTAACATAGCGGTGTAGTTGGATTTGAACCAATAGAACTGCTCCAGAATGAAAATGTCTTGATTCTCCTCCCACTGAGTTTATCCAACGCGAGGCGAATTAAAATATTTGCTTATTACACGCAACAGCACACTTCCTTCTTATTCCCCGAAGCATTATTTCGAGTTTTTATTTAACCATATATAATGTACTATATCGTATTATTTTATGGCTAAGGCTCTGAACTTGTGACCTGGTGTGCCCTGCGGTCAACTGGGGCTACAGGTATAACATAAACAAAGCTAACACAACGTGTACTCAGTAACAGTACCTCTTTGGTGGTAGGAGATGTTTGTCGCTTAGGCACACAAGATCCCAACTTCCGAGCTTTAAAATCGTCACAACCAAACATAACTACAATTATCTGAATCAACAGTATGTTTTCAGAACGGCCCTGTTTTTATTACTTGAGTGATTTATAGAGCTAATTTTGATTCTGGCGAGGTACTACTACATATGAAGCAAGCAAGGGAATGTCGACCTCGTTGTTTAAAGGCTTGAAACTCCATTTCCTCTAGAAAATAGGGATATCTCACCAACTGGAATAGCCAAGCATCTTATTTCATAAAAATATTGGACTTTAGAAAAGTAAAATTGTAATACGGAATTCTTCGACTATAGATTGCAGTACCATCTCATAGTAAACAATTTCCAGTCATCTTCAAGCATAGCTTTGCCTTCATACAGATAATATTGTGAGCAGTAGCCATTTTTTCACAAAGTTATTGACAAGCAATTTGTACTCACCGCAGTTTTCTGACATGTATGAAAGATGACAAGATTATTTACTTATTACTCATTTGGCTTAAAATTACGTATCATTTACCAGCAAATTATATACCACCAAGAAACCGGTTTCGGCGCATGAGAGAAAATAGCTTTCCATTTATTCATTAGAGACTGCCGCAAAAGAATCCAATGCTGAGGTACGGGGTTATGCCAATTCTGTTTCTTTATTAATGCCGTTTTGCGCATCATCAATTTTTCTGCCAAAGTAATGTGAAGTATTTCTCATTTTGTCAATCCTGTTTATCATCTGTCTCAAAACAACCTGCGTCGTTTTACTGTTACTTCAGACCATGGCGCTGTGGTACATCCAACTTCTGAAACTGACCCATCTACCTCCTAAAAGTCGTTGTCTTTTTGCAGTTTAAGATTTGGGCCTACTGATCTATTCCATCGAAGGACAGTGTCATCGATCGCATCCTTGAATTTCCGCGTTCTCTATAATCTCTAGTTTTTATCAGCTGTTTCGGCAGTCTGTCGTTCTGACATTCTGAATATATAGGGTGGATCATTTAAGTTGAGACTGTGCAATATCTCCAAAACTAAGCGTTGTAAAAAGAAATGTCTTTAATAGGAGATGCTTGATATTATGGAGGAAAGTAAGTGCCATTAGTCGTGTTTTATTTGGAGAACGTTATGATGGTCACTTTAGGGTAAATTTAATATTTCTAAATGGGAACCTACAATTAGGGTCAATTTAAATTGACCCTAAATGACCATCACAACCTCCTCTGAATAAAACACGACTAATGGCATTTACTTTCCCCCATAATATAAAGCAACTTTTATTCAAGACATTCCTTTCTACAACGCTTAGTATTGGAGGTATTGTACAGTCTCAACTTAAATAGTTCACCCTGTATGTGACCAATATCTTCTGTATTTCTATTATTCAACTAAGCTCTATAAGTGAATTGCCATATTTCTAATGTGATATTTTAGAATACATTGCAAGAGATCTTAGGAATTTCATTTCAGCAGTCTCAATTTGTCATCTATCCTTCCTTCCTGAAGTCCAAATTTCGCAAACATAAAGTAAAGAATGGCACCTTTATTGTTTTATGAAACTTAATTTGAATATACCTATATATATATATATATATATATATATTCTTGCTTTGCTCTTCTAATGGTTGCATAAATTATAGTATATGATATTATATGGTACATCAAAAAAATGTATACACATTTTAAAGATGGTTTTTTCTGTGTATTGTTTTCAGAGTTGCATTGAATTATCTGTGGAATATATTGTATGGCGTTATCTCAACAGACGCCGGTATCTGAATGGCTCTTACCGAGGTTTATAAATGTCTATACTGACCTTACTCTTGCGACTAACATGTGGCCGGGATACGCTTGGCGTTTGAGGAACAGAAGTTCATTTTAAAGTGGTGGTTCCAGTTTGAAAATGTCGCTGAAGTTCAATACGTAGGGGCGTGAGTTTGCAACATAGCCTCCAACACGCTTGACAAACTGATATTCAGTTTTATTTATGAACGTTCTTTAACTACTATGATCTTTAGCGTTCCATTCTATATTGGGCGCGAAAGACCGGTAAATTTACTCTTTATCAAGCTTGAGGTTCTCTTACGTGCCGCAAATCTACGACACTTTACTTCACCGGCTTTACTTCCCTTCCGAAGGAAACCATGCTAAGGATTTTTACGCCCGAAAAAATCCATCGCCCTCCGCCAGGTTTGAACCCGTTACCTCGGCAACTAGAGGCTAGCATGGTAACCACTACACCACGGAGGACGACTACACGCTTGACAAATTACACGGCTTTGTGATAAGTTTGAGACACGTGTTATACGCACAAAGAAAGATCCCAAAAGACCTCGTACAACTACAAGTCTTGCTTCTTTGGATATGGTCTCTCGAAAGTTTGTAGCTTCGCCTTAGAAGTCTGCTGCTTAATGCACTCCTGAGGCAGGGGTTAGCGGTGCGAGTGTAGGACGCATTCTGAAAGCGCGTAAGTAAAAAGTATATGTATCAAGTTTATTCCACGTATTAAATGAGGTCGATCCTGATCGCCGGATGGAGTTTTGTGAATGGTTTCAGCATATGGTAAGTGAGGCTGAAGAGTTTGTGACGAAGAACGTGTGGTCTGATTTGGCCCAATTCAAACTTAACGGAACAGGAATCGTCATTATTTTGTTTACCGGGCGCCTGTAAATCCACACGTTCATATTGACAAGGAAATCAAACTACCGGTAGGAATGTCTAGTGTGGACTGTCATCTAGACGATTAATAGAACCTTTCTTCTTTGAAGGTACAACTATTGGCACCAGGTATCTAGAAATGCCAAGCATAACAGTTTTCCACCTATAAGTTCAGTTTAAGGAAAAAAAAGTTCTACCAATAAGACGGGGTACACCCTCCTTCCTTTAATCCAAATTTCGCACTCATATGTCCAGACTGGCACCGTTATTATTTTATAAAACTTAATTTGAATACATATTCTTAACTTTCTCTTCTAATAGTTCCATAATTTATATATACATATATAATATTCCAGATAACTCAAGTTTGATATTATTCTATTACTACTTCTACCCATTACCTATAGTAGAGCGAGTATTTTACTCCACCAAAAATTTTCATATCGAGATTTGATCGGAGAGATGCGTTTTGAGATTCCTAATCACAAAGAAACCACTTTTAGGAAAAGGTGCTTGGGAATGTGTGCGAACAGCATAACTCAAAAACGAAATTAATAAACATCAAACTTGGTATACACATTCAGTTTGTTCCAAGGACGCAACACGAAGATTTTCAAGATGCTCCTCTCACCCAAAACTAGCCTTTACATGGACATACTTCATTGGTTATTTTCCCAAAAATGGCTATTACGATTTGCATTAAAATATCACATTTTAATGATATTTGTATAACCAACAAATGGATTTTGTGTGAATAGCCTGTAAAGTCCTCTTATTCTGGACTTTTTTTTTTATCGTTTTGTACAAATGGTAAACCATAAGAGCTGGGCAAAGTTAAAGAAAAATACAGAGGTCATTGAAATATACAATTTATTACAAATAACTTGCATAAGTCGTTTTCCAAATATGTGTTACATCTTTAAGCGTTCCCAGACTGAATTGTCCTGCGGTAATTATACAGCATCTTACGCGAGGCTTCCTTTTTCACGAATAGATTCATTGTAACAAAACACTGATTTGCCATATGCGGACAGTGTTGAGTTTTTGTTTTCCTACAGTGCGCTCAACCAAGTCCATATTGCTTATTTTGAAATTATTTATACTCTAAAATGCATCGTGAGTAACGTAATACGAATAGAAGAATAATGTTTTATATGTATATTGTAACATATAAGGGATTAGATGAAGCTGTAATGGGTAGAGAAAGTCGTGGGAGTGAGACTCGGAGTTTTAAACAACTACCTTAATCCAAGTTTGGTGCTCCTCTCAAAAATATTTTACTTATGAAACTTTAAGTTAAGATGTTTAACAATTCACCTTGGCGACTCAGCGATAGAGCGTCCGCACGGAAAGCAGCAGATCCATTGTTGACTTGTTTAACGCCCGTTATTAGTACTAGGCGGCCATGACATGAATGCGTGCAGTGGAAAGAGGAACTAAACAGTTACGGAGCAAGTGTGAGGGGCATCGGGAGGACAGTCAGGTAAACCAAACATCCGCATTTCCAAGTTGCATTTACTAGCGAGGCTGAGGCCTGCAAATGTAGCATTGTTTTCATTATGCAACTGTACATTCCCCTATCGCCTTGCACCCACTCCCCTCTGATCCTTAGCCAAGCACTGTTAACAGAAACAGTGGCGCCCTCCTCCAAGTACACTTATATCGTGGCCGACTGGTACATACCGCAGCACAGGCGGTGGACACTGGTGATACATAAAATGAAATGATAATTTCGGAAAGGAATTTGGGAAGGAAACGTTTCAGGCCTAATTTTGGGGTATCTCCCCGGTATTTGTCAGTTATGAGGACTCAGAAAAACCTGAAAGAAACCTCAGTCAGCGAGGACAGTCTTGGAGAATTTGAATCGCGCACCTCCTGCTCACCGGTCAGTACTTTAACGAGCTCGGCCACCATTTTCGGTTTTCCGTGGTTCGAGTCCCGGGAGTGAAACTAAATTTTCAATTGTGATTCAAATCTCTGTCCAGTTCATCGACTGAAGTCTACAATTTCAGTTCACTATGAGCTAAAATACCTTGATCTGGATGCAAAATGCTTTTACGGTTCAAACCCGGCGGAGGGCGATGGATTTTCTCGGGCGTAAAATTCCTTAGCATGGATTCCTTCGGAAAGGAAGTAAAGCCGGTGGTCCCGTGTCGTAGATTTACGGCACGTAAAATAACCTCAAGCCTGATAAAGAGTCCTCTGAGCAAAATTACCGCTCATTCACGCCCAATATAGAATGGGACGTTAAGAACCACAGCAGTTAAAAAGCGTCCATAAATAAAACCCAATTTAATTTAATTTTTACAGTTACTTTTGTGCGCTTTAAAAAGAGAGTTTAATTCAATGGCCATTCTTTGATAGCTCTGTATTATAAATATTAAAAATTACGGTCATCTGCGAGAAGTAAACCACAATATTTAAACGTTTGCTGTAGAATTTTCATAGTTTTGATGGATGTACATACATTAGGGCAGCTCGTTTGGAGGTCGGAATAAGTAAAATGCAATCGATTCTTTTCAAGGTTTACAGCTGTAATAAAAGAAAGAAATGGGTCTGAGCCAAAGACTAATTAACGACAGCGCCTACCATGGGTCAGTTTTTGTTATCCTAGTGTAAGGAATGTTGTTCTACAACGGATATTTTTTTAAGTCACGTAATTAAATGAGCTATTATTTGCAAACGACAGCTCAAAGAATTGCCGCAAACGCTGCAAACGCGTTCCGATGAAGCATATTGGTTTTCTGTTCCACCCCCATTTTACCACTGCCCTTCATTGTTCGGCCATTTTACCATTTTATTTAACAGTCTTCTGCGTTTATGTCTGTGTTAATTACACCTTCAGCTCGGATCGGCCACTCTGACCATGGATTTTTGTGGTTTTTCTTGGTCGGTAGGCGAATCTGGGGTAATATCTTTTCTACCACAACTTTCCTGTAATCCGTTTCACCTCATCTGTTTCAGGGTTATAGGACCAAGCGACGGCGTTTAGTATGTTACGGAAGGGCGGAGGAATTTACGCTTTGGAAAGATTTATTCCTGGCGCTTGGCGGGACTTCCGGGGTACCTTCTTGGGAGTTTCTCGTCTATTTCCGGGAACCACAGGTTGCGGCAGCCTAATGCGGGGCTAGTCGGCATCAGGCTTGGTGTCATATTGGAATCGCTGGGACCTCGTCCTTGCCAGGGCATATCCTCCTCCGGATCTGGTCGCCCTTCGGGTCTCCTCTTCCTCCCGTCCTTCCAGGGGTCATTTTGGAAGCACAAAGGACCTACAATGGCCTACGTGCGGTTCGGTGCGGTGCTGTGCTCCAATTACTAGAGGTCCCTTCGTCTTACAACTCCTAATTCCTAAATCCTTCTACTGTAATAATCATCACGAAAACGTTAGGCTGTTAAGTGTACTCCATTTGTCATTTCTGTATGAGTTCATAATTCAACTATGACCTATTTAACATATTTTAGGTCATATTATAATTTACAGAAATGGAATACAATTGTGTGGTAACACCGGTAGCCATATATGCCATCTGCTTCCTCCTCAAAAGCTCCAGAATTTGTGATTCGTCACCAGCTTGGTTATGTATTGACAACAACCATAATCTGTGCATGGAGAAAACAGAATCTATGATTTTCCGGCTCTTAGAAACCTTCTTTCGGAGATCTCTTACCTCTGATAACAAGAACTCATATACAGTTTAGTTCACTGTAGAGACATCAAAATTTGTACGAGTAAGGCTTCATTCACAATGAAATGTAAGCGCTAACGTAATGCAGCATAAGCGCAGGCCTGAGGGAACACCATTCCTAATGCAGCCGTAGGCGTAACGCAAGAAATTTGAACGGGCTTCTAGATCCTTAAACTATTTGCGGAAATGTTCCGAGTGCACCGTAAGTTTAAAATTTAATAATATAACCAACAATACCAAATAAGAAAGTTCACTCAATATATTATAAATAAGTAGGTCACAAAAAAAAAACATACGTCCAACAGCCGCCCGTAGCGTTAGTGACATCACGACTGCTCGCTCTATCAAAAACATTTTATACTCTGGCATTAAACTTTACAATAATTTACCAAGTAATATCAAGGCAATTAAAAAGGTAAGCCAGCTGAAATCCAGTCTCAATGCACATCTAATTAATCACTCCTTTTATTCTATCAATGATTACCTTGAACACAAATGTATGTCATGAAACATAGAATTTAGCATGTAAAGACCTTTTGTATATAATGTAAAAACATATTGTATATATTGCAAAAACCTATTATTGTATATGTTTAAAGCTTGACGTGTCCAATAGTGAATGTACATTGTACCAAACCACTTTAACGGGAGATTAAAACTAACGAACGAACCAACCAACCGACCGACCGAACGACCAACCAATCAACCAACCCACCAACCCAACAACCCATTCACCCACCCACCAACCCACCAACCAACCAACAACCCACCCACCCACCCACCAAACCACCAACCGACCGCCCGACCAACCAACCCAACAACCAACCGACCAACCAACCCAACAACCCCAACAACACACCAACCCCACCAACCCCACCAACCCACCAACCCCAACAACCCACACACCAGCCCACCAAACCAACCCACCCACCCAACAACCCACCCACCAACCCCACCAACCACACCAACCCACCAACCCACCGACCCCACCAAACCCACCAACCCACACACCCACCCAACAACCCACCAACCCACCCACCCAGCAATCCACCAACTCGCCGACCGACCGACCGACCAACCAACCAACTCAATCTAACCTAACCCAACCCAAACTAAACTAAACCAACTAAATCGACCGAACCTCCCACCCAGCCAGCCAGCCAAAACCAGCCAACCAACCAACCCGAACGACCGACCGACCCACCCACCCAACAACCAACCAACCAACCGACCGACCGACCCACCGACCCACTAACCCATCCTCCCACCCACACACCAACCCACCCACCGTTTGCTCAAAACATTGAAAGTATATTTGCAAGTACTATGGAAGCAGGGCCATTATTCCGTATGTGGGTAGTGAGCACTTTCGCTATCAATATGTAACACACGCACTTGCATCATGTTAGCGTTGCTGTCGTTGGCATTCTGCCGCCAAAATTGTAACATCATGGGCCCTAAGCCGCAAGGGCCGCAGCAACGGAGCGACGACAGGGCGTATCCGTAGGCACAGAACAGCCGTAGGATCTGCGCGTCTAAACTCGAATTATCCACTTTAGCTACATGTTCCTTGCTTCGCGACATTCCGTTAGCCATATTTTTTTTTTCTTTGCATCACGTTCGCAATATCTTCTGACAAGATTTCCTCAAAAGCTAAGCGGTCGCTAAGAAGGGCCCAATGTTTTCGATAAAGCAACATCTCCTACACAATTTAAGAACTCAATATACTACACAATCAACTCTGCGTATTAAAAAACGCGATTCCGCAAGTTTCTTAAAATTTCGCACCTTCTTCCCGCGTACGGAATAATGTCCGGAAACTGCAGCAAGTTATACATGTGATGTTATAGCTGCACAAGTAGTCCTATTAATGCAATGTTCATTATCGCTTTGCGCCTAAGCCAACAAATCTAAGCATAGAAGCCAGGTTCATCCACTAAATGAAAGAGGATTCAGTAAGGAGGCTACCATAACCTCTTGAGAGAAATGAGAGATGGTAACTCACAATTTGTGTGGCACGGCCTAATGGAATAGTGCACGCACGTACATTAGACGGCTAAAGTCTCGCATCGCGATCGTCTGCTGTTGAACAGCAGACAGTGCAAATAGAAAGAAATGTAGAATTCTTTCTCTATGCACGCAACGCAAGCATAAAGTTTGGAGTTTGCAAGCTCTTGCGTTGCGTAGCACGTTGCGTGACTCTATGTGAATGCTTCCATTAAATAACATGAATGCAAAGTCTTGCGCTTATGCTACGTCTGCGCTTACATTTCATTGTGAATGGGCCCTAATACAGGATGCGGCAATAAGAGTTGTTTTAGATAGGTGATATATGCGGCTTGACAGTCACACAGGGTTGGGACGAGGAACCTGAAAGAAATGGTTGATGCCATGTCAGTAGCTTATATAGAGGTATCCTGGCTCAGTTTTTTGCGTTTATATGGGAAAGGATTGGGAAAACGAGGGTGGATGCGGAGGAAATTGCGTTTATATGGGGGAGATAGGGAATACGGGGACTGATGCTAGGCTAGACAGTGGTAGAAGGAGGGGGAATGCGCTTTATATGAGACAGATAAGGAATACGTGGAGAGGTGCTAGCTTGACATATACTGCAGGAGGGGGAATATAAGCTTATACTGGAGAGATAGGGAATACGAGGGAGGTGCTAAGATAGATGTTAAAGCTGGCATGCGTTTCTATGAGAGAGATAGGAAACCGAGGAGAGATATTAGGCTAGCAAGGGCTGAATGACAGAGTATGCGTTTATATGGGAGAGACGAGGAAAACAGAGAGAGAGAGAGAGATGCTATGCTAGGAGATGGTTGAAGGAGAGGGAAATGCGTTTATATGGGAGAGATAGGGAAAACGATGATAGGTCTTAGGGATTGCGATTAAAACCTGTGACACATAGAACTGCATTATTCAAGAACTTCAACAATACAAAGGTCTAAGTATAGATCATTTGTAAGGTATTCGAAGAGGGGCCTTTAGTGGAAAAACACCCTACGTCTCAGTAGTAGCAAATTGAGAGTTTAAAAACACTTAATATGCAGGAATGTGTACTCATATGCAAATGAGGTCCCCCACCTTCTCTCCCCCCTCCCCCAGATCCTTGGTACTTTCAGTTGCAGCTGAGGGTCATAAATCGTGTAGAGTATAATGGAAGCTTGACAGTTAAGCAATTAAGGCTGATAATAAACTGTCAAAACGAACCATGGGGGTCATAAATTTACGCTTCTGTAACAAAGGCGGACAAGTTTTTCTAACCATTCCATATCCGGCCACTTCTGCACCTGCACTGTGGCAACTCACCCCACTCGCATTGTTTGGCGAACACGTGCAGGCGAACAATAGAAAGGCTTGACCCGAGCTAACAAATGAACAGATTCTATTGTATTCCGTTTCTATTGTCCGGAGTAAGCCTTCTTTAGAAAGACCACCTGACATCCCATTCCACTGACGTATAACAAAGAACAAAGCTGGACCCTTCTGACAAAAGCTTGAATGACAAAGGAACATATTCTATTGTGTCCCTTCCATTGTTCGACCACGTGCGTGTTTAACAAAAGAAACTGTGGGAGCCATTGTTTGGCGAACACGTGCAGGCGAACAATAGAAAGGCTTGACCCGAGCTAACAAAGGAACAGATTCTATTGTATTCCCTTTGTATTGTCCGGAGCAAGGCTTCTTTAGAAAGACCTCCTGGCATCCCATTCCACTGCCGTATAACAAAGAACAAAGCTGGTCCCTTTTAGTAGATGTTATTGTCGTCCGTTCCATTGTTCGAACACGTGCTTTATACTCGCCCTGTCTTTGTTTGTTCGAGTGAAAGACAGATAGGTCAGTTTACCTGCTATACGTAAACAATTCAACAACGTCCGAGTCAGCCATCATGGCGTTGGTTTTGCCCTGAGGGCTGTTCTCCCCGAATTTTTTCACGAAGTCCTTCGGTTATACCCGAACATAGTTTCTCTGTTTACGTAGCTGACTGTTTTCAAACAGCGATATAAAAATGTATTTAACCTATACCATTACATACATCAAACCTCTGTGTATACTTGAATATCCATAGATCGGTGTTCGATTCTTACTGCAATCAAGCGTTTATTGCTAATGAGAAATTGATGATTTGATAATATTATATCATTACCCTAATTAATGAAAGAGGGTTCAGAGGCCCCTAGTTCGAATCTTTCCATGCGAAACTCTAATGCGCAATAAATATTAAACTCTGCGCGGTCAGATATAGATGTATTTGACAAATATAATTTAATTTTTATGTCATTACGATGTTTTAATGAGCTGTATTCTTAGTTGGTCAGAGGGTCTAGTTCGAATCTTACCAGAAACTCTAATGCTTAATAAATAGTTAAGTGTTGAAGCATGCACGGGCAGATTAAAATGTATGTATTTAACAAATATAATTCTTTATATATTCCGATGCCTAGACACAATTCTTTATTTTCTTTCTTCTTCTCTCTCTTTCTTCCTTTTCCCTCTTTCAATGCATCTATCCCTTTGTTTCTCCGCGACTTGTACACATCCAAGCGTTCACATATACACGAACACTTGTACATACATCATTACACATATACCAGTGCACGCATATGCACATGCACATACACACACCCACACACACGCACACAACGCTCACGCACACACATACACACCATACACACATTAACCAGTGCGCTTACACGCACACGCACATACATTCACACACACACAAACCCATACACGTACACACGCACTCACGACAATACATACACCAGTACAGTTACACCCTCGCACACACACGCATTCACACACCTCATACGTATACAAACACATACATACACCAATGCGCTTACACTCACACACACATACATGGACACACATACACACGCATACACCACATACACGCACACACACTCACGTACATACATATACCAGTACAGCAACTCACACTCGCGCGCACACACACCCACACACACGCACACACACTCACGCACACACATACACACCATACACACATTAACCACACATACATTCACACACGCACACCCATACACGCACACACGCGCTCACGTACATACACGCACCAATACACTTACACACTCGCACACTCACACACGCGCGCGCGCATACGCCTACAAGCATAGACACACACAGCAGTATACGTACACACACATACACACATATTGCAAATTATTGCCTTTACAGAATTCAAAAATCTTTGTCTCATTTCACTGTAACCTAGCATAATGTAATTTATTTCGGGCTAGCACCCTCACATGACACCCATCCCAACACATTTTTATAGCTTGTGTAATTACAATATGGAGGTACTCTGGGTGAGAGAGAGCGTTAGAGAGCGGGGAATTGAGGCAAGTAGGGATAGAAGTGCCAAGAGCCTCTGCGCATGCGCAACAAGAGATGTCATTGCCTGCAATAATCACGTGACGTGCTAACACCCCTCTCCTTCACCAGACTGTTTAACCATGTATTTCAATATAAGAGATAATCATCGTTTTATTATTAAAAATTCAGTATGATTGTTCTAAAATAGTCCGTGTCGCCTATAATTAGGATACCTTCTGTCACTAGTCTTTATTGTGCTAATGGGTCTAGATGTGTTAACATCGTGTTCTCTCCAAGAATAATCAGCTTTCTAAAGGGATATCAAGGTGAAGTGGTCTACATTTCATTGAACAGTGATTAAGACGTTATTACATCAAGAATAAGGATGAATAACTCTGCACATAAGGATATAATTCCTAGTGCATCAGGCTACTCTTGTATCAAATGCAGGAAGAAATTCCTCCGAGGTTATGACAAGAGAAGGCATCAGATGAGCTGTAGGAAGCTCTTCAAATGCAAGAATTGTAATGTAACCTTCAATGATGCTTATAAGGGTTAGCGACACGAGGATATATGTGAAATAAGCAGCCCTCAGAAGAAAAGAAGATTGGAGCCTACTAAACATCAGTTACTGTCAACAATGGAGGACATCGTTCGAACGATGATTGAAATCGTATTTTATACGTTGCGAATTACCTAAGGACCTGAATATGTACCTGAATGAGGCAAAACAACGGATAATCCAGGCTGTGCATAAAGAGCTTAACATTCACAAGAGCGTAAAAATGAATCTTCTGGCTGAGTGCCGATTCGTTAACAGTATTGGAGAAACGTGTGACAAAACATTTAAAACACGGAATCATCCAGTGTTTCTAAAAACTGACCTGGAGTCAACGTTAGAAGCGAAATTAAAAAAATTGGTGACTGAAATGGAGGACTCTCAGCTTAAGGGTAGCAACTGGGCTTTGCGTGCTGTGTAAGGAGTTCGACTTCGTATCAACAAGTACAATCCGTTGCGAGGAAGTAGCTACATTCCACTACCGTCATCTGTTGAAGCAAGAAAAGCCTGCGTAAACATCCAGAACTTTAGCGACGAGAAATGTTTCATGTATTCGGTACTAGCTAAATTCGTTGAGAAGGATGAACAACGTGTAAGCAAACACAAGCAACTCCAAGATAAGTACGACTTCAGATGCGTTTCCTATCCTACTCCACTTTCTCAAATACCTAAATTTGAGAGGTTTAACAAGATGTCTATCAACGTAAGAACGTAGGTTTTCACGGCCGGTGTCACAATTATAACTAATATTATTTTCCGGGCTGTTATGCCGTGGTCTGCTGAAGAAAGATTTCCCAGACGTTTCGTCCACAACTACGGTGGACATCTTCAGTGGCGCGGACGAAGTCTTCTCGGTGAAAGTATCGCAGCGTCTGATGCGTTGGCCGTTAGTGCCGCTCTCTTTATAGTGTGGACGCTCTCCGCTGATTGGCCCGCTGGTATGAGGGGGCTGGCGCCGGCTGTGTTGTTGCTCTCTTCTGATTGGCTCGCAGTGTTTTTCGGCTTTGTATGACCTTTCTTGTTTTTGATGACTAGATGCCAGTTACTGTTGAGTTTCAAAGCTTCTTCTTTCCTATTGAAATTATTCGGATGTTTATAAATCTCTATTGCTTCGCGTTGTAGCCGGGTATGGTAATGCTTTGTGGAGGAAAGAATGTTGGTGTCCTGAAATCTAATAAAGTGTTCGCCCTCGGCTTCAATGGCATGTTCGGCGACTGCCGATTTTTCTGTATGGCCCAGGCGGCAGTTTCTTTTGTGTTCGCTAAGTCTGGTGTTTGCGCTCCGCTGTGTGGTACCAATGTACACTGAACCACAGGAACAAGGAATACGGTAAACACCGGCCGATGACAGGGGGTCTCGAGGGTCTTTGGAAGAGCGCAGTAGGCTGTTTAATTGTCTTGTAGGTTTGAATACTGTTTTGACGTTATGACGTTGAAGTATATGTTCAATACGGTCAGTGACATTTCTGAAATATGGCAGAAAGACAATGGACTTGCTTTTGGGTTGGTCCTGAGTAACCGGTCGGGGCTTGGCCGGACGGCAGGCTCTTCTCACCTCTTGGACTGAATAACCATTTGATTGTAGAGCTGTTTCTAGGTGTCGGATTTCTTGTGGAAGTAAGTGTGGTTCACAAATACGGGAAGCACGGTTTGCGAGTGTCTTAATCATAGCACGTTTTTGTCTAGGATGGTGGTTGGAGTTCTTGTTAAGGTAACGGTCTGTGTGTGTGGGTTTGCGGTAGACAGTATGACCCAGCGTGCCGTCAGCCTTCCTGCTAACGAGTACATCTAGAAAGGCTAGTTGGCCATCCTTTTCTTGTTCCATTGTGAACTGTATACGCTGATTGATGCTATTTAGATGTAACAAAAAATCTTGAAGAGCTTGTTCACCATGGGGCCAGATGACGAAGGTGTCATCCACGTAGCGGAACCAGGCTGTTGGTTTGAGTGGAGCTGAGTTTAGTGCCTTTGACTCAAATGCCTCCATGAAGAAATTGGCCACAACAGGGCTAAGGGGGCTGCCCATGGCAACACCGTCTATTTGCTCGTAGAATGACCGGTTCCACTGGAAATAAGTCGTAGTCAGGACATGGTGAAAAAGTGTAATGATATCATCAGAGAAGATGGGTTGTAACAACTTCAGAGTTTCCTGTACTGGAACCATGGTGAATAGAGACACAACGTCAAAACTAATTAGTAAATCCTTCGGTAGCAATTTGAGGTTGCGGAGAATTTGAATGAAATGAGTAGAGTCTTTGATGAGAGAGTCGGACAAGCCGACATGGGGTTGTAGAAGACCGGTTAGGTATTTAGCTATGTCGTATGTGGGAGAACCAATACCACTAACAATGGGTCTGAGCGGAACATCTGGTTTATGAATCTTGGGTAGCCCGTAAAGTCTAGGCGGCTGAGCTTCGGACTTGGTAAGGCGGCGTTTGTCTTCCTTCGAAAGCGAGGAGTTCTTGATCAAAAGATTAGTTTTCCGTAGAATACGGGCTGTCGGATCACGTTTAATCTTATGGTAGGTTGCTGGTTGCAGGAGTTCAGAGATTTTCTGTTGATAGTCTTGTTGGTTAAGAATAACTGTGGCATTACCCTTGTCCGCTGAGCAAACAATGATGTCTCGGTTGGAGTTCAGCTTCTTTAATGCAGTTCTCTCTTGATTGGTTAAATTACTGGTAGGAGGTTTGGCCTTCTCGAGAACCCTGGCAGATTCCCGGCGAATTTCATCAGCTGCAAGCCTTGGCAGAACTCGTATTCCTGCTTCAATGTGAGACGGCACGCCAACGTTGCCAGTTGAAGACATCATTTCTCACATTGAAGCAGGAATACGAGTTCTGCCAAGGCTTGCAGCTGATGAAATTCGCCGGGAATCTGCCAGGGTTCTCGAGAAGGCCAAACCTCCTACCAGTAATTTAACCAATCAAGAGAGAACTGCATTAAAGAAGCTGAACTCCAACCGAGACATCATTGTTTGCTCAGCGGACAAGGGTAATGCCACAGTTATTCTTAACCAACAAGACTATCAACAGAAAATCTCTGAACTCCTGCAACCAGCAACCTACCATAAGATTAAACGTGATCCGACAGCCCGTATTCTACGGAAAACTAATCTTTTGATCAAGAACTCCTCGCTTTCGAAGGAAGACAAACGCCGCCTTACCAAGTCCGAAGCTCAGCCGCCTAGACTTTACGGGCTACCCAAGATTCATAAACCAGATGTTCCGCTCAGACCCATTGTTAGTGGTATTGGTTCTCCCACATACGACATAGCTAAATACCTAACCGGTCTTCTACAACCCCATGTCGGCTTGTCCGACTCTCTCATCAAAGACTCTACTCATTTCATTCAAATTCTCCGCAACCTCAAATTGCTACCGAAGGATTTACTAATTAGTTTTGACGTTGTGTCTCTATTCACCATGGTTCCAGTACAGGAAACTCTGAAGTTGTTACAACCCATCTTCTCTGATGATATCATTACACTTTTTCACCATGTCCTGACTACGACTTATTTCCAGTGGAACCGGTCATTCTACGAGCAAATAGACGGTGTTGCCATGGGCAGCCCCCTTAGCCCTGTTGTGGCCAATTTCTTCATGGAGGCATTTGAGTCAAAGGCACTAAACTCAGCTCCACTCAAACCAACAGCCTGGTTCCGCTACGTGGATGACACCTTCGTCATCTGGCCCCATGGTGAACAAGCTCTTCAAGATTTTTTGTTACATCTAAATAGCATCAATCAGCGTATACAGTTCACAATGGAACAAGAAAAGGATGGCCAACTAGCCTTTCTAGATGTACTCGTTAGCAGGAAGGCTGACGGCACGCTGGGTCATACTGTCTACCGCAAACCCACACACACAGACCGTTACCTTAACAAGAACTCCAACCACCATCCTAGACAAAAACGTGCTATGATTAAGACACTCGCAAACCGTGCTTCCCGTATTTGTGAACCACACTTACTTCCACAAGAAATCCGACACCTAGAAACAGCTCTACAATCAAATGGTTATTCAGTCCAAGAGGTGAGAAGAGCCTGCCGTCCGGCCAAGCCCCGACCGGTTACTCAGGACCAACCCAAAAGCAAGTCCATTGTCTTTCTGCCATATTTCAGAAATGTCACTGACCGTATTGAACATATACTTCAACGTCATAACGTCAAAACAGTATTCAAACCTACAAGACAATTAAACAGCCTACTGCGCTCTTCCAAAGACCCCCGAGACCCCCTGTCATCGGCCGGTGTTTACCGTATTCCTTGTTCCTGTGGTTCAGTGTACATTGGTACCACACAGCGGAGCGCAAACACCAGACTTAGCGAACACAAAAGAAACTGCCGCCTGGGCCATACAGAAAAATCGGCAGTCGCCGAACATGCCATTGAAGCCGAGGGCGAACACTTTATTAGATTTCAGGACACCAACATTCTTTCCTCCACAAAGCATTACCATACCCGGCTACAACGCGAAGCAATAGAGATTTATAAACATCCGAATAATTTCAATAGGAAAGAAGAAGCTTTGAAACTCAACAGTAACTGGCATCTAGTCATCAAAAACAAGAAAGGTCATACAAAGCCGAAAAACACTGCGAGCCAATCAGAAGAGAGCAACAACACAGCCGGCGCCAGCCCCCTCATACCAGCGGGCCAATCAGCGGAGAGCGTCCACACTATAAAGAGAGCGGCACTAACGGCCAACGCATCAGACGCTGCGATACTTTCACCGAGAAGACTTCGTCCGCGCCACTGAAGATGTCCACCGCAGTTGTGGACGAAACGTCTGGGAAATCTTTCTTCAGCAGACCACGGCATAACAGCCCGGAAAATAATATTAGTTATAATTGTCTATCAACGTTTTCGGGCTAGATGAGAAGCATGAAGTGTATCCAATAAAGGTTGCTGATATTGAACTACCTGAACATCGTGACATGTTACTATTGAATGACAGTAGTGGAAAACAACACTACGTATATATAAAGAACTTTGAGAAACTCATTCGACGCCAGAAAACTAAATGTAATGAACGTGTTTATACATGCAAGCCCTGTTTTACACATTTTGATAATCCATACGGACGAAGCGGGCTGGTAAATCTAGAAGAACATACGTCCATCTGTAATCAACATGGTGTTGCAAGGGTAGTTATGCCTACCAAGGAGAAATAATTGTCCAGTTTAAAAATGTTGTGAGGATGTTGAAACTGACTTATGTCATCTATACTGATATTGAGAGTATTCTCACTCAATGTCATACGTGTATACCCAATCCTGAAACTTCCTATACAACCCCTTATCAAGAGCACACACCAATGAGCTTCTGTGTTTACGTGAAACCCTCATCCTGTGTTGAACATATTGAAACTGATCTTCCTAAGCAACCTCATGTATATCGTGGTGCTGATGCTGCTCAGAAGTTTATGGAATACCTCTCGTTCCTTGCAAAGGAAATTAATAATGTATGCAAATCTGCAAAGCCTCTGAAACTTACGGACCAACAACAAAAGGATTTTGAGTCTTCTACGAAATGCTACTTCTGTGGAAAAGCCTTTACGGAAAAGAACTACAAAGTACGCGACCATGATCACATCAGTGGTGAATATCGTGGAAGTCTACATAATGAACGTATTTATTCTGCAAAACACCTAAATATATCCCTGTCTTCATGCACAACCTCAGCGGACATGACTCACATTTCATTGTCAAGGAGCTGGGTTGTACAAGCGAGAGGGTGGAGGTAATTCCTAGCTCTGAAGAAAGCTATATCTCATTCATCAAGTATGTAGGAGATATAATGCTTCGGTTTGTAGATAGCTTTCGATTCCTCAGTACAAGCTTGGATAAGTTGGTAAAAAATTTAACCTCATATCCTAAAACACTAAAGTACTATGGAGAAGACAAATTGAAGTTGATGACTCGTAAGGGTGTATTTCCATATGATTTTGTCACGTCATGGGATGTTTTGAACGAGACCTGCTTGCCTACTAAGCACTCCTTCTACAATAGATTAAATGAAGAAGAAATTACTGATACTGACTACGAACGTGCTAGAAATGTGTGGGAGCTGTTTAATGTGAGAAACTTGGGAGAGTACAGCGATCTGTATTTAACTTCAGATGTGCTACTTCTAGCTGATGCCTTTGAGACATTCAGAGAGCAAACCCTCAAAACACCCAAAGTTGATCCGGCACATTATTTTACCTCTCCAGGGCTTACATCTGATGCTATGCTACTGTATACAGGAATTCAACTGGAACTGTTACAGGATTATGATCACCTACTCATTGTGGAAACAGGTATAAGAGGAGGTTTATGCCAAGTTTCCCATCGGTATGCAGAGGCTAATAACAAATATATGGAGAAATTTGATCCGTCGAGACCAACCCAATTTATTACATACGAGGACGCTAATAACCAATATGGGTTGGCAATGTGTCACAACCTTCCATTTGGCGGATTTCAGTGGGTTTCGCCTGAAGAAACCAACTTAGAAAGAGTACAAGAAGATGATCCTCATGGCTACATATTAGAAGTTGACATCGAGTATCCTGCAGAACTTCACGATCTACACAACGATCTACCTTTCCTGCCTGAGTGAATGAAGCCATTGGAGGCATCTACAAAGAAACTGATACCTCATCTTGGACCTCCAAAGAAGTATGTAGTGCATTACATGGCTTTGAAGCAGGCTCTTAGTCATGGACTACGTTTAACAAAAATCCATCGTGTGCTACAATTCCAACAGTCTCGGTGGTTGAAACCTTATGCGGAATTTAACAACAGGCTACGACAACAAGCTGCATATGATTTCGAGAAGGATCTCTACACGCTCTTTAGCAACGCCATGTTTGGAAAAACTATGGAGAACCTGCGTAACCGTATGGATATACGACTGGTGGCAAATGAGAAGACTCTAGAGAAGTTGATCGCCAAGCCTACGTTCATCGATAGGACAATATATTGCTAATCTAGCTGCTGTACATATGGCCTCTCGTCAGATTGTATTCAACAAGCCTATATACATTGGTATGAGTGTGTTGGACATCTCCAAGACATTAATGTACCACTATCATTATGATGTGCTGATACCATATTACGGAGCTGAAAACCTGAAGCTTCTGTATATGGACACTGATTCGTTCATTCATCGTGTTACAACTGAAGATGTGTACCGGGACGAGCTACGTTTTCTTGAGCATCTCGATACAGCTGATTATCCTGTCAACCATATATGGCATTCAGCTCTAAACAAGAAGGTGCTTGGGAAATTTAAAGATGAGGCTAATAGCAAAATCAATCTACGCTTTGTTGGACTACGGCCTAAGATGTATGCCTTAGATATTCAAGGATCGACGATAAAAAAGATTAAAGGTATAAAACGTAGCGCTATTAAACAGTAAATTGCGTTTGACAGCTATACAGACTGTCTTATAACCTGTGAAATCATCAGAACGCCCATGAATCTAATTCTATCACGAAAGCACGCTGTTAGCACAGTGCAAGTGAATAAAATTACATTGAATCCCTTTGATGATAAAAGAGTTATTGCCGAGGATGGAGTAACTACCTATGCTATGGACATTACAGTATTACAAACACTGCTTAAGAGAATGTAACCCGAAGATGAAGATTTTCTCCGCGAGTCTACAATCTTAAAAAATTATAGTTTACTCATGCACTGTGTATGCACATAGCGGACAAATGGTGAAGAAAGGAGATGGAAGCGGAGGCGGTAACCCTGCCATTAGGAGCAAATACTAGTGTTAGTCTCAAGCCTAGATAAAGGGGAGAGACGTCTACCCTTGCAATCCTTGTTTAATGAAACAATGATTTAACTGATAAAGCTGCTACACTTGATGAAAAAATATAAACATATAAAACAATAAAGCTGTCTAAAAATGTTATAATATCTACTCAGCCATGTGGATGCAATAGCTATGCTACTTCCATGCCCTCTCACTGTTTCATCCTTACCGTCTCACCACTAACTGATTAACATATAAACTTGTAGGGTCTAGAAAAGTATACAAATATTGTGTAATTCGTGATACTATGAATTATCTATTAAAATGAAATTTTCATTACTATTTTTTCATTACTCAACTACTGATGGAACCAGCTGTTGGCGCTGGATACAGAAAGAAGAAACGAGGAGGATTTCTACCTCTCTTACCAATTATTGCAGCCCTAGGAGCCGCCGCTGGAGGTGCATCACAAATTGCTACAGCCGTAAATAAGAAAAGGGTAGCAGATAAAGAACTTGCTAAAATGATGAGACGTAACAGAGGCAAGAGGGGGTGGTCTTCGAGAGAAGAAGAATAAGGCGAGGAACACCGAATGGAAGAGGAGACAGAGCCAGAAAGGGAATTAAAAAAACTCCGCAGAGTGTTATACTTGTTCCGGAAAAAAGCCTTGAGTAACATAGACCTCAACTTGTATGCCCGACGTTTAAAGATTCCTCATTTTAGAGGTGTATACATGATCGATCAGCTACCCTCAAGACCTCGTTAGAGAGAGAGAATTATTGTTAATCTCGATACT
This sequence comes from Deroplatys truncata, assembly GCA_030765065.1. Lineage (NCBI taxonomy): Eukaryota > Metazoa > Arthropoda > Insecta > Mantodea > Mantidae > Deroplatys > Deroplatys truncata. The sequence continues at coordinate 168,607,992 of CM060990.1, forward strand.
TCAGAGAATGGAGGAGCTCATTGGGTTGCTATAAAGAAGGATGACAACGTGTCATTTTATTTCGATAGCTTTGGAAACTTGAAGCCTCAAAAAGAGATAGAAAGGTACCTCGTAGGTGTTAAGGTACTGCACAACACTAACAGGTTTCAGAGTTTCAGTTCGGTCATCTGCGGGCACTTGTGTTTGCAATTTCTATCGCAATGAGTTACACTATTGACGTCAGTGGCAACGAGTCTGTTCTTACTACATACCTGAATCCTCCTCTTCAGGTAGATTCAAAAAGTCATTATGAGGTTGCTCTATTGAATTTTGAAACCTTCTATTCCATTCCCAATGTTGATAGAAGTAATAATCAATTTCATTACCTACATAATGATGACATTAAGATCATTGATATACGTGATGGAACTTATGAGATTACTGATATTAATGAATACATCAGAGATAAGCTAGAGGTGGATGAGAATGTCTTCTTTATTAGATCAATAATAACACAATGATGGGTGAAATTATATGTACTTTCACTGTTGATTTTTTTCCAATGATTGTTCTATAGGAACGTTCTGGGGCTTTAGCGGCAAAGTTATTCCAGCTAGTCATCTGGCTGAATCTGATTTCCTGGTGAATATATTTAAGTTGAGTATCATACGAATCTAGCTCAGTATTGCATCAGTCTCCTTCCTCGATGCTAAAAGTGGATACTCGATCTATGAGTTTTTCCCTTCTGTTACGCTTGGATATCATGTTTCACAAGAATCATCAAATCCATTTTACCTGTTATTCATAAACATCCACTTCATAGAGCAAATCAGCCTTCGTATAGGAGAGCATAACAGCAATATCATTGACTTTAGAAACAATGATATAAGCATAATGCCCATAGATTTTAGAAGAAGAAATCAGCGACGTGGAGAATATAATAATGAAATGCTTCGGCGTACTCTTCATGCTCTACCCCCGACACCCATCGGGTTAACAACACGTAATCGACAGTTCCTCCAGGCATTTGGCTTCAGAATCCTATAACCATGGACATCTTCAATGTTACCGAGACACCGAGATTCAAGGATAAGATCACTAAAGAAGAGGAACACGTGTTTTACCTATAATACATCAGCTCTGGACGCTAATGACGAGATTAGAATCCCTTGTCAAGCTGAGGATTTATATACTTTACCTAATCGAAGTTATCTATACATCGAGGGGAGTATTACTAAACCAAATGGAACAGCTACTACTGCAAAGCATACCAATAACGCTATTGCATTCATGTTTGAGGAGATTCGACTGGATATGAACGGCTCAAGTATTGATGGAACCAGGAACCCCGGGATCGCACCAACTTTAGGCAACTATGCTGCTCTCAACCCAATGGAATCTGATCGTCTGCAGAATGCTGGATGGTGCTATCCTGGAAAAGACATGGACATTGTGAATGCAGCAAATGGAGCCTTCAACGCCATAGTACCGCTTTCGATGATTCTGGAATTTGCTGACGACCACAAGGAACTCATACTCAATAGCAAGTTTGAGTTGGTGCTGATTCGAACCAATGACTCTAAAAACTGTATTATAGTACCTCCGGGTGAAGAGAATGCAAGCGTTGAACTTGCACGAATCGAGTGGAGAATGCCAGTGATTCGACTTTCTGATGCTGAAAAGTTGAAATTCTCAAGATTGTCAAGTCGGATAAGGCGCTGTATCTCCCATTTAGGACAGTGGATCTGCATACTCAGCCTGCTGTGCCGCAAACTAAATCATTCACCTGGAATGTCGCCACCACATCAAAAATGGAGAAGCCGAGATTTGTCATTTTGGGTGCTCAGACTTTAAGATCGAGTAATGCATCTAAAGACGGTTCTCTTTTTGATCATTGTAACATAACTAATTTCAGACTTTATCTTAATAGTGAATGTTATCCCTATCGTGACATGAATTTGGACTTTGGAAACTCGAGATTTGCATCATTGTATAACATGTACTCAAAGTTTCAAAGCTCTTATTATGAAAAAAAGAATTATCCTTTATTGAAGAGAAAATATTTTCTTAAATTTGCTCCTATATTTCTTATAGATTGCTCACATCAACCAGAGGAAGTTGTAAATGAAGCTGTCAACATTAGAATATAACTTCAATCTAGTTCAAATATTCTTGCACAGACCACATTGTATTGTTTAATAATTCACGATAAAGCATTTACATACAAGCCTCTGACTCACGTGATGCAACTTATATTTTAAACTAATCATTGTAAGGATTTATTTTTCATTAGGAATGTAAGGATTTTTTAATGAATAAAAACACCTTGTACAAAGCATACTTTCATTCTTCTTATTGTTATTATTTATCTTGCATTTCCATCACTTTCTTCCTCCAACTCCTCGTTCCAGCACATGGCATTACATTTGCAACAGATAGGTTACCTAAATGGCAATCTATAAACGATTGAAGTCTTTTTAGGCTGCAAATTTCATTGCTATTTAAAAACATTTCACAATCATTTAAATTAGTATTAAAAATTTTTATTTCGAGCTATTGCATATAAGCAACAATATTATAAGGGAAAATAATATTTTTACAATATTCCACTCGCGGACACTTTCTCGATTGCAGGAATGCATTGAATGCAGGAAGACTCTCTCGAATTATCTCCCAATCTTGAATTGTCATGTATACAAATTTGTATGTGTTTTTCACTATAAGCACTGGAAGATCGTAGAAGAATCTTATTTTAACACTGTGCCTTTTCGAGATGTAGACGTCTCGGCACTCGCTTCTTACCGGCATGTTTCTCGGGTGTCTCGATGTTGCTTATTCTATCCTCCAATATCGCCAGCCTCCTTTGCAGGTCTGCAAAGCTGTTCCTCTTCTTCTTCCCCTTATTGCACCGCCTGAAACATTACACAATGAAAGTCTTGGAAAACATGCTTTTGGAAGTGAAGGTAACCTGAAAAGAATTACATGTTTTTGTTAGTGCACACTTAAAATGAAACATAAAAGATTGTATAAACATTAGGATATTGGTCGTTATTTCAATGCGATAGATATAACTAAATTCAAAACATATGATATTGTGATTTTATGAATTTTTTATAAAATTCTATAACGTGTATCTTATGTATCTTTATATGTATTATCAATGAGTCAGTTGTTTTATTTATGAATCCGTTTAATAGTAAAATAAGAGAACATCCAATAATTAAGTTTGATATTTCTACATACCTTCGCTGCAGATATAAAAGACAATTTACATGTCTTAAATTTCCCCATCTCTGCCATACCGTTATACTGAAAGTATACTTTCCCAGGTATTTCTGCAATCTCTTGATCGGTTAACGAATTATAGCGCTCTGGGAAGAACACTTGACAATCCTCCAGCGAAGATACAATTCTGGTGCCGTATCTTGTTTGAGCTCTCTTTAAGGACTTTATGTCATATTTAAGTCCTATTTCGAGATCTTGAACTCGCCGAGTCGGTAGGAAACTACGCTTTTCAACCATCTTGTTAAGTCTATCTGCTAAACAATCTGCAACAGACATTGACATGAATTATTACTTTCAATGATTTATTCAAGTTGAATGAGAAGTTATACATTTGTTTATATTAGAACTAAAGTGTGTGTTGTGCTATATCACCAAAGGTTTTGTAAGTATGCTTATGAATGTGTAGACAAACAAGGAATGAGTGTAGCAAATCGTATGAATGTACAGAGAAACAAAGAATGAGCGGAGAATATCGTATGAATGCATTGAGAAACAAAGAATTAGTAGAGAAAATCGTGTGAGTGTTCATGGAAGATGAACCTGTAGAGAAACAAAGAATGAGTAGAGAATATCGTGTGAATGTTAATGGAAGATGAACCTGCAGAGAAACAAAGAATGAGTAGAGAAAATCGTGTGAATGAGAAACAAAGAATGAGCGGAGAAAATCGAATGAATGTTCATAGAAACAAAGAATGAGTGGGGAAAATGGTATTAATGTGTAGAGAAACAAAGAATGAGTAGAGAAAATGTATTAATGTTAATGGAAGATGAACCTGCAGAGAAACAAAGAATGGGTAGAGAAAAACATGTGAATGTTTACAGAAGAAGAATGTGTAGCGAATATCGTATGAATGTGTAGAGAAACAAAGAATGAGTACAGAAAATCAGGTTAATGTTCATGGAAGATGAACCTGCAGAGTAACAAAGAATGAGCGGAGAAAATCATGTGAATGTTTACAGAAGAATGTGTAGCGAAAATCGTATAAGTGTGTAGAGAAACAAAGAATCAGTACAGAAACTCATGTGAATGTTCATGGAAGATGAAGCTGCAGAGAAACAAAGAATGGGCGGAGAAAATCGTATGAATGTTTATGCAAGAAAAATGTGCAGAAAAATCCATGTGAGTGTAAAGTTCAGATTAAAAAAACATGAATCTCTTTGCAACGGATCGTCTTTCATGTACTGCATCGTTTAAACAAAAATAAATGCATTGTAAAAACCAACAGTGATTTTGTATAATAACACCAAAACTCACTCACCTTGCATTGTTTCCTGTTGAATGCTGTACATGTAGATGGCCTGCAGCTCTTCTTAAATTAAAAAATCTCTCGTTTTTTTACGTTCTTAAAAATATAAATGTAGAGTTAATCAGCTCACAATGTTTCTAGCAGGCGCGGATATCTGTTTATGTAGGGATCATAAACCCCTCCAGGCGATGTCAGCATATCGTCATGGTGGGGATGCTTACACATCACGTGATTATTGCACCCAATGACATCTCTTGCTGCGCATGCGCAGAGGCTCTCAGCACTTCTATCCCTACTTGCTTCAATTCCCCCCTCTCTAACGCTCTCTCTCTCTCTCTCTCACTCAGAGTACCTCCATATTGTGTTTACACAAGCTATAAAAATGTGTTGGGATGGGTGTCATGTGAGGGTGGTAGCCTGAAATGAATTACATTATGATAGGTTACAATGAAATGAGACAAAGATTTTTGAATTCTGTAAAGGCAATAATTTCCAATGCCCTCGTGCGTGTATATGTGTGTGTGTATGAGTGTGTATGTAGGTGCGTTTGTGTACGTAAGTGCACTGGCATATGTATGTATACGTAGGTGTGTGTGCGCGCGCGGGTGTGTGAGTGGGTGTACTGGTGTATGTATGTACGTGAGTGTGTGTGCGTGTATGTGTGTGTATGTGTGTGCATGTATGTGTGTGTGTGTGAGTGTAAGCGCATTGGTGTATGTATGTGTTTCTTTGTATACGTATGAGGTGTGTGAATGCGTGTGTGTGCGAGTGTATAAGTGTACTGGTGTATGTATGTACGAGAGTACGTGTGTGTATGGGTGTGTGTGTGTGAATGTATGTGCGTGTGCGTATAAGCGCACTGGTTAATCTGTGTGCGTGAGTGTGTGTGCGTGTGTGTGTATGTGCATGTGTGTGCGTGCACTGGTGTATGTGTGATGATGTATGTACAAGTGTTCGTGTATATGTGAACGCTTGGATGTGTACAAGTCGCGGAGAAAGAAAGAGATAGATGCATTGAAAGAGGGAAAAGGAAGAAAGAGAGAGAAGAAGAAAGAAAATAAAGAATCGTGTCTAGGCATTGGAGTATATAAACAATTATGTTTGTTAAATACATACATTTTAATCTGCCCATGCATGCTTCAACAATTTAGTATTTATTAAGCATTAGAGTTTCTGGTAAGATTCGAACTAGGACCTCTGGCCACCTAAGAATACCGCTCATTAAAACATCGTAATGACATATAAAAATTAAATTATATTTGTTAAACACATTTATATCTGACCGCGCATAGTTTAATATTTATTGCGCATTGGAGTTTCGCATGGCAAGATTCTGTTCGTGCTGTAAACACTAGAGTTTTTGCATCTCAAAGCTGAAGGTTTATTCAATACATCTGTGTTCTGTGTGATTTGCTTAAGAGTTATTGTTGTTCTTCTTGTCTGGTTATTAGTCCACTGAAATGCCCACCGATAAACTCACGCTTCAACAATGAATTTTTATGTACAATACATACCTAAAAAGCGAATCACGTAGACAGGTGTGTAGACAACTTCAGGAGAAATTTCCTGGTATTCCAATTCCTGTTAGGTGTCTGGTTTAGGACAACGGGTCTCTAAACGCAAATCTAAGAAGCGAAAACGAAATGTTTTCTAACGTAGGAAAAAATTGACGAAGCTGGTTCATCATTCGAACCCTAAAAACTAAAGTTTATAGGAACAATCCCCAAACCATAGACGAACTTAGGACAATATAAGAACAGAAATTATGACAATTACGCAAGAAGAACTTATGCGTGTGAATGGAAATTTCATCCGCAGATGACAGGAATGCCTCAATGCAGATGAACATCATTTCCAACACCACTTATAACAAGGTTAGTACTCATTACAGTGCATGTTACTATCACTCGTGTGTAAGTATCGCCGGAGTTACTGAACGAAAAACCCTCAGTGTAATAGACAGTGTGCGGAGCACGCATACACGCGATCTGTGGCTTCACCATAAAACGACCGCAGTGTACCTTGAGCAGTAATATTTCCGCTTAAATGGGATAACTTTCTTTGGAATACAGTCGTTTAAATAAGGTGCTTGCTGTAACATAAATTCCTTTAAATACCGGAATATATTGCGTTCTGTACATTTCGTATCTGTTCCGTTTTCCCATTTTAGCTTAGCATAGGTCAACGTTAAATGATGTCACACATTTCATTTCTGTTGAAACTGTCATTTACCTTTGCAGTGTTACCATTGTGAAGAGTAAAACAGTGAGAGGAGAGAGAGAGAGAGAGTGTTGTGTGTGTTTGAGGGGCGTCTAAAAAGTCGAAGACTTGCGACAATTAACTTCCGGGCTCCCGGCACCTTGCTACCGTAATTACTTTGGGATCTTGCAAGAGGTAGAAAGGGGGAGAGAGATGTGTGTTTTAATAAGTCGAACACCGGCGTGATTGACTCTCGAACTTCCCGGGAATATATAAAATTAAGCACCAGCAAGTCGACAATGCCCCTAATATCTTATCTAACTCCAGACAAAATTGCCCAAAAGGTGATAATCATATTTCTTTAAAACCAGGTTGCAAAATCCCTGTTTAAGTAACCCAAAGGGTGAATATCGCCCAATTTAGTCTATTTGTCTGCCTGTCTGTAGTACCTGCATTGGAGATAATTACATACCTCAAGAATGAATTAATTACACTAACCATCTGTTATTGTCGAAAGAAATCATGTGTAAGCTGTAATACTTTACGCAGGAAAATGTGAGGCAATGTTATTAATTGTATTTTGTTGAACTTGATTCACAGATCAAATTGGTAGATTTGCTACCGAGTTCAGCCATGAAATTACTGACTAGCAGTGTAAACACCTAAAAATGTAAAATTGCCATAGAGAACAGTCAAGACATTTGTAACAGTTTTCAATTCGCAAACCTATCAGACAATTTTCTGTCATATCTAAATCTAATTTTTCAACGATAGTGTTATTTTTTTTGATCCACCTTCCATTCATGCTGTCATGGAGGAAAACTGAATTTCCTGCATTCAATACTGCTAATCTAACCTACCTGTGTGTTTGGCCTATTTTACTGCACGTACTATGTGCATGAACTATATTGAGGCCTCTAACTTTTGATAGATTTATTATTGCAGACCTGGAATATATAATATTTTATATTTGAATTTTACCATTTAAATATTACCTGGAACTTTACTTGCCTTTTACTTGTTAATTATACTTACGATATAATTTATGCAGCAGCAAAGTTTGAGCTGTAAGTTATTGCTTTTTTTTAAGATTAACAACCCGGCTTGAATAATCCATCGCTACTTTGCCACCAACGTTGTTGTTGGTGATCTTGCTACTGGAACCACCATGTGCAACCATGTGAATAATAGAAATAGTACTTACACGAAAATGGAATTAATTAATTACTGTCGTCGAAAAAAAATGCTATGCAATACACATGCTTTAACTGCATCGGATAATCTCGAAAGTAGAAAATATTCAACTTAGTCTTGTATTTTTAAACCCCTCCTCATTCTCTAATGATGACTTACCGCACTTGTTTTATGAAGCAATCTCCAGACTTAGTCGTGGCTAAAATACAGAGCGGTCGCTGTATGTTGGGGCCACACATCGCGCGTATGCATGCTCCGCCTGCATCGCAGTGGCCTCGGTATTTTTCCGCTGCGCACTAGTGGTGAATGATCCGCTCAAGGCTATGTTTATTAGCTGTGTTATATTCGTACTGCATCAGTTGCCACCTTCTGCAACTCTAAGCACTAGTATTTGTGCATGTGAATCTCAAAGGTGAAAGCTTATTCAAGACATCTGCTTTGTGTGTGATTTGCTTAAGGGTGTTCTTGTTATTGTTGCTGTTCTTGTCTTGTTATTAGTCGTCTGAAATGCCTACCGACAAATTCATGCTTCAACAACGAATTTTTATGTACGATACATACGTAAAAACCGAATCAAGTAGGCAGGTATGTATACACTTTTAGGATAAATTTTAGTTTCAGATAGACAAACTATTAAATGTCTGGTTAATAAATTTAGGACAACGGGATCGCTAAACGCTAAACCTGAGAAGCGAAAACGAAATGCTCTAACAGAGGCAAAAATTGACGAAATTGGTTCATCATTCGAACCCTAAAAAATAAAGTTTAAAGGAACAATCCCCACACCATAGACGAACTTAAGAGCAATATAATAACAGAAATTATGAGAATTACGCAAGAAGAACTTATGAATGTGAATTGTATTTTTATTCGAAGATGCCAGGAATGCCTCAATACATATGCACACCACTTCCAACACAACTTATAACAAGGTTAGTACTCATTATAGTACATGTTACTACCATTCGTAAGAAACGCGGGAGATTTAGAACGGAAAACCTCCAGTGTAATAGATAATGCGCGGAGCATGCCTGTGCGCGATTCGCGGTCCCGCAATAAATCGAACGCTCTGTACGACGTAAATTACTTTTCATCCATGGCACAAGTATTATGTCCGCTGCATGTCACAGAAGCTCTGCAGACGATCGTCAGGACTGAGTTTAATTTCTGTAAAAAGAACCAGCTTCGAGCAAAATATATAAGATTGGTTTTAATGGTAGCAATATTGTAGCGAGGTTCGAACAGATTATCAAGAATTACGTTAGCATTGCCAATAGGTGATAAAATATCGAAACTCTGAAGACACGTTTTTGTAGGACACGGGGCTGCTCTGTCAGCGGTCAATAGGGTATTCAGTGGCCGCGAATCGAGGTCACAGGGGTCTTACTCTCACTCTCGTCTGGTTGACATAATCGATGGCGAAGCTCTGAGCAACAAGGGGTGATCCACGCCCCCATCATAATTAAGTTAACATTTCATAAGTGGACACCTCACTAACGTACAGGTAAGATGCACTAGTGTAAAGTTCTCGCTCGGCCTGGCCCCCAGGCTATCCAACACCCTACTAACTGCAACTATGTACAAGTATGAATACAGGTCTTAGTTTTTATACATACCCCTGGGCCTTTTATCTGACGCCTCTTCCTATAACGCAGCGCCTACGCCCTACCTGCCAATCCCCGATACCGATCCGCTCTTCCTCATCTGAGTCTACAGCTCTCCTGTGTACACGCCACCCTAGATAGGGGTGCTACAATATTATATTTTAGTGTGTAAAATGATTGAATATCAGTCACAGCCAGCCGAAAGTAAGCATTTATGTATGCTGTACTCTCATGCTGTTGCCAACATTTAAACTCAGTGGTTTTCACAACTGTTTACCTCAACTTATTTGCGTTTAAGAATGCATCTATTCATGTATTTCCACATGGAATATTTTTATTCTTTTGTTTTCAATAAACCAATACATTCACTGTTGTGGAAGTCGAGAGTGGCAGGACGAGTTTAATATAGCAAAAACGTCTTATGAGAGCACAGTAAACAAAACCTTCATTCCGATTTTTATGGCATGCCTTAAAGTAAGGGGTAAAAAGCAGATTGACTATGAAATGAGATGAGAGAAAATATATTATCGTGTAAACTAGAGCTTACTTGAATTGCAAGTGATTATAAATAAGTTTAATTATCTGAACTGTTATTTGGGGATACGTATTTACACTGCTGATTGAATCCTATGGTTTTTGTTAATTAAATGTGTGTAAGTAATGGCGTAGATTTGGAACGGAAAAGCCTCAGTGTAATAGAGAGTGCGCGGAGTGCGCATACGCGCAATCCGGGGCCCCTCAATATAGTGAATGCCCTGTACTTGGCATATACAAACTTTCATGTACTGAATGTTTTATTTTTCTGTTTCTGCCAATGATTTGTACGGTTAACATCTTTGTATCTGAGGGAACGTACTCATCATGAGTTTCACGAAGAATGTGAGACAATACGGTATATGTTGCACTGTAACACAGAATCAGAAAGCAGTTCCTTGAGATTCTAGTACCTAAAATGTTTCCGGAGTCAGCTCATACCATTTTTATACAGACTTACTAGAGTGAGTAACAAACATCTATGTGGATAGCAAACCCGCCCCCTAACAGTTTACGAGAGTGCTTTCCTAAATTCGTGCATTGTTAACTTGCAAGTTATCTCTGAATCTGGCTAATAATAGTTTGTTTCATCACCTCAAACGATCAATAAGGCGTAGAGACAACAAATCTATTGGTCGTGGTCGTGGTCGCGGTCGTCGTGCAAAAAGTAAAATTCATGTTTATTTGGTCTTTGTTAAAGAAAAGGTTATTATAACAAATATACAGGATGTGAAATAAAAAAATCTGATGTGTTACATTTATTTGACTCTCTACCTCTAGCGTTTATTAGTGGGTATATAAACCATTCTTACGAAAGCTCATTTTTCTATCTACTTCATTTTAATCGAGATAAACTTTTGCAGAAATAGCGCATTACACATTTCGTTGTGGATACAAAGGGAATAGCGATAGTCAAATGTTCAAGAACTGGATGCTATATGCTGGTTTTAAAATTCCATACTCTTTCCATGCAATAATGAGAAACAAGTGAATATCGAAACGGCTTTAAAAGAATGAGAAACTTTTTAACAAGTCTAATCATTAATAGTGGATATCTCGGAAATAGTTCACGCCAAAAGAAAAGTTATTTTAAATAAATTGTGTTTCAAATAAATATACATTTTTGAGTAATACGTTTCGTCTGTCACTTAACATATAGCAGTTATGCAAGATTATACAAAATTCCTTTCGAATGAAGAGGATTTTACAGGCTATTCCCAGAAAATTCAAAACATTCATTTTATTCTAGACGCGTGCTATTTAATGAGTGCTATTTTAATAAAACTCCTTTGAACTATTTTTTAGAAAATCGAAAGTTTCGAAAAATGTTCCATGTAAAGGATAGATTGGGTTGGAGGAATTTTCTTGAAAATCCCATGTCAAATCTTTGGACGATATGAATTTGTAAGCCAACTTTGGTATTTATCCGACTTTTCATTTTTGAGCTTTGCTGTTCACAGACACATACAGACCGACCGACAGACACACACACCTCTTTCTATTTTTTTATTTATTTATTCAGGGCTTCAGAACATGCATTTCCGCTGAAACCTCGGTATCGATTTTGTTGATGGAATGCAATGCTTTCTCCACGTACTTTGGTGCGTGGCAGAGAAAGTAAAAATTCTGATAACTTCTACAAATTGTTCTTACGAAAGATTATTTTTCTATCTACTTCATGTTAATCAAGATGAACCTTTGCAGATATAGATCCATTACGCATTTCCTTGTAGGTTTAAGGAGAAGAGAGGAAATCGAATTCATAGTCAGATGTTTAAAAACCGGGTCGCTATGCGCTGGCCTGGAAATTCCATGCTCTTCCCATGACATCGCCAGAAACAACTGAATGACTACAGCACTTTTAAAAAATAAGAAAGTGTTGAAATATTCAAACCAACAAGAACACATTATAAGTTTCTCGAAAATTGCGAATGCTACAAAAGGGTTATTGGAAATTAATTGTTTGTTTTAAAGAACATTTTCTGTGTAGTATGTTTTTGTCTATCTCTTACGGTTAGAGCTCGGGGCAATAGTCAGTGAAAACTTAAAATAGGTAGGCAAATATGTACTACAACAAGTTCAATATAGCCACAATCAATAATGCTAAGCACTGAATTAGGCACAATCATTTATTCAGTTACCACTTAAAAACACATTTTGATATGACAGAACAGAATGCGAATACAGTATAAAACCTCATAAATATCAAATATTCATATCCCACATATAAATTTACTAAATTGCAATATTCTCACAATGGAGTGTAAACTGTAAACATTATTTCTTTAAATTTGCACTCTTCAGTTACTATGCATTTTTAGGCAAACACTATATCAGTTTTTAAACAATTTCCCTCTTGAACGTTTTACACTTTCACACTGGTTTGTAATTATTATTGTGCCTGTTATGTATTATTGTGAAACAGGCTGTTGTGTGTTTGCAATGAAATAGGTCTAGTCTTTTAGGTCATTACTGTGTTTTCACTCACGTGGGAAGCAGAAAAAAATAAAACATCATAATAATGAACAGACCATGAGTTAATGCTATAATAATCGATTTCCAAGTCGCAAAGCAATAGCTTCGGTTTGTTTGGCCATTTACCGTACGCTTTATTGTGCTAAGTAGTTACGATTATGTTATTGCACGAAACAATGTAACTGCTGACGTTAGGAATGGAATGCCAGTATTACTAACTTCCTCAGGCTTGTTGTCAAAAATAGCCCATTGGCTCAGAGCTCGAAATATTAATTGCAATACTAAGGTTTACATCGCATTAATAAATAATAATAATAATAATAATAATAATAATAAGTAAACGCCAACAACAAAAACAATGAAATTAGGATATGCGAAAACCTTGACAAAAGCTCTCATTTCAAGAAAAAAAGCATAATAGGCCCTTAAGATACGAAAAGGCACTCACTATGAAAATAGGCAATTATAGACACTATAAAATTAGTATACGAGTATTTTACTCCCGTAGGCATGAAACGTATTTATAAACAAAGAAACAAAATAGGCAAATGTCAAACTCTACGTATGGTTTACCAGTTATATAAAATTAAACAGAATTCCTTCAGAATGAAGAGGTCTTCACAGGTTATTCCCAGAAAATTCAAGATATACTTTTATTTGTCATATAAGTATCTTAAACTTACGGTGTTTTAGTCAAAATCGTTATAGATATTTTTGACAAAATCCACAATTAAAAAAAACCCTCCATGTAAAGGATATTTTGAGGTGGGGAGATTTTTTTTAAATATCCGTGTCACATTTTTGGAAAATACGAATCTAGATACCAAGTATGCTATTTATCCAACATTTCGTTTTGGGACTATGCTATTCACAGACGCACACTCAGACACACACACACACACGCAGAGGACTTTTTTCGATTTTGCTTTATTGAGGGCGCCTGGACACGTGTATTTCCGGCGAAACCTCGATATCAAATTTTTTAATGGAATACAATACCTTCTCTACCTACTAAGTACGTGGTAGAGAAGGTAATAATAACGAATTACATTTAATTACTTTCATAGGAACCCGTTTTGAGCATGGTGATGAAACGCTTTAACCTGATTGTGTTAAAAACGAAACTAATTATTGATTTTGTGTACTAGAATTAAAGCCAAAAAAGGACACAACTTTTTTCTGCTTTAGTGTTAGGTACACGTTTTATTATTAGTGTATTCAGAGTTTTGCTATACATGTCTTGCATAAGAATATAACTAAAATATTATTTTATCCTACATTTTGTTCAATATTTTCCCATAGAAGATATTGTTTTCATGTCCCCACTACTTAGGCAAAGTTATTTTGCTCAAATATATTTTAGTGGACATAAAAGCGTAATATTAAGAGTATTCCGATTCTAACGTCAAACTGAAAAATGATTTTCTACAACCTTTCCCTTAAAATAAAAATTCTATTTTGTGTTGGTTTACGATAGTGATTCAGCAGGACATCAGCATTGTTCCACAATTCCTTCCTTTCTGACATATGGTGTTTCAGATACAGGTCTGGATAGTTGAGCAAATTCCCTGTGCATCTGCGAGCAAGAGGTCGATGGCTCTTATAACACAGTGAAGTTACATGTTCACGTATTAGAAAATTGAATTTCACATATGTGATATTAAAAAAATTCTTACGACTCTTATAGTTCAGGGTACCTAATTTCTTGACAGGCTATCATCGACGGACGCGTCGTATAGCCTCAAGAAATTTTAGCAGCATTATTACGGACATAAAATTTCCACTTTTAGATCCGCTGTACACGAAATAAAATGCTGCTTCCTAATTTTCACACACTTTAGCTGGTGTAGTTATATATTTCTTCCTTTAAATAGTGTTTAACGCCCGCTATTATCACATACGACACTATAAGCAGTGACACTGGTGATACATGAAATGGAATGATAATTGGGAAGGAAACGTTTCAGCCTTAAGCTTAGGGCAACCTTCCGGCATTTGCCAGTTATGAGGACTACATGGAAAAACCACAGTTAGGGAGGACGGTCCCGGCGGGATTTGAATCGTCGACCTCTCGTTCACCAGTCTGTGCCTTAACGATCTCAGCTACCTGTATCGGTTGTAGTTATGTATCGTGTTTTCGTTCTACAGCATCAGTTATTTTGAGATGTTCTCATCTAAAGACTTGAAGAAAAATGTTTACAAATGCACTAAGCTATTCATGCTGGGACCGCTTGTTACTTCTGTGAGGTTAGACTAGTAATTACTACTCTCTAAGGCTGTTGAGAATGACGCACGTCTAATCCATTAACAAGCTGACACTAAATACTTCAAATCGTGCCGCACTGCCATTACAGGTTACAATGTTATATTACCGATTATGTGATTACGGATACAACATGTTAACACGACGAAAAAAAATTTCTGACTTCTTGAAGGACATTTAGGTAATATTGTCAAAGGCCCTGAAGCAGCTCCGGGAGCCACCGGTTTTGCCCACGCATGAAATCGACCCTACTGAGAAAAATGTGTTCAGAAAGAGGTTGAAAAATGGGCATACTCGAAAATAAAACATACTACAAATTATGTAGTTCTATGGGTGTGGAAGACATATGAAGAGAGAGTTTAGAAATACAAAGGGCGTCCAAAATATACAACTCAGGAACAACGCTGGGTGGTCTCAGACGCTTCATTTATGTGTTTATATGTATATTGGAATGTTTAACAACTTGAATTTCGACAGACGATAAAAGAAATTATCCTATAATGAATCCGGAAGCTGTTGAGTTCAGTTTTACCCGGGATTTATCTTATTAGGATAGAGAAAACCTCGGAAAAAAGCCTTCTTAGGCAACTCACGACAACCGAGATTCGATGCTAGGACCCTCCAAGTTTGAAGGTAGACACGCTACTCCCCAATCATAGATGTAGAGCATTTTTGTAACGTTATTACAAAACATTATTGGTTCACTGGCAATATCCTCTCTGTATTTAAATTTCTATGCTGTACTTTCTAGAAAATTCTCACCTTTTAGTTTTAAATCTTCGCTCTCTGCAGTACTTAGTTTGTTACTTAGAACCCGCAGTTCCACCCTAACCATCGAGTTAAATGCGTATATTTTTTACTCTCGCCTTCTCGCATTCTCTCCTGTCTATCCTTTCCTCTCTCTCTCTCTCTCTCTCTCTCTCTCTCTCTCTCTCTCTCTGCCGCACACACACGTGTGTATGTGTGTGTGTGTGTGTGTGTGTGTGTGATATACGTCCAGCTGATGTTTTGATAACCAGTAACAAAAGTGCTTTTTTCTGGAACAATAACAAAATTAACAATTTCCGTAAAAAGCTTTATAGCACACAAGCTTGTGCATGTACCTCAAGCTTGTTATGCAAACACTACTGTACTGTTTTCCGTGGTAACAGAAAATAAATGCTGGGGAATTGCGACTGTAACTACGTACACCAGGTGAATCAGCTCACTATTTTTTCGTATCTGTGCCACTCGCAGATTATAGCCTTCCTTGAAAATATTGATCCCTTTGTCAAGTCATAATTGATTTTGTGGCTATATTTTTCTAATCTGTTTAATGGTTCTTGTGCCTATCTAGCATCAATGCTAAAGCTGTCGAAAGCTTCCAAACGCTACCGTATCGTAAATTGAACGCAGTTTGATATACAGATGTTTTGTTGAGCAGCCATCCATCAGAAGCTTGCTGTTGGCGAGTGATCTAGCCGTTGAGCTATGGCAAAATTCCTTAGAACTCCGTAGGTTCAACTCCTTTACCGCATTCCTGTTTTTTTTTTCATCGTTTCTCTTTTCTGTTTGTTTGTTTTTCTTTCTTTTTTTCTTTTTGATTCTTTTCTACTTTAGTTTTAGGTATTTATCTTTTATTAAAGGTACTCACTTTGTTCAGCTAAACGTATTAGGCGCTCGGGATAAAGGATGGAAAAACAAATTGCTGAAAAAGAACTTGATTAATGAAGCAAATGCTCAAAAGGCGCTCTCTTTCGTTAATGCACATTTGAGCACGCTGTTGTAGAGATCTTGCGTGCTGCTCCTGATGTGATATGTCTTCATGGTTCGCTAATAAGCAGCAGTAATTGATTTGGGTTCTCTGGTTTGTCAGCCTTGGCCCTTTCCTTTAAATAGTCCTATAGGAAGAAATTCAGTAGGATGAGATCAGGAGCTCTGGCCGGCCGAACGACGGCCCCCCTTCGCCCAATTCATTTTCCGGTTGTGTAAATAATTCCGTGCGATTAGGTTCCAGTGTAGATGAGCTCCATTTTGCTGGACCCATATTCTCATCCATTTCATCAGCGGTACATTTTTAATCAGATCCATAGATCTTCTTGGAGAAACTGCACATATAGTAGCCCCGCGAGGTTGCTTCGAAAAAATAGGGTCTTATCAGGTGATCTTCTAGGAACCCCACCACATTTTGACACTCCATTGCAGCTACAACGTAGTTTCTCTCACCCAGTGAGGTTTATTCACATTCCAGTAGTGCATATAATGTCGATTCACAGTCCTATTGTTATGGAACGTGGTTTCGTCACTAAAAGCACATTGCTTAAGAACCCGGCGTCGGTTTCTACCTGTTGCATTAACCATTACAAAAATACACTCGCGCTTGGTAGTCACGTTCGTATAGAGCCTGGTGTAGTTGTAGATGGTAGGGATGAAATTTATTGTAGTGCAATGTTCTCAAAGCTGATGCCTGGGTAATGTTCATATCCTGCGCTGTGACCCTAGGGTTGGTATGCAGGTTGTTTTCAATTGCATTACGCACCATTTTTTCATTATTTTAAAAAGCCGCTGGAGCCTTGAGTAGTCTTCTCTCACGGAAGCGCCTTTCAACTGAATTTGAAAAATGCCTCATTTGTGCCACTTTTGGAACACAGCGCTTTGAGCGGGAGACGGTGCATTTCAGACCACGAACACGTAGTGCCACATCAGCCATGTAGTGAAATGCATTACTATTAAACATGCGTTTAAAAACATATTTTGCTAATCATGACCGAGTGAGATGACTCCACGGTAACCTTTAAGGACCATGTTCGGGAGATCTCCAGTTCGATTCCCGTTGAGCCGGCCACTCTAATCTTGGGTATTTTTTTCGTGATTTATTCAGGTCGGAAGGTGAATACTGGAGCGGTTTCTCTTCTACTATAAAATTTCGGTCCATCATTTCCTTTCATCTGTTACCTCTTCATATTTTCAAAGTTGTAATTACAGGCGACGGTGATTTGTGCGTTGCGGCGACACAGTGAATTTTGTGTTGTGTAAAGATTTCTCCATAGCGCTTGGCCAGCGGGCTAGTGTGCTTTCTTCGTTACATTCCGAGAACCCCAAGTTTAAGATGGGCGGGAAAGTGTCAGCGTCAGGATTGGTTTAATCTGCAACCGTGAGAGACGCCGTCCTTGCTAGTGCGCATCGTCGTCCGGCTCCGGCCGTCCTTCCTTCCAGGGCCACGTTGGAAGCACAAAGGGCCTATTTGGCCCACGTGCGGTGCATGCTCCTGTGGCTGGAGGCCACTCCGGATGAGTAATCTTAATCCTAATCATCAGTAAGAAATGTCCAATGATTATTATAAAGGTATATTTTTTTTCTTAAAAGCTGCTCTGTTTGAAATTTCAGCAGACGGACTGTTGTTTCCGTCGTGGCAATTTTGCAAATCATATAGAACTTCGTTCTATGTATCCACCAACTTTCTCAGCGTGTGTTCACCGGACGAAAATCCACTTAGAGTAGCGTTAGTGTTAGTGACAGTAGGTAAGAGTAGCTTCCAAAGGTTATAAGTCAGGAGTAGTCAGACGGAGGGGCACAGCACCGCAGCGCTATGGAGAAATCTTTACACAACGCAAAGTTCACTGTGTCGCCGCAACGCACAAATCGCCGTCGCCTGTAATTACAACTTTGAAAATATGCAGAGGTAACAGATGAAAGGAAATAATGGACCGAAATTTTATAGTAGAAGAGGAACCGCTCCAGTATTCACCTTCCGACCTGAATAAATCACGAAAAAAATTTAGTATAAGTATTGTAATAACCAAACTACCTGTTTCAGGTTTCCATTTACGTTTTCTTTCTTTTCCTTTAGATTTTCGTTTCTCTACCTTTTTCTTTATTCTTTCAAAAGCAATTCTAACCCTATCTTCTTCACTCAGCTGAATTTTATTTACATCTACATTCTTAGGTACATTCTGAAAAATTGGTTCAGGTTCCTTACCTAACATGAGTTTTATAGGCACAAATTCTGCTATGACATTTATAGTGTTATTTGCAATTTTCTTTACTAGACAATATCTAATCCAATATCTAATCAGCACACGAAAATAGAACCTACATTTCTCAATACACATTCTGTTGTGTTACTTGACGGAAAACAGAATGAGCAACTACAAAGTTTTATACCATTATTTTCCAGTGTTTCTGTAATACATTTACTTCGATGACCTGTGGCATTGTCTGATGAGACAACTTCAATTTGACCATATATAGGCACATAATCACTAATAATCTCCCCTAAACGTGTTTAGCTTGCAATGTTTCTAACAGGATAAATTTTCACGAATTTGCATGTGCATCGACTGTGACCAAAGCATTTTTTTTATCCCTGGTGATAATTTGTGATTCATTGTAATATTGTCTATTGAAAGGTTTTGTTTTCTCACACAAATCACAAGTCCAAAATATTTTCTAACCCTTCTTGCGAGGTGCTTGATACTGTGACTTTGTACAATTTTGTTTTTAACTATGACTCTTCACTGGTTTTATTGTCGCTGTTTTGTTTTTTATCTAGTTCAACTTCACTGGAACACACTATCACTTCACTAAGGTGAACTACTTAAATTCTCCGTCACTTCACTTTCTTCGTGGCGTAGTCTCTTCACACCGGACGTTCGCTTCACTCAGAAGTCGAACACAAGAATTCTACAACCCGTCACTCCGCAGTAACACTCGCAGTAACAGCCGTCACCAACTCGCTCGGAGAATCGCCATTGATGTCGCACCAGAAACGCACTGGCTAACTCGCTTGCACACTGACTCAACAACTCTACTCACACTCGATTGGCACTCAACTGACTCGACTGCCGGGAGAACGCCTGCTTATATAATCAGTAGAATTTTCCCACGAGGTTCTCGAACGTTCTAAAACAATTTCGACACACTTTCTGGAGGAGGGAGGTAGAAGAAGCTTCCAAAAACTTCTGGTTATCTATAGATAGCACGCGTGGTGTTTACGCTGTTGTTTACTCCGACCGCCCGACGCCGACTCCCTATATCCTTGGGTCATAATACGATGCATGATTTCTGGAGCGAGTGCTGAGAAGAGCCACATCATTACACGCATTACCATAAAGAGTTGTGCCACGGTATCGTGCACTCTACATATAGTGTGTAACATGCCCTCATATCATGAACAGATGTTTTCTCGCGGGATATGCGAGGACAAATTTCCCGTCAACAAACAGTATGATGTAAGTACAGATTTTCTTGAATGTCATTTCCAAAAAAAGGTTTACAAGGTGAAAATAAAATGACTCATTCAGTTTTCAAGGTGTCTGATTCTGGAAATGACGATGTGGTGAACAGCATCGTTTCAAGCTATGCCTCCCTGTGTCATTCAGAGCACTGCAATGGATACACTCACGCGGTGCTATGCGACAAACCAGAGGTGCACGAACAGATGACCTCGTACTTCCCATGCAATGAGAATTGCAGCGTATACCAGTTCAGGCAGAGGAATTTAAAGTAAGTAGCACTGTAAAACTAATTGCATAGGCAGTACTATAGCACACTGGTACTATTATAACCATACTATCATACATCGGTACTATCGCACATTGGTACTATCATACATCCGTATTTTCATAGCGCACTATCTTTGTATAACTAATCATGGAAATTATAATGGTTTTTTACAAATTCAAATGACGACGACTGTGCCTAAACACGAGATAGATTTAGAGAATAGAGGAGCAGGAACATAGTGCAATAGCTCTCGCAGCATCCGCGCAGGATTCTAACAATATAGACGGCGGTCAGAAGGAATCCAATTCCCAGGAGTACGGGAATCTAATACAGATGACTCCAGAGTCTTCCCCCGGCAGGCAGGCAGCACTCAGGAAAACATTAATGTATTTCCATAGCTAGAAGAAAAAATAATCTTTAGGTTTTCATTTATATGTCACCAACAAATGTATTTTTTTTCAGGCAACTTCGTTTCCAAAAAGCATGCTTTTTCTAGGAATTTCGTTGTGTAATGTTTCAGGCGCGGAAATAATACGGAAAACAACAACTTTGCTGCTCTACAAAGGAGGCTGAAGCCTTTGGAGGTTAGAACAGCCAGCATCGATACCCCCAAGAACCGTGCTCCGAGACGTCTGCATCTCTGAAAGCCACAGTGCCACAGGGCTCTTCTACAACATTCCAGTGCTTATTGTGAAAACGCAAACAATTTTGTATACATGATAATGCATGACTGGGAGATAATTTGAGAGAGTCCCCAATATTCCAAGCATTCCTCAAATCGAGAAAGTGCCCGCATGTGGAATACAGTGAAAACATTGTTTTATCTTATAATGTCATTGCTTATATGGAAAACAATAAATTTAGATTTATGAACATTAATTTAAACGATTGTGAAGTACTTTTAAATAGCTGTGAAATTTCACAACTAAAAGACTTGAATAATGTATACATTACCATCTAGGTATCCTATCCATTTCAAGTGTAATGCCATATGTAGGAAGAGTTGGAGGAGGAAAGTACTGGAATTGTACGATAAAAATAACACAAAGAATGAATGTATACTTTTTACAATTTGTTTTATTCACTAAAAATCCTTACATTCCTAATGAAAAAGATATCCCTACATTACAAGGATTAATTTAAAACAAAGGTTGCATCACATGAGTCAGAGGCTTGTATGTAAATACTTTATCATGAATTATCAGGCAATATAAGGAGGGTCTGGCAGGGATATTAGCACTAGCTTGAGTTTCGAGTCTAATGTTGGCAGCCCCATTTACAACCTCCTCGGGCTGATGTGAGCAGACTATAACAAAAATTGGTGCATATTTAAGAAAATCCAATCTCTTCAATAAAGGGCAATTCTCTTTTTCATAATATGAGTTTTGAAACTTTGAATACATGTAATACAATGATGCAAATCTCGAGTATCCAAAGTCCAAGTTCATGTCGTAGTAAGGATAACATTCAATTTTGAGATAAATCCTCAAATTCGTTATGTTGCAATGATCAAACAGGGAACAGCCTTTAGATGCATTAGTCAATCTTGAAGCCTGAGCACCCAAAATGACAAATCTTGGCTTCTCCATTTTTGATGTGGTTGCAACATTCCAGGTGAATGATTTAGTTTGTGGTACAGCAGGTTCAGTATGCAGATCCATGGTCCTAAAGGCGAGAAACAGCACTTTGTCCGACATGGCAATCTTAGGGATTTCATCCTTTTCAGAAAGGAATGCGAATCACTGGCATTCTCCGCTCGATTCACACAAGCTTAACAGTAGAATTCTCTTCCCCCTGAGGTGCTAGAACGCAGTTTTTAGAGTCCTTGGATCGAATCAGCACCAATTCAAACTTGTTATTGAGTATGAGCTCCTTGTGGTCATCGTTAAATACCAGAGGCATCGACAGCGGCACTATAGCTTTGAAGGCTCCATTTGCTACACGCAGAATGTCCACATCTTCTCCTGTGTGCACAATTTGGCGTTCAACAGGCGGGCAGATTCCATGGGGTTGAATGCAGCATAGTTGCGCAGAGTTGATATGATCCCGGGGTTTCTGATTTGATCAATAGTTTATCCGTTGATATCCAGACGAATCTCCTTAAACGTGAATGCAATAGCGTTATTGGCAAGCTTTACAATAGTAACTGCTCCATTAGGTTTAGCAATACTTCTCTCTATGTATAGATAACTCTGGTTAGGTAAAGTATATAAAGCCTTCAGCTTGGCAACGGATTCTAAACGCCTCATTTGCGTCCAGATCTTATTTATTATATGGCAGAAACACATGCCCGTCTTCTTTGGTGATCTTGTCGTCGAATCTGGATGTCTTCGATAACATTAAAGATGTCCATGATTATAGGATTTTGTATCCCAATGTCTGGAGGAACTTGTGGCTGCGTGATGTTAACATTCTGGGCGCCGAAGCACTCCATTATTATATCCTCGGCGACACTGGCTTCCTCTAAAATCTATTGCCATTAATGCGGATGTGAAGTCTTATGCTTATATATTCATTTCTAAAGTCGAAGCCATTACTGTTATGGTCCATTGCTCCAAGGCTGATTTGCTGTATAATGTTGGTGTCTATGATAGGATGGTAAATTGTATTTATTGGTTCTTGAGAAATATCATATTCAGGCAGGACAGAAGGGAAGAACTCGTAGATCGGGTGCCCGCTTTTACCATCGATGAAAGAACTCGTTGCATTACTGCACTCGATTCGTATGATGCTCACCTTAAATATGTCCACCAGAAAATCAGATTCAGCCAGCTGATTAGTCGGGATAACTTTGTCACTGAAACCCAAGAGTGATCCTATAGAACAGAGGTGGCGAAAACGTGACTCGCAGGCGCCGTTCCCTCTCTGCAACCATCCGTTTGTTTTTTACATGCTGCTGAGTGATGCAGTGCGTGTGGCATATTTGGTGACTCGCGGAAGGAAGTCGTTTTCGCCACCCCTGCTATAGAACATTCATTGGAAAAATCAACAATGAAAGGACATTAAATTTCAGTCTTCATGTTATGATTATTAGGCCGAATAAAGAAGACATTCTCATCCAACCCTACCTTATCTCTGATGTATTCATTAATATCTGCAATCTCAAAAGTTCCATCGGGTATATCGATGACCTCAAGCTAATGATTGTAAATGTATTGAAATTGATTATTACTCGGGTAAACATTAGGAATAGAATAGAAGGTTTATAAATTCAATAGAGCAATCTCATAATGCCCTTTAGGGTCTATCTGCAGAGGAGGATTCAAGTATGTGGTAAGAACAGATTAATTTCCGCTGATAGTGATAGTATAACGCACTGCGATAGAAATTGCAAGCACAAGTGCCGAAGATGACTGAGCCGAAGCTCTGAATCCTCTTTGTATTATATAACACATTAACGCCGCTAAAATATCTTTCTATCTCTTTCGGGACTTCAAGTTCCCAAATCTATCGAAATAAAAATCAGCGCCGGCGTCCTTCTTTACAGACACCCAATGTGTGCCTTCATTTCCTGAAGTGTCGAGATTGGCGATAGTTCTCTCTCAGCAACGCGGCTTTGAAGGCAGCTGGTCGAGCATGTACACACCTTTAAAATGAGGAATCTTTAAACCTTGAGCACAGAAGGCGAGATCAATACTACTCAAGGGTTTTTCTGGGACAAGCATATCCCTCTGCCCGAGATTTTAGAATTCCCTTTCTTGCTCTGACGCTTCTTACTTTTGGTGTTCCTCGCCTTATTCTTCTACAGTCGAAGACCCTTTTCCTCTTGCTTCAATCTCCCTGTTATCCTTCATCATTTCTGAAAGCTGTTTATCTGCAACCTCTTTCTTATTCACTGCGTAGCAATTTGAACTGCCCCTCCAGCGACAGCACCTAGAACTACGATAATGGGTATGGGAGGTAGAAATCCTCTGCGTTTCTTCTTCCTGCAACCAGCACCAAGAGACACCTTTCCCTTCATTATTGATGTTACTAGTCTCGCTGCCAACTTTTCTTCTAATGTAGCATCAGACAATTGAACTCTTTTCCACGCCTTTTCCGCCAGGATTTTGTTTCCTGAACTAGAGCCCTTATGCTGGCCGTAGGCAATATGTGAAGTATGAACGCTTCGTCTAAGGAATTGATTCCGGGGTCACCTCTCTTTAATCTTTTCTCTAGTTTCCTTCCGGGCCCGCAACATCTGTAACCAGGCAAATGTGTTTCAAATGGCAGTCGATTAATGAGAGAGTTAATTAACCCGAATTATCTCACGGTCTTAACCGTCTTAGCTCTCATGGCATACTAATTGATTTTATCATTGCTTTGTTGCTTTAGACCCTGCCCATCCTCACATTACGGTGATTTGCATATATACATTAAGCATGATATATTTTATTTTAGTTGCTACGATGGAGCTTGTGATGCAAGGTGGCTCCCTTTCTATTCAGGTGCTATATTTTTGAAAGAGACTTTAGACGCAATCGCCACGGAAAACTGCGTCATGCTAATGTTAGAGCACTTATTCTAGACAGCTCCAGTGCTGAAAAAACAAATGTATTACTGAATATGATACTTCATGTGAATGGACTACGATTTGAAAACTTGCATATTTATTCAAAATCACTGTATCGGCCAAAGTATCAATATCTCATTAAGCTGCTTGCAAACATAGACGGTATAGGAATGAATACTCATGAAGACGGAGAAAGCGTCTTGCATCCATCAGAAGTTAAAGAAAATTCAATCTGTATATTTAACGATGTCAACACAGAAAATCAAGACAAGATCGCCTCCTTTTACAGCATGGGCAGGCATCGAAATGTGAACTCAATACATTTAGCACAGTTCTATGCCAAAGTACCAAAGCATTTAATTCGCGAAAATGCGAACATATTTATACTTTTCACACAAGACAATTTAAACTTCAAGCGCATATATGAAGATTGAATAAACACAGACATGACGTATACACAGCTTAAAGATTTGTGCAAAGGGGTTTGGGAGAGCTCTTCAGAAAAAAGTCTCCATATGGTGATAGTTCTGTAATTCCCCATGAATGAGGATCGATATAGAAGCGGATTCGATGTATATATTAAAAAGGTAATAAGGAAACTGTCCATTTATAGTCCGTCATGAGTACTGACAGGTTCGGATCACAGAGGACTGTAGCAGTTAAAAGTTCACCACATCAGTTCATCATAAACAGAGATGGAAAATAAAACTACCAATTCAGGATCAAGAGACTGCATTGTTCAGGAATATAAGGAAGACGATGTTGTAACCACTAAACGCTACGTAGATGCGCTTACGTCTTCTACTGAAAATCGAATGCAAGAATTCACCGAAAAAAACGACATATCAGCGTATGGGCGAACTTAAAACTATGCTTAGGGACTAAATCCAGAACTCGCTAGATATACAGCATGACGCTCTAATGGAATATCTGAATAAAAGTACTGTTAAACGCGACGTTGGAAATAATATTAACCTGGACACGATAAAAATGAAGATGTTAATACCATCTCAAAGGTATTATGACGTGCCGAATAAGAAACATGTATTAGAATAAATAAATGCAAGAACGGTTCCGCTGGATTGATATGGGAACGTTTCATTTCAGAAAAGAAGAATAAGAGAGGTAACAAATCCTATCGATGATAGCGATGCAGCAACTAAAAGGTTTGATAATGTCCCAGTGGGAAAGAAACAGAATGAAATACAACACGAATTAAATAGCAGACCTGTTTGCATCAGTAGTGATGTTACAGAAACAGCGAGAAAGCACATGAGACTATGGTGGACCGCCAGAAAACCCTGGAAAAGCATCTGTCAACAACTATGGATAATGTCAATACTCTTAAATTATAGATGAGCGTCATAAATGCTGTATTAGAACAAATTAGAGGGGAGCACATTATTATGATACAGACCAAATCTCTCAGACGGAATTCCTGAGGTACACGCTAACGTCAGGGCTTAAATAGTACAAATCAAGTGTAAACGGCGAGGTAATTGCCTGATATATGACGTCACCAACACCGCCTATTGCAAGATCATACACATTATTTGCTATAAAACAGGACGTTTGGAATCTTCCCCACTCTAGTTGCAAATGGGGATAGATTAATCTTCACTGTTTCAGCAAATGGAACAAAACATGATCATTTTCTAAATATGGAATTAAAAATATCCTATAATCTGAAAGTATCTAGATATATGAAATATATATTGACATGAAAGCATAAATTCAAAGTCATTTCAAAATGAACAGCAGGAGCATAAGGCTTAAAGAATCTGTAGCCAAGCACACGAGGGCTATAAGAAGAAAAATTACGTGCTCTAATAGGCCAACAGTTTGAAACTCAGCGAGTGGTGAGCGAAGTCCTTCAATCAGTAATGGAACCTCTTCAAGATATACTGGAAATACAAAAAAGGAATACTACAATCAAGGAAAAGGAAGCACGGAAAGGTGAGAAAGACGAAAAACTCTCGAGCTACCTTAATAAACTTCGAAAGAAGGACAGGGATGAAATATACGCATAATATGGGGTAAGATATTGTCATAACCTTTACATTTACTTTAATTCACGGGGGTAGAGCGAGGTACCGGTTTACAAATACATCACAAACTACACGAGGTCCGACAGGGCGAGCTCAATAAAGTTCCCTAATACCTGAAAAGTCCTAAAAATGTATCTAGATCATGGTGTAGAAAGAGAAAAGGAACTAGCTACATTAATAATTTACATGGAATCAATTTGGATGTACACAGTGTATTCAAATTCAATAAAGTTACATGTTACCTTCCGTTTGACGGAGCGTCCCACCCTACCATTTTCACTGTTCACTGCATTCCAAGAGACTCTTCCTTGGCGTCAGACGATACTACTGAGAACCGGCTTTTACCCCAACTACCATGACGTCATTGGCGGTCTGTGTTGCCAGTTCTAACGTATAGCGATACAATGATGCCAGCCACAAATATAACAAATGTATTACCACACCACATGCCACAATATGAGGATAGAAACTACATGATAGGGAACAAGATCATTGATTTCGTCAATAATAAAAGTTCGAGTAGGCGAGGAAGCGTATGAGACTACACCAGGATTGAGGGAAGTCATCTTCAAGAGAATACCTGAAATGCACTCCTATACGGAAGAGGATCTTAAAACATACAGCAAAACACTGAATGCAACGCATGTTGATCAAAGAAACCTCAGCAGGCAAGTATAAAAGCATTATACGACCCCTAGTGACAAAACACAAGGGATTAGGCTTGCAGTGGAAAGAGCTTCGTCCTAACATGAAGCAAGATCGCATCTACTGGACCGACCTAATAATTTGGTGGATCGCCTGAGGCTACGTTTAGTATCCAGAGACCCGGCAACAACAATCATACTCAAGAAATTGAAGAGATTATTCAAGAACTGAAAACGGCAAAGTTTATAACATGACGAGAGTGAAACCAAATATAACAAGCGATCTCCGCGTTCAGCCCGAAGAAACCTTATGCTCCGAAAGATTATCGGCAAGGGGCCCCACCACTTGGTGCAGATCGCCTTGGTTGAGATGATCCCACATGCAAGAATCAATAAGAATTTCAAGTACATCCTCATTGCAATTAACTTCTACTCTAAAATGGCATATGCGAGACCGCTAAAGGACAAGACGGAACTTCAAATTACAAAGGCAATGGTAGATGTACTACAAGACATTACAACCCCGCCCAAGAACATACAGAGTGATAACCGGAAATAATTTTATAACAAATAATTTAAAAATATAATGGTAGACTATAACACCAATCACTACAGCACCTATACGCACGTGAAGGCAGCTTCTTTGAACGATTAATAAGAACTTTAAAGGATATGATGTATCGAGAGTTTCTAGCCCAAGGATCATGCAAGTGGCTGGATCTTTTACCACGAATCATTGCAAAATGCAACGAAACTTACCACTTTACCATGCGCATGACGCCTAGCGAAGTGATGAACAACGATCTTCTCCTGACGTATACAACTACAATCAAGATCGGAGAGAGAAGAGGGGTGAAAGTTTAGTGTTGGTGATTATGCGAGGAATAAGAATAATAGGTATTTTGAAAGGGTATTTGAAGCTAATTGGAGTGTTGAAATCTTTCAAGTTGCTCGTGTGAAGCGCACCAACCCTACTACATACATACTAACAGACAATGGCGGCGAGGAGATAAAGGGGTCCTTTTATGGATATGAACTTCGCTCTACTCTGTACCTTAGCACATTTCTGGTGAAGAAGGTGTTACTTCGAAAGGAAACAGGATTCTTGTGAAGTGGTACGCATTCCCTAATACTCGAAGGATTGCTAGAAATGTTGTAGGATAAATAATGTGGAAATAAAGAGACTTTTCGTTTCTCCAATAACACGGGTTCCGTAACTTCCCGCAATATATCTCATAATATTTCTTTTCTTTCATATAAGAATAAAAAAGAAGTAAATATAATATTAAAAACTTGAAAATTGCAGCATATAAATATACATAACTACATGAAAAAACAATTGAATAAAACTTTAATATGCAAGGATTGAAAGCACACAATCATAATGAAAAAGCTATAAATTACACTATATATACACACATCTAAGGGTCAGTCATACACACACAATAGTGACCTCAGATAATTGTCCGGTCTGAGCTATCAATAATCTTTTTCTTATCATCTCTATCACAGTGAGCGACCTTATTCATCTCTATAGTCGGGTCTTTGTATTCGAAGCTCCGAAATGTGATTTTTGCAAAAAGTGTTTTTCTAAATTATTTAAACAATCACAATAGTGCTCAAAATTTAAGTTCTGCATCCCGGTCTTGTTGAGGGCCTTCGCGGTCATGACAGTTTGGTTCTCATATCTGTAAGCATATAATTTGCAGCTTAACACACATATTCCATCACGGGCAACCCTGAAAGCTCATCCTTGAGCAACGTAGTTACTTTTTTGTTCTGAGCATGATTCCATAGATGTTGCCCTTGCTGTAGTTAGAGGTGTCGAGGTACTGAGGGTTTGCCTCATTGAATTCATACATATTGCTTTATGTCTCGAAGATAAATAAGTCGGTGTCCATTTAGTTTAAGGCTAAGTTCTGAAGATTGGATTTCATTACATTGTAGTAGAATCTGTACATTATTAGTTTAGAGATATCAAGGATGGTTTGCCCTATACAGATTGGTTTGTTAATAGACACTTCCTCTATGGAGACCTCTATTCCTACAGAAGTTTCCATAAAGATAATGCTGCGAACGTAAGTTGGTCGCGAAGTCAAAATCTAGCATTGCTTCCAACTTCTGACAATTCGAAGGTCATTATAGTTAGGTACGTTCTCAATGAATTTCCCATATACGGAGTCATTAATTTTCTTCCATAAATTCTGACGAAATTTGGAAGTTTCCCTTGCACGTCTCTCCGTATTTAATTGAATGTAGGATTTCAGCCATTCTGATTACTTATATGCCAGCACTCTCTGTATCTTCTTTAGCTTCAGGCCTAAATCAATGCACCGCTGCAAGTTTCTGTAGGTGTATCTCTCTTTGTTTTCTAGCGCTGCCAGCAGCTTCCTGTATTGGCCTCCTGGTGGTATTTCTCTTTTTGGAGATGAAGGTCATTATGTGCGTCGTCGAGATACTCAGGGTACGGTCAACCTCCAATACGTATTCTGTTCTGGAATCAGGGCAACTACAGCGAAGACTCTTGATTCAATTTCCTCCTTTGCCAGGCATCTTAAGCTCATGTGTGTCATAGGACTGATCATTGAGGAACCATATAAATTATTGACGTCTAAATAGATTAAACAGCTTTCTTTCTGGTTTTGGATATGCTCTGGAAGGTATACGTTATTCGCTTTTGCATATCCTTTCGATACACCCCTGACTCCGGACACGAAAAACATAATCAATTCCTCATCATTGATGAGGTCCAACTTAATAGTGGTGACCTTGAGCATCGCATCGAATGCAAAGCCTGGCAGGGTGTAGTATCAGCAGGGGTCCAAATTATACATCTCCAGCGAGAGGTCCTTAAACTTCTCAAATGCATCGCCCAACAAGATCGTATCCGTCTTCAGGTACAGATCATTATACTCACCCAGATGTTTTTTAGTGTATTCCAAACGTTGTCGGCGTTTTCGTAGTCTTCCATTGTTATATCATCAAATTTATCTTCTGTAGGCAGACTGGTTTCATTTAACTGTAATGCATTGTCAACACAACTATAGGGGAATATCCCCTAAGGTCTCAGTAACCCATAATGCTCAGGATTGGGATACTCAGAGTTAGTGATCTTGAATTCATCGCTGCTCAGCATACCGGTTCGCCTAGGTAGCTTGTCGTCCAAAAACTTAAAACTATCTAAAAAGCTGAATGAGATACTCCTTACTGTTTGCTGAATGCAATATATCTCTCAGAGGGGTTTGTTGATGCACGAAATGGCTGGTCGTCATATGTCAGGTGTTGCATCAGGAAATGGCTTCGTAATGGCTAAGACAGTGAACAAAGACGGGTATAAAATCAGGTACCCGCTTGTTTAAATTGCATGCATTATGAGCAGTCCCCAGCAATACACCTATCCCGTGACAGTAGTCGCGGACGTTGAAATCACCCACCTAAAACTCCTTCTTGCATATGCGACAATGACGAGCATGAGCGAAATCAGCGACATCCTGAGCAGTCAATGACATTTCTTCATTGCGGCTACATTAGACAATAACCATATCGGCTACTTTCCGAAGCTCAACGAATAACTCCTTGATTGCATCAGGACCTCTAAATAACTTAAATCTCGACAATGAGTCGCCATGGCAACATATGCGCTTGAGAGATATTGATATAGCCTCATGATGCTGGATAGCCCGAGTCTAACTCTGGTTACCCGACGGCTCACAGAACTGAACCCTCGCTAGCACGGTCTCACTATCGGCATATATCACAAAATTGACAGGAGTGCCCTATGAATAGGACGAAAACTCGCCTACTTCACCCTGCTTGGGTATTTTGAGCACCTGACATTGCATGCACTTCAACTAATGCTTTTAAAAGGCAACTTCACTATTGAAGTGCTTCAGGCATGTCTCGTATTCCCACCGTTTCCCTTGAAGCTTACTTATTTGACTTGCAGTCAGCCTTGACATATCCTTAATCAGTCAGTAGTGAGATGTACCATTTGCTCAATTAATAATAGATCTACATTGAAGTATTTCAGTTGTCTGGTCTGCTACAATACATAATTGCGTTCTCACTCTTTACTCCAAATACGTATATTCAAATGTCCTGGTTTTGCCATTCAAAGTCTGGAATCCCATGCAGACTTACTGGGAAGTCTATCCCATTTTAATTGAATGCAGTGAATAGCTGTTCTGTAGGGTATTTGCTCGTTCTGTTAGCATTCAGACTCGCAGGATAATTTGCAGCGAGCAAACACCATGTAAAACAGTATTCATAATTGATGTTTATATTTAATACAGCTCTTTTACCTCTGATTGCGACGGGTAGCTCTATGTATCGCAAGGCATTCAAGGGATAATAAAAACTGGTTCCAATAACAACAGCTATAAGTGCAAGCAGAGATTATGAGCTTGCACACCCCTCGAAATTTGAGATGTTTTCTACCATTTCAACGACCATAGAGGTGAACAAGGAGTCAAGATTACTTGATTGAAGGCCCAATTTAGTATTCCTATTGAAAAAGATGGTTTTTCTGTACTCTTTTTCAGATGATTGAATTAAAACAAGTTATCTCTGTTGATGAACTTATTTTAAATCCTCAAGTGTTCCTCCTGCCTTTGCTGCTGTTGTTGGAGGGATCCCGATAGTGTTGCCCGACGCCGATGGCCCTGCAGTTGGTGATGATGGGACCGTGGAGGGTCCTGAACGGGAGAGGGGGTCCATTCCCTGACCGTGCTCCTCCTCTCCAGCTTCGCGAGGTCTCTTGGACCCCCGGAACAAGGTTTGGCTCGTGTCCATTATCGTAGATTCTATAACAATAGGGGCAAATACAGAATTAATTATAGTTCGGGTTAAACATAATAGAAATGTTCTATGTAAAATATATATTTCTTTAATAATTGAAGAAATTAAATTTAAAAGTGTTAAACATTGACGTTATGTTGATTGCTTATATAATTGCAGCAAAGTTAGCAAAATTGAGGTTATGGCTCACCATTCAATTCGCGAAGCATCTGCAAGAGCACAGTCCTGTATGCTCAATTCCCGAATTCGCTCGTCCCCTCGGTTGGAATATTCATTCAGGTATCCCTTACAGGCATCAGGACAACGTTCTCAAATTCAGGTGGAGGTGAAGACAGCCAGTCTTGCGAGAAGATGGGCGAAGGTAAGCTATGCTTGCTCTCGTCGCCCACCATCTCAGGCATAGATGAACCCGCTTCAGGAACTGTAACAATAGAAGTACAAACAAAATTATTTACCATGTAAGTAACACCGAAATGTTTTAAATGTAAAAATAATGCAGTGAAATTAATGTTTATTTAATAATTAAAATGTCTAAGTAAGACGCTCATTGATTTCAGGTTATATGCTTCTAAAGAAAGTCTAATATCTTTTTTCTTTTTTTTAGAGAAAAGCGCTTAAGTGTGATAAATAGCTAGACTTAACATTCACATCGCTAAGCATCTGGATCAGCGCAGTATTGTATGCAGTTATCACAGCTACAAAACCCCTCAGCAGCGTGGTCCATGTGTTAATATTCACCTCATTAACGGGGACGTCATTCTCAAAACCTGGAGATGGCGGTATGATATAATAACCCCCAATAAGATGAGTGACGGGCTACTTATGTCAATACCAGCTGGTGAGGTTTCTGGTCTGTTATAGTCGTATGCAAGCGATGACGGACCTGCCGCAATAGTGCTGTCACACTGTAGCCTGCTGCGCTCTGTTCATTTGTGGGTCTCTATGTCTATGGTTTGCAAGACTAAGCCGCGAGCCTCCACCTCTGTTGAATGTGGATCTGTTGGACACATTGTTGTTTACTTCGAAAATAATATTTTATTATTTTAAGTATGTAAACACGATTGTTTTTTTATTTGCTGAAAAAAGAAGTAAATTTTAAAGGTCATGCAAGGTGATAGTTAATTTCTTATGTCATTGTATTGCACGGTTGAGTAGAGGGATGAGTAGAGAAAGTCACATGAATGGGGTTAGTGAAGCTGATGTGAATGTATACATATGAAGAGTGCGTTGAGAAGGTCATTCGAATGCAAAGGTTTAGCAGATGCAAGTCGTTTCTCTGAAACAAGAATGAATATGAAAATCTTATGAATGCTACCGTAAGAAAATTGGATTGAGAAGGTTATGCGAATGTATATTTTTAGCAGATGTAAGTCGTTTCTCTGAAAGAAGACTGGGAGTGAAGCTGATGTGAATGTATATGTGAAGATTGCTTATAGAAGGTCATATGAATGTAATGTTTTTAGCAGATGTAAGTCGTTTCTCTGAAAAAAGAATGAGTAGCAAATTCGTATGCATGTTAGAGTAAGAAGAGAGTGGGTTGAGAAGGTCACATGAGTGTACACATGTGAAGAGTGGGTTGAGACGTTCATGCAAATGTAATGTTTTTAGACATGCAAATTAATAAAATATGTTAACTTATAAGGACATTTGCACTCCGAAATTATGAACGATTACATTATTGATCGGACTGTACAATGGTATTTGGTATCACCGTAATGTATACCTATACGCAATGTAGGTATACAGGATGAATCACCTAAAACTTGCACCGCAAATATTTCGGAAATGGACTGTGCTATTGATGGGCAGTTTTCACAGCACTGCCTGGTAGTCAGGGGCTCGTACATTTTGCCTATAAGCAGATTTTAATGATACTGAGAAAGTGTATTTTTTAGCAAACATACAATTTTTAAAATGGAACAATGCCCAGTTACATCAACATAATAAAAGTAGGGTACACTAGAATATCAATGGTCTTTGTTGCAGTATTCTAGTGCAAGTGGTTTACGAGAAATCGTATTTTAAAAGTTTCCACCCCGACAATTGTTTGTCCCATTTAACCTGCTTAGTTGATTGGTACAATGTTGTTATGTTTGTTTGCATTGTGTTTTTTTGTTCATTGATTGCATTGCGGCTTTCTGGTCAGTTAGTTTGTGACGGTTCAAGCAGTAAGTCATGAGTGGAAGATGGGGCTTACTAATGCAGAAAAAGACGACATGCTCATGGAAAGTGTAGGAGGAATGCAGTTCGTTCCTGTACGATGTATGCGGAAAACTATCCCAATAGACGTCAACCATCTGGGCAATTATTTATCAACCTCTTCAAGAAATTACGTGAAAGTGGTACTGTAACACCTAAAAAACGTAACAGAAACAATCAAGTGACTGGAGAAGAGACAGAAATTAATGTTTTGGCTGCCGTTACAGTAGATCCGCAAATTACTTCCCGTATAATCGCATGTGGAAGTGACATAAGTCAGGCAAGTTTACTGCGCATTCTCCATCTACATAGGTTCCATCCCTATCACATTTCTCTCCATCAAGATCTGCATGGAAACTATGTCGAGAATCGTGTTAACTTTTGTACATGGGCATTAATTAAGACATGATACTCCAGATTCATCATGTATCTTGTTTAGTGATGAGGCAACATTTACTAATCATGGCCAGGTAAACCGCAGAAACATGCACTAGTGGTCTGTTGACAATCCCCGTTGGCTTCGTCAGGTGGAACGTCAGTATCCATGGGGCTTAAACGTGTGGTGTGGGATAGTGAACCATCAGCTCATAGGCCCTTTGTTCATAGAAGGAACAATGAACTCGCACAAGTATCGCAGCCTCCTGACAGACCATCTGCCACACATGCTAGAAGACGTTCCTTTGCAGACTAGGAGGAACCTGTGGTACCAAAATGATGGCTGTCCAGCTTGTATTAACGGATTGTTTCCAAATCATTGGATTGGACGAAGAGGACCTTACCTTGGCCGGCCCGTTCACTGGATCTGACCCCTTTAGACTTTTTTCTGTAGGGAAGGCTGAAAGACACTCTCTACAAGGATGTACCAACTACACCAGACGATATGAAACGGCGTATTACTGCTGCCTGCTTTGAAGTTTCCTCTGAAATTCTAGAACGTCTGCTGCAGTCTTTCCATAGCAGACTGGAAGCGTGTATTGAGGAACATAACCCTTGAAAGGCTGTTCTCTTTACTTGTAGAAATCCACAGAAGTATTCTAATTCCGTTTTGTTTTTCTTTAGTTTGTGCTACCACAGGTTGTACAAGTGTCGGTGCGTAAACGCTTCAAAATAAGATTTTTCGTACACCACTTGCACTAGAATCTTGCAACAAACGCCACTGACATTCTAATTTGCCGTACGTTTATTCTGTTGATATAACCTGGCATTGTTCTATTTAAACATTTGTTTGTTTGCTCAAAAAATATACTTTCACAATATTATTAACATCTGTTTTTAGGCTAAATGTACGAGCCCCTGACTACCAATCAATGCTGTGAAAACTGCACATCAATAGCACTTTCCAATTCCGAAATATACAAGTTTTAGGTGATTCACCCTGTATAAACGGTGATAAAAATGTTTTCCTTTAAATGCATGTATGGGCATCCATTTCTCTCTCTCTCTCTCCCTCTCTTTCTCTCACGCGGGGGGAGATGATGTTTCTTTTCGGAAGCGGAGAATCGCGCAGAAATGCAAAAGTCTTGTAAAATAATATACGTACACGACGAAATGTATTTAACTTTTAAAATGAAGCACATTTTTTAAAAACGCATTGCCTTTCGCTAACGTTTAATGTTTCCCCCCTTGGATCGATAGTCGGTGAATGAATAGGACAATGGACTCGGTTTCCCATTCATATATATTGAACGGCTTTAAATGAAGCACGTCGTCCTCCGTGGTGTAGTGGTTACCATCCTAGCCACTAGTTCCTGAGGTCGCGGGTTCAAACCCGGTGGAGGGCGATGGATTTTTTGTGAGTAAAAATCCTTAGCATGGCTTCCTTTGGAAGAAGTAAAGCCGGTGGTCTCGTGTCGTAGATGTACGACACGTAAAAGAACCTCAAGCCTGATAGGCCTCTGAGCAAAATTACCGGTCTTTCACGCCCAATGTGGAATGCGACGATAAGATCTATAGCAGTTAAATAGCGTCCTTATATAAAAATCGATTTAATTTAATTTTAATATAAATGAAGGCTAGATCCATTTCACAGCCTTACTGATCGGATGTATCACATGTAAGAGCTATGTACAATTTTCGTTAGAAGAGAAGTGATTTTGTATTGAATAAATTCTGTAAAGTTTTCCGAATGCATTTTCAATACCGCGGGATGCTAGAATGTTTATCCAAGCAAATAAAATATGTTATTTTCAAATAAATTTACGTATTCTGAAATTATGAACAATAACATATTTAATCGGAGTGTACGACGGTATTTGGTACCCCCGTAATGAATACGTGCACCCTCGTGAGATAAGATTTTATTTTGCTTAAGTGCATGAATGGACATGCGTTTGTATGCTTAAATGCATGTACGGACTTCCCTACACACCTCTTTCTCTGGATTTTGTCTTTAAACTCAGTATGCGAGCGGTGAAAATAAGTCGAGCATGCTAACAGTTTTCAGTGTACTCATTAGGAGGATCTCTCTCTCTCTCATTGATGCACAGAGGGAAGCACACTTCGAGATTCTTAGATCTTCTCATGTTGTTCATAGTATGGGATGAGGGTTTCTTTGTTGTACCTATAAATATACTGTTGGATGCTATTGAATTGGGGCGACATATCCATTTATCATAAACGCAGATATTGCTGGAATGGAGGGTTTTACTTCGGGAAATGACACTGTTTCCATAGGTAGCGTTGGAATACAACAGTTTTTTTAGAAAGAATTATTTCACAGTATTTCATTGACCAGTGCAGAGTTTGTTTCATTTAGCTTGTGTGAAGTGATGCATGCGTATAGTTTTGTTCGTCGTTTTTCCTTTGGGTGTGCGAGAGGAAAAGTGAAGTGAGGTATTAATTAGCATCCTTAAGTGTGCCAGCAATCTTTGGGATGTTCTGCGAGGGTCTTTGTGCAACACGTGAGAATTCCGCTCATTCCAACGGCATACCCCACCTCGGATATAAGAGTATCAGGTTAAGTGGTGTATGGTATTAGTTGGCATCCACAAGTGTGTTACAAACCTCATGACAGTGTTTGGTATGTGTTGCGGGGTTCGCAACGTGCGAATGCAAGGTTTTCTTAGAAAGATGAAATTATCCCACAGTATCTCATGACAGAGGAAAGTGAAGTGAGGTATTAAATAGCATCCATAACTGTGTTACAAACGTCATGGCAGTGTTTGGTATGTGCTGCGGGGTTCGCAACTTGGATATGCAAGGTTTTCTTAGAAAGATGGAATTATCCTACAGTATCTCATGACACAGGAAAGTGGAGTGAGGTATTCATTAGCGTTCATAAGTGTGTTACAAGCCCCTTGACAGTGTTTGGAATGTTGTGTGAGGAGGAGTTTTCGCGAGAATTCCAACCGCTCTAAAGCTACCTGGGGGAATTTTTGGTGTGTGGCATGGGGTTTTTATTTGGGTGAACAATAGGAAAGTGGGCTGAGGTATTTGTTAGCATTCATAAGTGTGCTGACGATGATCTTGGTGTAACACGTGAGGGTTCCCCGCATTCCAAAAAGACCACCCACCCACTCACACACAGTTATAAATATCCTAACAAAGGTTCAATAGGGCATTCAGTGAACAACAAATCAAGATTAATTACACTCATATCTTGTCAATAGCAAGTAGGGGAGGGGTATAACACCTGGCAATGACAAGTGTCATCCTTTGTCCTGTACGAGCCGAAATGTCACGGTATGACAAACCCGCTTCCCGGATACCGATCATTCTGCTTCGTTCGAACTCACTCACATGCCGATATGGCTCCCTTTGACGTCGACGAGGCATACTGGCACTCACTTAATGTTTCCATCTTATTTGACAGCTCTGCACTGACTACACTGGCGCAACACTGACCTTGTCGGACCGACACAAGAGGGTTCTGCTCGGCCTACGTGTACCCCATCTCTCTGCAAACCTAATCACTTATTGCTTGCACACTCTTCTACATTTCCAAGTTTGGAGTTATTCGGGAAATTCTTTCTTGGTGTTGTAATTTTCACAAACGGCAGTGTAAAAAATACAGTGGAGAGAAGCGAACTAATACATAACGCAGCCACATAGAAGACAACAGCACACACAACTGCCTCGATTCAATACATAACCAGAAATGTATAAAAGTAATTAAGGTGTCACAAGTATCTTAAGCAAGCATATGAATTCTTAAGCGCTTGGCTTCAAGTTATCTACACTCAAACCTTTGCACTACAAAGAATGAAAAACAAACTGGCCAAGGATCAGTGATAGGCAGGTAAAAACTGGTCCAAATGCTGTCTGCAAACACCAAAATAATGTACGAGGGATGGGGTGGATTTTTTTAATCTACGACGCCATTGCCTACAGCCCAGTGACATTTCAATGTACCATATATGTGTATTCTATGTACAAATGTATAAAACGAAACATAATAAAGAAAAAAAGAAAGAAAATTGGCGTCAAAAATAATAAAAAAGAACAAATATCACCCAAAAGTAAACAAAAGGACGTTGCTTCCTTCAGTCCACAAATAAGAAGTAATTCGCGATGAAGAGGGACAAATCCCTAAAACAGCTATAGGATGAAGTGAAACCCGGACGAAATAATCCCTTAAATGCTCGTAGCAGAAATAGTAGTAGTAGTAGTAGTAGTAGTAGTAGTAGTAGTAGTAGTAGTAGTAGTAGTAGTAGTAGTGGTATCAGTAGTAGTATTAGTAGCGTCAGTAGGAGTAGTAGTATTAGTAGTGTCAGTAGGAGTAGTAGTATTATCAGTATTAGTAGTAGTAGTATTTTTAGTGTTAGTAGGAGTAGTAGTATTAGCAGTATCAGTAGTAGTAGTAGTAGTAGTAATAGTAGTAGTAGTAGTAGTAGTAGTAGTATTTTTAGTGTTAGTAGGAGTAGTAGTATTAACAGTATCAATAGTAGTAGTATCAGTGGTAGTACTAGTACTAGTAGAAGTAGTAGTAGTATCTGACTCGCTCTTCTAGTTTCCCTTAGGACAGTAGTGCCAACTTTGGAGTATATATTCTTGCTGATTAAAGCAAGAAGTCGCAAAATGACATCGAAACTTAGAAGTTAAGAGTTATTCAGTTAATGAACTATATTTAGCTCATAAAACATATGCACTCATCTAAAACAAGTGGTGTAGTCAGCTATTTGGAGTTGGACTCATTTTCGCTGGTGGAAGAAGAGGTAAATGAAAAGTCGTTGTCTCTTATCATCCTTCTGCTAGTAACCAACCGTATTGTATCTTTTCTATACATTTGCAAAAACCCTGCCAGTCTGTTCGGTATCAAACGTTATATCGCGCAGCGATAAACCACTTGTTAGTTTTCTTTTCCTAACCATTCGTTTCACCTTGGCTCAAGCTAGTTTTGTGAAATTCAGATTACACGCGTATTGGGACAAGCGAACGACGTAGTTGCCCCAAGAAAGAAACAAATCTGATGTGTTACATTAACACGACTTCCTCTTCTCACGATTCTACAAACTATTACTACAAAAGTTTATAATTCTACCTACTTGTCTTAATCCAGATAAAGTTTAAATTACATTTACACTTTTCGTTGCACGATACAGTAGGTAAAGCGATAGTCACATTTTTAAAGAGCGTGTCGCTTTGTGTTGGCTTTGAAATCCCGTGCTCTTTGCATGACCTACAGAGAGAGAGAGAGAGAGAGAGAGAGAGAGAGAGAGAGAGAGAGAGAAATTAACGAATCCCATTTAAGAAAAGTATAAGTATTTTCAATTCAAAGTAAATAACAAGGAATATCTCGGAAATGATTAACTTCACAAACACATTTATATGACCTAAATTGTGTGCTTTAACTAGATCCACATATTTTCTGTAGCAATATTTTGTCTATCTCTTATGGTTTACAAATTATGCAAGTCATCCAGAATGAAGAGGACAGAGGCTATTCCCAGCAAATTCAAGATATACATTTCATTTTTCATGAAAATATCTTAAATATATGTTATTTTAATAAAAATCGTTAAGAGACATTTTTGAGAAAATCAACATTTTCGAAAAAGTTTACATGTAAAGGATAATTTGGAATGGGCGAATTTTTTGTTAAAATCTTCATGTCGCATCCTTGGAAGATGTTGAACTTGAGTGCTATTGGATCTTCTCGAATCCGCTTTTCAAAGTGCATACGTTTTATTTGTCCACAATGGTTAGTTGTCCAGTCCTAGTAAATAACAAGAGAATTTTATAGAAATCCATTTACACTACCTGAATGAACTATTTATGTGTTTTCTTGCATTAGCGTTGATACTCATGCCAAATTCCTCTTACTTTGCCAGCACTTACCGAATGTTTGCATTCTTGCACTAGTTACGCGTAAAAAGTTACAAGTGAAAGTTGAGGCAATATTTTATGTCATAACATGCTGTGAATGCCAGAGTGATTGTAGTGTAAATTAATATTATTGTATGTGCAGGATTTTAGATGCTTGTTAGCCATAAGTATTGTTACGAAATAAGTTTACACGGCCTCACTGAAACTGACAATAGAAATGGATAACAATAAACCGAGGGGGTGAATTGTTTATCACTAAGAAGAGACAAACAAATGACGTCAGCGTAGCTTGCCTTTTTTTAGAAATGGAGGGAATATCTTCACTAGAGTATATATGTTAGTAGCAGTGATTGACTGACAAAACAGACGCTAAAGTGGGCGTGATTTGGTAACCAATAGCAGCTCTATTATAATGTTTAGGCAATTCGGTTGAAGGAGTATATATTCTCGAGCCATAAGCAAGTATCGCGCAGTTCGGAAGAATCTCTCACGAGGTGCAAGTCACATAATTCTGAAGAATCTCTCGCGAGGTACACGTCGCAAAGTTAGTTACAAAATGTGAAGTATGCGAAGTAATTGGTACGCGGCAACTAAAACGACTGTAGTTACATTCGGAAATATACCAATTTCAGTTAGGCGTGTATAAAGATTAAATATGTGAATTATTAATTAAGTGTGACCGCAATGAAAGTGTAGAAACAAATTATTTTATCAGTGTTATCTTTTAGCAACAACTCCTTTCCGTTTACGCGCCCTGCATAGAGACACTTGCTCGACTGAGTTGTAATAGCTAGCCGGAGGACAAAGAACCCAAATTTAAAATAATAAAACAAGAGGCGCTCAACAAATAAGATAACACTAGCCATTGAGAACTGCGACAAAGTGAGGGATATTAGCAACGGCTAGGGTAATTATTATAGCGTAAAGAACATTAGTGCTAAGTTGTTAACGTGGAGTACCTCGCCTCGGAGACCTTAAACTAGCGGATAGACAGTATATGTCACATTTAACGTGCTGTCACATGTTCGGAAAATATACGGCATATATCCCCCCCCCACAGATACCTAAGACCGTAATATCGAATCACTGCAGTTTCATATTCGTTTTCTGCAACTATTTTATACTTAGAGGTTTTTAGCATACCGCATTGTACCTGTTAATAAACAGGTACCAAAATAATATTACTATATAGTACATTAAAACAGTGGTACATTTTGTGGAGATGTCGGGGATTTAATCCGTTCTTTACCGA
The DNA here is from genome assembly GCA_030765065.1 of Deroplatys truncata. Classification (NCBI taxonomy): domain Eukaryota; kingdom Metazoa; phylum Arthropoda; class Insecta; order Mantodea; family Mantidae; genus Deroplatys; species Deroplatys truncata. The sequence continues at coordinate 168,649,952 of CM060990.1, forward strand.
GCGGGTAGGTTCAGGCGGCGACATCTGTGGGTCGCATTCGGGAAGTTGTGGCTTCGATTGCCTTGGGCGACCTTCTTGACCTATAGGCTTTTTCGGGGGCTTCCCCGTGATGCTATGCGAATGATGGGGGGTTAATTACCTCACCCGAATTTCCTGTCCCTCCATTTCACCTCCATTCTCATTCACTTCACCTTTCATCTGCTTGTTTATTTCAGGGTTGCAAATGTCGGTGGGAGTTTCAGCGTTGCATGGCATGGGACAAGGATGCTCTATGTAACACTTCGTCCCCGGAATTTGGCGGTCTCCGAGTCCCGGGGCTCCCAGTTGGATGTGCAAGCCTGCAGAGGGGGACCCGGTTGTAGCAGCTGTCATCCGGAGAGTTTATATCTGTAAAGGTAGGAACACTCCCCTCTGCCCTGTTGTGCCTTCTGATCCGGCCGCCCTCTGTCTCCTCTCATCTCCGGGGTCGCCCCGTCGGGGTTAGGCACAAAAGATCTTCGTAGGTCGAAGTGATAAGTCCCCCTCCGCTCCTAGTCCTAGTCCTAATCCGTACTTTTGGAAAATTAACATTCCATACGTTGGTTGGCAGCATTGCTTAAACGGCTCGCTCCGCTCATTTTACATTCTGCACACGTTTAGTCACATGTAATTGGTACAAGGCGGCTACAGAGCACCTCGTAGTTGCAGTGAAGTGAAAGTGGAACTTTTGAGTCAGTCTACCCGAAGTCTAGTGGTTAACAGAACCCACTGAGTGGCTTAAAAGCTAATTATTATAGTATTTGCTGGAATTAATCTAACCAGGGCTTGAGTCCTGGATGAGAGTTTAAACTCTATGTAGTTATGTTGGCCTTTTGGTCCTATAAATACTTAAAAATATGAAGTGTTACATTTATATGACCTTCTCTACCCTCTATCATTTATTAGTGGGTATAAAGTTATTCTTACTAAGTTTATTTTCCTATGTACTACATTTTAATCGAGATAAACCTTTCCGGAAATAGCTACATTAAACACTTCGTTATAGATACAAAGGGTATAGCGATAGTAAAAGGTTTCAGAACTGGACGCTATACGCTTTAAAATTCCATAGGCTTGCCATCACATTGCGAGAAACAACTGAAACTCGACAGGACTTTAAAAAGAATGGCGAAATATTGACAATTCGAACCGCTAATAACGTATGGCTGATTCCACAAAAAAGGCATTTGAAATAAATTGTGTGTTTTAAAGAGATCTACATTTTTGTGAAGTACGTTTTCATCTGTCGCTTAACGTTTACCAGTTATACAAGATTATACAAAATGCCTTCCGATTGAGGAGGAATTTACAGGCTATTCACCAAAAAATTAATATAAGTATTTTATTTGACATATAAATATCCTTAATATATGGTATTTTAATCAAAAGCGTAATAAAAATGCCGGTGATCCCGTGCCGTAGATTTACGGCACGTAAAATAACCTCAAGCCTGATAAAGAGGCCTCTGAGCAAATTTACCGGACTTTCATGCCCAATATAGAATGGGACGCTAAGGACCACAGCAGTTAAACAGTGTCCATATATAAAACTCAATTCAAATTTTTAGTAGACAAAATAAAAATTTGGATGTTAGTCATGGTGAAGCATAAAATCCTCTATTTAGTCAGTACACCCTGTTCAGAGATCCAGTTGGTGCCCCCGTCACAGATATAAATGTCTAAAAGTGACCACGAAATGAAAGTGTGTTTCACTTCGTGTGTTTCAGTTATTCCTGTTTCAGTCCTCCGCAAATGCCATCTCTGTGTAAGCCCCCTATTCCAGAAACTTGTATTTTGTTATGCACACGTGTATAATGTCTTGATCGATACCTCAGTATTCCTTTTTGTTTGTGCATACATTCGAATTTGAAAGGCGAAATGTTTATCCAGAGTCTTTTAATACTAACAAGTGTAAATTAATTCTCAGTAATGTTAGTTACCCAAGATAAAATCGCTGACTCTAAGCGAAGTGCAAGAGATCTAATATCTATCGTAAAGTCTATCAAAACATACAGCTACGAGCGATGTGAACACTTTGATTTACTGTTATGACTATCTGAATGCAAAGCGGCCTCTTTTGTGTTGTTTTTCCCCCTTTCATGAAGCCGACCGTCAATTTGCTTCGCAATTAATGCTGCCAATTCTAATGTGCATTAAAACACGGCGGTACAGAGCAGTGGGGTAGTATTTTTAAAGCTGGAATAGAACGATTTTCGTCATGTTACTGTACTGTGTCGCTGGAGGCTCTACCAGATTATAAATTTTCTCCTGAGTAACAACAACAATAAATATCTATAACATTATGGGGAATACTATATAATGTCTCGTTTAAAATATCTGTGCAGGGTTTATGAGCGTCGTCAAAAGGCAGATTGTGGTTAAGTACGGATAAGTACTTCCGTTTGAATTCCCTGGTCCAATTTAGTATTATAAGCGAACTATTCTTATTTGGTTTCCCGGCATCAACAGGCTGCCTTTGTTTGTCTCCCATTTACTCTTTAGTAGCATTGGCTCAGCAGTTAACTGACATTTTTGTCAACTAGAGGCGAGCATAACTCAGCAGTGTAACGTTGTACTAATTTGGAGACAGAGAACAATGGCAACACACGTAATTCTATGGGAAAATGGAAGGAACTAATTATTCAGAACCTGAGATCAGACACACTGTTCTTTGATGTGCCAGTTACGAAGATAGTGCACCTAAAGTACTACATTGGGCGGATGTCATCCTCTTACAAAGATCAATGAAAAACTATTATCCAGTTTTAGTCTGAGAACGCTATTTGCTTATTTTTACAAGCTCTCCACTTTCCAGCAGTTACCTTCTCTTCCTGTTTTCCAGAGTTGTTTCCTTTCCTCCCATTGTCCTTCTTCCAGGTCCCCTTCCGCATATCCGTGCTTATTCCTTCATGCTACGTCTTTCGTCTTCTTCCATGTTTATTCCTACCAGTGCAGCCCAATTGATGATACGTTCGGGCCACCTCTCCTCCTATATCCGTTAAACAAATCCTTGCCATTGCAGAGACCTTCTTTTAGAACGGTTCCTCTGCACCCATTTCATTTCTTAAGTGTATATTTATTATATGCTGTATTATAAATATCCTCGTGCTACTTCGCAGTCCATCCATTTCCGTTGCCGCTAAAAAATGCATCTAGTTCCACATCCTGAGTGATGGACAACGGAAAGCAGGGAATTGCCTGTTGGGGTGAAGTACGGTGGGGACTTAGTGCTTCAAGACCCTGCCGATAGCAGAGCATACTCAACAGGAATCCTGAAGCCCGGCTAACAGAAGTTACGTTGTGGTCCTCCAAGTACGGGGGTTGACAAAGAGCTGACAACCCGTTCCATAAAATATTTGTTACGTTGCCTATAAAAAGAGGAAAAGTTGGACGGATCAACGGACGTAGACGTTGGTTAAGAATCTTATTTCAGAACAAGAAATAAGTCTTCCGCACTTTTTGTTGCTTTATAATTTATACACGGAAAGATTATGGCAAGTCTTGTTGAAGTGTATGATAGAACAGCAACGAACCTACTTATTTTGCTATCTTCATTTCTTAAGCACCTAATTCGCTACAATTTAGCTTTTCTCTCTCTTTTTCCCCACATAAGCCGAAGTTACACAACCGCGGCCTGAATAACTCGCTACACACGCAGCTGACACTCATGTATTTCTCGGCTCCTCACAATCAGGCGTTCATATCTTTATTATAAAGGTTACTATCAAGGTTGTAAGTTATTTTATTCCTTTTATTGAATGCGCACACTAAAATAAAACATTTTAGTCATTGCGCTCGTTTTTTAAATGTTGAAATACAGTAATTTATTTGTTTCATTATATTTCCTCATTTCCTTAAATTATTAAACAAAACTACCCGTTCTACTTTGTTCTCACTGAATGCTTCGATACGTATTTGAACCATTTTGTATCTGATAGTTACCTAAAGCACTGTATTGTTTGGTTTTTAAACTAAGTGCATAATAACTAAAGGTTTAATTTAAAACATTTATATTATTTTATTGTTTCATTCATTCAATAAGTATGTTTCGGTTTTAGCTCCTTTCATTAAGCATTTCACTAGAAATACACGAAAGAACTGTCGTTTGAATGAAACAGCGACACCTGAAAAAATCATATCTTCCACTCTCCGGCCTGACCTTACTCATTCAAATGTCATTTTCTCACCCACCTGCGCGCTGTTGCCAAGCGTCTTTGATTTCAACGAGTTTTTCTACAGATCTACAGAAAAGAAGTGGTAATAAACTTTTTGAATGTATTCATCGAGATCCACCTCTGGTTTAAAGGATTATGCCTGTACCTCTTCCACGGATATAATTAAATTTTACAGTGGTATGTTTCTACATCATTATTATCATTAGCATACTTTACATTCTCTAATTTTAAAGATCACTTTGTACTCTAAAGAGAACAGCCTCCATATCGACTGCATTTTCAATGAATCTCAAGAGGATATTAGGCATCCTAGTGATCTAGAACACCGATAAGATCCTTGATATCTTCTTGAACGATATTAGCTAAAACTGCAATTTCAAGATTATTTGATAATAATTGGTAGTAGTAGAAGAAACGCAAATTAGGTTGAACAAAATTATTATGTGCCTGTATGTTTTTAAGGTTTCATTAAATGGCTGGATCTAGAGAGCGTACGTAATTGATGAAATTTAGTAACTTCCATGTTTTTTTCAATGGCTAATGTGAAAAGATTGGAGAGTCGTTCTAATTACCGCATTAAAAACCTTTCTTTGCACACACATTTCACTCGAAACATACAAAATGCTTTTCATCCAGTTACTAAATACGTTCATCATGAAATGACGAATACAAATTTTTCTTGATTAAACCGATTATAAGTTCATTTTGCAGCTCAGTTGGTGTTTTAAGACACAGAGGAAGAGCCTGAGAGAAGAACTAAAGAATGCTATTATTTTAAAATCGTCTTGAGATAGTTGTAATATGTGATTCATAGGCATTAGCGTAACATGACCATGTTTTTTCTGGATAGGCTGCAAAGGGCATTGTATAGTTGCAACATTGTAGTGATTGCAACACTCAACCAGCAATGTATCTATAAATCTTAAAAATAATAGATGCGTATTCGAATTTAAGCTAACTTTAAAGTTTCCGCCACACTATCCGCAGCAGGGGGCCTCTGGAGTGACTTAACAATCTGTAAGCTCTTAAACCTGGACCTTGAGTGGGTACCGGACATGTCGGCAGGTGGTGGATAGCCTGGACCTGACCGGCGGTGTCGGCTGACTATCGACACGCTGGACAGGCCAGTCTCTGAATATCCAATTGGAGACCGCAATCCAACTCCCCAACCCGAAGGCATTACGCTACCCATGCCGAAGGGATGCATGGCACATGGGAGATGTATGGCTATCGCAGCTGTGACACCTGACGACCTCTCAGGGTATTTAGTCTTACCCAGGCATTCGGGGCCTGGGCAGACCTGAAATATCCCCAGCTAAAATGAGGGAATTATAGAGTGTTTTAATTCCATTAAACTGGAGGGCTCCTCCTCAGAGGACTCCAGCAGAATCAATAATAAAGTTGAAGTAGCTCCCCGTCTCAAAAGGGCGCCCGACTACAAGACTATAGTAATGGAGACAGCAACTGTGACTCGCGAAGATGTAGATAAGAAGGCCCTGTCTCCAAAACCGGAGTTCCGAACAAGAACTTTGCGGGTGTATTACTTATAATGTTTGTGTATTTGTTTTTACTTCACGCGTTGAAGCCATCTTGTGACGTGATTCATTTGTTAGGCTTGTTAGCTCCATCTGGTGTTAGCAATTTGCGGCAGTATTATTTTTTTTGTTTAAAAAAAATTGCTAGTTATTTTATTTAATTTTTGGTTCTTTGTCCTCCGGCTAGCTTTTGGGTCGAGCACTTCTCTTTATACAGGTTGTGTAAACGGAAGGGAGTCTCTTATCCAAAAATAACACTGATGAAAGAATTTGTTTTACACTTTTATTGTCGAACACATTTACTATCACATTTACACATTTATCTTGACACTCGCCAAACTGAAACTGTTATAATAACTTCATTACTGATATTTCTTAATTCGCGTACTTCAACTTTTTGTATAATTAACTTTATCACACTTGAGATTTTTCATAACTCTGTTACGCGTAACCTGCAAATTGATATCCGACGTGTGCCGTACAAATACTTTCGACGAACTGACTGACTGAAGGCGACGTGTACTTTACAAATATTTTCGATGAACTGCCGGGGTCTTTACCTCTAACCTACCTTTTTATACTCATACACTCCGACATGCCTAAAGATTATAACTGAGCTGCAATTGGCTAATAAAACGCGCCAACATTAGCGTCTATTTTTATATCCAATGAAAATTATGAATACATATGCTCTAGGGAAACGTTCCAGAAGATTCTCAAGGAAAAACGCGCCAATATTACGTAACTTCCTCGTTTCCAATAATGATAAACAGCTCACCCCCTCGCTGCATTATTGCACGCTATTATTGTCAGTTTCAGTAAGGCGGTATAAACTTCTTTTCAACAATAATTACAATCAATAAACATCTCAAATCAATGTCGCATAAAAATGCATATTCATATTACAATCATTATTTACATTTAAGTAATTTGTGATACAAATTACTGCATCATATGCCCCACTAGAAACATAATTATAAATATTTACAACTTGTTTGGAAATTTTATAATTGGGTTTTTAGTCTCCTAAATCTTAGGACACACGCTATTACTTTCACTTAACACTTCACACGTATTTAACACACGACATATGTTTTGTCTTTATCTTGCCACTATTTACTGGCTCTGGTTTAATGTGTTTAGACATTAATCTGACATTACAATTTTTTTATAGCAAATACTGTACCCTGAATTATTTAGTTACTGTTACAAAATTGGTTTATTCTCTTATATTGTTAACAAAAAAAATTTATCAATTCAAATATTTTTGTAATTAATACACATATTTACCAACATATTCACCCTCTACACAAATATATTTACATCTCTTAAATCTAGACACTGTTTCACATGTTCTGTTTGCTACATAAGTATTTTTTTTTAATTATTTTTACCCAATTTTTGTTGTTTTGTACATTACATTCACAATACTCTTGGAATTATATTTACGTACGTTTACTTTAATATCATATTAAGTTTCAATCTTTACATTCTTAATTTCAAATACTGTTACAGTTATTAAGAAAATGTTATTTTCCTTTTAAAAATTTAGTTATGTCCAAAATTTTATTTCTCCTTTCTTATGACATACATACATAATTAACCCTCTTACGTTCCAATACATTGCTCTGCATTTCCTCTTTAACTATCCAGCATTTACTATTTATCATCTTTGTCTTCTGTTTCACCTTTATCGTCATTGTTGTATGGTTTCAGCATCTCAATATGGAACTTTCCAAGGCTTTTTCGAGTTGTTGGATTACATAACTCATATGTATTTGTTCCATATACTTCAACAACTTCATATGGTCCATGGTATTTGAGAAACATTCGCCAATAAAGTTTATTTGCTTTATCCGACAATTTCTTGGTTTTAACCAAAACTAAATCTCCAATTTTGATCCTCCATTCTTTCTCTTCTTTTCTTCGTGTTTAATTTTTCTTTTTATGGCCTTTTTCTTCATCCTCTCGAATGCTTTTCGGAACATCTCTTCTTCTGTTTGTGGTATCGAGTGCGCATCTGGAATGGCTTCTGGAATTTTCTTACACATTGTATTGATCTTCTTTCCCAACTTAAGTTCACATGGTTTGTATCCTGTCACATTGTTTACGGTTTCATTTAGTAGATTCTGAACGAAATTCACGTATCCATACCATTGGGTTTGTTTTCGATGACATAGCACCCTTAAATAATTTTAAATTTCCTTAATTTCCCTCTCCACTGGGTTGGAGTTCGGTCTGTATCTTGACGAAAAATATTGTTTAATGCCATTTTCTTTCAGTCCGTCCATAAATTTTTTCCCTGTGAAGTACGAAGCATTATCGCTTAATACAGATTGGATAGGTCCTTCTTCTATCACATATGACTTGAGTAGTCTATTCAAACATGCTATTTATTAGTTGTCTAGCTTTGTCCCGAAGACTTATAGGTAAATTGTCATACTTGTGCCTATATGGTGGTACGTCTTCTACTTGAAATGTATGCTGATATACATTACATCTGCCTGGGATATTACTAAATACTGAACTATTGTTCATCAAAACATCATGAAGGATTTGTTTTTGCGTTATCGTAATATTATAAGCTTCTTCACACTTGTGTATTATTTCCTTATTTCTCTTCTCTTTCCAGCTGTTGTCTGTCTCGCTCACATGGTCGTCTTTTGTTTGGATTTTAAATTTCTCTACTTTCTCTGGCATTTCTACTAGCTGTTGAAAATATGGCGTGGTATTCCCTTCATATTCTGTGACTACCTGCTTTATCTGACTATTTGTATCAGTCTCTGTTATTTGTACAAGAAACTCTTGGTCACAAAGATTTTTCTCATCCTTTGTCATCTCAATCACAGAAACTTTCTCTCTTATAAAAGGTACCTTTATTTCTCTATCTTCTTTTGTTATTTTTAACTCTTCATGTTTAAAATCTATACTTGCTTCATATTCATGTAGGAAGTCACATCCTATAATTATGTCACAAATCAGATGGTTTACAATTAGAAACATAACCTCAAAATTCTCTCCGCCGATAAGTATGTTACGTAGAGCTTGTGTTTTATGACCTGTGTCGTTCTTCCGATTGCAACACGACAAACTAAATTACTAGTGGGAAGAGCCAGAATTTTGTTACCTTCATTAATCAAATTTATGTAAAATTTCTGTGAGCAAGTTGAAGCTGACGAACCAGAATCTATAGTTGCAATGATTTCTTTCTTCGCAATTTCCATCCTAACATGAGGTGACTCGAAACTTTCTCCCTTATCTTTTGTTGCTGCAATCTTATTACAGGGTGTGTGTGTAGGCATATTATTTGTATTGGTAATGGATACCGAATTATTAAAGACGTCCTGAGAACCTACTGCACAGGAGTCTATTAACAGTTTTCCTGGTTACTTCCATGTGCACGTACGGGACTGCCGTTTCAAACAGGTGCTAAATCTATCTCATTGTCGCTATCATTGTTTTGAGTTCCCCTTCCTCGAGTTCGAAATCCTTGATTTCTGAAATTATGTCCCCTTGGCACGTAATTTTTGTTGCCGTTCCTCAGATCTTTCCCGGTTATTGTTTTCCCTCCAGTGAGTGAAATTTCCCCTTTGTCTAATGTACCGCCTTCCATAATTTTGCCCTCTTTCAGGCAATCTTTCTGTCCTGACATAATTTATTTGTTCCTGTCGACCTGGTCTCCCATCTATCCTCGATCTTTCAAATTGTGGAACGTATGATTGATACCGTTGTCTGGTATTACTTTCATGACGTCTGTCTTGTCCTCTACTTTGCTGATAACTACCTTGGTAATTTCGTCTATCTCGCACATCTAAAAATCTATGCTCCCACTCTCGAGATATATCTTCTTCCTGTTGTTCCAAAGCTGTCATTAATTCTGTCATCTCATAGATGCTACGTGGTTTTGCAATTAATAAGTAATTTTGTATCCTTAAAGGATAATTGCCTTGTGAGCAAACTCACAAAATCTTCCTCATTGATTGGAGGTGACAAGTTCCTAACCTGACTTGCATGTTTCAGTAAGTAATCAGTCATTGATATTCCCTCTCGTGGATCAAATTGACCATGACTAAGCATTGCTCGAATTCTGTGCTGTACCGTAACATTCCAAAATCTGTTCATGAATAACCTCTTAAAGAATTCATATGAAATTTCACCCCCTGATACCATTTGTAACCAATCTAGAGTTTTCTGGTCCAAACATCTTTTGACAACTATCATTTTTAATGCTTCAGGTATTTTTTTAATTTGAAAATACTCTGATAAGTCTGCAATAAACTGTACTGGACTGGAGTTTTCATTAAATTTTGGAAGTGGAAAATCACTTAAGATATGATTGTAATTTTGCAAATTCCCTACTCCCATATTTAAATTCTCTAGTGTTACTTGTGCACTCTGAGTTTCAGCATTAGCTATAGATGAAGCTGCCGCATCACTCACATTATTTGTCATACCTGAGGAACTACTTCTATCATTATTTTGTACATCAGATACATTCACATCACATATATTTTCCCTTGAATTCAATTCTAACCTATTTACAGTACTTTGCAGATTTTCTATTGTCTGTTCCAATTTTTTATTATTCTCATTTTGAACAGCTTGGTGTTTGTTAATTTCAGAAGTTAGCTTTTGATTCAAATCTATAGACAAAACTTTAACTTCATCAGACAATTTATTTCTCTGTGTTTCTGAATCCTTCTGAATTTCAGATATTTCCCCTCTGAAATTAACTTGCACCTGAATTAAATCTGCATTTGTAGCCTCCATCATCTCTCTTAACTCACTTGAAATGCTACTCATTCGGCTACCTAACTCTGTACATTTTACATCAACATGCTCTATTTTATTATTAACCTCACTTTTTTGGTTAAATATTTCCCTGCTCATGTCCAACATTTTCTTTAAAACTTCCCCTATCTCATTTGCTATCATTTCCTGATTTTCATTTCTCATTCTAATCATACTACTATCTAGTTCCATGAATTTCTTTTCAATTTCTTCCCTATTTTGATCTAATTTATGCTCTAATTTCTCATTACTCTTACCAACTTCTTCCCTTAATTGATCTGTAATACTCTTATCAATATCTTCCCTTAATTTCTCATTATTCTGAGTTAGTTTTTGTTCTAAACTCCTATCAATATCTTCCCTCAATTTCTCATTATTCTGAGTTAGTTTTTGTTCTAAACTCCTATCAAAATCTTCCCTTAATTTCTCTATATTCTTTTCCATATTCTGCGTTAGTTTTTGTTCTAATTTCTCATTATTTTTTTGCATATTATCATTCATATTTCTCAGCATTTCCATCATTATACTAGCATCAAAATTAACATTTCCTGCTATTCTATTCTGACTTTCTGCACTAACATTTTCTCCCTCAAATCCTACATTCTTTGAGCTATTTTCTGTAACCTGTATTGAATTACAGCTAACTGTTAGATTATCTCCCTCCATAATTGCTTCTTCAGTATTATTAGTAGACATTGTTTTCTTAATCCTACCACTTCTCAGCAACATTTAATTTCTCACAATTTTTTTATGATAAAAAATTTACAATATTCTAACCTTTGTGATGTTGTCTGTTGATGTTGCTTTAATGTCCAGCTTCCTGCCCCTCTCTCCTAGATGTATATGTCGCCTCTGCGTTGTATTATGATGAATCTGCGTTGTCTCGATGTTTTTGTGTCCACTCATCCGCATCGTCTGTCGTTCCTCTAGTTGTTTCTGGAATCTGCGTCTTGTAGTTCAGTTTACTACTCCATTCGCTTCACGTCCTGGTTCCTTCGCCCCTTCCTGGTTATTTCACTCCTTTCCTGGTCACTCTGCCCCACGTTCTGGGTGCCAATTTGCGGGTGTATTACTTATAATGTTTGTGTATTTGTTTTTACTTCACGCGTTGAAGCCATCTTGTGACGTGATTCATTTGTTAGGCTTGTTAGCTCCATCTGGTGTTAGCAATTTGCGGCAGTATTATTTTTTTTGTTTAAAAAAATTGCTAGTTATTTTATTTAATTTTTGGTTCTTTGTCCTCCGGCTAGCTTTTGGGTCGAGCACTTCTCTTTATACAGGTTGTGTAAACGGAAGGGAGTCTCTTATCCAAAAATAACACTGATGAAAGAATTTGTTTTACACTTTTATTGTCGAACACATTTACTATCACATTTACACATTTATCTTGACACTCGCCAAACTGAAACTGTTATAATAACTTCATTACTGATATTTCTTAATTCGCGTACTTCAACTTTTTGTATAATTAACTTTATCACACTTGAGATTTTTCATAACTCTGTTACGCGTAACCTGCAAATTGATATCCGACGTGTGCCGTACAAATACTTTCGACGAACTGACTGACTGAAGGCGACGTGTACTTTACAAATATTTTCGATGAACTGCCGGGGTCTTTACCTCTAACCTACCTTTTTATACTCATACACTCCAACATGCCTAAAGATTATAACTGAGCTGTAATTGGCTAATAAAACGCGCCAACATTAGCGTCTATTTTTATATCCAATGAAAATTATGAATACATATGCTCTAGGGAAACGTTCCAGAAGATTCTCAAGGAAAAACGCGCCAATATTACGTAACTTCCTCGTTTTCAATAATGATAAACAGCTCACCCCCTCGCTGCATTATTGCACGCTATTATTGTCAGTTTCAGTAAGGCGGTATAAACTTCTTTTCAACAATAATTACAATCAGTAAACATCTCAAATCAATGTCACATAAAAATGCATATTCATATTACAATCATTATTTACATTTAAGTAATTCTCCTCGCGAGTTCTCTCTTGTAACGTAACGAGGCATGACCTTGATGACGCAATAATTTAAGAACCCCGGCTTCGGCAGGGTATTTTTATGAGGCTAAATATAAAGGGTTTTACTTTTTTCAGTGCTTGATCTGATGAAAACTTCAGAGCATGTGTCTTGACAAGACTCAACAACACCTGGGCTCTACCGGGCTTTCTTTCGAAAGCTCTGGCGGCAGTCTTAGTGAGGTATGAAGAGGGCGGAATGCCACGTCAGACGGTAGTCTGCTCGGCCTATTTCCCATACGACTGAGTAATCTCCTCCTCCTCCTCCTCCTCCTCCTCCTCCTCCTCCTCAGGAGTTCAGAAATCTCGTGTTTTATTGCAGTAATAGAAACCTCAACCTGTTAATTGGCTGTGACTCCAAAGCTCATTATAGCGTTTGGGGTAGTACGTACATCAACGGGAGAAGGGAGATGTTGCTCGAGTATTTGAGCTCAACAAATCTCGAGATGTTGAATCAAGGGGACGTTCCGTCATTTGTGAATTATCCAAGGGAGGATATCCTAGACTTGCTACTAGCGGCCTTAGGGATTCCAGAAGAAATTAAGGGTTGAAGGGTTTGTCTGGAACCTTCCCTGTCCAATCATAGACATTCGCTTTAGTCTTGAGGGAATAGGAAAGGACCGCCTGTACAGGAACACGCCTGTACATTAGTAGGACCAATTGGGACTCCTTTAGGAGGGACCTGGATGCCAGGCTTAAGAATGGGGTCCATTAAGCTAAGAAGTTTGGAGGACCTGAAGTGGCACGTGAGTTTTTTTTTCAACACCTTGGAGCTGCCCTTGAAAGAAACTGCCCCCTTACATGAGGTTCGGGATAAAGAAAAATATAGATTAAATTCGTTTTTAAGATCCTTAAAAAAAAGAAACTTGGGCTCATTAATGCATATTTGGCCAATATGTGTCAGGCAACCTCAGATTCCTATATGGCATTCCAGGAAGTATAAAAAAGGAAATCAGGAAGGCCTCCGAGGAATCTTGGAGGCACTTCTGTGATAATGTACAGAAGCAGCCAAGCGTTACTCGCCTGCAGAAATTGCTGGCCTCCGGAGGTAGGACCAACTTAGCTGCGTCGGAGGACCCCTCTGGTGCTATGATGCAGTCTGGAGGGGAGAGCTTGAGGCTGTTTCTTGAGGCCCATTTTTCGGAGACCTACATAACAGATCAAGAACCAAACTTGGTTAAGGAACGCAGGCCTTCGCGAGAAGCCTGGCTAGTGACCACCGAGTTTGTCACTCTTAAAAAAATTAAATGGGCCAATTTTTGCCCTATAAAAGCGCGGGTGAGGATGGGGTCTCCCTGTCCTTCTACAGGAGGACTGTGAGATCGTTACTTCCCGCTTAGTGAAGATATTTAGATTCTGTCTGGCTATGAGGCATGTTTTCGCCTCTGAAAGCAGGTCAAAATGGTGCGGGTAGGCAATACTACCGCAGGCCTAGAAATTTTCGCTCTATCAGTGTAACATCCTTTATGTTAAAGGCTCTGGAACCACTGGTAGATAGATATTTGAGGGACAGTGTACTGGTTGACAGACCCATACTCCCTCGCCAGTATGCCTATTGGCCGGGTAAATCCACGAAAACGGCGCTGCATCAGCTTTTGGTGAGATTGAAGGGGGTGCTGGACTGTGGAGAACTCACCATGACAGTATTCCTGGACATTGAAGCTGCCCTAAATCATATGACTTTAGGCACCATTAGGAAATGTCTGCAGATTAGGGGAGTCAGCCCGGTAATCACGGGCTGGATTATGACCTCCTAGTAAGGTCATCGGGCAGTGTTGACCCTGGGAATGAATTCTTGAGGGCAATAGTGTCCCGGGGCTGCCCATAAGGGGAGTTTCGCCACCTATCCTGTGGTGCCTGGTGGTGGATTAACGAGTGAACGGACTCAACAGAGGGGGGATTCGTGATCAAGTTTAAGCCAACGACAAGCGGAACAAGCGGAAAATTCTCGAGTACCTCTACGGGGCTCATACAGGGTTCCCTACATGTTATAGAGGAATGGTGTAGAGAAACGGACTTTCTGTTAATCCGGACAAGAATGAAACAATGATCTTCACAAAGAGGAGGGGGCTGCCAAGTTTGGCAGAGCCCCGTCTGTTTGCAAAGAAGTTGAAGCTTTTCGGAACGATCAAGTATCTAGGGGTCATTCTGAATGCTGGGCTGAGCTGGAAAAAGCATGTTGATTATAAAGTAAATAAGCCTACAATGCTTTGTGGGCTTGTCGGATATGTATAAGACAGAGGTCGAGCCTGAGACCTAAGGTGGCCAATTGGCTATAAACCTCTGTTGTAAGACCATCAATCACTTATACGGCGCTGGTTTGATGGTCTACAACCCTGTGAAGGCAGTTACTACCAAGGTGCATTCGTTGCAAAGATTTGCGTCTATGATGATAACAAGGCGGTGCGGACGATACCTCAGTCCGCTTTAGAGATCTTGGTGGACCTTTCCCCTTTGCACCTGTTTGTGAAGGAGGTAGCCAAGATGAGTGGACTATACGGGGGTGGTGTTTTAAACTACCCCATAAAGGGCGCTCTCTGATACGTTCTGGACTACGGAGACATGTTCTATAACCCTGATGACAGGGGATTCAATGGGAACAAGGATAATCTACGTCCATCTTATACAATGGTAATACCTTCCAGGGAGGAGTGGGACCCAGGCAGGGAGAGAATGTCGAATAGACTCTGTGCCAGATGTCCGATTACACTTTTCTGGGTTCCAGGGCACGCGGGTATTACAGGAAATGAAATGGCATACACTGTTGCAAAGAGGGGATCAGAGCGTAATTTTACTGGGCTTGAGCCCCTTTGCGATGTGCCCACTAGAACTGTTAAGTATGAGATAACCCAGCGTACGGCAAGGACACATTTTGAAATCTGGAGTAAGCAAACTACTGCCGGGGAGGCCCGTGCTATAATGTCTGGGCCTGATCGGAAAGGGAGCGAGTTTCCCCTGAATTTTTGCTCAGAGAAGTTGTGGGCTATCTTACAGGCCACAACACTCTGCGCAGATATTTATACATAATGGGACTTACACAAGTCTCTTTATGTCGGAAATGTGAGAGGGATTCTGAGACCTCACAGCATGTACTGTGTGAATGCAAAGGTTTCACTATGCATAGATATGTAAACCTAGGGTCCTTGTTTTTAAACCTGAGGAGATAAGATGGGCAGATATCAAGGACAAGGTCGGTTTTATACGGAAAATCGAACTTGAGTAATGCCTAATGACAAAGGACTCAAAGAGCTTACATACGGGCCTCTTTAAGAGACACTCAGTGATCATAATCTTCCTCCACACCAGCTGGATTCTCCTAGCGCTCTTACAATGCAGTAAACAGATCTATGAACCTCTTTAACAAATCTGGACCTCTAGAAGATATTTTTAATGTCTTTTTAATGTTAAAGCGGAAAGATTGAAGGGTTCCTCATTCCTTATAGAATTCCTCAGATATGCTTTAACTTGATTTAGACCACTCACACTCCCTTGAAAACAGGCAATGATTGCCGTAATATTTAGATAATAGCAAAGGAGGAATCTAATAACTCCAATTAAAGTATCCTACAGAACCAGGATGTATGAGGCACTTGAACTTATAGTTAGAAGCAGTTGCTTATCCTCACTTACGAAAATAAACATTAGTTTTTCTTCCAGTTTTTTATATAAAAGGGTACAGATTAAATAACACGTAGATTTTGTGCAAATAGTTGTGACTGGCTATTTTTTTCAAATTCACCACTATCATGAGTTCAAAAAGTTGAAGTTTCCGAAATTTTTAAGCGCGATTCAGAATTCACAACTTCAGTACACGATACGTCATAGCCTTCGTAGAATAATCTTTTGTTTATTACAAGCGTTAATACTGGACTTAACATTAGATTACATCGCCAGTAAAATGTTGGCTTAGAACCACCTTATTTTTGTCGCCATTCATTTAGTTCATCTTCACGTCTCTGTTCTTTAAGGCTTCCAAACACCTCTCAAACTCTTTGCTGCAGAGGTTAATATATCAGTTTATTTTGCAGAATGTCAAACAGTACATTAGTGAGCATAGGTGTATTTTGTAATATAAAGCAAGAAAAAATGAACGTTTTACATTATATGAGGCTCTAATCAACTTGAAACGGGATATACCACATATATTAGCACACATAGACATATAAATCAATATTAAACAAGAGTTGTACATAATATAATTCACCAAGAAATATGTTAGAATATTTAACAACCAACAACTGTACAAAAGCAGATTGTAACTTAGATAAGCAAGGGAGGGCGAGATAGCTAATTCCAGATAAAAGATAATTCTAGGTAGAGCGCACCTTTCACCAAGCTAATGATCAAGGAACTGTAAGCAATAAGGAGAAATAGAAAGATATAGAAAGGAAAGAGACAGAGACGTTTAATCTGTTACCAGACGCGTCACTCGGACGCGTATGCGAAATCTTTTGGAGCAGAATATTCTCATACATAACAACGTAACGCGGTCTGAGGACGAATTACAAATGTCGTTACATTTTGAGGCGCGGAGGTGAGCGTCATTAGGCTTAGGTATAAAAGGGGAAAGAAAATCTCAGATTTTCACTCTCTTATAGAACTTCGTCGACACACAGTGATACTCTGGACGACAAATGCACATGTATGCATTGGGGTGGGAAGCGTGTGCAGTTAGAGTAGGTTTCTAATTTATTATAATGGTGGTAATTGTTATAATGGGAAAAGCTAGCCCCATATGATTTATTTGATAACAAACCACATTTTTTAAGGGAAATGCAGTGTATTTTAATTTTCCTCACCTACGAAAACCCTGAGACCCGTGAAATTAGTTAGATAGGTAATTAATTAGGAATGGAGAACACAGCAGCCGACGAGCAGCAATAGCCGGAGACAAGAACACTGCAGAAGAGGGCATCAACCAGAGGAACAAGTTTTCCAGCTACAATTGATGCACAACGCTTTCCAGCTACAATTGATGTGCAACGCTCTCACGCTAGCAATGGCTCCAACGTGATTTTAGTAAAGGAGGCACCACCCACGCAGATACTTCAAGGAGTCAACGCACATCAGCTTCAAAGGAGTCACCACCCCACAGCTACGTCTCGACTAGACCTTCGAGAACTTCAAGTCTACAAAGAGTAATGTACCAGAATACAGTTTATAAGTTTATATGAGTCACAATTGTTAACTGTTAAAATTGCATTCTGCTCAGGAATAATAAAATTTTAATCATGGCGGAAAAGCTAATGCTGACACCCACGTAGAGGGAGAAGCCAGTGCTCCACCTTTAGGCCAGCAGTATAACACACAACCTGAGTCACATATTGTTGCAACTCAAAACAAAGCAGATGAATTAAAAATTAATGTAGTAGAGTCCGTACAAAGCTCTGTCAATTTAATGCAAATGCTGCAGTCCATGCTCATCTCCACATTGAGAGACTCGAATAGACAATTACAAGAACAAATCACGACAAATAGCCAGCAATTAAGACAAGAATTGCCTTAAAATAACCAGCATGTACATGAAATGTTCTTTTCTAGCAATCAGTAACTACACAATGTACAAGAAATGTTAGAACAAATTAGTTTAGGACAGGCAAATATTCAAACAGAGGTTTTAACGTTAAAACAGGAGTTGCAAGTCAGTAAAGGTGAAATAGCTACTTTGTCAGAATTTGTCACTTCACAGGTAGAAACATTAACAGCTAATTATGAGAGAATGCAAAACCAGTTATGACAGGTAAAAGAAACATTCGCTCAAAGCCAACAAGCGTAGCAGGGTAGATTCTGAGCTCACAGCCGTTAAGAAAGTTGTAACTGATTCACAGGTAGCAAATTCGCAAAAATTAATGAACTTAAAAATGTTGTACACACCGAGAATGCATTACATGATAGGGATATTAATGAGTTAAGAAAATCAGTGCAAAGATTGGAGCTGTAACCTAATGCAAGGCAAAGTTCACCCAGTGATTACCAAAGATCGGCAGACCCCGGTAGCACTCCATTGTTACCGGGCGAAGCATCCAACAATATACTTAATCAATGTAATTTTGATGTGCATGCTAGAAGTGTAACGCCACAGGTCACCTGCTCTCATAATGCCAATAACTTAAATTCGCACTTTTTAAACGAGTTGTCGCCCCCATATTTGATGAAGGAAAAGATCACCCAAATCAATTCATTAGCGAATTGGAACAATATTTTAGATTAAAAGCCACTATCGAGGAGATAAAATTAATTGTTGTAAGAAGATGCTTAAAAGGAGGTGCACTGAACTGCTGCGTCTCACTATGGAAATTCTTTGTCGTACACTGAATTTAAACAGACTTTTCTACTACGCTACTGGGGACCAACACAGGTTAGTAAAGTTAGACTGCAGCTCAACAATGGCCACTATAATCTGAACATTCATGGTAGCTTAATAGACTATGTACTGAAATTGGAACAAAGGAGCAAATAGACAGAGCCACCACTGTCAGACACAGAAGTAATTTCTCTACTCCCCAAACATTTCGACCAACAAATACGTAATGGTTATATTTTGCCCAACCACAAACGATATAAAATGCTGGAGCACATCACAGCTTTCGACCAGAAGCCCAGAAACACGAGGCAGACAACACATAGGAGCAACTATGCACAAGATGGCCGATAATCACCAACATGTTTAGGGACAAGATCCCTTCACTACAACAATGAACGGCACCCGACGTCACCGAGGACAAGGAATAGATTCCATCCACCATGAGCTGAGAGAAGACAGCAATCTATCAAGATAACAGACAACAGCGGCCCCATGGAAGAGAGGCACACATCAATAATATCCGCTACACAGGCGTAGCCATTATAACCACGAGAAACGCAACAATGAGGCAGAAATTCGCCTGGCCAAAGCATGCACCAAGGAAACCTTGACAGATCCGGAGATATTCGAGTGGATCAGGGAGACATATTGCGATACCGTCACAGACTATCGAAAACACGAAGATGGGAATCAAACCTGGAATTGAACAATGGTCACCCGAATACCAGCAATAATCAGAACCCGGGAAACCAAGCCCAGGTGTTTGCAGGGGCCAGCTAAACACCTTACATACTACTGACAGAACAAAATCGTCAAACTCAGGATCCATTGCTTCCATACAAAAGTGCGACAATGGAGAAGAATACAACAATACTGACAAGAAGATAGAAAATATGGAAAACAGTGAATCGCCGAGAATTACAGTGAAGAAAATGGATGATAGATAGCAAGCAAATGTGCCTCCCAGAGCACAGCAAATATTTTCTTTCGACAGCCACGGCATAATCCAAACAATAGTAGACCAGTATTCTGGAAAATGGACAGTTACAAACTCTTTATAAAGGTTTCGAAACCAGTTTCTTTTTGTAGTAAATTATATCTGTTGGTTAAGCCCCCTGTAGATTGAAAGATGAAAGTATCCATCTATAAAAATGCAAAAATAAAAAGGAATGACTAAAATTTTCGCGTACTGCAAAAACTATTGTTCCCCTATAAGTAATTATTAATTTTTTAACATACTTTATTTTTGGTATACATACTTTTCACCTAAAAGAGCTAAGCTAGAATTTTCAGCTATGCGAAGATAAGTGTCTTTTGGGGGTGTTGGCGAAATTCCTTTTGGGATCATTAGGTATTGCAGAGGTTGTATTTCATGTGCTTTAGGTAAACACATGTCTAAGCCAACGGATTCTTCAGTGCATCTTACGGGTCTATTAATATTAGATCTAAGTAACTTGGTCTGTAGGATCATCTGAAAAGATAGCGAGACTCTTAGTTCCTCTGAAATAAAATATCATAACCATTATTTTAAGCAAACCCTAAAAACAAAAACGTTAACGAAGGTTTTTCATTATCAATATCATCAATGTCCGTTTCCTAAAAAACGCTGATGTATTTTCTTGGAATGTATACTTCAACGGGATCTTCAGTGCTTTTTTTTAAGTTTAATAGATATTGAGGGTTCATATTTGGTAGTGACTTTAGCAGCTCCGATCACTTTATATGGAACATTTATTAATAGATATCTAATTTGCATGAATTTAATATTATAGTCTTGATTAAACCTTTTAAGGAAATCCATTCTGTAAAGAAGATAAGTGTTCACCAAATTTTCCTTTAAAACCAATAAACAGAGTAAAATAATTTACCTTGTTGATGATCGCTGTAGTGTCCAGTGGTAATGTGATGTTTCATTGCAACGTATGGTCTCCTTATATACATATGCACATTGCATCAGCATCAACGAGAAGTGAAAGTTGCATTTTTTAACTGCATCTATTAGGTATATAAGGTATATAATATATGATGGGAACACAAATTCCCAAAAAACGTTTAAACCTCCTGTATGATGCACAGGAAAAACACTATAATGTGATTTAAGTCTCACCGGTGCCATGTCTAAAGTATATATTTGCGAAGGATGCAATAAGGAAATGAGTTATGAGGGAGCGAAAACTCATAAATGCCAGTATAGATGCTGCGGATGTAATTCATTTCCGCCCTGCATTTTGGAGGGAATCTACAATATTGTTGTAGGTACTTTAGAAGTCAAAGCTGTATGAATAATCATGTGCGGAATAAAATTGGCACTCAAATAATTTGCGAATGGGAGTGGCATTGTTTAATTTGCAGTCAACAGTTAAAACGAAATCATTAGTGCTATATATCATATTGTAGAAGCTGTAAAAGTAACGAGATGCCGGGTGGATTTTGCTATATGCCAACGCTTAGCGCAAAAATACCATCATCGAAAAGGTCTTACTCGTGTTTTACGACATAGAATGTACGCACAACACGCAAATAGGAGACAATACATATCTTCATCTTCCCAATTTACTCTGCTTAGAACACTATTGTTTTCTTTACGAGAAAAACAAGGATATGAGCGAAGGTTGCAGCCAGTGCGGAAAGCGCAGGCATTCATTTTGGAGCAATGGCTGCAACAAACAATTTATGGGATATTTGCGCCAAAATAGATCTTTTTGTGAAAAGATAATTGCAATTGCACATAATACCAAAGTCTACGATCTCATGTTCATATTAGATTATGCAACAAAACAGGGATGGGTACCGCAGTTAGTAATGAATGGTGCTAAACTTTTATCCATGAAAATGGAACATATAACCTTTCTGTATAGTTTGAACTTTTTACCCATGAAATTGAGAAGTTTGCCGAAAGCTTTTGGAATAGACTGTGTTACAAAAGGTCACTTTCCGCATTATTTTAATATTCCCGAAAACATGAACTATGTAGGTTGTTATCCCGATCTTCTCCATTACGGTGGCGATCACATGATGCGAGACGAACGCAGAGAATTTTTCGAATGTTTCGAGAAGGAAAAAGATGACATTTTCGATTTTAGAAAAGAGATTGAAACCTACTGTATGGCAGATGTTGGAGTGTTGAGAGAAGCGTGTTCTATATTTAGAACTACTTTCCTAGACATCGGAAGTATTGACGTATTTCAAGAATCTATTACAATAGCTTCGGCATGCAACAAAGTATTTAGAAAAAATATGTGAAACCGAGGATTATAGGACTTATTTCTTGTGGAGGTTATAGGAAAGCCGATAAGCAATCCATAAAAGCTCTCATGTGGCTTAGGTATGAAGAAGTTAAAAGAGGGATTTGCATTAAAAATGCAGGTAATGATAGAGAGGTGAGAATACTCGAATTACCTAACCACAAATTATATGGTTTTTGTGAGGAGACGAGAGAGTTGTTTGAATTCATGGGGTGTTACCACCACGGCCATGTGTGTCTTACTAATAGAGATGTGCCCGTCGTAGACACGCGAATAGAGACGCTTGCAGATACATACGAACTGACCATGAGTCGAATAGATAAAATTGTTTCGGCAGGTTACGTCCCTCACGCTATGTAGGAGTGTAAATATGAGGACATTCTAAAACAACTTCCGGCTGTACACAACGATCCTGTTGTGAAAAACGTTCCTCTCATTCTTAGAGATTCCCTCTACTGAGGTAGAACGGAAGCACTGAAAACATATTGCAAAACCGATGAAAAAACTCGCATTAAGTATTACGACGTGATGTCTTTGTATCCTTATATATGCAAATATTTTAAGTTTCCGGTAGGTCATCCCATACTTCTCATTGGCGAAGATTGCGCAAATATTACGGAAATGCTTAAAAAAGAGGGGTTATATAATGAAGAATATTGGCAAAAAATTGGAGTTTTTATCAACCTGTCTTGCCCTTCAGATCTCGCCAAAAGTTAATGGTCTTTGTTACATCTGTGCGAAGGAGGAAAATGACGGTGAATGTAGCCACGACGGGAAGCTAATCGGTACTTGGATCGTAGACAAGGTACGAAAAGCCGTTGAAATGGGTTACGAAGTGAGAGAAATTTTTGAATTTTACGAATACAAAATGGAACAGTATGATAAAGATGAAAATAAGGGAGGGCTCTTTGTAGATTACATTAATAGTTTTCTAAGACTAAAAGCAGAGATCAGCGGGCATGTCTCTTGGGTTAAGAGCGATGAGGATAAGGAGAAGTACGTTCGAAGTTTTTTTCAGAGCGAATTCTTTTGGATAAGTCCACAATTGGAAAAAATCCAGGTGTAAGGTCTCTAGAAAAATTGTGTCTGACTAGTTTTTGGGGAAAGCTCACCGAATAAAGCAATCGATCGCGCACGAAAATGATTAGGGAACCGCGGATTTGTTTACGTTCCTGACCACGCCCGGCATAGAGGTGCAGAATCTAATGTTGGGAGAGACGAGATCGTCTGGCTCTCGTTGAAATATGCCGAAGAAGTCGAGTACCCTCCACTGCCGCATACCAATGAAGTGTTAGGAGCCTACGTTACTGCAGGTGCAATACTTAGGTTATACACCTACCTAGAGGCACTGAATAGTGGCATATTATACATAGATACGGATTCGATACTGTTTGCGGTTAGGGAAGGTGAAAAGTGTAGCGTCAAATGCGGCGATAACCTGGGGGACATGACGGATGAGCTCGCGGACTATGGAACGGATTCCTACATTTCAGAATTCGTATCCGGTGGCCCAAAATTACGCGTACAAAATATGATTATCAAATGGTGATTTCAAAACTGTTTGTGAAGTGAGAGGAGTAATATTGAATTACGCCTCTTTGCAGTTGGTTAATTTTGATTGAATAAAGGATTTAATTCTTGGAGAAAACGTGGATCGAAACATTGTAATTAGAACGAAAAAGAAAATTAAATGCAAAAGATCTCATGGCTTTTACATCGTCTCCGAACCGGAAGATAAAACCTATAAAATTTGTTTTCACAAGAGAAGAAGAATTTCTAGCGATTCCGTCCCTTTCGGATATATAAAGCCTGACTGAGCGAGCCGCCGCCTCTCATTATGGATCATAATTCTACTGCTCAAGCGAGCCAGATGCCTACCACTACCGTGCTGCATTTTAAGAAAGTTAAGTAATTTTTTTGTTTCATTTTCAGATGGCCGCCACCGTCGAGTACTGCAGATCCTTTCAAGGATTTTATAATACAGAGGGAAAGGTTATTTTAAAGGAAATGGCCGTAGCGGAGGTAGAGACGGTGCGGGTAGTGATCCACTTACCTGTTTCGTCAACCCAACATTCCCCAGAGTGTTTGGCCTTCAAAATATAGCAAACAAATTGTTGGTTAACAAACAAGTTCCACGCTATCCCGTTATGTTCGGGTGACATGCAATTTGATCCCGACACTATAGGAAATCTAAAGGGAACATTATTTGTAAAGGGGAACACATATGAACAAATAATGCAGTCCTACGTTAACAGTAATCTTTACAATACAGAAAGCTTAGGGTGCAAATACAAAATTGATGATTTGGTCACTGCCCCTGCTTGCCCTTGGTATCGGTTTAATACCGTCAGGTGTGCCAGATCGGAGGCACTAGGCATAGCCAAATGGGTGAACGAAAACCGTTGGGAATTTAATATTTAAATTCATTCCCGATGGTTTTCTTTAAGAGGGTCAATATAAATTAGGTCCCTAAGTTTAAAATGCATGCATTTGGCAATGGAACCGCTTACAGCGTACTATGTAAACCAGAGTGGAGGGCGCCTCGGTCAGTACATCGGACCGCTGTATGAAACCCATACGTACAGCAAGGTAGAGGCATAGGTAACTTTTTGGGTAGTATATTCAGAATTGTTAAGCCCATCCTCCTATCCGGGCAAACTCTTTGGGCAGGGAAGCCCTCACTACAGGTGCAAACACCATGACCGATATTGCTGCACGACAGGAAGGTACCAAAGTCAAAAGATATCGTGGCCAAACGAGTCACGGAAGGCACAAAAAAGTTAGTTGGTAGGTTACAGCAAGGAAAGGGTAAGAGAAAGAGATTACCTCCATATAAAGCCGAAAAAGATAGAGATATTTTTCATTTAATACAGGTACAACACGTCGCCACCAGCACATGCTCCCGAATTAGCACCATGATCGCCTGCACAAAATCCGATTTGGACATCTTTGCAAAAAGCCAATTCAGTCAGCAGTATTAGGAAACTTCACTACCCTAATCAAACCTATCGCCCCAGTAGATCAATCCGTATTGGAATTTGTTATTCCTGGAGATAAGGAACACTACGTCCATTTAAATGTTTATTTGATGGTAAAAAGAAAATTTGTAAAGCAGGATGTTTCCAGCTTAGCAGCAACAGATAAAACGACGGGTGTTAACAATTTATTGCACTCCTTGTTTAGTCAATTGAGAGTTTCCCTAAATGGAATATCCATCACTCCTTCCGAAGATCTTTATCATTATCCTAGCTATTTAGAAACCTTGTTAACGTACGGTCACGATGCATCGAAAAGCCATCTTACTAACGCTTTCTGGTACATCAACACGGCTCTCCACGGTCTCTCCGGGGTCGACGCTTCGAAAAACGGAACGCTGGAAGCCGGAGATTCTAATCACGGATGGAAGGAACGTCATCATAGGAGCAATGCGCCTAAAGAAATAGTCATGTTTGGTAGATTACATGGGGATATTTTCAATTTACCCACTTTGTTACTACCGGGACTTACACTTCAAATCAAGTTGACTAAAGCGAAGAACTCGTTTTATATAATGTGTGAAAGCGCGGATCTACATGCTAGATTTCAATTTCTAGATGTCCTCTATACGTGAAAAACATAAAACTAGCTCCTTGCCTCTTGATGGCACATATGAATGCTTTAGAAAAGGTAAATGAGAGATACGATATAACGCGAGTCCATGTCAGATCCTTCACTTTCGCAGCAGGGCAAAGACTCGTCTCTATAGACAAAGCTGTATTAGGTCCGCTACCTAAAAGGATACTCGTAGGTATAACAGAAAATACAAATCTTTCGGGAAGTCACACCACAAACCCTTTCAATTTTAAGCACTTACATTTGGAATATTTTATCATTTACGTTAACGGCCAGCAACTTCCGGCAGAAAGTCTTTATATCGATACCTCTAGCAAAAAAAGGTTCAACGTTGGCCTACCAAACGCTCTTTTCCGGTTTCGGCATCCATCACACCAACAACGGAATTTAAATCACGCACGATATGTGTATAATGGGTTATTTCCTAGTGCTTTTCGATTTAACGCCAGACAATGCCGCTCCAGAAGGTCATGTTTCTCTATTAAATAACGGAGATAAAAGAACAGAGCTGAGGTTTAAAAACAGGTTAACACAAGCCATTACATGTATCATGTACTGCGAGTACGAATACTCTATTCAGATAGACAAAGATCTGAGTGTGCACACACACATTATTAAATATGAACACCTTACAGATAGAACAAACATTGCGAGGGAGTCCAAATTTTGCAGGCGTTTTTGCATCGGACATGCTGCCCAAAGAATTTACTAAACCGTCTACATTCGTAATAAATTTAGATCCTTACATCCTACCTGGTTCACACTGGATAGCTGTAACTCAAAATTCAAATTATTTTGCATGGCATTTCGTTTCGTACGGCCTCCTTTCCTTTATAACATCCATGAAAGACTTCATGCCATTTCACTTCGCAATTAATCATCGCCAACTTCAAAGCCGCTACTCCGACATCTGCGGCCAGTACGCCTGCCTCTATACTCTCTATGTCTGCACCAGAGGATACACCTTGAACGAGTTCGTAGCCTTGTTCAACTCTGCCGATCGATATCGTCAGGCCAGGGAGATGTTCCACAGAGAATTTTCAGTCTGGCGGTGCAACAAGGGACAGCGATGCCTACCGGGTATAAAGGTAAGTAGCTCGGTTATTTTTCGATCAGTCTTTGTGCAAGATGGAAGGAGGTCTTGTCGTCGATTATACAGCACTCAGGGGAAACGGCAAAGAATTAATCATAAAGTAATTGGCGATCATTTGAAAAGGGATTGTTCAAACCTTTCATTTTGCAAGGCCATATCCTTGGAATAGTAAATTAGATGCGTTTAACACAGAAAATAAAAATGGAATGCATTTCAATGATAGTTACGTTCCTTACAACATGCTAAAAACTGCTGGAAGAGGTAGTGGCGGGGCACATCTCTCTCTTCGCTTATGACGAGGATAAATGTGAAGTTCTTTCCGCTCTCTGCGATAGAACGTTTATCAATTTAAGAAAAGAATTTAGTTGCCCCAAGCCGGAAAATCTCTATCATCAGTTGCACTGCGGATTTCCTTGTCACAAATTCTCAAACACTCATTGTGCATGCAAACACGCCCACGCCATGTTCAATTGGTTGAAACATCATAAGCTTAAAAAACTTAACACCAGATGTCCTGCTGATAGCTCTAACACACACGATGCTTCTTTTGTTTCAGCTGTGGAGCAGTCGACGAGATAAGCTCAAGAGGTAAGCAGATCAGAATGCCACTGCGCCGCGTGACTCCTCCGGAATGCGTGCTGCATCGCAGGGCCTACTTTCTCAACAAACATCACTCCAGATACATCAGCCTTGGTTTCTACAAAAGAAGGAATTACGAACCTCACGTGGAAATTGCCGGAGTAACGCAGGGAAGAGTCGTCCTCTCGTCCTACTACTTCGCGACTCTGCTGAATCACCTACCTAAACTTGCCGAACATCTCTGCAAAGGGCAGTCGTACAGATGCATCGAAGAACAGTTTCGCCTAAAATATATAAATGGGCATCGTGCCAGAATACAATGCGAAGACTCACACGTCATCCTTTGTTTAGATGATGTAAACTTTCTATTGTGCAATGCAAATGTATTGCAATATCAACTTGCAAAATATGTCTTAACCACAACAAATGTAAAAGACCATGTTAACAGCCCTCCAGGTGGTAGCACTTATGTACTTCCAAAAGAAAATGTTTCGTGTTTCGTATTTTACGATATTATATGTGCCGAGGTAAACTCAACACTTCTACCTTATAAAAATGAATAAAAGAAGTATTTTATTTTCCTTTAAATTCCCTTCCATTCTTAATTATACCTAGAAAAATCGGTAGTAACTAAAATAGACAAGGAAAAGATCAGCTAAGGCGAACGTAACGTTCCTGCAATTAATCTCAACCTCCTTTATTTAAATCTAGATGCCCTGGGCTTATGATAAATTTATGTTACGACCAGCGTTTAGGCGTTAGCCTTCAATGGTATTACATGCCAATAAAGTGCTAGCTAGACCAAGGCCGTCGCAGGGTTCTAAAAACACCTGTTTAGACGTCGTCGCGGCAGCGGCCTTGTTTGCGATCTTCACTGGTATTGTTTGTGTTACATGCCCTGTGGTGATGACGTCACCAGGGGTCATTGAACGGCTTAAAGTGCTCTCTATACTACTTGAACACAATATGCGTGTGAAGTGGCCTAAAATGCAGGCAACCAAAGGGCTAGTGCAAGTGAATATGTGAAATAGTGAAAAAGAGCCCAAAATACCAGTTTTCGATAAAGTTGGAACAGCAAACTAAAGTGAAACCAACTCTGAAAACGAAGAGCGAAAAGTGTATTTTTTTCTCTTCCTCTCTCTTTCCATTGTGTTATTCAACAGAACACAAATAATCACCAGCTGTGCTGCACACTCAAAAACAACATAAAGCTACTTTAAATTACAGCACACTAAATTGTAAACAACTATTTAATTGTACACACTTGTTATTACTTCTGTTGACTTCAAGCAGATTATTTATGTATTGTGCATTTATCATCTTTTGTGTGGGGACATTCGTCTATGTTCCAAAATGTCCATGCTGGAGTTTTAGAAATACAGCTGAAGGACATTTGAAAGGGGATATACCGCACACACACATATATATGTACAGGGTGAATCACCTAAAATTTTGACCGCAAATATTTCGGAAATGGAAAGTGCTATTGATGTGCAGTTTTCACAACATTGATTGGTAGTCAGGGGCTGGTGCATTTTGCATATAAACAGATTTTAATAATACTGCGAAAGAGTATTTTTGAGCAAACATACATTTTTTAAATGGAACAATGCCTAGTTACATGACCACAATAAAGGTAGGGTAAATTAGAATGTCAGTTATGTTTGTTGCAAGATTCTAGTGCAAGTGGTTTACGAGAAATCTTATTTTGAAGCTTTTACGCACCGACACTTGTACAACCTGTGGTAGCACAAACCAAAGAAAAACAAAAGGGAATTACAACACTTCTGTGGATTCTGACGAGTAAAGAGAAGATAACCCTTCAAAGGTTTTGTTCAAAATGACCACCGGCAGCTTCAATACACGCTTCTAGTCTGCTATGGAAAGACTGCTGCACACGTTCTAGCATTTGAGAGGAAATTTCAGAGCGGGCAACAGTAACACGTCGTTTCATATCGCCTGGTGTAGTTGGTACATCCTTGTAGACAGCGTCTTTCAGCCTTCCCCACAGAAAAAAGTCTAAGGTGGTCAGATCCGTTGAACGGGCCGGCCAAAGTATAGGTCCTCTTCGTCCAATCCAACGATTTGGAAACAATCCGTTAAGACAAACTGTAGTACTTCGTGTACTATGGGCTGGACAGCCAACATGTTGGTACCACAGGTTCCTCCTAGTCTGCAAAGGAACGTCTTCTAGCATCTGTGGCAGATGGTCTGATAGGAGGCTGCGATACTTGTGCGAGTTCATTTTTCCTTCTATGAACAAAGGGCCTAAGAGCTGATGGTTCACTATCCCACACCACACGTTTAAACTCCATGGACGCTGACGTTCCACCTGACGAAGACAACGGGGATTGTCAACAGAGCAATAGTGCATATTTCTGCGTTTTACCTGGCCATAATTAGTAAATGTTGCCTCATCACCAAGCAAGATACCTGATGAATCTGGAGTATCATATCTTAATGCCCATGTACAAAAGTTAACACGATTCTCAAAATCGTTTCCATGCTGCTCTTAATGGAGAGAGAAGTGATAGGGATGGAACCCATGTCGATGCGGATTTCGCAGTACACTTGCCTGACTTATGCCACTTCCACGTGCGATTGTGCACGAACTAATTTGTGTATCTACTGCAACGGCAGCCAAAACATTAATTTCTGCCTCTTCTCCAGTCAATTGCTTGTTTCTGTTACGTTTTCTTGGTGTTAAAGTACCACTTTCACGTAATTGGTTGAAGAGGTTGATAAATAATTGCCCAGATGGTTGACGTCTATTGGATACGTTTCCGCATACACAGTACAGGAACGAACTGCATTCTTCCTACACTCTCCATACACCATGAGCATGTCGGCTTTTTCTGCATTAGTAAACCCCATCTTCCACTCACGACTTACTGCTTGAACTCTCACAAACTAACTGACCAGAAAGTCGCAATGCAATCAATGAACATAAAGCACAATGCAAACAAACATAACAATATCGTACCTAGCAACTAAGCAGGTTGAATGGGACAAACAATTGTCGGGGTGGAAACTTTTCAAAATAGGACTTCTCGTAAACCACTTTCACTAGAATTCTTCAACAAAGACCATTGACCTTCTAATTTACCCTACCTTCATTGTGTTGAGGTAACTTAGCATTGTTCTGTTTAAAAAATTGTATGTTTGCTAAAAAAATACACTTTCTCAGTGTTATTAAAATCTTTTTTTGGCTAAATGTACGAGCCCTGACTACCAATCATTGCTGTGAAAACTGCACATCAATAGCACTTTCCATTTCCGAAATATTTGCGGTGTAAGTTTTAGGTGATTCACCCTGTATATATATGTATATATACATATACACATAGACTAATAGATCAATATTAAACAAGAATTGTACTTAATAATATAATTCACCAAGAAATATGTTAGAATCTTTAACAACCAAGAATTGTACAAAAGCAGATTGTAACTTATATAAGCAAGGGACGGGCGAGCCAGCTAATTCCATGTAAAAAATAATTTTAGGTAGAGCCCACCTTTCACCAAGCTAATGAGCAAGGACCTTTAAGCAATAAGGAGAAATAGAACGAGGCAGATATAGGAGGGAAAGAGACAGAGATGTTGAATCTGCTTCCGGATGCGTCACTCGGACGCGTATGCGAAATCTTTTGGAGCAGAATATTCTCATACATAATAACGTAACGCGGTCTGAGGACGAATTACAAATGTCATTACATTTTGAGGTGCGGAGGTGAGCGTCATTAGGCTTAGGTATAAAAGGGGAAAGAAAGCCCCAGACTTTCACTCTCTTATAGAACTTCGTCGACACACAGTGTGATATTCTCTGGACGACAAATGCACATTCTATGCATTGGGGTGGTAAGCTTGTGCATTTAGAGTAGGCTCCTAATTTATTATAATGGGAAAAGCTAGCCGCCATATGATTTATTTGATAATAAACCACATTTTTTAAGGGAAATGCAGTGTATTTTAATTTGCCACCCTACGAAAACATCGAGACCCGTGAAATTAGTTAGATAGGTAATTGATTAGGAATGGAGAATACAGCAGCCGACAAGCAGCAATAGCTGGAGACCAGGTTACTGCAGCAGAGGGCATCAACCAGAGGAAAAACGCTTTCCAGCTAAATTGATGCACAACGTTTTCCCGCTACAAACCCTTCAGTTTGGAGGATGAAGTAGATTCTATCCCAACTTTCATACTCCACAACGTTTTATACTGAAGATGTAATAATAATAGTAATAACAATAAATTAATGATTAATGAATATTTGTTGTTCAAAATGCTGCAGAATGGTAATTACACTTCTAGAATGATAGCTCCAACTGGTTTCGTTGGGATTTAAATAACTTGAACCGAAGTTCCATTAGCAATTCGCCTCTTTTGCTAGAGGAACTAAAAATCACACTAAGTTTAACCTGTATTGTTAGTTTGCAACAATAAAGGAATAAATTCTGTCTTTGCACGTGGAACGGAATGAAAACTGATCTTGAAAATGTTGTTTTATAAATGTATTAGCGCAACTGTTGTGCTTTTCTTGCAGTTACGCTGCATTCGTCGTAAGTCTGACGTACTAATGTTCATTTTAAATTCCAAGCCTCTAATAACTTTAATAACACTTTGATCACAAGTTCAGCTGTTTTACTATTCGACAAACTTGCATACCCTTCGTCTATTTCCCCATATAATTTATTAGCATATCTCGTCGTCGTCTCTTATGCTCCCTACTACTACTACTACTACTACTACTACTACTACTACTACTACTACTACTACTACTACTACTACTACTACTACTACTACTATTACTACTACTACTAATAACACTACTACTACTAATGCTCCCTATATATTGCCTATGGCCTTTGGGGTTACCTGATTCCATCAAGCGATGACCGAGTCCATTTCTGAGGCACTCAGAGGGCGAAGTCCCGTACCCCCAGTGATGAGGCTGGTAGTGGAATGAGAGAACCTACAGCGTTTACCGCGGATTCCGAACCACGTTGGACTTTGGGGATACTTCATATGAGCAAGTCAGAGGTGAAGGCGTGGATTAGGGTCGACTTAAAATTGCCACCCCAGAGCCGGGAATTGAAGTCCGGAACCTCAGAACGAGAGTCGGAAACGGCTACAGTACCTCGACGCGCTTAGTATATTTTAAAACTACGCTGTGCTGGAATTTTGTTAAAGCATCCAAAGGCTCATCAGTTTGAAACAGAAACTAAAGGGCTACCGGTGAAGATTGTGGGATTCTCTATTAAAATGTCTGTCCGATTATGGTTTTTGATTAAAACCTTATTTGCTATAATATATAATTGAATAATAAGTAGCCTATGGTAAATTCCTACTTTCTATCATCGGTGGAGGGTGAGAAATACGCAGCCTCAAAAAGTCACATAAACTGACCAACGATCGCTACGACAGAAAACGCAGAATAAATTAAACTCCACTGCAAGTCTTGCAGATTGATACTAAAGGCAAGAAGGCCGAGCTAGGCTGGCTAGCTTGAACAGCAAGAACTTTGCTTTTTTCTCCAAACTCTAACTCAAAGGGTGCAAGTATATGAGCCTATCGAAGTAAGCAACCTTAATGTTCAGACGTACACATTCGTAATAGTTACGAATGGGCATATCTAGCGGAGGACGATTTTAATACTGCAGTCAACACTAGGCCTATTGTACCGCCC
Organism: Deroplatys truncata; assembly: GCA_030765065.1. NCBI lineage: Eukaryota > Metazoa > Arthropoda > Insecta > Mantodea > Mantidae > Deroplatys > Deroplatys truncata. Next base: position 168,683,031 of record CM060990.1, read on the forward strand.
TAGGAAGATGGGATGAGGCGAGAGGGTGCGTAGTGTAGTCAAATCTGATAGCGACAGGCGTAGCGCAGCGGGTACCTAACGCTTCCAGATTGACTATCGCCGGCTGCCTCTTCGATGTCCCCCCCATCCGCAGGAACACTTTCGGGCAGAAGGTTCCGTGCCAGGGAAGGAACAGTTCTATCCTCAAAGCATATGCCGGACACCGATCTATCGCACCTGCCCTGTACTCCTGAAAGATGAAAGGAAACTAAAGGAGAGGAAATGCGGAATAGGAAAATTAATGGTAATATATAATCTCGTCCAATGTTCCCCTACCGAACTGGGGGAAAAAAAACAAAACAACAAGCTCAGGGTGACCGGTCCAGCGGGAATCGGACCTGAGATCTCGCGAATGAAGGCCTCAAACGCTACCTGAGCTATCCGCCCGGTAATTAGCAGGGAAGTGAGAGGAAATAATGTTTTAGGAAGTCATAAAGCGTAATACTATCATACCATGATGATTATTATTATATTTATTATTATTACATGATCCAATAATAACGTATTATCTCTCTTGCTGATTAAGCGATTTACGCTGAGAATCATTTATGTGTTTCATCTGAATCAAATATCAGAATACAGTTTTAAACAATATGCAGTGCGGTCATTTTATGGTGAGGCCACGGATCGCGCGTATGCGTGCTCCGTACACTGACAATTACACGGGGGGTTTCTCGTTCCGTAAACGCCGCGTTAACTACTCACGAGTGATAGTAAAATGCACTATAATGAGCACTAACCTTGTTATAAGTTGTGTTTAAAGTGGTGTCCATCTGTGTTGAGACATTCCTGCCATATTCGGATGACATTTCCATTCACACGCACAAGTTCTCCTTGCGTAATTTTCATAATTTCTTTTGTTATGTTGTCCTTAAGTTCGTCTATGGTGTAGGGATTATTCCTATAAACTTTACGTTTACAGTGTGTTACGTATATGTCAGACATAAAAACTCTTTGTTCAAGCGTAAATATTTTCGTAGGAATTTCAGTGGACTAATAAAAGTAATCTAATGTAATTCATACACAACACAGATGTCTTGAACAAACTTTCACTTTTTAGATGCACAGTGAACATACTCTAGTCTTTAAAGTATGAAAAGATGCTCAATGACAACTTCAGTTTTTACAGTACAAAATGCATGAAGCAATTGACAGTTAACATTCACGGATATCACCCCAGCCGTGTTGAGCGAATCGTCCCGGTAGTGAGTTACCTGAGACTTACAGAGATTCAGCAGGTCAAGCGAACTACTCATATACGCGATGTTATAAATGAAACACATGGTATAATAGAACCTTCCAGCGTGCCTGCCTAGAGGCAAACTAATAGAAACCACAACGCTAAAGGTAACGAAACAACCTGCTTATCATTCAGTGACAACAAGTAATTCACTAATACTAACAAACTCAACTGCACAGACGTTGTCTACCACTCTCTGGTATTCCAACAAGAGATGGTCCAAAGTGGCCTCTTGACCACAGGGGCTATATGGAGTCCGCTTAGAACAAAAGGGAACGTGTACACTGTAGTGTTACAATGCACCACACGCATCCGAGAAACTGTGAAGGAATGTGACGCGGAAAACGCTAAGAGACAAACTAAGGGTGTTTTAAGGGCTGTATATGAGGAGACCAGGACCAAAGCGACGATTTGCGTGAGTAAAGTCCTCCCTTTCCTGCAGAAATTTGGAAAGAAGAAAATCGCTACTGTTGCGTAACAACTCTCGCGGTGGTACAGCAATCGGAAAAATGTCGCAGAAGCCTGTATTACGATCTCCGGTTAAGATTCCGTTTAGAAATTAACTGGGAGTCAGGGTAAATTTTCGTATTGGGGCCTTCAGTTAACAACTAACCAATGAACTAACCGCCACCTCGGGTAGCGGTTAGGGTACTAACTTGCAGGCTACCATACAAAAATGGCGTGCCTTCGGTCTCGATTGATAGTCAATGGCGATTCCAAGGTGAAATATTAGAGCAATATTTATATAACAGGAGGAAAACAGGAATAATTAGGCTTCCGAAAAAGTAATTTCCAGGTTTGTGACGAGGGTAATTTCGTAAATGTTATTAGATTGTGGAAAGTTGCACTGGTTCCTTTAAGTTCTAATACATTTCTGATGCATAATACCTCCAGCATTATTCTTAGACATAGTATGCATATGGCTTTATTTTCTTTTTTTAACATGAATGATAGTAATGTTTGTTTAAATGTATAATATGACTCATATTTACCCAATATTCGTGCGTCTAACCTATTTTGCAAGTAACTATTACGAAATAACAGCGAAATTTAACCCTACATTCCAAAATGTCCTATTTTGCTACTAACCTATAGAAAGGCAAAAACAAAAGTCCATATAAGTTAATACTCCGAAATCATCCAAAATATTCCCACATGAGTATATTTACGGCGAAATCCTAGGTATTTCATAGGTGTTCCATTTTTTGTTTGCTTATTTGCTTGTGGGGATTCTCTTATAACGTAAGCATTTATTACTAACTTCATTCACACTACATAGAGCGTGTCAACAGCGAAACCTATAAGATTTAATATTCTAAAATGCTTTAATCCAACGAAAGCCCCACAGTATTTCTTTTGTAGCGATGGCGAGGTGAATTCTCAGACATTATTTATGTAATAGGAATAAGATCTTGGAAAAATGAATTCGAGGAGAAAGATAAGGACGTCGGGAAATTATTCAGGTTAACGAACATTGTACTATGGCTCTATTTTCTATCACACTTATGCTCTGTAATAATTCGTAGTAGCATCACAACCTCTTTCTGATATTATGGTCTTTTTTTAACCAAAAACACTTGTCGAAATTGTTTCTTAAACGTAACCGTCACAAATTTCAATGTAGTGGAGTAAACCTTACGGCTAATACCTCCGTGCCATCAAGCACCTGGCAGAAATAAAATAAGTACAATACTAATGCACATCAGGTAAACCATTTCATTCCTGCTCTAACCAGTTTCGGATGCTTTAGCAGCAAGCTACAACACGTGTTAGCGTATGTTAGAATCAAGCGAAACTCCAGCATTCTCCGCTACCACGTTCTTATATTATATACAAAACCTATTTTCCCATTAACCTAAATCACATTGACAGTTAAATCCTACATAACCTAATACTCCGAAAAGCTCTAACTTATTTTCAAACTATCTACACGTATAGCTATCCTATTTTACACTACCTCCAAGAACTAATTAACGGCACATTTCTTTCTTAAACATACCGAAACGCATTTAACCTACTCCAATGTGAATTAACGCCGTAAGAAATGTGCCGTAGTATCTTATACAAATCGTAATATTAACAACTATGCTTTATTACGTTCCTGTATGCATCCAGCCGTCAGAAACGGTTCATATTAATCACAACATTTCTCAAACTGATTTAATAGAAACTTTACATTTTATTATATATGGAAATCAGATGGCGAACTCGAGAAAATTACCGCGGAAACTTATTTTAAAGATAAAATGTAACAAGCTTCCACCTAGGTGGCGTAAAATCGCGCACGAATGTGTTGCCAGCCATACCAAATTGTTAACAAACTCCAGGTATTAACTACCCTACAGCTGTTACTTTGCGTTCGGAATACAGGGCACTCCTGTTAACAATCAGGTAGCAGTAACTACAAGTTAGAAAACCTTAGCTTCTAACCGTAGATCGCAATACAAGCTCAGAGTGAAGCAGATTTAGTTATCAAATCCATGGTCTCATTTCCCAAGATTCCAGAATGACTCGGAGTCCAGGCAAGGAGCACCCACCTGGTGAAGGACTGCTGTGCATCAAGTAACAGCTAATGCAGTATCATTGGTAAATAACTCTTAACTAATGAATGCGACGTTTACTGCTTGTCGCGGGATCATCCCTCTTCCCGTTTCGGAGGCTCTAGCAACAATGAGTTGCTAGACATGGTTTATAAACAAAATATGATCACATGGCACACATCTACCTACCACCGAGCCCGGTAACATACATATTTTTACGTCCTGGATACAAACTTGCACATATGAATGGTCTTTAAGAATATTTAGTAGTTTTAACTCCTTATTCGTAGCATCCTGCGGATTACTTACGACCAGAAAACGAATTGCATACGAATGAAATTGCCACTGTCCGAGGGACTGTTTCAGGAGTAGAGCGAATGCTTGAGTGCGCGCGTGATAGATATGAAAAATTGGAAATTCTTTAACACTCATAATATCGAAATGTTGTAAATAACGTAAATTGTCAGAAATATGATGCTTATAAAACCTTTGTTGTGTAATATTCTTAAAAAACTTAAGCCACGCATTTCGATTTTTTAACTTTTTTTTACCTTATTAGAAGCCCCCCCCCCTTTTAGGGGAAGTAATTAAGATGCCAAATAGCTTATTTTCTAACTTAAGCCTAAGGTCATTCTTGCGTGAAAGGTAAACACACACACACACACACACAACACAGAAAGGGAGATAGAGGGAGAGAGGGAAGGGGAGAGAGAAATTAAGAAAATTCTACTTTTGACATTAGGTAACCCATTAGTTAGCACCAATTATTCATCCAAAATAATAAAATTACCAGAAAAGTTTCGGTTTCATTGAAGATGTACAGATACATAAAAATTCCTCTTTCGCGCTCAAAGTAGCATTATATTTTAATACGTCGGCATCGAGTTACTTAGTAAAAAGTAGGCGTAGGCATTCTTAAGAAGTTGGTTTCAATTTATCTACACTCATGTCATCTGTCAATACAAAGAACGTCAACAAAAGCGACCAAGGGTCACGGACGGACAGGCAAAAACTGTCTGCTGAGTGCTCTCTGCAAACGCTAACAGACTGTACGAGGGATAGGGTTTGTTTCCTGCTACGTCCCTGCCTAAAGGTCAATAACAGTTCAAATTTATTTCCCTTCGTCCGGGTTTTAATCCTTAAAAATTCATAAGACTGGTAATAAGTCACCGTAGACCACGGGTTCCATGAAAGCCGGTTCATATGGCTAGGCTCACTAAAGTCCTATATGTGATATGTGGTTTTTCGTTGTACTGGTTCGAGTCCCTCCTCCGGCATGGATGTTTGTTTTTTTGTAAATAGATGTGCGTTTATGTGTATGTGTGTGTGTGTGTGTGTGTGTGTGTGTGTGTGTGTGTGTAAAACTGAAAAACGACAGAAACACAAGGGAAAAATGAGCATGATGGTCATTTAGTGGAGTGTTACTCGAAATTTGATTTATGAGAATGGGGGGAAACCTGTGGGGCGGGGGAGTTATCCAGTGTAACCCAAACCAAAGAAGATTCAAACTAGAGCAGTCCATCGAGCGAGTTTTGGTCCTTAATTTGATGATTCATGCTTTCAGACACAATGAGCTCCTGCATACGGCCGAGTTGGCTACACTGGAGTTAGAGCGGTGTCCCACTCTGAGTCCATTCCGTTTGGTATACTGTATGAGTTGGTGTATCATTTCCTGTTCGAAAAGCCAGTGTGACCAGATGCAAGGTGAAGGCTCATTTCTGTTTGCTTCACTGGCGTTGTTGCCACAACTTAAGTTCGTGTGATATTCCGGTATGGAGTCGAGTGACCCAAGAGAAAATGTTTCCTTAAAATTAAATTAAGAAGTTTATCATTTATAACATGAAACCGAAAAATCGAGGTATGAAAGGCTTCCGGATTATTGTCGAGAAAACGACTTAATAATAATAACAATAATAATACCTTAGTAATAAGAAGTGTTGAAGTGTTCTTAGATTTACTTTTAAGAAAACTCTCTTTGGCTATATTTTTATACTATTTGAGATTTCGTATTGTAAAACATTAAGGTACTCTCAAGTATCGCTAGCGTTTTATTAGAGATTTTTTTCATCGGGTTTATTTTCAGATTTGTTAACTTCTATCTCGTTAAAACAAAACGAAATATTAAGTATAACAAACTTTTATTGTTTCGTTGTGGATCTAATGGTATAAAACATTAGTATAACGCACAACCTTTGAATCAACGAACCCTAATTTGTGTTAAAGATTGCTAGTAACATAATTTACTTTAATGACAATTGTGCAATAATATATTTTTTAATGTTTATTTAACTAAATGTTTATACGCATCACCCTGAGTTGTTTTTTCAATTCACAGAAATTAGGAATCAAATTGTATGTTATAAAACCTGTATGATATTTACTTTAGAATGTTTTAATTTATGTTTTACTTAGGGGTAATTACACAATAAAAGGCGACAAAATGGAATGTTTGTATCATAATGAAGTGAAAGAGATTTTGGCCTTAACAATAGGTAGAACAATGACGTGACATATGTTGTTGGCATTTATTGGCCGTAACGCACTTAGCAATACGCGTGACAACAATACTATGATGAGAACGGTCGAACGAGCGAATACTCGAATGAGTAAATGCCCATTTCCCACGAAACTGCATATGAAACGGAAGCTCAATCATAATTCTGTGTATTCGTTGCTGCGAGCGAGTCTCATTATGTACCATATGAAACGAACGAGTAAAACGCATGTCATTGACGGCTCTAGTTCAAACTCGGGCCATCCTCACTGGCAGCCAGATGGACTATTCTCGCACCTGAGGAATCGCTGCACACCGTGAATTAGTGAAGTCCGTTGAAAGTATATGCTGCGATTTAATAATCATCAATGTCTTGGCGACATGTCCTGTTCTAAGTCACTCACCTCCTCCGATCCGAAGAGTTCAGGATGTCCGGTGATATTTTACAGCCCCATGCGCATCATGCACATTTCCTCTATGTCAGTAAATTACTGGAAGAAGCAATGGCGCGGAACTGAAGTCCAAGCACGTTTTCCGTTGCGCACGAGCCGCTTCCAGAACGGAAGCGGCATTCCTTCTCGCAGTCCCTCCATCGTTCCTCGGAAAAAAAATGGCACATACTGAACACACTCTCTCTGCATTAAAGCTTTTCAATAAATATTTACAGAGTCCTTTCACAACAACAAAAAACTTGTGTCACATCTACACTCATAGGACCTTCTCTATCCATCACAGCGTAAAAATCCTTAGCATGGCTTTCTTCGGAAGGGAAGTAAAGCCGGTGGTCCCGTGTCGTAGATTTACGGCACGAAAAGAACCTCAAGCCTGGTAAAGAGGCCCCTGAGTAAACTTACCGGTCTTTCACGCCCAATATAGAATGGGACGCTAAAGACCGTAGTAATTAAAGAGCGTCCGTAAATAAAACTCAATTAATTCAATTTCTATCCATCACCATTTCAACAGGCGATTCAGCCAGCCCTAGTTTTCCGTACTTCTGCAACCCGCAGATTATAGCCTTACGTGAAAACATCCGCTCTTTTGTAAATAGGAATTACTAACATGTTTATATTTGACTCAGCTTAAGAAACAGGTTAAAAATTCAGTATTGGAAACTTAAGGAACGTACTTCGAAGTAGTCAGATATTAAATTAAGTTGAGTTTTATTTATGGACGCTCTTTAACTGCTGTAGTCCTTAGAGTCCCATTTTCTATATTGGACTCTCAACAAATCTAATGAGAGTTTTGTTTACAAGATTTGAATCATTGCGTATTAATGCCCTTATTTCATAAAATATATAATATCTGCAATAAAACTGTGAGTGAAATTTTTTCCCGTGGCTAGTAAAGCATATAAAAATGAAACTTTATCATTGTGCATTGTGCTGCTAAGGCAGCCTGAGAAACAAATTTGAAAAACGTTGGTTAAAAATTGTAGGATTTAGGAGTTTCACCTCTGAAGGCGAAAGACAACGTAGAAGCTAGGCTAAGACTAAGAATTGTGGGCAGCTAAAATTAGCCACAAAATCTTAAATTTGCAATATTTTAGTTCTCATTTTTAATCATAGCGCCAAATAATAATTTTATCATTTATGCGTATGATTCCTATAACGTCACGACTTAGACGTAATTAGCAGCAGGTATTTTAAAAGCATTTTCTTAAAATGTTCTGTTTTCAGTCTGGATTTTATTTTTCTGTGAAAAACATTTTAAAAGATGAAAAACATCTGCCATTGACACTGATGTTAAAGGCCCAAATTTAAATTTTGTCACATCGTTCATGCCTGCTGCTGAATTTCTTTCTGTATGTGCACATAGGCATTTAAATGATCTATCACGGACCTTATAACAGTCGGAGGCAAAACAGTAAAATATATTTTAAAGTGGCTCAAATTGAAATTTATTTTTAAACCAAAAAAGAAAAACTAAAGCCGGTTCATGGGCAATTTTTCGCTTTGTTCACTATGCTTTAAAAACCCTAAAATTATTTTATCGGTTTACGTGCCATAACGAAGAAAAATTGTACTTCTTACGAATTTGCTGCTACAAATGAGGTATTTATAATCCAGGTAAATGTTACATAAACAACTGTCTGTTTCTGTTCGCACCACTATGCAGTTTAGCTGAAGCCATAGAAGATATGAGCACCAAATCACACACAGAGAGAGAGAGAGAGAGAGAGAGGAAGAGTTGATAATGATATGTAAAATAAGTATTGCACATTGTCGTTCAAAGCATGCAAACATTACCTAGAAGCATGTCAAACGTGGATGGGCAGCTTGAATGGGTCGTGCTTAATTTTTGACTAGACTTCCCTTATAGTCCACATAATGCAGCCCTTCTTTGCGTGATACATACTTATCTAAATATATTTTACTAGCCCAACCACCACACTTTTTTGGCGGTTCCAATTAAAATCCATTAAGCAAGCATCCAGCAAGCACCACCGAGAAACAGTCAGCTCCGCAGTAGCGTTGCTAGCAAGCGGCGAAGTATCAGCCGGGTGTGTGGTAAAATACGAAATATCTAGTCGATCCAACCTTAGAAGCAGACTTGATGTAAACAAAACACTTTGTACCCCTCGAAATTAATCGTGTTCTTATCAGTTGTGAGGAACAAACACAAACAAACAAATGCCACGTGGACTCATGTCTCGTGTTTATAATGCAACAAAATTGTGTTCTGTTCGACCAGTAATTATAATAGCATTGGTAATATATTAATAATAAACACCGATATAAAAGTTGAGTTGCATTTAAATAAGGATAATTAAAATAAAACTCACGTTACTCTGCAGCTGCAGCACTATCGGAAAGAGGTTAAAATCTGGGTCTTCATCACACGATATCCTCTTTGTCAATAATTACATTCACTTTGTTTCTTTTCACAATTATTCTAAATACAATTTCTAGCAATAGTTTATGAAAGATGAATCACTTAAAAGAAGGCAGCATAGTCTCATTGTTGACAGAATTTAGATCTTTGTCTAAAGTTGGCGGTTGCCTATTAAAGAAAACTCATGCACTTTCCTACGAATAGAACTTTTGGTAGATGAAGTCGTCTGCGTTTTCTAAATTCTACTAACGTCTGTTTCTTTTCTTCCTTGGTGTTCGCAATGTTCTTCACTCGTACATACAACGCTCCACTCGGGAACACCGGCATAATCTGCAATTTGTTTAATAATGTTATTCACAACGACAGTTGGATTCTTTGCATTAGTTTGTTAAAAACAGTCAACACAATTAGTTTCTGGCTGTTTTTAACGGCTTACCTTTCGGATGCTTCACTATTTCACCTTTAGTGCCACTTACCAAACTAACAGCACCTTTATAATATATAAGCAGCCATGATTATCATCCTACTGACTGCTCATCGTTATCGTATGAATGAATGCAGAGGAGGAGAGCGACACCACGCGGAATTAAACGAAAGCTTGACCCTTTAGTTTTGTTGCTCATATTACTTAATGTTTCATACTAATTAAAGTCTAACTATGTTTAAGCTATTTCTTAAAACCCACAAATAATAGTGCATATTTAAGGTGTTATATTATGTTATGGTTTAGTTTCCCGTGTATACAGAGCTAGTTAATGACGTCATGCGTTTACACCAAGTATGGTTTTAAGAGTGGAGCGGTAATAATATCTAAAGATACACGGAAAAAATTAGCTGTGATCGCTACTACAGAGCACCTTTAAGCATTAATCTGTCCTTCCGTACGCATGGAGTTCGTCAACAGAAGCAAATATGGAGTTGACATTCTCTATACAGGAGTTTGAAGACAATTTGTGGATCTTATCTAATCTTCCTAAACGGAGGGAACTCGACACCTATCCAGAAAGGATATTGTACCTACGTTCCACGAGGGGGCGTCCCGGGAGTAAGGATGAGGCCAGAGGAGACACCGGGCAGCCGGAACCAGGAGTGGCGATACAGCAATGACAGGGTCCCTAGGTTTCCAGAAGTAGAAACCCCGGCAGACGGACAGGCAAACTGGGAATCCCACTCCACACAGAGGGTGTCCAGCGCCTCTCTAGGGGATTCGGATAACCCGGCAGCCAGCCGAAAGCTGAGGAACGGAGAGGGTGCACAGAGAGCACCCTTTTACCCTGCCGCGCTGCACCGAAACACCATCGCCGACACTTCCGACCCTGAAGAGACCAACGAGATGAAGGATGAATGAAATGATGAATGGAACGAAATGCAGGGACAGGAAATTCGAGGGCTGAAAGGAACCACTCTAGCATTCGCCTGACGACCCGGGTAAATCCCCGAAAAAAAACCATAGGTCACAGTAGGTGATCGCCGAGGATCGAACCCGGGACCCCCAGAATGCGGGTAACAGACGTTGCCGCCTGAGCCATCCCGCTTGGTAATTTGTGAATACATTTAAAACTTGGCTCAAGTCGATACAAAACTCAGGGTGGTTTAGATATTCAATTTTTAGGTGAGCCGCCTCATGTACGGAGTTGACGTTTTATCCACAGGCGTCTGAAAAAATGCTATCGACACCTTTAAAATTGCTTTAGTCGGTACGAAATTAAGGGTACTTTATATATAGAAAGAGTATACTGATCATTTTCAATTCTTAAGCGGACTACTGCATGTCACATCCGTAAGACTACCATAAGAAGTGGGTTATATCTTTATAAATCTTTGTCATTTTCCAAATAAAGCATACCAAGTTGTAGTTACTGTAATATCTATTATTTTAAGCACACTTCACCAAATAACATTAAAAAACTATACACCGACAATAAATAATTAAAAGGCTTAAAGTTTAACAAAAATATTGCTTCCATATTTAAAATACATTTATGGAGTGTTATTTGCTGTAGGATTTATTCATATATTTATCTAAAAATTGGAGAGCAAAACTCGGAAGGACGTATTGGGGCATTAAAGGGTGCCAATAGAGAGAAATCTGTGCACATAGGAAATATGTTTGTTTCTGACAAAGTGAATTAGAAAATGAATGTGTCAAAAATCCGATCAAAATATTACACTTTTAAATCAGACGGTATACCATATATTATGTTTGAACAAATTGCGGACGTAATTCCTAAATGATCTGTTAACTGAATTTCCCAGGAGTAGTGATGTTTATAACAGACCTTAAGATATATGTCATTTTCTGTACTAAACTTATGCAGGTGTACATGTAACAGAATGATAACATTAATAACCGTATTTTAAAAACATTCAATAAATTCATGTTTAATGCCAAATTATATAAAAATCATTATCTTAAATTAAAAGTACCTACATGCATATTATCATCGCATATATGCAGGGTCACACTCTAAAAAAATCGTGTTGCACCCATAATGGAAATGATATATTGTAAAATTTAAAACTACGAAGTGTGTGTCCATTTTTTGCGAAAGCTGTTGAATTATCCTGTATACATCCTAGATAAATATAATACTATATTTTTACATTTAAATTTACATATTTCTTAAGTAACATCCTAGTGTGCCGCGTCAGAGATACTTTGAACATCATAACCGTAAGACATATACAGTGCGGACCATTTCAGAACTACTGGCGTTCTAATGGACTGTATAGCGCGCGCTTATATTTCCACGATGAGATATTTCCACGTAAATATGATTATATGCACTTTATTAATTACTAAATCCTCATATTTTAAAGTTTATCTTTCTTTAACACTGACGCATTTTACTCAACACTTTCCCAGTTTTTAAGCATTTTCACGTCTTTTCATAACCTTTCTATTCCTGGTAAAAATAATTTCTATAACTCGCAGTATGCCTTATTTATTTTATTGTTACAATAAGCGTTTGCTTTAGGTTCCAATGTAAATGACCTAACTAGTTATTCTTTCACATCTGAAAGTCGAGTAATTCTTTAATTTTTTTTCTTCGATTTTACTGGCTTTGTTTTAGATTCTTTTAACTTTAACTGACAGCACACGAGGTATTTGTTATCTAAATTATAACATGAGCTTAAAGTTTATGCAAACTTCTAAGCCTGAAACACGAATTCACAATATATATGTAAAGTTACTAGCCGTCAAGCAATGATTCTGAACACAATTATTTTGTTGCTAATAAATTTGCCCTCTTGCATGACCTGAGGTGTTAAGCGCGTTTTAAGAAATTTCGATAGTCCAAGGTAGTAACATCGTATCTAAAAAAAAATCACTATTTACATCACTAAATATACAGAGTTGACGCAGACACGCTACGTCCTCCAACCACTGAAGCAATACCTTTGCCTCACGGTTGCTGCTTTTTTCCTCCTAGTTGTTTTTTTTATTTTGCCACGGCTGCTCGAGCATGAGATCTTAATCAGTGGGTATGCGTGAGTGTATGTACATAGAAACACGAACGCTTTCTTGGAACACTTTTATTCACCATTAAAATAAAACTTAAGATTTGCCGATCACTTTTAAATTCTTACGATGTTACTGTGTCTTTTCCAAGACCGAAGATTATCAATTACAGCTGAACGTTCGATCCTCTTGCAAGTTCACACACAGAGAATATTGTTCCGCACCCCAAGAGGGCCCCAACGAGAGTGTGTCCTCACCACACGAGCGTCCCAGTGAGAATGTTCTCACCACACGCGCGATACAAGGAAAAACCTCCTAACTTCCTCTCTCACCCCTTAAACATTTCGCACCAAAACTGAGCGTCTTGAAGCTTCTAGTGACCTTCACATCCTGGCCAGTGCAACTGCACCCATTAATTCCAAGTGAAACTGGCTTCAGCGGATTTACCCTTTATACCTGGGGCTGGTCCCTAATTAGCTAAACTGTGCCTGTCTGGCCTTTCTGTCGCTTTTAACAGTCAATAATTTTCCCAATGCTTCTCCTTTTAATACATGTACCGATTTTAAATATTTTATTATTTATTTTATTTCGCTATCCTTCCCAGATTATTATGATAATTATTGACTTTATAATTTCGGCTTCAAATGCCCCCATATACATTGTCATATTATACAATAATATCGTCTTGCCCGAAACAATTCCCTCTCAGCAATTTCGCGATTGATCGGCAAACTTTGAATTGGTTACATGATTGTTTTATAATTAGTCAACATATGAGTTTCTTTACACTGTTTACAATTATGTTCCTTCTACAAATATGTTGGTCATACATATGACTTACCCTTCACATGAGTCACTTTAACCATTATTATACAAAATTTACATTCTATAACGTATAGTATTCCAATTATTATATTTTGTTTTCTGCTATTCTGATTGGAGTACATGTTTTTGGTTTCTTTTTTTTCTTGGAGATTATTATTCTCTTTCTCACTTCACTTTCACATTGTGCACTGATCACTTTCACTTCACTGTTTCTCTTATATTTATTTTACAATTTTCATAACCTAATGATATTTCTATATTCATGCGCTAACGTTTCTCAGAAAATTCACACCGTTTGCATTTATCAGAAACATTCAATGATTTGCGATAAGGTCTCATAAGTTGTTTGTGCCATTTACCAATAGATTTATTAGTTTTTATATCTACTAACTCAAAAGTATGTTCCCTCAAATTTAGCAGTAATAATTACCGGGCCTTTATATAAGAGCTCTAACCTATGATTTCTCCTTTTTAATGCACTGGATAATTTGTGGTCCCTGGCAAGCACAAGGTCTATTTTCGGTTCCCGTTTATGTTTTCGCTTCCTTAATTTAGATTTTCTTTTTTTCTGCTTTTTCTTTTAACCTGTCAACAACAATTTTAGCCCTTTGTTCTTCGGATAATAGTGGTTGGTTTCCTTTAATCGTTTTGGGTATCCCTTGAAAAATAGGTTCAGGTTCAATTCCTTGCATTAACTGTATTGGTGCGAATCCTGTCGTCGTATTGATGGTGTTATTTATTATCTTTTCTATTACATTACAATACCTTACCCAATTTTTTGATTTCTATGAGTCAGTATACGAAAATAGATTCCAATGTCCTTCAATATGCGTTCTGTTGGATTCCCAGATGGAAAATAAGAAGAACAATGATAGAGTTTTATATTCTGATTCTTTAAGGTCTCCCTGAAGATCTTACCACGATGCGCATATGGTTTAATATCAGTCATTTCAGACGAATGGGTGTAATTTGCACCTTCCCGGCTTTTCTGAAAACACTTCCTTATTATGCATTAAAATTTCCCATAATTCCTTCTTTTGTTTCTCATTAAGTCTACTAGCTTGATTCACCGTATTTTTCAACAATTCTTCTATTTCGACACAGTCATTCACCCTATCGAACTTAGTTACATTCTTATTGTTCAAGCCTAATCTGGGATTTTCTTGGGGTTTCTCTTCGCCGTTATTAATAAAAAAATTTCTCATTTTCTCCGTATACTATATTTTCCTCATTAATTTCATGGCAATTCTCTAACCTTAGTTCCGCTAATTTCATAGCTCCAATGTTTATAACTTCCACAAATAATGTTTCCCCATTTATTTCTTCCTCTACGGATCCCTGGCAATTATTCCTGAACTATTGTCCTCCAACAATGGTACGACTATGGTGTCTTGTTCTGTTTCGAGTTTCAAAATTTTATTTTCAAAATCTATAATGGAGTTCCATGCGTGTAGACTATCAAACCTATTATTATGTCTGTTACAAGCCTAGGTACTACTAAAAATAACAACTCAATAAGTTTCTTTCCGATTTCAATATTCATCATAGTCTGAAACCTTACTCTTTCTTTTCTTTTACCCACTGCTACTGAACAATATATCCCATGTGCTGGTAAAGACATCAATTTTAAACCACTGTTTATTAATTCTTCGTAAAAGTTCTGTGAACAAACGGTCGTGTTAGCGCTGGTATCTATTATTGCATGAAATTGTTTACCATTAATGCCAATATTTATTCTTGGTGGATCAGTTAAAATTTCGCTTTCTCCTGGCTTATGTCTTCCTTCCTTATGTTTCTCTATCATTAGTTGCCTTCCATTATTCCTACTTTTCGTGTACTTCTCATTATAGGAATTATTCCCAATCTTCACTGAAGGCGAAGTTGATTGGGTTTGGAGTTTTCCGACACTTTTCTAATTGCTCCTGTCCCAATATCGTTATGCGAATGTCCCGGTTTCGTTTCATGACGGAAATTATTTCCCATTATTTGTCTAGCAGAGTTTATCGCGTCAACACTATCTTCTTGAACTGGTGAATTCCTACCACTTCTAAGTCTCGCATCCTGTCTTGGGGAACTTGGTCTATACCTATTGTCATAGTTATTGCTATAATTATCTCCAGAATAGCATCTGTTTCTAGGATACCTTTCCCTTCTATCATTATTATAGCTATGAGTGTGGACATAATTTACTTGTGCGTTCCGTTCTCTTCGGTAGTTTTCACCTCTTCCCCTATAATTGTTTTCAAAGATTAGAATTTCTGTCATTTCCTGGATATGCCCCCTGCCCGAAAAATATAGGATTTCTTTCTTTCTGTGTGAAATTCCTATCCTTAATCACGCCATCTTGATTTCTCTTCCTCTCCAAAGCGATCAACAAATCTATCATGGCTGCTATTGTAACTGGTTTTGTAATAATTATATAGTTTTGTATTGTTTCCGGGAAGTGCGCAGTTACTAGATTTATTAATTCACTTTCTCCCATCAGTGGATCTAGCATCTTAGATTTTCTTGCCACTACCATAAAGTAATTCACCATAGACTGGTCCTTACGGGAATCGTACTTGCCATTACTCAGTTCTAACCGTATATTCACTTGCCTGCTTGCACCCCAATATCTATTCAGAAACAGCTCTTTAAAAGCCCCGTAATTGTGATCTAGCCCTACAGACAATTTCAGCCAATTGTACGTATTACCTTTGAAACATTTCGTACTACGGTCATCTTGTATTCCTCTGGTATACCCTTAACATTGAAATATTCCGCATGCTATTAATAAATGCTTTCGGATTATCCGATTCCTCGTCTTCAAAAATCGGTGCTGAAATTTCGCTGGGAACATGGTTAGGCCATTAAAAAGGTGGACCGCCATTTCTAATTACATTTGTATAGTACTGTTACTGGAGGTACTTGGACCTAAATTCAGCATCGGAAGGTCAGTTGACGCATTCTGCGCTGCATCGTTCCTTACCCTTACTGTTGCACTGCTTACATTGCTACATGCTGAACTACCAATATTATCTGACATGCACACTTTTTCTAACCCTTCCTTAAGTCTATCATTTATATCATCTATCCCTACAGCAAGTCTCCTACTTTCTCTTTCAGACTGTTCTAACCTGTTTCTGTATATTTCTAGTTCTTTGCTAGTAGCTTCCCTTTCTCTAATTCCTGACTTAATTCTTCCTTCAATTTTCTGTATTCTTTTTCTACCCTTTTTCCAATCTCTTGTCTTACAATTTTGACTTCTTCTCTAACCTGTTCTTGATTTTCCCTAACCTCCATTCTCACGTTTTCTATTTCATTTCTAGCCTCCTCCTGGAAATTTTCTAAGACTTTCTGCTGGTTCTCAATTTTCTTCCCAATTTCAGTTAAGTTGCTTGTTAAATCCTCCCTTAAAGTTTGATTATTAGCTTTCATCTCATCCCTTAATTCTTTCTGACGCTGTTCTATTTTTCCTGTTAATTCTTTCTGACCCTCTATCATTGACATAATTAACTTTAACATCTCTTAGTTTCCGTACTTCCCCCTAGCTGTGCTACCTGTTTTTGTACATTCCTAACATCTAATGTTTCTACTACCTTATTTACACTACTATTTTTATCCTGCACAGTTCTACTATCACTGTCCTGAATTTCCATGTTTGCATCTGATTGCTCGAACATTTTACCGTTCCTTAACTGCATTGATCACTTGAACATATAAATAAAATTTGCACTCAGTACCTTATATCTGCTCTCTGCAACTGCTGCTTTGATGCTGCTCCTGTTGTCCTCCGCGTTGTCCCGGTCTCCTCGGTTTCTCCGTCGTTCAGTTTCCGTTGTTCGGCCACCACGTTGTTCAGCTTCCACGTTGTCAGCTTCCAAGTTGTTCGGCTTCCCCGTTATTCGAGCCCCGCGTAGGACGCCATATGACGCAGCCACGCTACGTCCTCCTTTGCCTCACGATTACTGCTTTTCTCCTCCTAGTTGTTTTTTTATACTTTGCCACGGCTGCTCGAGTATGAGATCTTAATCAGTGGGTATGCGTGAGTGCATGTACATAGAAATACGAACGCTTTCTTGGAACACTTTTATTCACCATTAAAATAAAACTTAAGATTTGCCGATCACTTTTAAATTCTTACGATGTTACTGTGTCTTTTCCAAGACCGAAGATTATCAATTACAGCTGAACGTTCGATCCTCTTGCAAGTTCACACACAGAGAATATTGTTCTGCGCCCCAAGAGGGCCCCAGCGAGAGTATGTCCTCACCACACGAGCGTCCCAGCGAGAATGTTCTCACCACACGCGCGATACAAGGAAAAACCTCCTAACTTCCCCTCTCACCCCTTAAACATTTCGCACCAAAACTGAGCGTCATGAAGGTTCTAGTGACCCTCACTTCCTGGTCAGTGCAACTGCACCCATTAATTCCAAGAGAAACTGGCTTCAACGGATTTACCCTTTATACCTGGGGCTGGTCCCTAATTAGCTAAACTGTGCCTGTCTGGCCTTTCTGTCGCTTTTAACAGTCAACAATTTTCCCAATGCTTCTCCTTTTAATACATGTACTGATTTTAAATATTTTATTATTTATTTTATTTCGCTATCCTTCCCAGATTATTATGATAATTATTGACTTTATAATTTCGGCTTAGAGTGGACCATTTAAGTTGAGACTGTGCAATATCTCCAAAACTAAGCATTGTAGAAAGAAATGTCTTGAATAAAAGTTGCTTGATATTATGGGGAAAGTAAATGCCACTAGTCGTGTTTTATTTGGAGGACGTTGTGGTGGGCATTGTAAGGTCAATTTAATTTGATCCTAATTGTAGGTTCCTATTTAAAGGAATTAAATTCACCCCTAAAATAACTATCATAACGTCCTTCAAACAAAACACGACTAATAGCGCTTACTTTCCCCCGTTATATCAAGCAACGTTTATTAAAGGCATTTCTTTCTACAACGCTTAGTTTTGGAGATATTGTACAGTCTTAAATTAAATAGTCCACCCCGTATATGATATATATCCTTTTTATGATCTGAACTTTAAATATGAAAAACAAACATTTTACTTTTTAAATTGCTAGCATGACTTTACTGAAGCGTCAAATGAAAAATGAACATTTCCTTAATATAATGGTTAAGATAACTCTCTACTCCCCATCTCAAAGTAAGGGCGATGCAAAGTGGCCTCTTGGGATTGCAAATTTAACTAATTAATTACTACAGCCATTTAATGGAAAGTTCTAATTTTACACACTCACCTCATTTGCTTTTGTGTTTTAACCTACCTGAAGAAAAATAAGGTGGCGACGTAGCCGAGTTGTTAGACCGCTCACCTCTCACCAAGGTGGCCCGGGCTCATTTTCAGGGAACGCATGTGGGATTTGTAGTGTACAAAGTGGCGACTGGGCGGGTTTTCTCCGGGTTCTCCGGTTTCCCCCGGCATTCTTTCTGCCAATTGCTCCACCATCACATTTCCTTTCATTTAGCTCAGTGTTAATTCATATCATCTCATTCCTCGCTCTCATACCAGGCTTCGGACTGATCACCCATCCTGGTTGTTTCCCCGACAGGCGTCTGACCACAGGCACCCGCATATAGTCCTGGGGGTGTAAGCCCTAACAACGAAATTGAAATTGAGTTTTATTTATCGACGCTGTTTAACTACTATGGTCCTTAGCGTACCATTCTACATTGGGCGTGAATGACCGGAAAGTTTGTTCAGAGGCCTATTTATCAGGCTTGAGACCCTTTTACGTGTCGTAAATCTACGACACAGGACCACCGGCTTTACTTCCCTTCCGAAGGAAGTCATGCTAAGGGTTTTTACGCCCAAAATCCATCGCCCTCCGCCGGTTTGAACCCGCGATCTCGGGAACTAGAGGATAGTGTGGTACCCCTTACCAAGGGGGACGACAAGTTGTAACAACCGGAAGGATAAACAGAGAAAGAAGAAGAGGAACAGAAACAATGGATACACTTCAATCTAGATTCAAGTGGAATTTTTAATGCTTTACAATTAAACTTAAATTCTTAGAACTTCTTGGTATATTCTAGGTGAAAGTAAAACCAGTGTTCTAGATAGTCCCCAACCCAAATATAGATTTAAGTGAAGTAAATAATAAACATTAGGATTATGGCCCTCTTGCACTGATTGAGTAATTTGTATACATTAAATTGTCTCCTAAGGGAAAGTTCATCAATTCATCCACCCTTTCAAGAGCCTAACAAACAACAACAGTTTAAAATATTTGTAAATCTAGAGTGTTATTTTCTATCCTTTAAATTGCTTCTCTCTGTTTATGTAAAGTGGGTAGAAATTTATAGTTGCCAATTATATTTATTAGGGCTGCACTAGAAGTGTTAGGTTCCTAATTCTTTCGTAAACGAAACCAAAATGTGCTTCAAGACCAGTTTTTGCTGCTCATTGTACCTTAGCTTTTCAGTGGAAGTAGACTCACTCTTTCGAATCAATTGCTATAAATTTTGTAGACTGACTGCACTCTTCAACATTATTCATACCATACAGACTTTAAAAACTTTAAATATGCAAAGAAATACTGCTAAGAAGCTCTAATTTATGCAAAGCATAACTTGTGGTTCAGATTTAATGTAATGTGGTGTAACAATTATCCAGTTTTATTCAAGAATGGCAATAAAGGAAATTTCAACTACATTAACATCCATAATATATAATTACTTATCTTCTACTCTCCTAGATGCTTGCAGAATTATTATCGTGCTGATTTATCCTTAAAAAATTTAGGGATGTAGAGTATGATATAAATCACCACGCACACCCGAACTCGCGCGCGCGCACACACACACATTATATAAAGGGTTAAAAAGGGTAGCCAATAGAATTACCCAGGAAGAAATTTCTACCATTATTAATTAATTTTATTTCCTAAAATGAATTTTCCGCCATAACTGAAATTCCTTAAAAGGAATTGTTTAAAAAAGCCTGTTAAAATTAAATCTAACCCAGTCCTAGTTACACTTTAGATACACTACCCTTTCTAACCCATTATTACTCCTGAATGACAAGTTCCTGGCTTCTTATTTATGCTGATATGCTTATAAGTTAGGTATAGTAGGCATTCCATACATTCTTATTCTTCACTCCATATCACAAGCATAGTCTGGTTAATAACAAGAGAAATGTATAAGAAAGCTGTTTTCATGCGATAAAATTGAAAAAAAAGCATTTTCTGTACACATATTCCTTTAAATTTTTAGCCTTTTAAGTTGCCTTGAAGTAACCTTTGCATCACTGCAATCTTCAGTTTGCATCTTAACAGAATTATTTATAAGAGTTCTACATGTGAAAAGAGTAATGCTCTCCAGCTTGTCAATCAAAGCATTCTTTTGCACACAAACGCAAATTTCATTTTAAGCATAACATACACAGCTTAAAGAGCACAGAAAGCTGTTTGGCACATTTGGCACAATGCTGAACAAATAATGTATCATCAGAGACGTGATATGTCATGCCAATGCTACAGCTGTTTCAGATAGAAGAATGAGTTTATCTCTATCTAATTCCCTCACAAAATTATATGATAAATCAACCCCACTTCTTGGATAAGTTTTTCCGGAGCTTTCCCTTATCCTGAAAAGACGAATGTTGGGTAACTTTAAGCTCTGTGGACCCCGGGCTCATCTGAGCATCATTTCATTCACCGTCCAATATGACCTAAACCTTAAAGGATGCTAAACTAAATAAAAAAGAAATTATGTATGAAATTTTAATGACAGTAATTGTAATGTAAAATTGAAGTAAATTATACTTTTTACTTTCAAAGAGGACATATTTACTAGACATTATTTTAACAATCTGTCCATGCAAATGCTGCATGGAATTGCCCTGGCAAAATCGTCAAATGGCAAATTAGTTTCTCACATGCCCACAAACGTCGCGATGTTCCTACGAAAATTTTGCATACATAGCGTGAGCTACAGTTAACACATGCAACTGGTTGGTCGAACAACAAAGGCAGACGCTCCAGATACATCGCTCCCTACGCGACTGTTCAGAAGGTTGGTAAAATGCCTCCCAAAGCTGCGGTGACGGCATAAATGGAAGCGAGTGTACTAAAGGTACAAATATTTCATGTGTGCTCAATGTAACTATACCCTTTTAATGACCCATAATTTTATCTTAGGCGGGTGCGTAATATAGGCCTTCCCTGGTTGATTGCTGCTTGGAGATAGCACGCGACGACCTTTCCAGAGAGCACTCGAGGACTTCGAGCACACAAATTCTATGGAGAAGGAAAAAACCAAAGGGATCCCAGGCCGAACGAGGAACTATAACGTTAGTAGTCATAACATAGTGACTCTGGCGCACAAACAGATGCCGACAACTGATATGATCCTTTGTTCTGTGCCGCTAGGCCACGCCCCCTCTTTGTGCGCTACTGTTTGCCGCCTGGTCGCGTGCCGCTAGGCCACGCCCCCTCTTTCTGCTCTACTGTTTACCGCCCGACTCTGTGCCGCCAGCCCCCGCCCCCTCCCACATGCCGCCTGGTCGCGTTCCGGTGGCCACCCCGCCCCCTCCTGTGTGCTCTAACTTGAAAAGCCGCCCGGCACGCACCCTCCTCCCCTCCATTATGGTCTAACCCGAGCATCCCCCTCCCACCCCTTTGTGGTCCCCAACCTCCCTTTGCGTGTGCGTGCTGGTCTGATTGGTTCCCTGTGGATAGGTGGGAGAGTGTGTATTGTTCCCATACGCTGGCCACGTCCCCTCCCTCTCATTGTGACCTGTCTAAATCCCGCCCTGGTGTTGGGTGTGGTAGGGGAATGGTTTTCTCGACGCGTGCCACTGTTCGGCAAATCGATTTGAGGAGATAATTGTGTCAATCAATTAGGTAATGTTCGTCCATGCATAAAACATTTTTGAAAAAAAAGAATCAAAATCGGTATTTTATTACTACTAATGTCCACACATTGCGCTTCTAAAGGGTAATGTAATTAAACGCTGCTCTTCGATCGATGAACACGATTAAGTATTTTTGATTGATTAATGTAATTATTTGTATATGAATTGACTCGCGCGCACCTTGCCGCCATCGTATATGCGTGCGTGGTTGTTAAGGTGATTATTACATGTGTATAATTATTACAACTAATAACATTTGTTTAATTCTACTTTTGAGGGAAAATATATTTTGGGTTTATAAGAATATTACAACACTTAGATGAATCCATGGCTGAAAGGACAGAGTTGCCGTAACGAGACGTTAACGCGTGATAATTTCGCTGAAAGCCCGCGCGCAAGCCTTCCTCTATGCAGCGTCTCACTGGAGTGACAGGTCCCCTCGCATGGTAGCGAGTAAGGTAGCTGGCATTCCCTCCCTCTCGCGCTACAGCTCGCCACCTCCGCCAGCACGCCGTGTGGTCATTTTCAAAAGTTCTTTCTCTAAAGGTTTGCGTAGAAGCCTGTGAATTCGCCATATTGGGGTTTGAGGAGCGCATGACGGCCATCTTAACTCCACATAATTCCGTGGAAAATGATTCTGACAAAAAAATAAACACGAATTAACATTATAGTTAGAGAATACTCGTTTAACATGCGAGGTGCGTTCATGTTGTCTCGTTATAATTCCGGGGAATTGATTATGAAAAAATAAATAAACGTGAATTAACATTATAGTTAAATAATACATCGTTTAACATCCGAGGCGCGTTCAGGTTGTCTCGTTATATAATTCCGTGGAATTGATTATGAAAAAATAAATAAATACGGTTAACATTATAGTTAAATATTATATACGTTATTAAAAATAAATAATTGTCTCGCTGATCGATGAATACAATTAAATATTTTGATTAATTAATGTAAATAAGTGTAAGGAATTGACTTGCGCATTTGGTTGCTGTCGTATGTGTTCGGGTGTTAAGGCGATTATTACGAGTGTATAACTATTACGAGTAATAAAATTTGTTTAATTCTAAATAAATAATGAAATATGGAGACTATCCTAAACAAGACACATTCCTTGTTACTCTTTGCCAAACAACTGAAAAGAAGCGCAAATATATATATATATATATATATATTAAGACAGCCGATAAAGCACTCCACGCGCATAGGTATAGACTTTAAAACAGACGTTGACGATAAAGTAGCGCACTGCCAGCGCTTGCAAACGCATAGGTAGGAACTTTAAAACAGTCGTTGATAAAGTGTCACACGTACGTAAGCATAAAAAATTACGATATCTTTCAATCGACATCTTTTATAAAGACAGTCGATGTAAAGGAAAGTTTTACACCCTTGACGAAAAAAACCCCGACCCACTGGGGAAATAACCTTTTAAGAATACAATAGATGTCCATCATATCGTTAATGGTCAGCTTGAAAGGGTTCCTACTTACTCTGCGCAGAATTCCCCATACAAACAGGGGAAAATCCTAAGCCTGGCAATTATAAGCTTGCTACAGCTATTTTTTTCTCCAATAAGTAATTTAAATTGTACATGAAGATTATTAATGATTAAGTTTCATAGCATACTACCTCTTATTTCTTTTAATAAAATATTGAATATGACTCTCCCGTCAGGAAAATTAAACGGGGAGAAGCGATATTTTCTTTGTACGCTGAAATTATAATTAAACGCATAGTGTATAGATTCTGTAGAAGTCTAAGTAAACATTCGTAACTATTGCAATTATCTCCAAGTATTATTTCCTTCTCAGAGGTAGTCAAGTTCTTATTATAATAATAATTATTATTATCGTTAAGAAAGCTTATTCCATTTAAACAGACTGGTGTTTCAGTCATTGTGTCTAAAAAATTATTTAATTACGCGGCGCTCCAATGTAATAATTAAATCAGACTCCTCTGAGAGATGGCATGTCTATTCACATTCAAGAGGTTGCTGGTTCAATTCCCTGCGGAGGGCGATGGAATTTCTCTCTCGTATATATTGTATTCATCGATCAGCGAGACCATTATTTAATTTTAATAACGTATATAATATTTAACTATAATGTTAACCGTATTTATTTATTTTTTCATAATCAATTCCACAGAATTATATAACGAAACAACCTGAACGCGCCTCGGATGTTAAACAATGTATTATTTAACTATAATGTTAATTCACGTTTATTTATTTTTTCATAATCAATTCCCCGGAATTATAACGAGACAACATGAACGCACCTCGCATGTTAACCGAGTATTCTTTAACTATAATGTTAATTATTGTTTATTTTTTTTGTCAGAATCATTTTCCACGGAATTATATAGAGTTAAGATGGCCGTCATGCGCTCCTCAAACCCCAATATGGCGAATTCTCAGGCTTCTACGCAAACCTGTAGAGAAAGAACTTTTGAAAATGACCACACGGCGTGCTGGCGGAGGTGGCGAGCTGTAGCGCGAGGGAGGGGATGCCAGCTACCTTACTCGCTACCATGCGAGAGGATCTGTCACTCCAGTGAGACGCTGCATAGAGGAAGGCTTGCGCGCGGGCTTTCAGCGAAATTATCACGCTTTAACGTCTCGTTACGGCAACTCTGTCCTTTCAGCCATGGATTCATCTAAGTGTTGTAATATACTTATAAACCCAAAATATATTTTCCCTCAAAAGTAGAATTAAACAAATGTTATTAGTTGTAATAATTATACACATGTAATAATCACCTTAACAACCACACACGCATATACGATGGCTGCCAGGTGCGCGCGAGTCAATTCATATACAATTAATTACATTAATCAATCAAGAATGCTTAATCGTGTTCATCGATCGAAGAGCAGCGTTTAATTACATCACCCTTTAGAAGCGCAATGTGCGGACATTAGTAGTAATAAAATACCGATTTGGATTCTTTTTTTTCAAAAATGTGTTATGCATGGACGAACATTACCTAATTGATTGACACAATTATCTCCTCAAATCGATTTGCCGAACAGTGGCACGCGTCGAGAAAACCATTCCCCTACCACACCCAACACCAGGGCGGGATTTAGACAGGTCACAATGAGAGGGAGGGGACGTGGCCAGCGTATGGGAACAATACACACTCTCCCACCTATCCACAGGGAACCAATCAGACCAGCACGCACACGCAAAGGGAGGTTGGGGACCACAAAGGGGAGGGAGGGGGATGCTCGGGTTAGACCATAATGGAGGGGAGGAGGGTGCGTGCCAGGCGGCTTTTCAGGTTAGAGCACAGAGGGGGGCGTGGTGGCCACCGGTACGCGACCAGGCGGCATGTGGGAGGGGGGCGGGGGCTGGCGGCCCAGAGCCGGGGGGTAAATAGTAGCGCACAAAGAGAGGGCGTGGCCTAGCGGCACAGACAAAGGATGTTATCAGTTGTCGGCATCTGTTTGTGCGCCAGACTCGCTATGTTATGACTACTAACGTTGATTTACAAGGTTGTAATGTTAGTGAGCTTTCAAGAATAGTACTCTTTACTTTGCTTATTAAGTTGCTTTGTTTGCTGCGTCTCCCTCTTGAACGTAAATACGTAAAAACAGCAAACCACATCATTGCTTACTAACAGCCTTTGTGTGTTGGTTTGATATAGAAAAAGTAAGGGTGGATGTTGCGAATTTGCAACATAATGTAATATGTCCATTCAATCTATACTAAGTTATAAACATTCTACTTAATTACAAAATAATGTTTTTCCATTAAAAAGGAGGAATGGAAAACAGCCTGCTATGAATTTCGCCTCCTCTTCACCCAAGGGGCAATACATGGCATCCAACAGCGCATTTGCAGCAGGAAAGATTTCCAAGACACTGACGGAATATGTCTACAAACTCGGCAACCCAGCCTGCAAACAATATCGCCTGTTCGAGTGCACCAAAAGAGCTCTACAAATCTCGCATTATACAAACGACGATTGTCGATGATTTTACATATAGAATAACTTTGTACACATTGTATTTAATTCCATTTAATAATAAAAAAGAATATTTTTCAATATCTGCGATTAACCTTACATGATACAACAGAACAAAAAACATTCCTGAATTCAGCGTAACAAAATTAGTAAAACCCAGCTACTTTGGTATTTATCACAGAAAAAGTTTATTTTTGCAGGCTAGTGTTACTTTAATAAATATGAGCATGGGCAGAAAATAGGCCAAATTGCCAATTTCACAGGTGTAGACATAATTACATTCCTTCAAATAAATATTTATTAAACTCGAAGATTTTTATCTAGTGGTTGTAACTAACACTTCTACTGCTTGCCTGTTGAGCCTTCGGTCCCCCAAACATACTCCTGGCCTTTAAATCTGCTAAGTTTTCAAATTTTAATTTGAATCAAAAGAATTAACAGAATACAACTCTAATTATAGACATTTCATACAGATTAAAGCATATTATACATATGCAAATCTTCATGGTCTTGTATTAACCTAACTGGTCAATCTATACTTCCTATAATGAAACGTCCATTCTTAAAACTTAGTATTGTGACAGACTTGTAGATAAGAATGGCATGTTCTTGATTTATTATACTAAACTGTAATTGACCATTTTCATAAGTTGGCAAAAAAATTCATTAAAACTATTCCCCCCTCCCAAAATAGACCTTAACTGATTGTATTAATAAGATAAAAGGTTCCATTTGTACAGCAATCACATAATACCGAGTACAATCTCTGTGAAAGTGCATTATGAAATTAAATCATTCATCTAAGGCAAAATGGGCCTAAATGGCTTACTTCACAGATGATTTTCTGTACCAACTTAGGAGTTTCAGAATGAAAAACAGCTTTTTATAATTTCCATAAATGACAGACAGTCTGTTTTTGCTCTAGAAGACACTTCACAAACTCCTAAAGAACAAACAGCTGAGAACAATCTTATTAAACCACTTTACTTATTAATATTTTGGGCATATGCACAAACAGTTTGTTATGCTTGTAAAATTGGAGTTATTTACAGAACAAAGTTCCATGATGTTTCCTTTAAACACATGCGCACTCAGTTTGAGCAAATTGCAACAGATGGGCTGAGTATTCTGAAATGTCTTGAAGAAAATGTACTTAAGAACCTTGGAACAAAAGTCTATATTATATACAATTCTTAAGCAAGCTACAATAAGAATATTTAAAGCGGCATTGTTCAGAGAATAAATTATAATTACGTTGGAATATTAGCTTCGAAGTATTTTATTATTTCCAGTATATATTAATGAGAGAGGGGGAGGAACAAAAGTCCATGCCACCTCATAATGCAGTATTCTGCCCTGTTGACAACAGCCAACTTTGTTGCTGTTGTTCTAAGAAATATAACATGGATGTTTGTTCATACATATACCACAATTGCCTATGTGCAACAGAATTCTAAGTTTGGCACACATATATTTTATATGTGACATCTTTCACATGTAGACTTCAATTTACAGGAAAGACTTTCTGCTGTTCTAGAAATGTTATTAACCGTTTAAAAAATAAACAGGCAACAGAAACACCGCCACATTAATAGAAGTTATGGCTACAATGTTGTGTCTAATTGCTTAGAGTAATGAGCACTGAAATGTTGACTGGCTTATGTTATACTTGAGCAACTGCTTCACAAGTCTGTAATATTGTAACTCTCTAACTAAATGCACATTGTAAATGCAGTGACTGTTTTTGATTTGAAGTAAATATTATCAGCATACATCCTTTCAGTGGGCATGAATGAAGGTACTTGATAAAAATCAAGTTGAAAGAGGAACAAAAATCTAATGGTTTACATTCAATGACTTTCTCTACCAACTGTAGTTTATTTTTATATAGCTACTACAAACTATTCCTTTAAAAGCTTTCTTTTCTACCGGAAACAACTTAATAGTGACAGCAGTGGAAAAATGACAAATGTACTGAAAAATTCAAACCAATAATAATGGATATCTTGGATGTGGCTGATGTCACAGAAAAAGTTGTTAAAAATAAATTGTGCATTTTAAAAAGATCTACATTTTCTGTGCAGCAAGTTTTTGTTTATATCTTATGGTTGACCGGTTATACAAAATTATATAAAATTCCTTCCAAATGAAAAGGACTTCACAGGTGTTATTACTCGAAAATTCAAGGTATAAATTTTGCTTTTAATGAAAATGATCTTAAATGCATGGCATTTGAATCAAAATAATTAGAAAATAGACATTTTCCATGTAAGGGATAGTTTGGATTAGGGGATTATTTTGAAAATGCTTATGTCACATCTCTGGAGAACACAGAACTTAAATACAAAGTTTGGTATTCATCTGGAGTTTCGTTTTTGAATTATACTGTTCACAGTCACACACACGGGTCTTTCTCTAAAAGCTTTCCCCCCTCAAAACATGTAAGTATTTCTACTGCGATCTCAATGTCAAATTTTGGGTGGAATACAATACTTCCTCTACTTACTTTAAGAATGACCGAGCGGGATGGCTCAGGCGGTTACGTCTGTGACCAGCATTCTGGAGGTCCCGCGATCGATCTCCGGCGACCGCCCACTCTGGCTCATGGATTTTTCGTGGTTTCCCCGGGTCGCCAGGCGAATGCTGGAATGATTCATCTTCTACCACGACTGTACTTCCTCTCATTTCCTTTACCCATCATCTTCCTTGTCCTCTGTTTCAGGGTTGTAGGACCAGACGACGGTGTTCGGCAGGTTGCGGCTGGGCGGTGGCTTGCGCTCTGTAAAAGGTTTCTCCCCTGGCGTCGCTGCAGTACCGCTCAGTTAGGTCTCTCATCAGCGTGGGGCTCCGCTGGAGGTTGGTGGCTTGTGCGTTCTATCTGAAAACGTTAGGGACCCCGTCCATGCTGCGCCCGTCAGCATCCGGATCTGTGGCCCTTCGAGTCTCTCCCCTCATCCTTCCCTCTTAGGGGTCACGTTGGAAGGACAATGGGCCGACTGGTCTGCGTGCGGTGCGGTACTGTAAGAATGCAGTAGGGAAAGTAAAAAGCAACTCTGTGCTTTAGGGCATACTAAAAGCTTATGGGAGAGAAATCCTATCATATGAAACCTAGGAGTGAAAGAAGGCATTCACTATGTAAAAAGGTCTATATTCAAAGCACTTTAGGCTGATTACTAAGAGTGAATATACTGAAGTGAGCCATCTGCCAAAATTGTTTTAACCATTGATATGCCAAGGAACTATGCATCATGTAAAGATAAAAATAACCTTCTAATTGACCACACTATGAATGCGCTTGGAGTAGGGCGCCACTATTTTTGTTGACAACCAAGGCTAGGGATCAGAGGAGAGTAAGGGGCAAGGCAGTAGTGAAATGTCACACTGTCACTTTCAGTCACACAAAGAAGACAGTACCACATTTACAGGCCTCAGCCTCGCTAGTAAATGCAACTCAGAACTGCAGATGGTTTCTTTACCTCACTGTCCTTCTAAAGCCCTGTCCCCCTGAAGGATTATCTGGGTAAAGGATGAATACATATTTACACAACGACAGTAATAAACTTTAATGCATACCATATTAGCTTGTCCCTCATACATACACATATAACAGTATATCCTTCATAGATGCAGCCAACTTACGAATAATATGATTACCACATATCACACATGCACTCATATTGAGGCCAACTAGTAATTAAATACAGTGTGAAATAGTAACCACTCTCATTATTTTCAAATGCCCTAGTATATTCTTAAGGATGTAACAGGTGGTACAGGTTTTAATTTAAAACCCAACAGAAAACCTTAAAACGTTTTTATTCAATATTAATGTAAAAACCGTCTTAGCATTTACATAAATGCATTGCTTAATATTGGCTGACATTAAAGCATACCTACCACAGATGAAAGGCATTACATTGTTCTCTTTAGCCCAACATGCAAGCTAAATATAACATTGTATGCACGATACATTTAGTTTTATCACAACAGAAACAAAATGAATACTTTCTCTCTCTCTTACATGTAAACAAGCGCACAACCAAACAACACAAAAACACAATCATGCTTTCTACAGAACAAGAACAATGCCATCAAGAACAACTATTCATATTAATGGGGAGTACAGCAGACAAACTATAAACTGTCAAGATTTGTTCTTCCTATAGAATCCATTTCTTAGATAACTCCATGAATGTTACTAAAAAGTTCATATTAAAGAGTAAAGGCTTTATAGGTTTTCCTGGCTAGGGCATACACAGAGGGGCTCAAGGCCTGCCAACCCCTCAGACTTCTAAAACTGTAACATCAAAGTACTGCAGGTTCAGTTTTGTTTTCTGCCACTCTTGTACACCTACAGGTTTAGTATACTGCATTGTACACGCTAATAAACAGATAAATAAAAATACTATATACATTAAAACCATGGTGAATATGGCGAATGATAAGGAATTTAGTCCGTTCTTTTGGAAAATTATCATTCCAATTAATAATTGGCAGCACACATTTAGTCACAGGTAGTATTAAATGCTTACAGAGCATCTCCTGTAATTGTAGTGAAGTGAGTGGATCTCCCAGGAGTCTAGTGGTTAACACACCTGACTGGGTATGAATCCTGGCTGGGGAGTTTGGTCTCTATGTACTCCTATTTGCCCTTTGTGCTATAAATACTTAAAAAGTTGTTTGTTAGCCATGGTGACCCATCAAATCCTTTATTTAATCAATATACCATATTCAGTGATCCAGTTGATATCCCTCCCCCACTTAGATAAATCTCTAAAAGTGGCCATAGAATGTAGGTATGACTGACACTGTGAGTTTCAGATATTCCTGTTTCAGACGCCTCCAAATGCACTCTCTGTGTATGCTCCTGTTCCTGGCCCTTGCCAACTACTACTGTGACACTTAATAAGGTCCTTCCACCATATCACTGAAGGTATCTTGTATAGCTGTAATTGTAATTCTAATTGTAATTTATTTCATTCTCAAGTCATATTAATACAACGTGGGAAACGTCAAACATTATTTACAGTAGTATATACAAAGATCAATGAGGTTATCATGCAATCGTTAAAAATATTAACAGTTTTTAATTATTACTAAGTGTTAGTAACATTTTTGGCAAAGACTGAACAATCTTCCAGTTTTTCTACCATTGGAGACAGGCCTTCTGTCTTCCTGCCCACTGATTTAATGTCTTAGTTCTTGGTCACATGCAACAGAGGACATAAAATTGGCATTAGAATTTCCTTAGTTATAATTTGCACCTAGCAATAGTTAAATAAGGGGAAGAGATGACCACATTTCCATCATTTTAAGTCATTCCTATGCAGTGTTGATTGAATTCATTGGTTGAATAAAACTATGAATTAATAAGAAGTTGAGGATTTGTTTTTTGAATCTTAGTTCTGAATTCAACTTTTTGAAGTATATAGGAAGCTGATTATATAACTTAATACGATATACCAGTATTTAAACGATTTCTCAAACAGGCTGGTGTTATGAAAACTAATATGCAAATTATTTTTATTTCTAGTGTTGTGGTTATGTACTTCTGCATTGGTTGTTAGACTTGCCATATTTCTCTTAATGTAAACAAATAACTGTTTCAAGTATTCGCATGGTAGTGCCAGAATGTTTAATTTTTTAAGGTGCTCCCTGCAAATTTCGGTGTATGGTACCCCTACAATTATTTTAACAGCCTTTTGTTTTCAATTTATATATTATATTACTATTAACTGAATTATCCCACAATGCAATCCCATAAGATATTTGAGATTGGAAGTATCAAAGTAGCACGTTCTGAGTGCATCTGTAGAAACTCTTTTCTTTAATTAATACAGAAGAAAATTTATTTTACTCGGTTTCATGGCCAGTTTTTCAATATGATTATTCCAACTTAAGTTATTGTCAATCCGTAGGCCCAAAAATAGTGTGGGTTTCGCTTTCCAGGAGTTTAGACCCAATTGTGATATCACAGATCTCAGAGGTCTTAAATATTTTATGATGGATCTTCATTCTCGCAGTTTTATTTTCATTCACCATTAGCTTATTAGATTTAAACCAATTAAGCAGCTTCTTTGCTGTGGTTGAGATACTTTCTTTATGGCTTTCCCTGCACTTTCCTCTAATGAATATGCTCATATCATCAGCAAATAAGGTCATAGATACTTCATTGCTTTTTAAATATGGGGGTAATTCATTAATATAAAGTAAAAAGAGGAGCGGACCTAGTATTGATTTTTGTGGAACTTCAGATTGAATGATTCCTTTTCCTGATTGTTTCACTTTTATTTCCATTCCTCCAGATTCCATATGCTCCACTTCAACTAACTGTTCCCTTTTGCTGAGGTATGATTGAAACCAATTGAATGCTACACTTCTGATTCCAATTTTGTGCAGTTTGTTTAGCAAGATATTATGTTCCATCATATCAAAAACTTTGGTAAGATCCAGGAATAGTCTGACCCCGAGTTTGCCTTTATCTAGTACATCGTACTGCCACATTGGTGGACTTATTGCTTTGAAAACCACATTGACAACTATTAATAACATTACACTTTTTCAGAAATTTCATTAATCTATTATAGATTAGTTTTTCCAAACTTTTTGAGAAGGCTGAGAGTATTGCTATTGGTCTGTAATTATTACGATCTTATTGATTGCGCTTTTTAAAGATAGGTTTAATTTTTGACATCTTCAGTTCATGAGGAAACACTCCACTTTCAATGAAATTGTTTGCTAGATAACATAAGGTTTGCTTAAGATTTACTACAGCTTTTAATTATGAAATTAGAACTTCCATCTATAGCTTTTGATTTTTTGTTCTTTAGTGTTCTAATTATGTTTCGTATTTCATTTTCGTTTGATGGTTCGAGAAATATTGAATGTATGTTAAAGTGCTCATGACAAGAGTTTTCGGTTCCTTTTTCATTAGTATTTTGGACACTCTCAGCAATTTGTATAAAATGTTCATCAAGGATATTAGCTACTTCTTCAGGTTTATTTATAATAGTATCACCTTTTAGTAGGTTGATATTGCTTATGGAAAAGAATTTGGAATTGCTTTCCTCTTTGATTACATCCCACATCACTTTATGTTTATATTCAGATTGATTTATTTTTTTAGAATTACCTAGTTTTGGCAGCTTCAATTACTTGTTTATAAGTTTTATTTATATTTTTTGTAGTAACTTATAGATGCTTGGGAAGCATTTGTCTTTTTTATTTGCTCACTTAATAGCCTCAGTCTATCTAGAGAGATTTTTATACCTTTTAACTATCCAATTGGATGTTCTTTGCTTCACTTTTACTCTAACCAGTGGGAAAGCCATATTGTAATAATGTTTGAAAATATTTATAGGTTTAGAGTTTGTTTCTAGATATACCTCCTCCCAGGTTTATTTTTCTAGCAAGTATTTGAAGTATTCTAGATTGCTTTGATTCAGCTGGCATATTTTTTTGTGGAAAGCACTGTGATTACCATAATTTCTCTTTGATTCCCACCTAATCATCATTTTTGTACATAATGGTCAGATGTCTGTTTCAAATACATTTACTTCACTAGGGATTAGGTTGCTGCAATTATTATTTTAGATAGTAGCATTTTAACCCATGAAAGCTGGGAAACTTAAGTACCTATCTATACAGTAAATTTTTGGAGTTACTTATCAGACAATAAACTCAAGCCTGTATTGAATACCTTTGGATGGGATTCAAGACACCATTATACCCATATGAAAAAGTGTTCAAGCTAAAAATATGTGCAGTTATTTTATTGTTCTGTGCTTTCTCTGGTTCCCTCAAAGTTATTTAAAAATTTTATTTTCTGTTATGTGTGTGTGTGTGTGTGTGTGTGTGTGTGTGTGTGTGTGTCGCGCATGCGCACATGTACATGCATGTGTGCACATACCATATAGCCTGATATATTGTCATATACAAATAAATACTTTCAAACCAACAAATACAGTGCTTAGAAATAATGAGGTATCTCTTATTGCTCGTTCAGCTTATAAGAATGACACTTTCACTGCATATCTTAGTGATTAGTGTGCACCTATAATATCTTGGTGGTGATTCACTGGCAACCAATTAGCAGTATAACTAGATTTACATAGCTGTATATGTCAATGCCACTTTTTTATAAGTAATTAATATACCGAAGCCTTAATCACCAGATTACTGCAGATTTTATTTCAGCAATTGATTTTAACTTTAATAAAAATGCTTAAATTTAAGTGAATATTTAACTTCCTTTGGGTTAAAAAAGATGTTAACAATTGAAAATATCTGTGAAAACATAAATTGTGTGTTTGGAACTTGTGACAAAATCCCTAATAAAAATAAATTATAGGGCATAAAGACTGAAAACCCACACAGGGAAAATAACTATTTCCAAATAAACACACTATTACATATTTAGTGATAACACTAAACTTTTATATTTGTTCCTCTCATTTAATGCTTGCTGAAAATTCAGGCATTTCTAAAATTCTTTTTCCAAAATTATAGTAAAGTCGAAACAGCAATTGTTTCATCATTGTTGGTGAAATGCGGCACTATTAGCACCTGTTGGATTTTCTTCTAAATAACATCTTTCTCTTGATTTTCTATCATTAACATATTATTATTTTAATAATTAGCTTGTTTTCAAGTATTGGAAACTCAGAGCCTTTATGCCTAAGTTTATTTGATATGTTTGTTAAGAACAAAATACAAATGAATTTCCATCAGAGTGCATCAAAGGTCACAAGGTTTAACACTGTCCTTTTGGGTTACTAAACATTTAAGGTGTTAGTTAATTATCTAGCATCTTGCTGAAGTGCCAGTGCACTGTGTATTTAAATGCATTTTATTCTTGAAAAACTTATTTGTCTGGATTTGTGTTATTTTGAATGCAACCTGCTTAATTTACTTTTGGAACACTATCAAGCACCATATAGTATTATGAAAAAAATGATCTCAAATAAGGCTAAGGCTATTACACTTTTGGTTTTTAGAAAATTTTGTTCATATAAAATAATTTCTATTAACAATCATCAAGATATGGAAATTTATATGCACATCAGCATATTAGAGAAGTGGGAAGAAAAGACAGGTGGGATTAAAGGCAGAAGGTGTAAGTTATATATTAAAAAAAACAGAGTTCCTTAAAAGGAATATTTGATTCTTTATTTCCAATATTCAATTAATAGAGTAGAAGCTGCAACACAAAAGTAAAGGGCTGATAGATGTATATTTTGTGATTCAAACAGCAGACTGTTTTGTGTTGTAATGTAAAATTAAATCAAAATTCAATATTCTAAAGGTAGCAGCCCAGCAAAGGAAGCCTTATCAACTTTCCATCCTTTTTTTTTTAAACTGTTTCTTTTTTGTGCATATATGAACCATAAACGCTTTTCTGCTCATGACTGAAAAATCTTAGAGGACATGCCCAGATTAATGAAAATATTAACACTACAAATATTAGAATACTATATTTCAGATTAATAACCATATTAAAATGCCCATTGGATAGTTTGTTCATAGCCACCAAAACAACTTATGTCCATAACTACCAAAACAACCTATAAAAGTTTAAAATAAGCAGCATGCAATGAAACAAACTTCTTAATGCTTTCAAGCAGCATACACACAGTGTCTTTTGCACACACTCATACACTCTTTTATGTCAGTAATACAAGTGTCCTGAAACATTTTCTTTTCACATAAAAACTAATCTTCTACATTCCTTTAAATATGAAAAACAACTCACTGTTATTGTTCTAGTTCATTTAGTTTCTGAAGAGTGTTATGCCCACCATTTTAACAACCAAGGTCTGCAGAGATATGAATGCATTGGGGGAAATTATGCCTAAATGAGCCCAGGTCCAATGAGCTGATAGTTACCCCAATTTGTCTTAAGAGGATAACAGAAAATCCTGGAGAAAACCTTATCCAGGCAACTTGCACTAACCAAGATTGTAATTTGGGTCCTTTGAGTTAGAAGGTATATTTGTTACCCATACTACAGAGATGAGCTACACTCAAGAGATGTCAATTTAATATGATCATGATCAGAACTAGGATTTTTATGACATAAAAAGCACCTTAATGTGTAAACACAAATATGCTGTTATAGCCTAACATTTACAAAAATATGCACAGTACTAACATAAAAATTATTATCGCTTCTTGTGATTACAGCCAAGTAACTTCTAGGTTGTCGACCAAGTTTTTGTCATCTTTTACCCTGAATGCTACCTGAAGAAGGCCACACGATGGCTGAAAACTTGGTCGACAGCCTAGAAGTTACTTGGCTGCAATATCTTGAAGTGATCATCATGAGTCAATGCTGATAAAGCTTTAAATCTCAAATAAAAAATATGACATAGCAATATTATGAAATAAAATTTCAGATGTAAAATAAACTATTAAGTCAGTTTATGACAATGAACTATTTATTTAAGGATAATATGCAGATGAGAAGCATGCTAAACTATGGAATTTGATAGTGTAGTATGCCTTTTATTTTATAAAATTATCAGCACATGGTAGCTGTAGTATGCTGTAATTTTTTTACAGACTTCTTTTTTCTTCAGTTTATGATCCCTGAGTTGCAATATACAATACACACCTGAGCAAAGTATTAAATAAAAAAGAGTTTCTCTTCTCAGCCAACAAAGCCTTGTACTTCCAAAAATTCTTCCACTTCAGTTGACAACTCAAAGTACATGGAAGAAAATAATTGCTCAAGAAAAATTCTTTACTTTTTGAAAGAGTGAAAATATGATGAACATGACCATGTGCTTACTAAAGTATCTATATCAGAAAGAAAGTGTTAAATATGCATTGAATGCCTTAATAAATTACTATAATTTTATTAGCTTTTTCATAACAAGTATTTATATAATTAATCAACATATTACTCTCACCCAACAGTATATGCTCCACGATGAAAATCCTAGGCCTAATCATGATTATGAATAAAATTGGTACAGATTCTCTGTTAATAGTGGCAGATTGGTCATTAGAAAATAAACAATTGAATTTCATCTCTCGTGTATCAAGAGTTTCCACTGTCAAATCATACTGTGCAACTGAGTTAGTTACTGTGGGAGTATTTTATATGTTTGGTTGCATTTGAAATGCCATAATGAAAATTAAAGTTTATGAATGAACTTCAAATACAGTACAGTTGTTTCCAGAAAGGACATGATGACTTTGAAATTGAATGTACTCTTTATTCACCATGCCTGAGCTGCTTGTATATACGGGTTGAATAGTTTAAAGTATTGTGCCTTTCAACTGTATGAGTTGAATGTTCCAATAATTTGGAAAAAGTTTGAACTTGCTATTCAGTATGTTGTATGAAATATTCAGTTTTGGAGATACAAAATGTTTTTATGAGTTTTGCCATCTTAAACTATTTCAGAAAGAAAATCAAACTACAAATAAGCAATTCTGTTGGAAATTGGTATTGATACTTCTAACTCTGTACACATGAAAATACTCTATTACCTTGTGCACGAGAAAGAGCTGCAAAAAGATGGTAAAGTGGTTGTTTTAGGAGACTCTATGTTGAAATTCTCTGGGTAAGTTTGCATGCAACAAAGAAATAAAGTTAACTGTTTTCCAGGTATAAAAATCAGCAAACTAAGGCAAAAATAGAAGAAAGGAATTTGGTTAAGCAGAACACAGAAATTGTTCTGCTGTATGTGGGCACCAATGACATCAAGCAAGGCATCTATGCAGAGGACATAATGGGTGAAACAATGGACCTTATCGCCAGTGTAAGATCTGCAGCACCGAGTGCAAAGGCAATAGTGAGTGGTGAGTTTGTGAAGGTGGGACGTAACCAACAGGAAAGTGGAGTGAATTAATTGCAGAACTTTGGTTGTGTAATCAATGACAGTGCACGTGTTTAGATGGAAATCTTTGGATCAAAAGCCAAGATTTTGTCGGAGACAGTGTCCATCTGAAATGCTGAGGATCCTTTAAATTTGGAAAGTTGTTGTGCAAGGTAATATCATCTGTACAAAGGGGAGACTAGTAATGGAGGAGGTGGATGTAGCTCCCATAAACAAAGAAGTGAACCAAAATGAATAACACCCTAACCTCACTACCGGGAATGATAAGTTGGAGGATGGAATGCTGGACGATAAGAAGGTGAATGCTGTTTCTCTTAATACAGGTAATGTTTTCAATCATGAATATGTATTTAGCCTTATGCATTTAAATGTACAGTGTGCCAGGAACAAACTGCATGAGCTAGAAGTCATTTTGTCATCCATTCACAAACACGTGAATGTGATTTGTCTCACAGAATATTGACTGAATGAAGATGAGGGACCCTTGTATAATATTCCAGATTATGCTTTTGCAGATATATATTGTCATTCCAATAAAAAACATGAAGGTACTGGTATCCTTGTTAAAAATAATATACATTTTAAAAACAGAACAAACATAATACATCTAAATGATGAAACAAATTTTGAACATGCTGTCACAGAGCTAAATGTAGAAAATATAAACATTCTCCTTGTGTGCATATACAGGTCACTCAGTGGGCTATTCACTAGTTTTGTCCAGAAACTTGACATACTATTAATCACACTCTCACACAGGAAGAAATGTATTCCTATATGCAGAGATCTTAATGTCAATTTTCTTGTTGACTCTGCAGAAAAACAAGGTCTAATTACTTTGCTTCAAATATACAATCTGATGCCCGTTAAAAACACTGCAACAAAAATCACAAGCTTTGGCAGAACATGTCTAGATCAGACAATTATTAACACTACCCTTTACAATCAGCATATATCGGAATTGGCATACCCGATCATAATGCTATCTTTCTTCACCTGCAGTTACCACAGAGAAAGATTAATGGTAAGTCCTGTCAAAATGAAACTTTCTTGAAATGGTGTCTCTTAACTAAGAATATAGACTACTTCAACTTTTTACTGAGTAAAGTATCCTGGAGGGATGTTTTGAATGAGTAGGACAGAACTCTTCTTAGTGTTATAATATACTATTACAACATTGCTTTTCCTTATAAAAGGCACAGCTCATCTCCAAAGCATCCACTTTCATGGGATTGGATAACAAAAGGAACTATTAGTTCTTGCAAGAGGAAAAGGTTTCTTCATGTACCTACTTCACAAAACCAATACAACTTCATAAAACCAATGCTTTGCTTCCTATCGTGAAAATAGATACCAAATTGTGGAATTAGAAGGGGCACATTCAAATTCTGCTGCTATAGGATCCAGCATTCCTCAGGGTTCCATATTAGAACCAGTCCTATTTTTAAGTTACATAAACGATCTTCCTTCTCTCTTATCACTGATCAGTAGTGTTCTCTTTGCGGATGACACAAGCCTTATCTTCAGAAGTAGCGATAACAGACTTATGCTGGGGAATTTAATTATAGTATCACGGAATTACTGAAATAGATGATAACTAAGTTTCATATAAATATGAGTAAAACTGTATCTCTTAAATGCAATCAACATTTGGGAGTTCAGAATCCTATTCAAATTTCAGTATTTAATACACTGGTTAGTGAGAGTCATTATACCAAGTTTTTAGGGATTGTTATTGATTCCCAGCTCAGCTGGACAGAGCATGTCGACTTTATAACCAGCAAATCAAGTACATATACTGTGCTATAAGGCTGCTAGCTAAAAAGTGTAACCTAGATGTCTTATAAACAGTGCATTTTGCCTATGTTTATTCAGTATTGATATAAGGAATCCCCTTCTGGGGATCTTCCAACAACTGTATTAAGGTGTTTAAAATACAAAAAAGAATAATAAAGATAATCAAGCAAGTGAACCAATATAATGTAAGCAAACCACTTTTCTCGGATTTAAGAAATCTACCTTTTCCATGTATTTATATCTTAGAGACACTTCCTTTCATACATGAAAATAAAAGCATTTTTAAGCTTAACAACAGATACTATTCATACAATACAAGAACATTAACAACAATCCATCTCAAAATTTACTCAAATTTATTCAGCATTTGATTTCAATACAGAAATATTGGCTTCATCAACAATACAATTATTAGTACAAGAAGAACAGGTTTAATTAGACGTAATACACAAATACAGAAATCCTAATTTATTACATGAGTGGGTACCTAAACTAAATTTTGGAACTGTAAACATAGTATATTCCTAAGAAAGCTTATAAACTAATTCATTTCTAGATATTCTTCCACTGAATAAAAACAAACCTGTATTACGTTTTACAAATCTTTTTTGAAGACTGTTAGAGTTTTAACTTTTTTTAAATATGTGGGGAGTTTATTAAACAATGGAATGCCATTATAATATAAACCTTTTTCATATAGGGTTCTTTATGACTTGTAATGTGCAGTTTAGATTTATTTCTTGTATTATAGTCATGAATATCAGCATTTGTATTAAAACTATTTTGCTGCTTATACATTGTTACCAGAGTTTCAAAAATGTATAGCGCAGGAACAGTCAAGATATTTAATAGTATGAAGTAAGGTTTGCATCTTGTGTTGTTGCAAAGGTTCAACATCATTCTGATTGCCCTTTTTTGTATTATAAAGATTCTGTTTTTATAACTGGACTTTCCCCAGAATATTATACCATATGAAAAATGACTATGGAAATATGCAAAGTAGGCCATTTTAAGTAGGTACATCAAGATTAACTGAAGTTTTAAGGGTATATAATGCAAAACATGTTTGGGATAATTTTTTAGATAGTATATCAATATGGATTCCTCAGTCAAGGTTACTATTAAACCAGATTCCAAGAAATTTAATTTTATTAGACATTGTTATTAATTCATTTTCTAAATAAACTTCAGCAAAATTTAAGTTTCTGTTAAATTTATGATAGAATCCTCAGGAAACACTTCTATTTTTATTAATGACAAGTCTGTTGTTACTAAAACCAATTTACTACATAATCTGTTGCCATATTATGTTTACTTTAAGTTCTTGTTTATCTTTAGCAGAAATTAAAAGGCTTGTGTCATCTGTAAAAAGAGTAAATTTAGCATTAGGGAAGTCTTTGTTTATGAGACCAGGTCATTAATATACAGTAAAAATAGTAAGGGGCCCAGTATCGAGCCCTGAGGTACTCCAAATTTAACATTTTCCAAACCAGAATGTGAAGCTATAATCTCTTTTGAATTTCTTATTTCTGATTCGATTTCAGTTATGCATTTTCTATTGCTAAGATATGATTCAAACCACTTTAATGGAATTCCCCTTATACCATAATTGCACAATTTGTAAATTAATATATCATTGTCAACCAGGTCAAAAGCTTTAGATTGGTCAAGAAATAATTGCAAACCATAACTCATACTTGCCATGTTAAATTATTTTGAGATATATGAGGCAATATATCTTATTATTTGCTCTCACGGTACCAAAAGCATTAGTTTATCTGTTCATTAGTCTTCTAAAGAGATATGGAGATGCTTTGGATGCCATCTGTAGTTGCAAATGCAAATAAATATATGTAGTTTTATTGGCCTGTACACACTTGTGAGCCATGCTTAAGTGGTCATTCACTTATATTTAATCATTTCACTCACTGGCACTAGTAATTTATACTAAATAATCCCAAATCAAACATGGATATTCATTATGATGATGTCTTCTTTACTACTGCTTGAAACTTTACATTGTAAGCAACATATTCAAAGTACAAATGCACATCTCTGTGTGCATGTCTGTTTTAAACAAACCTTGTTTAATTGAATATGCTTGAAAATGATTAAATTAATGATTCGGTAATAGTGAAACAGAAAGTAATAATATATTCAGGACAAAAATTACTAACAAACAGAGGCCGATGACTCAAGTTCAGAAGATACATTGAATGAAGGAATCATGGATGCTGATTCATTTGGATCATTTACAATAAATTCAATGAGAAAAAGTTATCAAATA
The DNA here is from genome assembly GCA_030765065.1 of Deroplatys truncata. Taxonomy (NCBI): domain Eukaryota; kingdom Metazoa; phylum Arthropoda; class Insecta; order Mantodea; family Mantidae; genus Deroplatys; species Deroplatys truncata. Next base: position 168,725,243 of record CM060990.1, read on the forward strand.
TAAATTTCAGGAAAATCCTTGCTCGAGAATTAGCTCCAAACCAGCCCATTATGCCACACCAGGACATGAGACAAATTCATACCTTCATCAAACCAGATGGAGAAGGTAGAAAGCAGTGCAGAGAATGCTATAAGGAAATAAGAAAACCCTTAGGAAACAAATAATGAAAGTCACAAGTTTCTGTCAAGATTGTGAGGAGTAGCCTGGATTTTGTCCACATTGTTTTAACAAGTTCCATAAAATCTAGAAATAAAAAGCAAATGTGAACCTCTGTTACTGGCAATAATTTTAATTGTTACTGACAATTATTTATTGCATGATGGAAAAAATTACACTACAAAATTCATATTATTGTGTCTAGTGTTTAAAGGCAAGCGAATTAATAACATGTAGTTTAATTTTTCCAAATATGTTTGTAAGAATTGAATAATTACTAAAGCTCTGAGTGGCATCAGTAATAAATTGCTAGATAAATGAATATCACTTTGCATGGTATTGGACGACGGAGACCAATACCATCGCTGATGTAACTGCTATCTATCTATCTCGTAGGTTACATTGAGATTACAAAAATGTCATTATAGTAATTCTACCCACCTCTAGATGGCATTGTTTCTAGTAAGACATATTGGACTCCTTGGCCCACTTATGTAATAAAATCATCATGCATATCGGATGTTGGAGACCTATATGGTAAATAAGATTTAGAGCTGTAGTTGGAGTGTTAAAGCAGTATATGATTCCTACACCCACTATAAGTTGGACCTCTTTGATTAGAGAATTAATGCAAATCATTCAGCTTTTACTATGACCAAACATGATCGTCTATGATAATTCTTCACAAACTCAATTAATCAGATAAGTGTGTTTTCTGAACCATATAAATGTTTACAAAAATAAGTCATACCTTTTATAAACAGTTATGTAATAAGATTTATTTTAAGCTGTAGAAGTAATGACAATATTTTATTTACAATTATAAGTATAGCTAATGGTGGTCTTTAAAATATATTATAAGCACATCCATTGATAGAAATCAATACACCAAATTGTTAAAAATCAATCTTAAATGTCATAAACTCAAAAGGATTACCTTTCTGCACTGTAAAGAATGAATCTCTTTACAGAAGTTCCAGGACCTTTTACCTTCTTTGCAACATCAGTCCAGTCTAATGCAACATGGTTGTAATTCACTTAAATTAACATTATGTCCATAACTTTGGTTATAATAATATTATAATCAACAACACAGAGTTATGAACAATATTGCACTCTAGAACCTAAATTAAAGATTAAAATCCATATAAACAATGATCATGGTGGCATTAAAAAGGTGTCTCTGATTTTAAACTAATCTAACTGGTCAGAAAATATGCAGAATTTATTTTCTAACCTAGGTGTAACTTAGGTGGCAACTGGGGGCATTCCCAATGCTCCCAATTTAACAAAATTTTGAGTTACTTTAATTACAAAATTGTAATTTATATTTAAATTAATAGAGTAGTGTTCCCCTGAAATATCTGTGCATTACAAACTTTTTATCACAATTACCCTATAATGGCAAAGCAATCACGCATACTGACTCTGTTCAGCCCTAGTGTGTGTTTGTATTTTCCTATCAATAAGATGGTAGTGGTATAGGATATGCAGCAGAGGGGGACACATCATGCACTGTGACCTACATGAGATCTATTGCGGCTGTCACCCCAAGGAGGAAGGGATGAAGTAAAATAACTACAGGAGGCTACAGGCCACAGGCAGACAGGCCTCAGAGATGCATGGAAGTTCCTAACAGTTACTATCTCGAAGACCCATCCCACTATTGGAGATGCCCAGTAAGGATGATGAACTACCCATCCAACCAGGCATCTCTCTAGTGTCCATGGGGAATATTCTTTCCTTGGAGCAAGCATCTGCACCATCTGTCTGGCAATGCCATATGCCATGAAACTTAGAAGCACATCTGAAAGATGAGAAGGAGTTGGAATGATGGGGAAATGAGGGAAAGGAAATCATGGTAGACAAGGAACCACTCCAGCATTCGCCTGCTGACCAGAGAAAATCATGAAAAACCAAAAGTCATAGTGGGTAATCGACGGGAATCGAACCCAGGACCTCCGGAATGCAAGCTTCACACATTACCATGGAACCATCTCACTTGTTTGGGAGTGACATAAAAATCATAGCTTTATTTGGAGGGGGCATGTATAATATTATTTTACATACAGTTCTGCAAAATGTAAAGCAAATTTTAAAAGTACCTAATGCAGAGATGTATTATTTGTAAATGGTAATTGAAGTATATATAATTGTTTTGTATCCACAGAAAAAGAGGTTATACATTTTGGCACTGCTGCATGCTTGTCTAGATTTTTATCATGCTGTCTGTACAGACATGCATGTATCAACTTTTTAATATATTTTCTATGTGCTTAGTTCTCTATGGTAATCACTAAATTGAAGAATGCATCTTAATATAACCTAGTTTAAAATTCCTTCTTGTGAACAAACCATAGTACTTACATGTTTCCTTTCAGGGGCTACAAGTCCTAGAGGTACTCTTCCATTTGAGCCAACAATATTTCTACAGGCTCCATTATTCATGAACAACCTAACTACATTGGCTTCTCTCTGTAAAGGGACATCATTCTTCATAGCTGCACAATGAAGTGGTATATCTCCATTATTGTCTTTCACATTTACCAGTTTTGGAGAAACTCTTAGTAATACTTGTATTAAGCATAGATCACAAGCACCTCTGATTGCAAAGTGCAGTACAGTCTGCCCTTGGAGTCCTGTAATTATAAATATAGAGCTTAAGTAGTATGACAAGAACAAAAACAGGACAAAATTCTGAAATGCTGAAAATTAGCACATAAGTTATTGTATTCATATAAAGCTCATTAATTATTTTATTCTTAAATAAGAATTTTCTAACGGTGTTTCTTAAATAGTTTTGTTTTGCCTTTCATAGTCTACAATACCAACCCAAATTCAAGAGTAAAGTCTATTCAAAGCTCATGTTATATTAGTTCTTATATATTTCACCCGGGTGTAATTTTATTCTTGTTCTTGAGGAAATGGATTCTGCAACACTTGAGCATCTAATGCTAACATAAAATTTGCTTATAGTGCTTGGACAATTATAATTAAAAAACCAGGATCAGGTTTTAATGTGGAAGTTAAATTAACACAAACCATAATATGTATGACTACTGAGTCAATTGAGACATTGCAAAACTCATTTTTTTCTTAAATCTCTAGAACATGTTTCAGAAGCTATTGCTCCCATCCTCAGCTAGGTTTTATGCTTTTCATGGGCATGTATGTGAAGGAGAAATTTCTGGTTTCTCTTTATGAACTTGCTAAAACTATATCACCAGGATTTGAAAATTCTTTGTATGTTGCTTGTACTCGGTGGTACACATTTTTTCCATGTTGTGAATGTTTTATGAATGTAGTGAGGTTGTTGCTATTTTTTAGAAAATGTTACTTTCAAGTTTATATTGTGTTTTTCAAGTCCTAAAATTATTTATATTGCTGTTTTGCCTGTTTGCTTATATTTGATACATCTGGTATTTCTTTCATATGGTTTCTATGGTTATTTTTGTCTTTCCTACAAACTGTAATAATCTGCATTATTTTCCAAAAAATTCATGATTTTTTTCTCCTCTTGAAGATTTCTCCTCTTTGTTGCCTTAATGCATCTTGACTGGAGTCATTCTTAAGCATATAAGATATGTTACTGCTCTTATTTATAACATAATATTCTTTTCTACTTATTGCTCTTTTAACATATGAACTAGGTATCTTAGGAGGAAAAAGCAAACTTCTCAATCTTAGGTAGAACAATCCATGCAGGCCAAGGTCTTCCATACAGCAGCCATATCCTCTGCCTCCATACATACAGGACAGGATGGTTAGAGTGCAGTAATGTTGAATAAGAGGAAGCTGACAAACTTGCAAAGCAAGGATCAACACAGCTGAAACCCAAACCAGAGCCACCTCTAGGCAAACCTAAGTGTTCCATTAGAGTGGCTATAACAAACTGGTGTAAAAAACAACACTCTTTGGCCTGGAAGAGGATTCCAGGAATTCGGCTTGTGAAATTGTTTAATAAAGAACCATACAAACTTCTAACTCATAGACTGTTTAAATGTAGTAAGTCTCAGTTAAAAACAACAGTAACTTTTGCCACTGGGCATGCACCAGTGAGAAAGCACCTACACATAATCGGAAGGTTTCAGGGCAACATAGACTGTAGATTGTGCGGGTCTGAAAATGAAAAAGCCTATCATATATTATGCTCCTGTGAAGCATTAGCATCAAGGAGATAAAAGAGCTTTGGGAACCTTTTTATGGAACCAGAGGACTACTACCGCAGCACATTATTGGGCCTGTGTAATCTGGTGAGGGACACAGAACTAGTGTGAAGGGGTAGCAATCATTACAGGGTTAGCAGAATAAGACTTTAGGCTGCAGTGCAACCGGAGCTTTTGCAGATGAACCCTAGTCCAAAAAAAAAGAAGGAAGGAAGAGGGAAGGGGGAAGGGAGGGAAGGGAGGAAGGGAGAAAGGAAGGAAGGAAGGAAGGAAGTAAATGTGGGATAAGGCATGGTCAGCAGTTGTTTTCCCCCTCCCTGCTTAGGCATTGTTTACAAGATAAGAAATGTTACTTTTCCATTAAATAGCTCCTCAATTTTTGCCCTCGGAACTCATAAGGTTGAGCGTACCATACCATACCTCCAAGCCGGGGAGAAATCCCTATATCTGGCATTAATGGAAATCAAATCTGGGCTCCCTTGAACCACAATCAGCAATGCTATCATAGTGTTCAGTGGACAGTGAAGAATATTTAATGGAAGCTAATGAAATGGTACCATACCACTATGTTAAGCATCCTTTCAAAAATGTTTTTAAGTTACTGCTTGGTTTATGCAAGTTCAGCCTGACAGGCCACTTTGCTATGTACATATAAATTTTTACAAATATTTCTATTTTATCTAATGCAAATACAAGTAAAAATATAATATATTCACATGCTAAAATTCCAAATGTTTTGAACTGTGGTTTACAATAAATTCATCATTTTGTCTATGATGTTAGTTTTATTATTTTCTTCTGTGTAAGAAAGATCCTTAACATTCTCACTGAATTTCTCCAAAACATTTAAGTTTAAGCTACTCACAGATTCAGTAATCAGGAGTAACTAAATCAAATGCAACAGTGCCTTGTGAAAAGTTGTGATATATGGCATCCAAGACTCATCATAAATATTGTTTTGCATTTAGTTACATTCTAGTGAAACAGTTTACACAATTACATTTCAAATTTATTTTATTTTGCTGAGCTATTAAATGACAAGTTGAAACATACATCTAGTAGTAAATCCTGGAATATTGTGCATAGAATATCTTGTGATATATCATCCAGTGAGTGCTATTATTTTAATATTTGACTAATATAACTTAGTATACCAACTAATGCTCTAAGTTAAAGTTCAGCTTTAATTTTGGGGATGCATTCATTAGTAATATTAGCCTGTATTTTAAGAAGTTCAGTGAAACCAGTCATAAATTTACAAATGTTTATCAAAAACTACTACTGCACTTTTCTTGCCACAAATAACTTTGTATTTGGTGTCTTTAAGTGTGGTGATCTGAAGGAAGCATATAATATAATTGGTACCAAATTAACAAGTTTTTTTTTAAAATGTTAACATAGTTAATCTCTGTTTCCTGAACACAAAATGAAAAACAAGTAAACACTGTTTTTCTTCTTTGAAGCATTAAGATAGCTTTAAAAAACTCCAGTCTATACAGGTGGTGAATGAAATGTGTGGAATGATGCTGAAATAAGCCCCAAGGTTCACTGAGTTGAGAGTTATCCAACATTTAACTCATGACTTAAGTGTAAACCACAAAAAACCTTATCTTGACAACTCACCCCAACTAGGTTCAAACTTGGTCTCAGTAGGTTGGAAGGCAGACATGCTTTCCAACCAAGGAAGAAGTGGGCAGAGGTGAAGCAAATATAATTGTATGTATTTAATTGTATTGTATTAGTCTGCAAAGTGTTATTTAAAATGATAACTAAATTACCATCCCCTAGTTATGCATACCTTTTAAAGAAACTGACATGCCTGACATTGCATAAGTAGGTTTTTAAACTTGAATTACAAATGAATTTCATGTACCTCCCCCGCTCTTTATGAAATTATTGTACAATGATCTAAGATTTTTATGGTGAATCCTCCCCCTTACCCTTACAATTGTAATTTTATAAAGGCTCAGCTATTCCTAATAACAGAGGAAAAATCCCCTGCTATTCACATAAAAGGATGTGAAACATTTGCAAAATGTCTGACTTCCTTAGCCTTACCCTGACCGTCTTCCAAGTTCTGAAAATTCTGCATAGGTTACCTATAAGTACCCTTTGGCTGTGGAATAATCATCAGTCAAAATGTTTAAGTAACTTGTTAGATAATTGCAGCAGGTGAAAGTTAACATCTTTGTACCTTCTCTTTGGTCTCATAGATATTTAATAACATAAAAGTTATGCAGTTTTCACATAATAAGAAACCCTTAACATATACAATGAAACAAAGGTGAAGTTGGTGAATATGTAGATTCTGCACTCCCAGGCAACCAAATTAACCCATTTGGAAAAGACACAGTCTAGCACCATCATGGTGGTTAGTTCTCTGTTGTTTTGTTATGTCTTAATTGCTAAATGATCATCCATATTTACTGCATGAAATGAAATATCTGCAGCATTTGTCTTATTTTACATGCATATTTTGTAGAATAACAATAACTGTTTTCTGCTCAATTGAATTCTCAACTAAAAGTCGAACCTTTTTTACAAGCATGTTCTTTTGTAACTCCAATCTGTTTGTATTGAAGTACAAGGACTTTGTAAATCCTTTTTAATCCCTTAGTAATTTATGAAATTTAATGAATTGGTGTTTTATAGCCCCATATCCATCAGAAGGACTTTGGCTTTTAAATGGTGAAAGCATTATCAAAATCAGTTGAGTGGAATTTGGCATGCATGCACGCACGCACACACACACACACACACACACACACACACACACACACACACACACACACACACACACACACACACACACACACACACATACATACATACATACATACATACATACATACATACATACATACATACATACATACATACATACATACATACATACATACATACATACGGTCTCTCTCTCATTTCAGTGAGAGTGCGAGTTTTTAGGTGTCTGTACAAATCAATAGCTCAGTGCAATAGTGTATTAATTAAAATAACCCTTTTTTATTATTGTGATGTGAGCATTCAGTATCAGATATGTTTATAGGTGAATATTGAGATAAATGCTAATCATCATACAGGAAATATTAGGGTACATAATGTGGTAGTACATTTCAAACAATAGCACACTTCTCACCTCAGTGCTGCTAAACTGAATTATGAGGGAAGCACTGCAACAGCAATTAGAATAACACTTTAAGCTTGAAATATATTTTTAGAGAGGTAGGTACAGTCAAAAGCATATACCTATATTAGAAAGCATTAATCCTTTTTAACCCATTCACATCACATGAACGAGCTGTACTCGTATAAGTTAGCAATGGCATTTAAATCGCATGACTAGCACAGCTTATAAGTGTGTACTGGCCAATAAAACTACATACATTTGCATTTTTAACTAACAGGTGGCATTCAAAGTTCCTCTGTCTTTCCATAGAATACTAATGAACAGAAAAACTAATGCTGCTGGTACCATGAGAGCAAATAAAGATATTATGTTGTCTGATATATCCCATAATAAATTGAAATGTTGCAAGTATGAATCATAGTCTGCTATGAATGTGCTGTGTGTGAAATGGAAGGATAACAAAGATGTTTATTTCCTATCGATAAAACACAAAGCTGTTGACATTATGGCAATAGGCAAACTGAGAAGAAGGAAAGGTCAGACATCTAGAGAGGAGGTAAAAAAACCAGTGTTCCCTTGAGTACCAGAAGTGAATAGGTGGTGTCAATTTGTAAGATCAGGTGACAGCTTTGTTTCCTATAATATGAAGCACAGCTAGACATGTGCATATTCAATTGTTTCACTGTGCTTCACAAATACTGCTAAGAAAAAGTCCACTACATGGACTTTAGAACCAATGTCACTCACCTACCAGAGTTCAATGTTAGACGTTGACCTTCACTTCATCGAGACTGCAAGCTAAAACATGTGCCCCTTTTCCAATGCACATTCCACCCACAGACAAGAAAGAAAAGAAAATGGAACAAGATTTGTTGTATGTTGCAGAAGGACGGAAAAAATAGCCAAAGTGCTTGACAACACATAAAGTGTTGCTTGTCCTTCATTTGGAGGACTGTTTTCAGAACTACCACACCCAACAGTCATATTAGACTGTCAAAATCAGTGAGTGAGTGCTTTCAGTATTGTGCATGCAACGTTTCAGGAAATAAATTATATTGGTTGACTTTATATGAATTTTTTACAACACACTCACACAGTTGTATAGGGGTTAATGGGCAAATCTATAATCCTTATTTGAGGGACACTCATACTGCACTCATTTGTCACTCACTCAAGTATGAGTGCCACTTCTTCCTCACTTTGTTAACTAGAGAAATTTACTTGAGTGAGTATGATTTTAGTGTGAGCTGAGTGGCATTTACTGGAAGACCATTAAATAATGATGGACAGACTTCAATAGATCAATAATGTTTGTCTTTTAGAACCAACATTAGATCTGAATGCTAGAGCGAGCTGTAAATTCTGCAGTTGTCGCTTTATTCACTGGATTCATAGTTTTCCACATGGGCTGTTTTGTTCCACGGTTTTCACTTGTGGATTAAAGTTTCCGATGATCATAAGATTTTCTCTGCAGAAATGAATATGTGCTTAACACAATTGTAGAGAAGCACAATGATGTTCTGGAAAATAAGAGGTAGGAATGTATCAGCATTCAAAACAAAAATCCATTTAGAAAATATTGGCAAAATATTTCAATTTGTATGAATTTAACATCAATGAACACATATTTACTTATTATTTACAAACAGAAATCACTAACTGGTGCTTTACTGTGTTCTTCAGTGTTTTATTACTATTTCTTACTATCTCTACCTACTTACACAGCAATCTACATTTAGGCCTAAATTGAGTATGGCAAGGAAAAAGAGAAACATGCATACATTACCATTCTATTTGTATAAATTTAAAAATTTCATAAGGATGTTTTTATGTAAAAATTGTCTAAGTTAATGTAAATCATGACAAATGACAGTGGAAAGTAGACCGATAATCTGCGACTGCATGTAAAGTAAATGTATTAGTATAAATTTAAGACATGGGAGTTTAAAATGCAAAAATTAATGTAATTCATAGGCTTTTGTATGAAGCAAATTGTAAAATTTTTCTGCAAGAATACGGTGGCGAAAGTAAACTTTTGGGGCCTGCAAAAAGACATGTAATGTCGCTCTTGATTGATTTAAAAACTGTTACATTTCTTTAAAATGGTAATCCTAAAGTTTAAGTGGATGGTACCCAGTACTTAGTCAGTTATTAAAATATATATTAAACAGATCCAAACAAGGTATATACATTGACTAGGTGCCTTTATATGTATTTTAAACATTACAGATAGTTTGAGTTGATACTTTAATATGTCTAGCCACATAAGTTATATTGAGTTACATGTACAGAACATTTAAAGAAGCATGCCATCCGATTAGGATTGATAAAGGCTTATAAGATGAGATTGAGTAAATTAAAGGTAAAAAGAAATTCAGAAAATAATAATAAAATTCAAATTGTATCGAAGATTCATAGTAATCAAAATTACATTTAGGTGATGGTGACCTTAATAATGTAAAATAATGGCAAGCAGTTTGTTAGGCCTGCATACAACCCAAAGTGAAACATGCAAAGAGACAGACTCATCTACCAAGAGGATAGTAGAAAACCGGTTGCTATAGTAATATATGACGTAAATGTATGAAACCTGAAGGTGAAGCCAAGCTAGGAACACACTCTTTTGCTGGCCTCCATAGGGCAAAGTCGCATTTGCCAGCACATGAAATATTGTTATGCCAATATCAGGTTAAACATTTATATTTGTTTAATCAGTGAAGTAATACTCTTTATAAAAGTAATACAAAGTGAAAAGTATATTTTTTTGTGAAAGTTGTTCTTTATCTCATGTGAAAAAAAAGGAAAGCGAAATGTGTCCTACAAATCAAAATTTTTTATTCTCTTCTCAGACTACGACCCAAGATACATAGAAATAAGTATATTTTTACAGGAGTCCGAGATTGCTAACTACCGCTGAACTATCCAAAGTGAATCAATGTAGCAAATCTACCAGACACAAGTATGTGCAAACTGCTACGAGTGGCGATGCACGTTATTCCTGCTACAAGTTTTAGGTTACATTATTTGAAGTGGGACCTTCATGAACAGATTATTAAAGTATGAATTTAAATTAAAATCAAGTATATATATTATGTAACTCACCAAATTGATATTGCAACTTTCCAAAGCATTTCTATTTTATTGCCATGGATTTTCACACAGTTTTCTTTAGAATTTGCAGCATGTTTCATTTTCTGTGCTCACACCAGCTGAAGCACTTAAGCTTGCTTCTGTCATTTTGCTCCTTAAGATTTTTATTATTTTGAGATTTGAAAATGACTTTTAGCCAACATCACTGGTAACTTTATGTATCTAAATCACTGCACAGTGAACAGGTATACTACATTGTGAGCGTTTTAAGGTAAGGTCATGAATAACGCATACGCCAAGTACCAAGGTCACTGCAATACAGTGTGCTATGCATAACTGGTCTGAGGCCTTATCTTAAAACACCTGTACTGTACTTGCTAAACAGCTGTTATCAAAAAACATAAATGTTATGTAAGAACAGGATGTTAGGAACACATTCTGGATACACTTCACACTTCTGTAATTGCAATAGTAAATGCAACAACAAATGCTGAATCTGAGCAAAGACACTGAGAGCATTATTATGTACTAATAATGTTCACTGTTTTTCCACCACAACAAACAATATCATTTCAAATGTCATCCACCTGTATTTGCATCATACCCAGACAAGTTATAGTGACAATGAGTTCATCTTTGCGCTTTGCTTTTTAGTAAACACTCATTATAAACATACACAATTATGAATTCTTCTCAAATAATGTATCTATGTTAGAAATAGGAGCTCTGTATTAGCTGCCTGAAACCTGTAATCACTGGCATAAACCCCCACCCCCACATTGCAAAGTCTGTCAGGCTTCACCACTTACATATAACCTCCAAATTCTAAATTAGCAATTACACAAAATGGCATTTACATTCATACTTGTAGGCATAAGACTTACATGTTTGAATAATGCTACTGACATGTTTCATAGTGTTTCTGAGCCCTTTTTTGTGGTTACAAATCCTCAAAAAGTGCTTTTAGTGAATCTTAAGTCTATACCAGACTTCATTAGAAAAGTACTCAAATCTCGCTACTTTCACTCATTTTCCATTCAGTTTTCAGTTCAGAATCTGATATTGGCACACAAGTGAGATTTGAGAAAGATTGTCCCTCAAGTAAGGACTATGGGTTTGGCCCTAAGTCAGACTTCTGAGGTAACCACGAGGATATTTAAATAAGATGCCAGTGGGTTAATCCTTCTTCTGAAAAAATTGGTTTTCTAACTTGTAGCAATATCAAACTGAACCATCAGAATAAAGTTTCAATTGCTTATTTGTTCATGCTTTTAAAAATTCTGTAACTCCTGAATATCTGCAGTTGATCACTTTACTCATCCTAACGATTCCTCATGCTTGTTAGGAGCAAATGCTAAATTGTAGCTTGATTATTGGATATACATGCTTTGAAAAGAACACATGTATGCAATTTAGCTAGAGGAATCTCTGAAACATTCAGAGGTTTGTCTGTAGAAAATCTTTCAAAATAGTAGTAGTTTGGCAAGATTCAACTATCTGATATAGTTGTCATATACCAGGAGCTAAAATGCTTAGATTTTACAAAGCAGCATTCAATACAGCTGATAGCTGAAAAGAGCCATGAAATAATGGACAGCCAAGAAATACTGAAAGGATGGAAGTAACAGTTATGTGAGACAGGGAATCTGAAGATAATTTGGCTGTAGATGATGAAAGAAATCATTCAGGGGATGAGGAAGGTTTTTCAATTTTCAAGGAAGAAATGGAGCCAAGACATAAGCAAATGGAAAGCACAGGACCTGATAAATCCACATTAGGCTGGTTCAGTATTTGGGTGAAGGAAACAAGAAAATTCTTTCTTTGTTCAATGACAAAACATTACAACAGTGAAAGCTCTGAGAACTTCTGGAAGACATCGATGCTGTGTTTACAAAATAAAAATAATGCTAAGAAATGCAATGATTTCAGAACTGTTCTTTCATTTAGCAAAGATGATAGTACTCACTTCACATCTACATTCTTAGATGGAAGATTAATTAGGCACCAGAACAATGGTATAGTTCCATTAAGGGAAAGACACAAGGATGTAATTGGACTGCTATGAACAATTGATGAACATTAGTTGGAGAAGGATGCATATGCAGTATTTATGGCTTTTTGTTTTTAATAGTGTTTAATGCCTGTTCTTACTACATACAGTACCACAGACGCTTGACCTGGTACATGAAATGACATGATATATTTTAGGAAAGGAATTTTGCAAAGGTAACATTCCACACCTAAGTTTAAGTAACCTCTCCAACATTTGCCAATTATGAGGACTGAGGAAAACCTGAAAAAAAACTCATCAGGGAGGAAGTTCATTGCAGCATTTGAACCATGGACTTCCATTTCATTGTCTGTATTGTAACAACTATGGCTACCTGTGTCTGCATTTATGGCTCTGGAAAATGTATTTCACAAAGGAGATTGGAGGAAATGTACGGCAGATTATGAGTAAAATTGGTGTAGATTGGAGAGTAAAAGAGTCCTAAATACTCTCCATATGAAGCATCTAATGAGACTCAGGATAAGAGAAGATGTCAAAAGGAAGAAGAAGAGGGAGAGGCACATAACAAGGATGCCCCTTATCTCCCACCCTAACAACTATTTGGAGATATTAGTAAAGAATTGTTCCCAGAATAAGGGAGGAATGGTACTAGGAGAAAGGAGAAAAAATTACATTAGTAGGATAATAAGGTATATAATCCCCTGACTTGGCCTTATGACAGTACAAGAAATTGGTTCATTCCTGCCTACTGGACCACAGACACACATGGGCTGTTGGTTAACCTGTTGTCACCTTATTTAAATACCCTCATGGCTACCTCAGAAATCTGATTTAGATCCCTGTACAGCTAAGCAAGTGTGCTGTGAGGTTTAAAAATTCATATAAAATTGACCAATATAATTTCTTTCCTGAAATTTTGCATGCAAGCATTGACTCAGCAATTTAGATGGCCTAACATGATTGTTGGATATGATAGATCTCAAAACAGTTCTCCAAATGCAGGGCAACATAACACTTTTTGCATTGTTAGACATTTTGGCTATTTTTCCCCCTGCTGAGCACAATACACATCTTTTTGTTCCATTTGTTTTTCTTTCTTTCCTATGGGTGGAATGTGCAATGGAAAAGAGGTGCATGTTTTAGCTTGCAATCTCAATGGGGTATCCCCATTCAGACTGTTATTCCCTCTAACATTGAACCCTGATAGTGTTACACCTGAAGCAGCTGATGAGTGACTTTGGTTCTAAAGTCCATATAGTGGTATCTTTCTCAGCAGCCATTTGTGAAACACAATTATATAATGTAATATGCACATGTCTAGCTGTGTGCACATTTAGCCATTATAGGAAACAAAGTTGTCATCTGATTTTACAAATTGATGCCTCCCATTTGCTTCTGGTAATCAAGGGCACATTTTGGCTTCTTTACCTTCTCTCTGAGTGACCTTTCCTTCTCGACTTGCCTGTTGCTGTAATATCAGCAGCTTCCTGTTTCATTGATATGAAATAAAAATCTTTCTTATCCTATTCCTCACACAGCACATTCATGCAGACCATGATTCACACTTGCCATGTATCACTGTATTAGAATTAGAAATCAAATTTGTATGCAAATGCATATTTAGTTTGCTTCCACTTGTGATATGGAATTAAGTTTTGCAGCATGTTTAATGTTATTCTGTGCTCGTGTGTAAAGCTTTATAGTGCATATAATTGATATTTATGATGATGTTGCATGTTTCATAATATTTCCATGCATCAAGCATATAATACATGTATTTTTAAGTTTTTAATTTTAGAATTGACATTTAAACACAGTGACAAAATAATCAAGTCCCTGCTTCTATGGAGACACCCTATAATTTCTCAAGGTTCAGAGTAAACTTGAGAGTGCTCTTTTAAAGTATGCAGGAAAATTAAGCTGTGAATTGTGCAGTGTTTGAGAGAGAAATCCTGACATTAAAGTTTTATGTTCTGGATAAATATCTTCAAGTTAAAAACATGCTGCTTACTGAAAAAATTTCCCCAGAGTTTCAAATTTTTCCCAATATCCTTTTCAGCATGCAAACTTGTGTTACCGATAAATGTCATAAACTTAAACCTGAGCATTTGGAGAATATTATCATTCTATACTGGAAATCAAACTAAATGACCAGATTGATGTCTAAGGAAGAGTAAGCTTGATGTTAACAGTTTTAGTGTACAATAAGCGTGCATTTCAGAAATTATAGAGCATATTTTATTGATTTTGACAACATAAATGTATGCCTATTATAGATATTTTAGTGCATATAAATCTGATGTCTAATTATGAGATGTATCTGGCGACATATCCTTCTTATTTGCTCTTATGGCACCAACAGCATTAGCTGTTCTCTTCATTAGTCTTCTAAAGAGATATAGAGATCCTTTGAATGCCACCTGCTTATTAAAATTGCAAATATATGTAGTTTTGTTGGCCAGCAGACACTTGGAAGCTGTCCTCATCATGTAATTTAAATGCCATTACTAACGTATGTGAGTGTACCTCATCACATGATGTGAATGGGTTAATCTGAATGCACTGCATTTCACTCCATCAGCCCTGAAAATCACAAGTCTAAGTATAAGATTTGCTTATGATATGGCACTACTGTCAGGGGAGGAAATATTATACAGAAAAATGATAATGGAGCTAAATGACAATGTTCAGGAGTATTGTTACCATAATAGCCTAATTTGCAAATCTGAGAAGAGGTGGTGCAGTATGTAGACAGCTTTGAGTACTTGGAAAGTACCATAAGTAGTAATATGAGGTGTTAACTGAAAGTCTGAGGATAGCAATTGTAAAGGCAGCTTTACATAGTGAACCCTTAAAGAAAGAACTAAGGAAGAGGCTAGTGAAGTGTACCATTGTATAGGGTGGGAACTTTGACATTATAATGAACTGAGGAGAAGCTATTGGAACCATTTGAAATAAGGAGGGGAATGGATGTGTGACAGGGCAGCAAAAATAAGCAGTTGAAGCTACTTAAAAAAGAGTGGATGGGAGAAGATCACAGCTGAAGCTAATCAGGAAGAGGAAAAGCATTTGGCTGACTATCTAAAAGGTTCAAAATTGAGAAAGAAAAACTCTAAACTTTCAGAACATACTTATAACACAAAATCATGATAGTTTGGTTAATCACTGTGGTTTATAAACATCACTGAAATACTTAGGAATATTTGGTTTTAATCCTAACACACTATCACATTCAGCCAGTACAAAGGTCTAACACAAATTCCAAAGGTTAACCCAGTTCTGTAGCATTAGCAGCAAGCTCTGCATATCTGTGTGTTTTATGGCAAGAAACTGTTGATTTGCTTCCATAGGGGTGACAGAATAGTAATCAGTTCAGAATGATAATTGATGATTTAATTGGGAAACGTGAATCTTGTTCTGAAATCACTGTGCATAATGTTGATTACTTCCTTTGATACAAATCAAGATGAATTATGGCTTCATTTTCATTAAACAAACTGCTTATATAAAGAGGCTTCTTGAGGGATTTGGGATGATGACTGCTAAACCTGTAAACCTGTTAATTAAACCAGGATATATATCTCAAGTGATTCTTCCATCATTCAGCATTATAAGGAAATGGTGGGACACTTGTTGTATTTGGCAATGACAACCAGATGCTAATTTACTGTATGCCATTGACATTGCTGCAAGAATGCAAAACAAGCTTACATAGGCTTACATCAATTTGGTTAGATGAATTTTCAGATATTTGAAGCAAACTCAGAAGGAATAGCATTTGACATGACAAATAATTGTACTATTGAATCTTTTAGTGATATGATTTTGCTGGAGATAAGTTGACACTGATATTCAAATAGCAGCACCATCATAAAAAGTTTTTGGGGACCCATGATTTAGGAGAGCCAACTGCAGAGGGATGTTTCGCAGTCATCCATGGAAGCTGAATATGTGACAGCAAGTAAAGCGTGTAATTGCTTAGTGTGGCTGAACTGACTTCCAAAGGAGATTGGTGCTGCAAATGAATATTTTGTCCTGACACACTACATAAATTGATCAAGA
Source organism: Deroplatys truncata (assembly GCA_030765065.1). Lineage (NCBI taxonomy): Eukaryota > Metazoa > Arthropoda > Insecta > Mantodea > Mantidae > Deroplatys > Deroplatys truncata. The sequence continues at coordinate 168,741,855 of CM060990.1, forward strand.
ACCTACAATGAAGTTGAACAAGGATACTACATTTCATTATGGTTCTACGCATATTGAAACCAGATATAAAATATTTATGTTTGCCTCGGCTGCGTCAGTATTTTTGTTAGAGACATGGAAGTCTTGGCAGGGCGTGATGCGACAAGAATGTAGGCTTACACAGATTTTAAGTTTTAATTCACTCCTTTTTATTAATCCTTGACACAAATTAAATAGCGTTTTAATATTATTTTTTTCAGTAGTTTACCTAATGTGTTAAGTAGGCTGATTGGTCGATAGTTGTTGGAATTGGAGAGGTTTTTCTGCTTTTTGGGATGTGATGTGCGTAAGCAGTTTTCCATATTTCAGGGAACAGCCCTTGTGTTAATGCGAAGTTGCAAATTTTCGCTAGTATTTGTATCGTGTATTCAGGTAGGTGTTTGAGTGCGGCATTGAATATTTTGTCAGGCTCCGGGAATTTTCTTTCAGGTAAATGTTTGATTAGCCATTTGATTTCAGATGGGCAGGTTTTACGAACCAGATTGTGCGCCTGACGTTCATGAAGGTCGTGCGTTTACATCTCTGTATCCGCAGTAACACAAGGATACAGACAAGTGGGAACTTCGTTTGAAGTCAATGTGACTTGAAGAGCGTCGGCCAGTGTGTCAGCTTATTCTTCGTCTATAGTTGCTATCGGTTGGTTGTGGTGTAGCGGGGGTTAATGCGTATTTTATCTCTCATCAAGCATCTCGCTATGCGCAGACTGATTGTTTCCTTGATTTAGATTGTTTAACGTGATTTTCCATTGTTGCGCTGTGTAATTCCAGATTCTCTGCCTAATTTCGAGTTCTTCTATGTGACGGTTTGCTGCCATTTTCGTGTAGCTCGATTTCGCTCCGCTGCTAGCGCTTTGAGGTCCGCTGGGAGTTTCATATCATATGATTCGGTACGTGTACGGTACTGCCGTAATGGTTGCCAACTTGATTGCATCTACAAGCTGGTTGCGGCCGTATCAAGGTCTGCTTGGGAGTTAATTTGCTCCTGGATGAGGTTTTCGCTGACCGTTCGAAAGTTTTCCAGTTTGCTTTTATATAATTATGCCTCGGTAGTGGCTGTGTTAGTATTATCGGGCTCCCTAATGAGATGACTAATGGGAGATGGTCAAAAGATAGTTCGTTTTTCAACTTGTAAGGCGATTCGTTGGTTTATATGCCTGGTGACTGTTATGTCCAGGATGTCTGTGTTTTGATTTCTAGAGAAGGGGATGTAAGTGGTTTCGTTGAGAGTATGAATTAAGTAGTCGGAATTGTTTTCGTGTTGAAGTAGTGCAGTTCTGCCTGCATTGATGTACCTGTAGTTCCAAATTTGGTGTTTGGCATTGAAGTCTCCTAATGTTAGTACTCTGTGGTTTATTTGGAGGACTTGGAAAATTTCCCGTGTGTTTAAGGACCCTGGTGGGTTGTACGCCGTTATCACTAAAGTTCGATAATTTTCAATTGTGATGAATACGCCGATTGCTTCAAGTGTCCCGAATTCTGGGAGAAGTGCTATGTCATGTGCAACATTTTGTTTTATTACTAATGGCTGTACCTTCGCCGCGGTTGTTTCGATCCTTCCTTTGTGAAATGCACCCCGGTATGTTAAATATAATGTCACAACTTATATGTGTTTCTGTAATGAGTGCTACATGTATGTTGTTTGAATTGAGAAAGTATGTTAGTTCTGTCTTTGGTTTATGTAAGACGCTAGCATTCCAAGTCAGTATTTTGAGGATGGGTTTAAGGGTGATTGAGGAAGTCAGGAGAGGTAACAAGTTGGAGGATGTCGGCATAGGTGCTGAGGATGGAGCGGGTCTCTAAGGCCTCGCAATAAGATGACGGGTCACGTAGGTGCAAGTCTCCTTAAATCTTCATCGCTTAATCCATGGAGCAATACGTCCTGGTACATCTCCCTCTGGCAGGTTCTCCTAGGGTCTACGTTGGTCCTCGGGGGCTCGGGTCGTCATGAGTCCCTCCCATCCCTAGGTGGCTGGGTCTGCTCCTTCCAGCAAACTTCCTCTTGGGAGGGGGACATTGCAGGCGGCCGACTCATGAGGCCCAATGCAATTCGAGCACATCACGGCCAATACCGTACACCTTGCTGCCACATACCGCAGTTGCTGGCATCCGTTACACTGTACCAGGATGAGAGAGCGGGGTGGGGCTCTATCTTCACTCGAAAGTAAAGGACCAACTCTAACCTCCGCAGCCTGTTCAGGTCGTCAATGGCCACGACCACTAGGTATATAGGGAGAGGTGTCCTGGTTCTGCTGAAGCGTCTAACTTGGACCACGCGAAGCGCCGACAGGTGCGCCATCGTCAGCTTCTTCTTCACAGCTTCCTCGGCCCCGTCGTACAGGACGTTCTTCACGACCGCTCTGAAAGTCTGGTTCTGCGCAGGCGCCATCAGCTGGAAGCCGACCTGTCGCTCCCGAAGGAACATGATTAAGCGCCCGTAGTCGGCGACATGACTGGTTCGCGCCAAGAAGTCGTGAGACACCGGGGCCCTTGAAATCACGTAACCCTCGTTAGGGCAGTCAGTACAAAGTCCTCCATCAACCCGCATCCTCCATCAATCATCACAGAGAAGCAAAAAAATCACGGGTGTTGTAACGGTTGCAGAACGACTTTGAGGGCATCAGCATAGAACTGAGGGGGGTTGGCAGGGATTGGGATCGTGTGAGGTCTGAAAGAGGGGCTAGATTGGGGGATGAGGGGTGTGGAAGTAGGATTACGAGGAGGAGGTGAAGAGGGATTGAGGTTCAGTTGAGATGCGGGCCATAGGAGGGGAAGAAGGGGAGGGAAGAGAGCGGAAGGGGTAGGAACGGGTGAGAACTGAGGAAGCAGGAGAATAGCGGGATCGAGGGAGAGGGTGTTGAGGCTAAGAGAGGAAGGTAAACGATTCAGCTGTGGCGTTGCGGTTGGATCGCTTATCATCCGGACTTCAGCTGGGATGCGGGAGGTAGGACTGGAGTTGGGGTTGAGGGTGCGGGAGAGGGAGTAGAGAAGGAGGTGGAGGGCCTGGAATTGGATTTCTTGGAAGGTTTGGCGCAGTCCAGGTACTTATGTTGGCCGTACACCTGGTCCACGCATCTCCGAAGGTAACAGACTTCTCCTTGGACTTAGCTATTTGGACAGGATCAGGAAAAGGATCAGATTGATGATTTGACGATGTGTTTAAGTCTAGTAACTAAATCTAGGTTGAAAGTGTGAGGAAGAAGAAGATAAAAATCTCATACGTGGGGTCGTAACGGGGAGCTTAAAACTAGATTTAAAGAGAAAAATAGAGAAAATGAGACAAAAAGAACGGTTAGTGGGCGCTAAAACGCTCGAAGAACAGAAATCCTGCCCGAATGAGCCTAGATTCCAGTCAGGAGACTATTGGCAGCCGTCGCGTTTCTCTACGCAGTTAAGCTGTTACAGTGCCGGCACTCGTGGAGTGGTAGCGGTAGAACCGCTGGCTGATTCGCCGCTAAGCCGCTCCTCGGACTGCTTCACCGTTCTTCCGACCACTTCTGATGCTCTCACTGTGTAGATCCACCCGCGGTCTTGCTGTCACATATTCAGCTTCCATGGATGACTGCGAAACATCCCTCTGCAGTTGGCTCTCCTAAATCATGGGTCCCCAAAAACTTTTTATGATGGTGCTGCTATTTGAATATCAGTGTCAACTTATCTCCAGCAAAATCATATCACTAAAAGATTCAATAGTACAATTATTTGTCATGTCAAATGCTATTCCTTCTGAGTTTGCTTCAAATATCTGAAAATTCATCTAACCAAATTGATGTAAGCCTATGTAAGCTTGTTTTGCATTCTTGCAGCAATGTCAATGGCATACAGTAAATTAGCATCTGGTTGTCATTGCCAAATACAACAAGTGTCCCACCATTTCCTTATAATGCTGAATGATGGAAGAATCACTTGAGATATATATCCTGGTTTAATTAACAGGTTTACAGGTTTAGCAGTCATCATCCCAAATCCCTCAAGAAGCCTCTTTATATAAGCAGTTTGTTTAATGAAAATGAAGCCATAATTCATCTTGATTTGTATCAAAGGAAGTAATCAACATTATGCACAGTGATTTCAGAACAAGATTCACGTTTCCCAATTAAATCATCAATTATCATTCTGAACTGATTACTATTCTGTCACCCCTATGGAAGCAAATCAACAGTTTCTTGCCATAAAACACACAGATATGCAGAGCTTGCTGCTAATGCTACAGAACTGGGTTAACCTTTGGAATTTGTGTTAGACCTTTGTACTGGCTGAATGTGATAGTGTGTTAGGATTAAAACCAAATATTCCTAAGTATTTCAGTGATGTTTATAAACCACAGTGATTAACCAAACTATCATGATTTTGTGTTATAAGTATGTTCTGAAAGTTTAGAGTTTTTCTTTCTCAATTTTGAACCTTTTAGATAGTCAGCCAAATGCTTTTCCTCTTCCTGATTAGCTTCAGCTGTGATCTTCTCCCATCCACTCTTTTTTAAGTAGCTTCAACTGCTTATTTTTGCTGCCCTGTCACACATCCATTCCCCTCCTTATTTCAAATGGTTCCAATAGCTTCTCCTCAGTTCATTATAATGTCAAAGTTCCCACCCTATACAATGGTACACTTCACTAGCCTCTTCCTTAGTTCTTTCTTTAAGGGTTCACTATGTAAAGCTGCCTTTACAATTGCTATCCTCAGACTTTCAGTTAACACCTCATATTACTACTTATGGTACTTTCCAAGTACTCAAAGCTGTCTACATACTGCACCACCTCTTCTCAGATTTGCAAATTAGGCTATTATGGTAACAATACTCCTGAACATTGTCATTTAGCTCCATTATCATTTTTCTGTATAATATTTCCTCCCCTGACAGTAGTGCCATATCATAAGCAAATCTTATACTTAGACTTGTGATTTTCAGGGCTGATGGAGTGAAATGCAGTGCATTCAGATTAACCCATTCACATCATGTGATGAGGTACACTCACATACGTTAGTAATGGCATTTAAATTACATGATGAGGACAGCTTCCAAGTGTCTGCTGGCCAACAAAACTACATATATTTGCAATTTTAATAAGCAGGTGGCATTCAAAGGATCTCTATATCTCTTTAGAAGACTAATGAAGAGAACAGCTAATGCTGTTGGTGCCATAAGAGCAAATAAGAAGGATATGTCGCCAGATACATCTCATAATTAGACATCAGATTTATATGCACTAAAATATCTATAATAGGCATACATTTATGTTGTCAAAATCAATAAAATATGCTCTATAATTTCTGAAATGCACGCTTATTGTACACTAAAACTGTTAACATCAAGCTTACTCTTCCTTAGACATCAATCTGGTCATTTAGTTTGATTTCCAGTATAGAATGATAATATTCTCCAAATGCTCAGGTTTAAGTTTATGACATTTATCGGTAACACAAGTTTGCATGCTGAAAAGGATATTGGGAAAAATTTGAAACTCTGGGGAAATTTTTTCAGTAAGCAGCATGTTTTTAACTTGAAGATATTTATCCAGAACATAAAACTTTAATGTCAGGATTTCTCTCTCAAACACTGCACAATTCACAGCTTAATTTTCCTGCATACTTTAAAAGAGCACTCTCAAGTTTACTCTGAACCTTGAGAAATTATAGGGTGTCTCCATAGAAGCAGGGACTTGATTATTTTGTCACTGTGTTTAAATGTCAATTCTAAAATTAAAAACTTAAAAATACATGTATTATATGCTTGATGCATGGAAATATTATGAAACATGCAACATCATCATAAATATCAATTATATGCACTATAAAGCTTTACACACGAGCACAGAATAACATTAAACATGCTGCAAAACTTAATTCCATATCACAAGTGGAAGCAAACTAAATATGCATTTGCATACAAATTTGATTTCTAATTCTAATACAGTGATACATGGCAAGTGTGAATCATGGTCTGCATGAATGTGCTGTGTGAGGAATAGGATAAGAAAGATTTTTATTTCATATCAATGAAACAGGAAGCTGCTGATATTACAGCAACAGGCAAGTCGAGAAGGAAAGGTCACTCAGAGAGAAGGTAAAGAAGCCAAAATGTGCCCTTGATTACCAGAAGCAAATGGGAGGCATCAATTTGTAAAATCAGATGGCAACTTTGTTTCCTATAATGGCTAAATGTGCACACAGCTAGACATGTGCATATTACATTATATAATTGTGTTTCACAAATGGCTGCTGAGAAAGATACCACTATATGGACTTTAGAACCAAAGTCACTCATCAGCTGCTTCAGGTGTAACACTATCAGGGTTCAATGTTAGAGGGAATAACAGTCTGAATGGGGATACCCCATTGAGATTGCAAGCTAAAACATGCACCTCTTTTCCATTGCACATTCCACCCATAGGAAAGAAAGAAAAACAAATGGAACAAAAAGATGTGTATTGTGCTCAGCAGGGGGAAAAATAGCCAAAATGTCTAACAATGCAAAAAGTGTTATGTTGCCCTGCATTTGGAGAACTGTTTTGAGATCTATCATATCCAACAATCATGTTAGGCCATCTAAATTGCTGAGTCAATGCTTGCATGCAAAATTTCAGGAAAGAAATTATATTGGTCAATTTTATATGAATTTTTAAACCTCACAGCACACTTGCTTAGCTGTACAGGGATCTAAATCAGATTTCTGAGGTAGCCATGAGGGTATTTAAATAAGGTGACAACAGGTTAACCAACAGCCCATGTGTGTCTGTGGTCCAGTAGGCAGGAATGAACCAATTTCTTGTACTGTCATAAGGCCAAGTCAGGGGATTATATACCTTATTATCCTACTAATGTAATTTTTTCTCCTTTCTCCTAGTACCATTCCTCCCTTATTCTGGGAACAATTCTTTACTAATATCTCCAAATAGTTGTTAGGGTGGGAGATAAGGGGCATCCTTGTTATGTGCCTCTCCCTCTTCTTCTTCCTTTTGACATCTTCTCTTATCCTGAGTCTCATTAGATGCTTCATATGGAGAGTATTTAGGACTCTTTTACTCTCCAATCTACACCAATTTTACTCATAATCTGCCGTACATTTCCTCCAATCTCCTTTGTGAAATACATTTTCCAGAGCCATAAATGCAGACACAGGTAGCCATAGTTGTTACAATACAGACAATGAAATGGAAGTCCATGGTTCAAATGCTGCAATGAACTTCCTCCCTGATGAGTTTTTTTTCAGGTTTTCCTCAGTCCTCATAATTGGCAAATGTTGGAGAGGTTACTTAAACTTAGGTGTGGAATGTTACCTTTGCAAAATTCCTTTCCTAAAATATATCATGTCATTTCATGTACCAGGTCAAGCGTCTGTGGTACTGTATGTAGTAAGAACAGGCATTAAACACTATTAAAAACAAAAAGCCATAAATACTGCATATGCATCCTTCTCCAACTAATGTTCATCAATTGTTCATAGCAGTCCAATTACATCCTTGTGTCTTTCCCTTAATGGAACTATACCATTGTTCTGGTGCCTAATTAATCTTCCATCTAAGAATGTAGATGTGAAGTGAGTACTATCATCTTTGCTAAATGAAAGAACAGTTCTGAAATCATTGCATTTCTTAGCATTATTTTTATTTTGTAAACACAGCATCGATGTCTTCCAGAAGTTCTCAGAGCTTTCACTGTTGTAATGTTTTGTCATTGAACAAAGAAAGAATTTTCTTGTTTCCTTCACCCAAATACTGAACCAGCCTAATGTGGATTTATCAGGTCCTGTGCTTTCCATTTGCTTATGTCTTGGCTCCATTTCTTCCTTGAAAATTGAAAAACCTTCCTCATCCCCTGAATGATTTCTTTCATCATCTACAGCCAAATTATCTTCAGATTCCCTGTCTCACATAACTGTTACTTCCATCCTTTCAGTATTTCTTGGCTGTCCATTATTTCATGGCTCTTTTCAGCTATCAGCTGTATTGAATGCTGCTTTGTAAAATCCAAGCATTTTAGCTCCTGGTATATGACAACTATATCAGATAGTTGAATCTTGCCAAACTACTACTATTTTGAAAGATTTTCTACAGACAAACCTCTGAATGTTTCAGAGATTCCTCTAGCTAAATTGCATACATTTGTTCTTTTCAAAGCATGTATATCCAATAATCAAGCTACAATTTAGCATTTGCTCCTAACAAGCATGAGGAATCGTTAGGATGAGTAAAATACTTCTTCTGGGGTCCAAGATAAGGAATTAGGTTCTTTGTAGACGACTCTTTAGGCTTCAGCAACTCGGGTAAGAAAGGGAGATCGTTATGTTGGTCGTCTAGCCCTGTAAGATAATCATGTCGACTTCTAATATATATCTATGAGGATGATCTTGTAGTGTTTCTAGATGAAATCTTGAGAAGCCCACTCAAATCCAACATAAGAGAGGGCATGGCTCATTCCCCAACCGTATTAGTTAATGGCGTCCTCATATGTGATAAATTGAAATGGTTTCTTGGGATCAAACTTCTCCATGTAAATGTTGTTTGCTTCGACGTATCGGAAGGAAACCTAAGATAATTTTGTACTAAGTTACCAGAAATACCTGTGACACTACTTGAATTACTCACTAAATTACCTCCGAAATACCGGTGCTAATATCTGAATTAGTCACTAGATTATCCCAAAATACCAGTGTTAACACCAGTATTACTTACTGAATTACCTTAAATACTTGTGATAGTGCCTGAATTATCCAATAAATTACCTCAAAATACCAGTTTTAGTATCAGAATTACCTCTAAAATTACCCCAAAATACCTGTAACAATAGCTGAATCACCTAATAAATTATACCATAACACCTATACCATATTATCTACATTACCCATGGAATTCCACTACCTGTGTTTCAAAATATCTAAAAGCCTGTTCCAATAACTAAACCATAGCCTAAAATATCCTTAAAGAGCCTGAAACAGTCAAACCAGAATCCCTGAAAATGACTGTGGAAGTAGCAAAATACTCTAAAACAACAACATAAAGTTTATGGAAATGTTCTAAGCCCGCACCAATGGCATGAAAATACTTGCGCCAGATCTAAAAACCCTTCAGAATATCTCAAAATGTTCGAAAAAACTGTACCAATACCACGAAAATACCTAGTACAGTTTTGGAAACACCTTTGAAGCACCTGAAATTCTCTTACCCGTGTACCACAATGCCCTGAAGTACCTGTGTTCATACCTGATTCATAGTCTAAAATACTTTATAAGAGTTTCAAATACTCCTAGCAGAACCCTCGAAAATACATACGTAAGTGTTGAAATACTTTAAAACAATATAAAATACATTCAAAATTTACTGATAAAGTCACGATAACCTGTACCACTACCACGCTCCAGGTTCCAAAACATTATTAAAATAGCTGAATTAGTTCTGCAAGTATTCCAAAATGTCATAAAAGCCTGTAAAATTATGCTAAATGCCTACTCTACCGCTCCAATTGCCTTCAAAATACCTGCAAATACGCTAAAGTTTTCCAAAAATGGCCAAAGTGTCTCTCCAAAATAGCTATAGCTACACCAGTGTTCTAAATACCTCCTAAAGCTATTCCATCCTCCTAGAAAACGTGCCTAAATGCCTTCAATCCCTGCCTTCCCTAGCATCTCTCCCCGCATTCCCTATCTCTCCCATACAATCGCATTTTCTAGTCCTCAACTCTCTGCTAGCCTAGCATCTCTCCTCGTTTTCCCTATGTCTTCCCATATAAACGCAATTTATATGCGCCCGATCTGTCTTGTACATCATACTCCCATACTTATATGTATTTAATTATTCACAGGGCTTTTTGTGATATGCGAGGATTAACAAGGCTTAGAGCAAGGAAAAAGACGGAACCGTAATAATGGAACGGCTCCTGTAGGGACCGGTCGAGTTATACAGCTTCAAAGCTACAGGATAACAAATCTGCAACAGCGCGATTGTTCGAGTATTTTTATAGCATTTCAAAAAGTAGTGGTCCTATTGCAGAGAGTACGTTTGCTATAATACAACAGTTTCAAGCGTATACACAATGTAACAAAAATGTACGGCACAAATTGCAGGACACATTCCTCACACGTAGACGAAGAAATTGTATTATGTGAACATTGGTCTGGAAACGCTTTGTTCCCATCTTACAACTCATTTTCTCCAACTCATTAATCATGGGAAACACACACAAACAGAACGTTAGAATCATGGGTAACATGCACTATTGGTTACGTCTGGTTACGTTGATATTATCGTAGGTGCACTGCCAGTGTTTTGTTTTACATGTTCCTGTTGCCATGCGAATTACGACATTGCTTGTTTAAGGTAACATCAACTGTTCCAGTGAGTAGTTCGACCTTGGTAAGCACGCGGGTTACTACGTACTAGTAGAGTAGATCACAGTCTTGGCTCGTGCAATGGTAGTGTACACAATTGCAGAGATGGCAGATGCCCATTTGATGTATGGATAAGCAGGCGGCAATGGCACTTACGCTCAACGTTTGTACCGGGAGAGATTTCCAGGACGAAGGTGCCCCGACAGGAAAACGTTGGAAGCCATTGATCATCGTCTTAGGGAACATGGGGCATTTCAGCCTGATACTCGCGACCGGGGGAGGCCTAGAAGGACGAGGATACCGCAGCGGGAGGCGGCTATTTTCTGAGGCAGTTGACGACGACCGCAGTGTCAGTACAATACAAGTAGCTGTAACAATGAATGTTGATCACATGACTGTCTGGCGAGTGTTGCACGAGGTCCGGCTGTAACCATACCATTTACAGCGTGTGCAGGCACTATCAGCAGCTGATTTTCCTGCACGGATTCGCTTCTGCGAATGGTTTGTGCAACACAGTGTCAATCTTAATTTTAGTGCAACGGTGCTGTTCGCAGATGAAGCGTCGTTTAAACGAGATCAGATTGTAAATTATCACAATCCGCATGTATGGGCTGATGTCAATCCTCACGCAACTATTGAAGCAGTCATTCAAAAGACTTTCTGTCAATGTTTGGGCCCGGATTGTTGGTGACTGGTAGGGCCTCCCATTCTTCCACCCGGGCTCAAGGGACAAAGTGACCATAATTTCGTAGAGAATGTTCTACCTAATCTGTTAGCAGATGTACCTTTAGTTGTGGGACAAAACATGTACTTCATGCACGATGGAGCACCTCCTCATTTTAGTGTTAATGTTCGTCGGCTTCTAAATAACAGATTCGGTGACAGATGGATAGGTAGAGGTGGATCAATTGCCTGGCCTCCACGCTCCTCGAACCTAAACACAATGGACTTTTTGTGGGGGCATCTGAAAGTTCATTGTATCGAACCCCAGTACCAGATGTTCAGAGTCTCTGTGCCCGTATTAAGGAAGGCTGCAAAACCGTATGCAACACTCCAGGGATACATCAGCGCATCCGGGATTCACTACGACGTTGGGTTGATGCATGTATCAGCGCTCACGGATGGCATATTGAACATCTGTGAGAAAGAGTTGCATGTGATATGCTGGCACGTTCTATTCTTCTGTGACTCCCATGATTAATGAATTGGAGAAAATGAGTTGTAACATGGTAATAAAGCGTTTCCAGACCTATGCTCATATAACACAATATCTTCGTCTACGTATGAGGAAGGTGTCCTGCAATTTGTGCCGTACATTTTTGTTACTTCCTGTATACGATGCGATACCTTGGAACCGTCCCTGTTTCTAAGTTTTAATAGCAATCTTCCAGACCATGACAAATCTTTCTAACAATCACTGTGAATGATGCTGCTGTACTTTTGAAATTACCGGAGATACTGTTTTGGAACATCTGTGGAAACTGATACAGAGGCAAAAGTGGTAGACTTGAATTAAGTGAGCAGTAATTATAGTATTATTTGGATATAATGGTATATGTATCATTGCTAACAGTATATTATGAGTTTCTTCCTCCATAAGTGAATGTTAACGGGAGGAAGAAATCGCGACTTGATGTGAAAGTACCCAAATCTCTATATAACGGTGGATCAAGAGTATTTTGCTGTTGCGGATATAAGTAGTAAATGCTTGACGCATTTGCCTATTATCTTGGAATGGTTATTTGGCACCGGAACTGTCGGAACTGTTACTGAGGAGTAATTTTCCCCATAATCGTCACTTGTCGGGTCCAGAATATAGTTGGGTGCCACTGTCACTGATGTTTAGGCTTTTAAAATCATGTTTAAATATTTTTATTGTGAACATTTTATACTGAGCAATGTAGGTAGTTAGCGTGGTAAGATCTAAACTAAATAGTAGTTTAACGTTTGGGAGGCCTTGTCTCCTTTTCCAACCTGCAAATAATTTATTAATTTTTGGAAATTGATTACTCTCTATGTATTCGGTAACCTACAGCTAATGTCTATTACCATTTTAGGAAGTTGATTGTCCAACAGTGTGATGAAATGCCTTGGAATATCGCGCTTTAGGTTACCAAAGGACCCTCAAAGGACACTCCGATGCATTTGCGTTAAAAATACTTTGCTTTATATTGTGATTAACCGTAGATACTCAATGGGTTCCTCACCAGTTACAGATACTTGTGCGTGTTTCGATACTGCATTATTCCTATGCAGAGATTTATTACGATAATCAGGAAATGAATAAACTTTATAGGTATCCTCTACAGGACTGTTATAGAGCGTTAAGAAGGTCGTGTGAGCGTTATTACAAATCATATGTTTTATTTTTGTTTTCAGATAGTTAAGCGTCCCGGACGGTTTGCCTGGTAGTGTCACCATAGTTATCATATCGACGGAGCTATATCCACCTGGAAGTTCTATAAGGCTTCCAGGAAATGGGGGTAAGCAGAAGTATCCAGGAGAAAAATTGTGAGCTCGCCAGAGTTAAATGTAATGCATTAGGCAAAACTCCATCTCATGTTTTCTTTTTTTCCAAATCTGAAAAAGGTGTGATATATTACGCGAGGAGTGTTTTCTCTGGGAAACGCTTGTGGGAAAGCATTATTATTCCCTTTTTAAATATACATTTAAATACTTATTATTTCTTTTACTAGCTGTCCTAACCAGCTTTGCGTGCATGGCTTTATAAACCTGGGATGATTTAATTAATTTCACTTACCTCCCCCGTATTCTTTATGAAATCATTGTAAAAGGGCCTTCAGGATGTGAAAACCGCTTTAGAATTTTACCATTTTGCTTAATTTTCACCGATCGGTGCCTCTAATCCACCAAACACCACAATATGTGCCGAGGCACACTTGGAATCCCCAGGGACAGCTCTGAGATGTTAAACGAATATGTTTAATAATTGCATTAAAGTATAATAAAAGAGCACTTATGACCATCATCCTAGTTTCAGGCGATTAAGAATATGTTCGACATGTTCTAGCACTCTATAAATTAATATTATAGTGCAATAGCTCAGAATTTGTATCATGTTTCCATTCCGCTTCTAATGATAAGAAAAAGAAGAGATTTCAATTCCATTAGAGCAGGTTATGATTTCACTCGTTAGACGGATTTGATAACCTCTTTAGTACACAATTGTCATTTGGGTATGCGCGTTTCCGAAAGGGACATACATTTGAAGCAGCAGGAGTTTAAACAGCCCTGGCAATCTGGAGTTGACAGTGATATTCTCGTCGAAGAGCAAATATTTGACATCATTAAAATAACTCATTGAGAAAATAGATTTTTGCCTTTATACCCAGGTTTCTAATAAACTCCGAGTGTCTCACTGACGCGATACATGCACCGAATACATTTTATCATCCCCGCTTGCATGCAATACCTGTGAAAATATGCTGTGTATTGCCAATTTTACGCAATCTGGGATAAATACAATATATGCACTATACTTGGGTATCTGGGGTTAAAATACTAACGTTTTCTATTAAATGACTCGCATTTGATCATCCAATTCAGGTATGGGTGAGCCGTGCTTCACATCCAGCAGAAAGAGTTGTGAGAGACTACTGTGATGTAACGTAGCTACCCTCTGTTGCAGCAGTGGCGTAATGCGATCCTTAGTTTTCAAAAGCTAGACATGTCTACTTATTAAGGTGTAAGGCATGCAAGGTATGCAATAAATGATAAAACAAAATCCAATGCTTTATCCATTATTATCTACACCATAGATGGTTTAAAACTCAAAATATCCCATCTTCTATCAAATTGAAGAAATAAATATAACATCGCTCATGAAATTGCAGGGAAAATGAACAAACGATATTCAATACTTACAGTTTTTACAGTAAATGAATGTAATCTTATTTCAAGTGACGTTATTGGCTTACTAATAGGAGCCAGCGTACAATCTCATGATTTTTGTATTATTCTGCAGACAGTACAAAGTCAGCAATTCATTTCTTAAAACAGTGTCGCATCTTTGGGAGATGCTGGACTTAATACCAAGTTTGATTTTAGCGCACTTTTCGATGTTGAGCTATGCTGTTCACACACACGCGCGCGGACCTGTTTCTAATTTTTTTTTATTCAGGGAGCCTCAAAATGTATATATGCATTTCCGGTGAAATATCGACACTTGCTATATGTGGCAGAGAAAATAAACGTTAGTGAGTAGAGATAGTCCTATGATGTAACACAATATATTTTTTTCTATAATTACGCATCTGACATTAATTCAAATACTAACATTATTTTATAGTACATGACCAGCATTTACTGCAGTACCCATCCTACTGTGGAAGTTAAACCTGTATCATCAGTGATGTAACAGTTCATTCTTGTTCGGATATGTTTCCTGCCCATTTCGACCGAATACAGCACACAATGAGTGATACACAACTTATATATTCATGTACTAGTACCGAAACAACGACCGTTAATACGTCATTTCGGCGAACGTAGACCATGAAATAAAACACTCTGTGACAGCCCTGATTATTTTGTATCCTGGCCAAATAGGAATCTATTTTGTACATCTTAAACATTTCAAATTTGTGAGAGACGCCAGATAAACTATACCTAATTTTCTTGCAGATCTCAAGTAAATGTAAAATGTGTACACAAATCTTCCAAGTTTGATAACTAAAATTTTAGCTCCTCTTGTGCAATGTTAGAATAAGGTCGTAAATGTTTAGGTTCTTCCTGTATATAGACCTTGCACCCATTTCAGCCTAATTTATAAACGTAACAACACAAGATTTGCATACTCGCATACTGGCAGGGATTTGTCATTAATATTTAGGAAAATGTCCATATGAACTACACTTAAGATTTAGTCATTTGAAGTGTGCCAATACATTTCCTGCAGACCCTTATGCATATAGCATTTAAGCTCCTTACGTACAATGCCTCGTGAGGCATTTCGTGTGTATGCATGGACAGTAGGTGAACAAATCTATGCTGAAATCTATGAATGTTTGTTTAAAAAAACCCACACAGTGTTTCAGGTATATTTTGGAACGGCTAGAATTGTGTTTAACAACGCCCTGGGCCTCAAAAACCTTACGCCCCAAACCCAACAAATTCATAAGCCAATGCTAGAACTAATATTCTGTATATAACCTGAATTTCGTGGAAAATAATATAGTAGGTTATATAGGACAGATCTGAGACGCGCTAAAATGGGCAACATGGCCGCAGTTTTCAGATGATTCTCGCGCTATTTAGAAGGTTTTGTAGTAGTATTTAGAACGTTTCTGCAGCTAATATTGTAGACTTTACAAACGTTTGAACCATTGCTGGCTGTATTTAATACATTTTGAAAGTATTTTAACCTAAATCGAGCAAGCTGGTGGCGCAAATCCGCTATATTGGCCAAGGTGGCTACGAAAAATCCGCTGAATTGTGCAAGATGGTGGCGAAAGTGCCGCTAACCTGGGCAAGATGACAACGAAAATCCGAATCAGTGGGCGCATTCTCGTACCGGCAATTACGGGTCTGACCAGCATCGACACTTTCCGTCACTGTCTTTAGGCCGCGATTCCTCCATTTCAGTACAAAGTTTCTCCAATTTCGGCTCCAACACCACCAGTAATAATTCTAGGTCAATTCCGGTATATAGAACTATAGCACTTCATGTTAAGCTGTCACCGAGGATCGAACCCGGGTCATCGCGAATGCGAGTCGCACACATTACCAATGTGTCGCCTGGTTACGTTTTGGTTGTGGATGGTGACGCTGGGTTAGTTTACTTAAGTTGGTTACGTCCGGCTACATTTTGTTACGTTCGGCCACGTTAGGTTAATCTAGGTTAGGTTAGGCTACGTTTAGAATGAATTATATATGTTATGTGAATGTTATATCTAACATGACTGCTACATATATATTCGAATGCTGTTGATTTAATTCATTCGCCCGTTAGCACTGCGTATTCATTTCATTTCTTTGGGAGTTTTAAGTATGAGTCATTGTGCTGGAGGATCCGTACACTGAGTTATGGGAAACTTAATTTTTCATACATTACAGTCGGAAGAATAGGGGTCGTTGATTGTTGTGTATGTGGTCGGATTTTAAAGAATCGTTTTTTGTCAAGAATTAAAATGCTCAGAGGTGGATGTTATAATGGCCTGGCTCGCTGTCCCGCACTTGAATTTCCTATGTGTGGGGAATCTGGAACATTGATAGCTGATATGGTAATAGGTCAAGCTATAAATAAACAAGATACCGAATACATTGAAGATGGTGTTTTATCAACTTGTCTTTTACAATATGATGAGTATAGAGGTCATAATACAGAGATATTGTGTATGCTTGCAAATCCAAATAGACCGGTGAATGTGCTAAGGTTACTCATCGCATTCAGACGCTGGCAATAGCAATCATACGCAAGAGATCGGAAAAATTATAAGAGAGCTGAAAGCATCTACACTTACAGCATCACAGTCATACAAAATAGTTCTAATAAACTTCTACAAGAGTTAATAAAAACTTTTAAATACATCCTGAGTGTCATCAACTTGTTCTGTAACCTGGTTTATCCAGACATTGCTTTATTTTACGTTGTAATGCCCCGGGGGCTTTCATGTATCTTCTTAATATGAAACAAAAAAACACCTTGGTATAATCTTAGGCGGTGCCGTGGCCGAGTGGTTAGACTGCTCGCCTCCCACCGAGGCGGACCGAGTTCAATCCCAGGGATCTGCATGTGGGATTTGTGGTGGACGAAGCGTCGTCTGGGCGGGTTTTCTCCGGGTTCTCCGGTTTCCCCCGCCATTCATTCCACCAACTGCTCCATCATCACCTTTTCTTTCATCCATTTCACCAACATTTCGCTCCATACCAGGCATCGGGCTGAACACCCATCTTGGATGTTCTGTCTGATCCATGAGTGTCTACTCCTCGACGGGCCTCTGACCCCAGGCACCCGCCTGTAAGTCCTGGGGGTGTAAGTCCTACATAAGAGGAGATTAAACAGATAATGAATGAATGGTATAATCTTAACATTTTGAAAGAATAGTAGATGTTTACGAAAGTCACAAGAGTAACCTTTTCTAAATAAACAAGTATATAAATTATAATGAAGAAAGAATCTCTCATTTGTAGTCCCTCAGGCTACATCCTTTAGGCTTGAAGTAGATGAGGTGAGGTCCAACCGGGCATGACAACACTTTAACCTGACCACAAAACTATGTGGATTAAGGCGTTGTCTCAAGCTAGTATATAAGCTGCAGTTTGATCCAACAAGCTAGAGATTCTGGGTCGTGTTGCAGACAAGATCAACGATGGACATCGTTATTTTGCTCCTCAGCCTGTTATGTGAGTAAGGTAGAACATAATCAGAGATTGCCAATCAATTACTAAACAGGGCATACTCAAAAGCATTTGTTATATTTATTATTCCCTCTAATATTCTAGTTTTATTTCAGATAATGTTTTAGATAAGGGTTAAGGGTTACCTTTAAGTATAATTTTTATAATTATGTATGTTAGGGAAATAATGGGTTTTCTTATTCTTTGAAATTATGTATAAATATCACTAATGTATAACAAGATGCTATTCATTCACTTTATTCTTTTTATTAAACATTAAGTAAAGTTGTCAAAAGAGGGAGATTATTGTAAACAGCTTTATCTAATTCCTCACCTGCGTGTAGGATAAGAACCTTTCCCGTTAAGCTCCTTATAGATTGGTGGTAGCCTCCTGGGATTTATTGTATGTTCTAACGAATATTTGAACCTAAGCAACTAAAACTAGGGAACTTACTTATCATATAAAGATTATACCAGGGAATTGCCGGAATGTTCAGATGCATATTTAAATGTGAAAGGAATATCAAGCCAGTCAAATTTTCAATTGTGTATGTGCGTGTTGTTTCCCTTACAATTCATTCGCTTTGAGTAATGCAGGTCAAATTGCTTATTTACTAGTTGTTGAATTTTTTGGAAATATATACATATGCATGTTGCACTGCTTGAAAGTCATAGAAATAGGTTTGAGGATCTGATTACACACTCACGAATAGAGCTTGCTATTAAAGGAAAATTAAAGGGGTTTTGCATGTCCGTATAAGTAATCTACTCACAACAATGACAGGGGGACTGTGATATTCGATGTGGAGAGTTGAATATTGAAACGACGCATTGATCCTGGTTGTACCTTCGACGAAGTAGAAATAGAGAGAACCAATTTCTTTGTACGACTATTTGCGGAAATACTCCCGGAACAGAAAGTAGGAAGTGCGGATGGGAAAGGGTTGTCACTTAAGCCTAAAACTACTCCTTACAGTCCTGCAAGACTGGCTAGGGAGATTGTGTAGTAACACTGGGTAACAAGGTCAAAAAGCAAAACGAAAAACACTCATGCAGCACACAGATGTAGATAAATTATGTATTGATTAAACATTACATTTGAGATTTTTAAAAACTTGAAATCCCAGTTGTGGGCGAGGAACCACCTCATTTGGGGTGCATAACTCTTCTTAGCTTTTGTAATTTTTTAATAATTGCTCTCATGTTCTCTAACCATTGTGCAAAATGAGCCAAGCGGTCACACACGTAAAGTAGAGTTTCCTTCTTCACACATGATATCTCTACTGTAATCTCTCTCAGCATTAAAATGGGGCGCTCCATCTCGTTTAAAATACAATCGTCGGCGCCCACCAGATTGGATAGCACTTGGATCGTGTCATTGGGCTAGTTACCACTCGTTACATCCTGAAAAGATAGTAAAACAAATTATTCACGATGACGACTCCACCTGATGCGCAAATTAAAGAACTGCAGAAGCAGATAACTAGTCTTACAGCTGTGAAATTAATATACGCATTGCTAATGTCATAAAGAAGTTACAGGGGATCCGAAGGGTAGGCCAGTTAAAGATTTTATCTTGAATATCGAGCAGATGTCAGTGTTAGGTAACTGGACACCTGTAGATCAGTTAAATATTGCTCCAGCAAAATTGGGGGATACCGCTCTTCAGTTCTACCGTGGCACGGCAGAGCTAAAGGCGGCAGACTATACTTGGGAAACCTTTAAGGAAGGGTTGATCGCTAGATTTACTGACAAATTACCACCACAAATCATTACACAGCCCTTCAAGACGCATCTCAAAAACAGATGAAACAGTTGAGATGTTTACAGATAGACGTCGGCAACTTTGTCATAAAGCTATAAGGGTAGTTGGCGACGCAGACACGCAGAAAATAATTAATAAAGAGGCAGAAAGGCGACTGCTCGCCGAATTTATAAACGGCCTGTGAGCAATAGTAGGGCAACAACTTCGTTTTCAGTTACCTAATACTTTAACAGCAGGCATCCGTGTTGTCACTACAGTGGAAAGTGCCGAAAAACAGCAGAGATCCGCAGAAGCACATGTCGGGCAACACAATAACCAAAGGTGTTTTGGTCAAAGATAAAACCTGTAATAAATGCGGGAAAAGGGACATATATCTGTTGAATGTGGAAGCAAAGGAAAGACAAATGAAAGTCACGACCATGGTCCAGGTCAGTATAACGTCATGCAAAATCCACTTATAAGGCCGGAAATTACACCGGATAATCAGAGATGTATTTTCCCTCAGGCAGAGCGACAAGTACGTATACTCCACTATCAGCATCACAGTCCTCTGTGGTGTAGTGGCTACCATGCTAGCCTCTAGTTCCCGAGGTCGCGGGTTCAAACTCGGCGGAGGAAAATGAATTTTTTCGGGAGCAAAAATCTTTACCATGGCTTCCTTCGGAAGGGAATTAAAGCCGGTGGTCCCATGTCGCAGATTTACGGCACGTAAAGGAACCTCAATCCTGATAAAGGTGCCTCTGAGCAAAATTACTGTTCTTTGACGCCCAATATGGAATGGGACGCTAAGGACCACTCCAGGTGAAGAGCGTCCATAAATAAAATTCAGTTCTTAACATGCCTTGAATAAGTATATGTGTTATACTTGTAAGATGTCAGGGCATATGGCCAAAGATTGTCATTAGAGGAGGCAGATGGGAAATGGGCGTGGCCAGCCGAGAAGCCTGGACTCGGTGAACCAAACACCAGGTCGCTTCCCGCAGTCGCGGTAACTCAGGTACATAAAAAGTTAGTTATGAAAGTATTCATTCGTTGAGAACCGCGTTTTTTTAGTAGACACGGGTGCTAGATTTTCACTGTTGATGAAGGCACGGTAGATGAGGAGTTGATAAGGCCGTCCAGCGTAAATGCAGTTAGTATAACGGGTGAGGCGCTAGAGATCAAGGGACAAATATCCTTAACAATTCAAATAGGGGAATGCCCCATAGAAATCACACGAATTCTGCGTTGTGTCCATGAATTATTAGCTGCATGGAATAATGGGTTTAGATCTGTTAAGAAATTTGGTGCTATAATTGATATTGCTGGAGGAGGTTTATGGACAAGATTTGAAAATGTAGAATTAATTAGAAATTCGAAAGACCAACTCCGATCAGGACCTGATCACTCCTGTTTCGAGGCGCATCTGGGTAATACAAGAGGAGGATAGTCAAAACATTAGTTGGGGCATAGTTCTAGCCGAGCATGCTATTATTCCACCCAGGTCGGAGAATCAGGTACTTGCTCGTGTTCAAAGAAATCAAAAGCGTTCTTTCCCTTTGGAAGTTTATATTGAGCCTCTGAGTATAGAGAGAAACAACATATTTGTGGCAAGGACAGTGTCTAAATTATTTCGCATGGGGGAAGAAGGAAAAGAAAAGTCTGAGATGAGTTATGAAATTCTGAAATGGCATAAAAGAACTCATACAGGTTTATCTCGAGATTCTAGATATTATATAATGAAAGTTTTGAATATATGCGAAACAGGGGAAATGCTTTCAAAGGGTACAAAATTGGGTATAGTAAATGAATTTGATAAATATATGAGAGATAACAGTACTGTGTTAAATTTTAGCTACGAAACATAATTACTCATGTGTGGGTTATCTTAGGCTTTTGTAACAAATCCTGAGGAGACCACAAATAAAGACATAAGGGATCCCTCTGTTCAAAGATCTGAGTTCGATACACATGACGTAAAAAGGGGCACAGGGTATCCGAACAAATTGAAAGGGTATGAAGTGCCATGTTCGGCGTGCAGTTATCCCATCTCTGGTGGGGGGATGGAAGGAGGGCGGCAGGTTAGTGAAAAGCTGACAGGTCGAATTGGGCGGTAGCTCGTTCCCTGAGGGGCGAAAAGTCACTGGCCAGTGTCTGGAACCTCGCAGTGGACAACTGCAGGGAACCAGAAGCCCGAAATCGCTAGTATGCAAAAGAAGGCTCATATCCATAGTTAAGAGCAAGCGTAACGCATCACGACAAGTATGATGAGGGAAAGGGTGTGGTTGTAAGACCCGCAAGCTCCCGCAAGACCAATGAACTGGTCATTAGTAAAGCTGGAAAAGGGAGATGTGGAATTTGTGAAAGGGAAGAAATAAAAGAAGAAAATATAGAATTTGTACCTGTAACCAAACCCGCGTTAAAAGAAAAGCGGAGGGGCGTGCCTTATCATAATAAACTCCAAGTACATGAATTATTATATGCATAATTATTATATATATAATTAATTAGATCAGAAGTTACATTTAGGGCCGCAAGAAAAAGAAATAATGCTATCAGTACTCCATGAACATATTCCCCTATTTTTAGACGAACCTTCAGGTGAATTGCCGTGTACTTACGTTATGGAACATAAATAGATACGGGAGATGCTCAGCCAATAAGACTAAATCTTTATAGAGTACCGTTTGCACTTAAAGATGAACTTAGACGACAAATTCAGTAGACGATAGATAAGAAAATAATTGAGAACGCTAGGTCCGAGTGGGCTAGCCCTTGTCTGTTTGTACCTAAAAAAGCAATCGGCGGAGTGATAAAGCATCGATTGTGCATTGATTACACAGGTCTACAAATAACAATTTTTTGTGAGCTGTTTTACATTTGCAAAGTGATTCTTAATATTTCTGTACCGCTGATTTAAAAAATGACTTCCGTTTTTCTCCATCACATCAGGTTTTTTTACAAATAAAAAATGAAGTACTCGCATATTTTCTTCGGAAAATGTATATACTCATGAGTTGTATAAGAGCTACAAATAAATTTGTGAGGGTTTTTATTGCCAAATGTCACATCTACAACTTCTTTAAATGCATTCCAAGCATTTTTCTCTTCAGAAGTCATAGTAGCTTCAAAGTGCCTGTCTTTAAATACAGCCCTGATTTGCGGAACCACAAAGGTTCCTTCTATTAGTTTTGCTTCAGAAGGAGCGGGAAATTTGACACTGAGACATTTGAAACAATCGCCATCTTAATCAAGTGCTTTTATGAAATGTTTCATTACACCAAGTTTTATATGAAGAGATGGTAAACGAATTTTCTTAGGATCCACTAGAATACCCTTTTATTATGTTCTTATTACCTGGCGTTAAACTTTCTCTTTTGGGCCATTGTCTTTATTTCCAACGTTTGTCTCTTGCTCTCTATCCCATTCGCATAAATAACATGGAAAATTTGTGAATCCCTGTTGTTGGCCTAATATCATACAGATTACTTTCAAATCTCCACACATCAACCATTGGTGTTCAACACATTTAATTCTCTCTAAAACAGACTTCAAACCTTCATAATTCTCCTTCAGTTGCACTAAGTGCGCTACTGGAACTGAAGAAAGGGCATTCCATTATTAAGCAGTACACCTTTAAGGCTTCTTTTACTGGAATCAATAAATAGCCTCCATTCATGTGGATCATGTGTAACACAACCCAGTTTCTTTATTAAGTATGGAATGTTATTACAGTAAACTAGATTTTCTTCTTCGCTGAAGTATTGCAAGAAATCCTTTTCTCTGTACCTGCAGAAAGTCATTGATGTATCAGCTGCAAGTTATTTTCCTGTAGTCTGGAACTTAACACCACAGCTGCATTCTTGCAAAGATTTAAATCCCGTACAATATCATTTATCTTCCATTGTGATAACGGTTGTGGCGCATTTGATGTTTCAGGAATGAATTCCTCGGACACAAATGATGATGGCGAATTACGGTTACTGTTTGTATCTGAAATAAGTTCACTACTGTCTGTAGGTGGCTTAGGTATAGGAATACCAGGGCCATGGGCCACTGGTCTCACAGCAGATGGCAAGTTTGGGTATACAATTCCTGTTTTGTTCTTTACATTAAAACTCTTTACATTGCACCTACAAAAAGTAACAGTCAGTAGGTACTGTGATTGTGAGATTGACGCCACACCATTGGTATTCCAAAAAGGAAGTGATTATTTCTTCCCCTTCGTTCCAATTTCGTAAGCCTTCAACACAAACACTGCACACATTATGAGGGGCCCAAGACCTGGATTGATCTCCTATTTCAATTCCGAAGTAAGCTTTGTACGCTTTTCTTACAAATGAGGTTATGTTTATTTTCTGCTTCTTCACAATAAAATTACACAAATATAACAAAATTAATTTGGATTGTTTACACAGCACCATCTTTCCATTATGCTGTACTGAGTTACATATGATAAAGATAACAGGGTGGTATTATTTAAATGCTAATTTATTGCTTTATACAACAACTATTAAGCTCTGTAACAGATGAATTGTCAATACAAAATAATGTAAGCAGCTTAAAATGTGCTGCCACCTGCCATAAAACTGTCAGCTATTTCCTTTTAGTAGCTCTAAAAGATGGCAGTATTAAGTAGTGCAATGGTTCATGATCACATAAAAGACACACAAATAAATAAAAATGGAAGATATTAATTGTGAAAGAAATGGTATGTGATACGACAACATGGACTTCATTTTTGGAATCAGGGCATGGAAATTACTATAAAAACACCTGAATATCTAAAACAGCAAAATCACTGTTGACATGTCTTATCGGCGTTTAAATTCTGGTACCAGAGTACCTTCTTGACCCATACCTGATACGAAAGAAAACTTGTCTATGCAATCTGGGAATGCTTATTTTTCCATAATTGATATCAGTTCTGCATATCACGCTATCAAGATAAAACAGGAGCTAAACCTAAAACTGCTTTTGTATGTCCGGAAGAAAGCTACCAATATGTTAGGGTGCCTTATGGTCGGGTTGCTGCACCAATGATGTGTCGAAAGCTTAATAATGGGGAATCTTAGGGGATTAATCTGCTTGGTATACATGGACGATATTTTAGCCTTTGGGAACAATATCCAACAACATGCGGAAAGTTTATGTCAAGTATTTTAAAAACCACAGGAAGCTAATTTTAAAGCCACCATAGAAAAATGTCAGTTTGCTAAATCAGAAGTAATATATGTTGACCATATTGAAAGTGCTTATGGAATTTGACCAGGTATGAGCGAAGTGGAAGCTATTAGAAATTTAACCCGACCAAAACAATGAAATTAGAAATTTAACCCGACCACGATCAGTTTTGGGAGCAGTTGGATATTATCGGTAATTTATACACGAATTTTCCAGCATTAGTAAACCACTTCCACAGGTTACAAAGAAAAATAAAAAATTCATTTGGACAGCCGGAGCTGAGGAAGCCTTCAATATCCTGAAAAATGCATTGACTATCTCTTCAGTGTTTGGACACCCGGATTTTTCACAGTCTTTTATTTTATCATACGATGCATCCAATTATCAAATTTCCGCGATATTGAATCAGATATAGAATGAATTATATTGCCCAATAGGTTATGCTAGCAGATTGCTGAAGGCAACGGAATTAAATTGGGCCACTATTAAAACAGAATTATTAAGTATGTTCTTCGGGGTTAAGACATTTCGTATTTAGTTATTCGGACATAAGCTCACTATTATCACAGACCACAAAGCACTAACATCACTTCTTAAAGCCAAAAATCCACTAAGTGCTCGACTTACAAGATGGGTGTTCACTTTGAGTGAATATGACTTTGAAATAATTCACAAACTAGGGAAAGCTAATGTCGTACCTAATGCGTTGCCTCGCCTTGACTCAGGCGCCGCCAGAGGTGGAGGACCCTCTTCGGGAACCGACGCCAGCGAGTCAAGCTCATAAAGGTCTCTGTCTTCCTCTGGTAGCATGGGTTGCTGATCACGCCTTCCGAGCAGGACATTCCGCAAAACCTCAGCAACAGGTCGAGACTTTTGGGAGTTGTTATCCTCCATTAATAGGATTAATACTAAAAGAACATCAAAGCCGTGATGACTATTCTCAACAGTTAATGAATGAACAAGAGAAGGACTTAATAAAGTAATTTTTAAAGATTCTGAAGGCATAACATACAGGATGAATCACCTACAACTTTCACCGCAAATATTTCGGAAATGGAAAGTGCTATTGAAGTGCAGCTTTTACAGCATTGATTGGTAGTCAGGGCCTCGTGGATTTAGCCCATAAACAGATTTTAATAATACTGAGAATGTATATTTTTTGAGCAAACATACAATTTGTTAAATGGAACAATGCCTAGTTACAACAACAGAATAAAGGTAGGGTAAATTAGAATGTCAGTGTCGTTTGTTGCAAGATTCTAGTGCAAGTGGTTTACGAGAAATCTTATTTTGAAACTTTTACGCACCGACACTTGTACAACTGTGGTAGCACAAACTAAAGGGAAAAAAGGGAATTACAATACTTCTGTGGATTCCTACAAGTAAACAGAACATAGCTCTTCAAAAGTTGTGTTCAAAATGACCACCGGCAGCTTCAATACATGCTTACAGTGTGCTATGGAAAGACTGCTGCACAAATTCTAGCATTTCAGCGGAAATTTCAGAGCAGGCAGCAGTAATATGTCGTTTCATATCGTGTGGTGTATTTGGCACATCCTTGTAGACAGTGTCTTTCAACCTTCCCCACAGAAAAAAGTCTAAAGTGGTCAGATCCGGTGAACGGGCCGGCCAAGGTACAGGCCCTCTTCGTCCAATCCAACGATTTGGAAACAATCCGTTAAGACAAGCTGTGGTACTTCGTGCACTATGGGCTGGACAGCCATCATGTTGGTACTACAGGTTTCTCCTAGTCTGCAAAGGAAGTCTTCTAGCATACGTGGCAGATGGTCTGTCAGGAGGCTGCGATACTTGTACGAGTTCATTGTTCCTTCTATGAACAAAGGGCCTATGAGCTGATGGTTCACTATCCCACACCACACGTTTAAACTCCATGGACGCTGACGTTCCAACTGACGAAGCCAACGGGGATTGTCAACAGACCAATAGTTCATGTTTCTGCGGTTTACCTGGCCATGATTAGTAAATGTTGCCTCATCAGTAAACAAGAACATCCTAACTTTCTCCATTCAGCTGTGTGCATGTCTTGCATTTTTTCCCGTCATTATACGATCGATACTTTCCAATATATGATTTTTTTTAGTAAATTTAGCGGATTTTTGTTGCAATTTTGTCCAATTTAGCGTATTTTCGTTGCCATTCTTGCACAATTTAGTGGATTTAACCGCTACATTGCCCCCATTTAGCGGATTTCAACCGCCACACTGCACCATTTAGCGGATTTTCGCCGCCATCCCCCAATTTAGCAGAATTTTCGCAGCTACTTTTCCTGATTTAGCGATTTAACCCTCCTATCTTGCCTAATATAGATGAAAAATGGTTTCAAAATGTATAAAATACCTCCAACAATGCCTAAAACATCTGTAAAAGCTACAACATTAGCTTAACACATTCTAAATATCACAAAAACCTCTAAATATCGCGAGAATCAAATGAAAATGGTGCCATCTTGCCCATTGTAGCGTGAGCCTGCTCTCTCCCTTCTAACCTGCTTAAGATGTATGCATTGAAAAGCATATGTGATCAATAATAATAATAATAATAATAATAACAACAATAATAAATACATTTCATTGCCAAGGACGTTTATAACAAATGGATAGCAACGTCGCCAATGAAATACACACTAAAGGTACAAATCATAAAATTCCTGGACATTTAAGAGGATTTGTCAACAGAATAGATTAAATATGCTTTTTAAAAAAAAAGCAGAATTTCACTGCCCAATCTCTTCTGATAAGATCAAATAAAATTAATGCTAAACATTCAAAGGCTTACAAATTAAAAAACTTAATATTATTTATGGATGCTTTTAACTACCGTGGTTCTTAGTGTCCCAATCTAAATTGTGCGTGAAAGACCCGGAATTTTGCTCAGAGGTCTCTTTATCAGGCATCAGTTCCTTTACGTACCGTAAATCTACGACACGGGACCACCGGCTTTACTTCCCTTCCGAAGGAAGCCATGCTAAAATGTTTTACGCCTGAAAATATTCATTACTCTCCGCCGGGTTTGAACCCACGACCTAACGTTTTAGAATGTTTATACTTATTAGTTTATAAATTATACTGATTAAAAGTCAAATAATGGTGAACATTAGAGTACTCAATGTATCTATCAATGTCTACAACTATTATACAGCTGACAAAAAGAATTTACTCAGCGTTTAAACACACAGTACCAGGGATTTACCAGGATAGAGGTTTACGTCTTGCTTTTTCATTAACAAATTGTTCTACAATATCTTTATATTCTAATTTTAAAGACAAATGACTTTCAATAGCAAGTACTACACGATGACTCAAACATTGCTATGTTTTATTGAACGTAAATAGTTTTTAACTCTCACTAGCACTGGTAAGGTACTTTCAGCTGAGCTGTTTGTGGCAGGAGGAGATAAATAAACCTTCAAAGCTATATCTACTTTCGGATATAAGTACTAAATCTGTTAAGTAGTCAGCAGTTTGTTTAGAAGTGGCAAAGACATTGGTAGTTCCCTTCCTTCCTCTGAAAGAAAGGTTTTTAAATGAGCACATTCTGTTCCAAACCCTTTTTCTATATCATATGAGTATATCTGTTGCAGCATGTCAGCTGATATGTGAATTTTATCGCAGCCAACATCTGTGAGTTTAGACAAAATAGAAAGTTTTTCTGAAAATTCGTTATATGCAGTTATTCGTGTTGCTAATTCTGCTAACAGTTTGTCCAATATATGCACAAAACTAATCCGCAGCATAAAATTAATATCACTTTCATTTTCTGGTTTGGTTTGGGATTCTGAATCATGAAATAACTTATTGTGCTTCTTAATTTGTTTGTGTCTGCTTTCCACTGTAGCTAACGCTTGTGAAATGTTTTGAACGTGGTTCTCTCCAGCGCTTATATAGGTATTAACTGAAAATTTCATTTTGTTTAAGAAAGAAATTAGGGAGTTGTACAAATTTACCACTGCCTCAACATCCATATCCATCGATTGTAATTTTTTACCAATAGCATTGATTCTTTCCAGAATAAATGCTTCCTACACAGCAGTCATAAAACACATTTCAGAAGAGCTCAGTTTTTCAAAGTTTCTTTGATTCCTGCCAAACTGTTGATTTCTCGCCTTCATCTTCCGTTATACATTTTAAAGCCTTGGTAATGACTTCAAAATTACTATTTAAACTTTTACATGTATCCTCTCGGGCGGACCATTTTGTTTGAGAAGGCGTTTTGAGAGAAAGGCTTTCCGAAGTAAAAATGACTCCCAAATACCCCAATAATGTGTTTATGCAGTTTTGCAGCAAATCAAGAAAGGATACAGTCAATCTGCAGCAAAATGCAGTACTTGATCACACTAGATTAAGGGAGTGAGCTACACATATAATGAAAATTGCCAATGAATTGGCCTCTCTGATTCTTGCTTACAGGCCAGAATATATGGCAAACACATTGGCGTCATTGTCAAAGGATTCACCCCAACAGTCGCTTAGGTCTAGGCCATGAGATGAGAGGAAAGTAAACACAGCATCACCCAACTACTTTCCTGTATATCCTGCTTTATTTAAAAACTCTAGGAAGTGTTCGTTAGAACATCTCTCCAGAGAGAGAGAGAGAGAGAGATGCAGAGGTATGTGCGTATATTGTCGCAACCTTAAGGGTTGGGACTGGGGAACGTAGCTTAAATCTAAAGGTAGATAGAGAAACAAATAACCAACAGTGGTTCTTGGTGGTCCATTTTATTGTGTTAGCGAGAACATGAAGTGATGCTGGGGTTCAGTCCCCAGATATCGGTCTAGAGGAGACCTGTATAAAATATACAAATGTAGTCCTGAAGGGACTAAGCATTCAGACTGAAACTAGCTGAAGGCTCAACTCATTACATTGCTGGATTCTTGTGTAATCTTTAAGTGTTCAATAAAGTATGGTGAACTTCCCTAATGGGATCTTACCTTACGAGAGTTGTCAGGTATTGCAGTTGCAGGTCCAGCAGCATGGACAGCTGACAAGTTCAGAATCAGAACGACCACAAGCAAGGGTCTGCAGCTCCTTATAAAGAAAGTTACTGCCTAGGGGGGTCTTGACAATTATGCCATGAGCCTTACCAAATATGGTGTGCCACCGCCCTAGGTTTGAAATATATCGGCCAATCATGGCTCGATACGTCAATGTTCTAGAACATTCTATGTGACGTATCGTGGTTTAAGGTGCAGCTAAAAGTCTGCAAAAAGACACGTACATCTCAGGAAGTGATGCTACAGTAACATCCCTTTGAAATGTCAAAGGAAGTAACAGACCACGGTTTCCTGTCATAAATTAACTTTAACTAGAATTCCAAGTCAAGAAAGTGTATGAAATATAAAAATGACCAAATGTATTAAAATGTAAGAGTTTGGCCAATATAGTAAAATATCTAATATATGACTAATTATCTTGCTGCCTGCAACTGTATACGTGACACATCCCCGTCGGCTAAAAATATCGCCGCCCTCGGCGATAATGTAGATACTCCTGCAGCACAAAGGCATAACCGAGATGGGCTGTAGGTGAATCCCGAAGGATTAAAGCATAAAACAGACATATACAAAGTTTTACAAGTGGATCTCCTTCCGAGTCCAATGGAAACAAACATAAAAACCATGAAGTGGCAGTAAAGATAAAATACAGGAACTAATACTATGGGATACAGAAATCATCAAACAAAAATATACAATGAAAGCATTACACATACAATGAGAAAGACAGCCAGAAGGGCTGGATCTACAAAAATATTGCAACTGACCTACACCGTAAGAGGTAAAACAGTTGATGGCAATACATTGTACACAAACATAAAATCAAATAATTTGGAATCAAATAATGTCACAGAAAAAAAAATTAAGGGATAACAAGAGTGAAAGTTTGTTGTACAAATATGAAAAAAAACTTAAGAACAAATTAATACAAGTGAGTGACACAATACAAATACGTAATAGAGAACCAAGGAATACGCTGTCTAGAAGGTAAGGGAGGACGGGAGGGAATAAGGGAAGGAGTAACAGAAGGGAATGGGGTTGCAAAAATAAAGTTCAGTAATGGCGCGCACGAGAACAAAGAGTTGAGGCACACATACATTTTCACACCAGGTAACAAAGTTCAGATGCACGACCAGAGTTTATAACGATCCATCACTGCACGGCAAAATATTCATCTTGACGAAGAGTACACCACTGCAGACAGAGTGCGGTTGATAAGAGCATCCGCACGAGAGTACAGATAACAGTTCTGATGTCCTTGAAACGAAGGCAGTGTAATCAGCTGAAGATGTCATGATATAATAAGCAGTCGAAACGTAGAATTCCAAGCGTAGTAGTAGTTGTTGTTGTTGTCTTGCAAGGGTCAGTGCAAACAGCAGGTGTGTTGTGATTGAGCCAGAGGGAATCCTCCGGGATCGTAAGCGATCTTCAACAGGCACAGCCAAAGTGCAGAAGTTCTTGATAAATGTTCTCGTGCCAAACCCCAAGGTCAGGTAGGTATGATGAAAAATAAAGACAAAGGGGTGCATTAGTAATCAAATTAACTGAATGGAAAGTAAGCATAGGAAGGTAATAATTTGTAGAAGGGAATGGGAGAGAGAGATTGTCTTTCGTTAATGGAAAAATCATAAGAAGGGAAGACAAGGGAGGAATCAGGGATAAACAATATAGGTAAAAGGGAAATAAAAATAAAAGATTCCCTATAAAACCTCACAGAAAGATCTGTTCAAAAAGTAGTTTAACAATTAAGCAAAATAAATTAATTTATATGGGTGAATAAAAATAAAAATTTGCTTACTTTCAAAAGTATGTGACAATCTCCAATGAAATCTCATGATAAAATTCCAAATAAAAGAATAATAAATGTACAGAAATTATACACGTAAGTGTAAATTAACATGTTCAGCAGAAAAAACTAAAATAGTATCACATAGTGAAACCATGTGAGCATGTCAGATATTACCAAAATAAAATAGTAATGTGACCAAATAAAGCAATAAACTGCTAAAAGGATTTTTATAAATTTAAATCTCAATCTATAAGAAAATAATTAAATCATCAGCTATAGCTTGTAGACCTATTGATAAAAATCAGACAGTGAATTAGTGCAAACACCGAACATACAAAATTAAACTAAATGTCAGCATTTGTCTAAGGTAATGCCTGGCGGTGTGTAAATTAATTCTTAATTACAACGTAAAGAAGGGTATAATCCCCAAATAAAATTTAGCACAACCACGGATGGGCAAAACAGCAACAAAGCTAAAATAAATAAGGGAAAAATTCAGAACCAATTTGCAATACAGTTATTACCCATTACACACCGACATGCATAAAAGATTAAAAACCAAAGTACATAAAAATGTAATACTATGAAATTTCAAAATTAATAAATTTGAAATTGAAGGTTACAATAATTGGTAACAAAATAGAGTATAATACAACCAAAACAAACAGTTGAGTCTTCTGGCCATATCGTGACGTGAAGTGGTGCTCGAAACATAGCAACCTTTAGAAAGGGACGATGCCACAGGGAAGGAATGTCATTCAGACGTAGTGTAGTCATAAGTATCACAGTTTGAGGCAGTCGCTGGTCAAAATAATTTATTCTGAAAACAGAACTTAAAAATATGTATTAATCACCAACGTTAAAGAAAATACACATGACAGCAAAGGGAAATAATCCAGCATTCGCTGAGAACTGTACTGTCAACAAGGGTACCGAATTATCATGCCGGACAACCAGTTCCGGACAAAACTAATGTTCAGCGTATGGTCAGCTAATGAATTTAAACCGGCCGAATACTGTCACAACAAAGGCATGTCAGGAAAATTGGTCATACTACAAGTAGTAGTAATGTAGGTAACTCCGTAGACCTACAAAAATTACATCAAATATCACCATCGTCAGCAGGTAACTCCGTGGACCTACTAATATTTTTGCGCTCCTCCGGCGCTAAAAAACATATTTACACGTGCAATAACAACAATATATACGTATCCCAACTTCCGAGTGGGCATCTAATAACAGCTTGCAAGCATGAAACAACAAAGTGCTCGCCTGGGGAGGCCACGTAGGGTAACTTCCCAGAACAGAGCCGCAATATATTCGAGCGTCCCACGCTCATTCTTAATACAGGGATAATTGAAATCTTAGGAGTCTCGCGACAAAACCTAGGACGGCAATATCCAAAGCTCTTTATAGATTCCTTGCTTCCAGGGCCTCGCGGCGTACCTGTAAACAAAAGAAACCAACGGCGACTCCCATAGTCGCTTAAAAACTATATCAACGATGATAATGCAAAATCAACACCATTAAAACAACACGAACTCTACTAACCGGATAACCTCGCGATATATCCAGTGGAAAGTCGTTAAACCAGAAGTTCCTGACATGCCGTAGACACGTATAATATTCAATTACGAATCATTATCTCCAAAAAGTAACCTAAATAACCAAGCCTGTACTCAAACAAAGCTTAGAGATCCGGAAATCAAGAATTAGTGAAACTTAGGGACCAAACAAGCAATCAGATGCAACCTTATACTATCATTCACAAGAAAAAGTATGTAAGGGGAAACACGAATAGGAACAGTGAATTAGCACGAAAAATAAGTAAACGTATTACAGTAAGACAAAAAAAACATATATAAATATGTAGTCATCGCAGAACTATATCCGGCAGTTTAATTGTGTTTAAATATAGACAGAAACTCATAAAAGCAATATATATGCTAAGAAAATCTAAATAATGTAAACTATTATATAGGTAGAATTTCGAAAAGACTAAATAAGTGACTTTTCTACACGAATTATTGCATCTGTAAGGCATCTTGGTAGGTAAATGTGACATTAAGTGTTTAAAGAAAAGAAAATAAGTAAAATATCAATTTGAGGTTTAGGTTTCGTCCGTCTTGTACCGAACGCAAATAGTTGTTGGGATACGAAGGGAAACATATGGATTCTAAAAAGGTACGGGTAGGGAGAAAAGCGAAATAAAAAAAAAGTGAGTTCCTACCATTCCCTGCCGACCATAAAATGGCGGTAAAGCACTTTATGTAGATGGTAATAACCCAAAGGTAAAACACCTTATCAGAATCATAGCTCATATTGCGCGCATAGCTACATTGCGAACGGGTGTACCTCAAAGTTAACCTTTAATGTGCAATTGGATATAGAGTGGGTAAGTGTGGGTAGAATTACACTAGTAAAAAAAATAAAGATGGCCTGCGAAATCCGTAATAAATAATCATGTAAACAAAACATCACCTAAAAAGAACACTTGGCAGCTCCCAAGTTTACAATCTGTACTTATAAGGACGTTAATAGATAAGAAAACAGCTGATCATGTACAGTTAGATCATACATCAATATAACAAAGATGCAATCGCTCTCAAATTATAGATCAAGCAAATAACAAACAAGGATGCTCAGCAGAGCTAGTAGAATATTTGGTACAATATACAAGTTAAGAAGAAAGGGGTGGCATCATACATTTCACAAATTTTGGTTCATTGTTTGGAAAAAGAAATAAGGATAATTATAATACCCTAGAGTATAGCAAAATTAGGTATCCGCTATCTACCATTATCTACCAATGAACCCGCAATAATTATATAAGGGCTCAAAAAAATTAAAATGCTGACGGAACCTTCCGGCGAATCCGTAAGCCCAACTACAAAATTAAGTCGGCGGTAAAATTATCTTCACGGTTTTACCTTAATCTCAACCAGTCTAACTCGAGGGGCCTCGCGCCACGCTTCAAGATGAGGGTTGAAAAATAAAATTTGGCTGTCATGCACGTAATAAAATTCTTGACAAGCTCCAGGTAAAATGAGAATTAGCGGAAAACAGAGATATGGCATTTCTCAGCTAAAAAATTCTGCGATAAGCGCATCAAGTCGTCAACACGATAAACTAAAGCCACTTCCGTAAAAATTTCCATGAGGTACTCATCTGGGGCTATGCGTATAGCAGGACAAAATAAATATATATCATGGAGATATGTAGTACATATGATTGTGAAATAAATTCACTTTTATTCTTCCAATTTCACATTTCGGAAATTGGCGGTACAGTCACGCAACAGCGTCTGAAGAGCGTGTGTATACTATAGGCAGAAAGAACTACTTGGAAATCATTAGTTCCGCTGTATAATTAGCTAAAAACAATATATTGGTACATGCAATATGTCTTTATAGTCAGGCGCAAGATGGCGACAGACAAAGGGAACGAATAAAAGAAATAAGCATTTCAAGATTCCTAAAGCAAGAGTATTATAAATAGCCCGCTCGAGTGGCGTAACCAAGGCAAAATATAGAAATGAAAGTGTACATTAAATGTTAGTATATATAACATTTTATTATTGTGCAATAATTGTATCGACTCATCATTAAGTAAGGGGAGAAGGTAAATATACCTTTGCATATGCATGAACAAATATACAGACAGATAATAATACAATGTAACATGAGAGGAACCTGCAATAAAATACAACGTAAAATGCTCAAAATTATAGTAATTAAAAATCTTATATGTATAATATCCCTAATTTATTTTAAAATCATGAATAAACAAGAACAGTCGTGTTACTATAGTTATGCGCCAAGCAAGCCAAATGCATAAAAATACTGTGAGAAATCGACGTTTTTGTCTGGTAATTCTCTAACTTGCAGAATGGGTCAAACGATCGGACAATTAGGCTGTGTACAACAGAAATAAAACAAAGTCACGCAGGTCTTACACTCAAGACTTGAGCAAGGTGGGAAATCCTTGCGGACAGTGCTTATAGGCCTGCAGAAAACTCCACGGAATAAACAACTATGCAGCTACAGACATTGCGGTTAACATTCGCGTCATATCGTTACTGTTAGGACGTAAGAAGTCTTCCGCTGGTCAGTATGAAATCAAACACTGGTGGATGCACGGTTATGTTTAACGACGAACAGTTAATAACGACGTGGTTATAAACTATGTGTAAATCAAAGAAGAATCGATAAGTTCACATAGAAGTTAATCCGGGTGAGTACACAATTAACACTTATATAGTTATTGTAAACGCACTACCGAGGTAGCTCAGCGTGTTACATGTTTCCAGATTAAGCGCAATTAAGATGAATGTCATGTAATGTTAAGATGAATTACGCTGGAGTGTAATGACATAATTTAAAGTAGCGTTACGTTACCGGGGAAAAAAATTAGCGGAATCCTGCGTAACAGAATAATCTTGAAGTTTGCAATATGCAGTGAAAAATAAAGATCTTGTGCTACATTCACAGGACTTTCGCTGCCATGGTGCAAGCAACCTGTTTTTTTTTGTATTTTATTTATTCAAACGCGTATTTCGCTTTCCCTGTATGCGTATTAAGACAGATATTACTAGGAATGGTTTTTGTTACGATATTTCGTGGTACAAGGTAATAAAGGAATATGAGTTAAAGTAATATTCGACTCTTATTAAAAATCACGTCTATATATAGTGGTAATAAACGATTTAGGATATATGATATATAAATTTTTTTTGTTTGGTAAGGTGTTCACCGACACTTAAAGACATACATGAACCTGCATCGAAATATGTGTGTCGTCGGATAAGAAACCCTAATGCGTGTAATTCCGGTGTAGTCTCAAGATGGAAATTTTAGGTGGAATGCAACACATTCTGTTAACGTGCTACATACTAAACAGTGAAAAAAAAAATTATTTCTGATTGTATCGTAATAGTGTAATGGAGATGATTATCTAATGATAATCATGGATTATTAAGGGAATTTACTCCGCTAAAGAAAGAAACAAAACATTTTAAAATGTTGGTAAGTAAGTACTCATGTGTTATAAACATACAGGAGGATACAGCTTCATTAAACACAGAAGTTCATTTTAGCATAATACAACTGTAGAATACTTTGAGAGAAAAAAAATGGTAAATAAATATCTGGGAAAGTATTCAAAATGCTGATATTTTGTAAACACATTGTGTGTAAACAAGAATCTGCTGTCGCGAGAAATACGAGTTTACAGTGCATTAACGAAGTGGTTAAATGTCACGAAAGTTGGCAATGAGGATTTAAATATGTGATCATGATTTCAAGACATAAGGTTATACTGTAGTTTAAAACTGACCTTTTTTTATATACCATTATCATTCCGAAATTTAACAATTAAAGGTATGCATATCGAAGTAACATATTCCGAACTCAAACAAAAAAAACCAATAACACAAAAATCAATAAAAAGTCATTATTGGAACTACATGTCTAATGACACACATATATAACAATTTACGTAATTTTTCAGAAATATGGATGCAAGTTTATACCAAAAAAAAATTAAAAAAAAGTGGATGGGGGTGGCGGTGGTGGTGGATCGGTAACTAGATAGCACGTTGTTGGACGTAGTTGGATGACGACATCCTACTGGTTCGCTTGCTACGGTTCTTGAGTCTGGTGCAACCAAACTTAGTCTGGGCAAAAGTGGCCGTGGTGAAAGTGAGTGGCGCCGTGAAACAAGGGATAATGGATGTTACCTGACTTGGTAAGCATTCATAGGTATTATTATTTAATAAAGCTCCACCGAAAAATGAGGTCACGGCCTCGATGGGCCTGAAACACTGCGCCTCAGGATTGAGGGTTGTGGTGACTCCGCGGTCCGCGACAAAGGAAGTAACGTGTGGATCAAACAAATCGCTGAATAACACTTTAATGACACCCCTCTCGCCGATCCTGTAACTAACCTCTCCAGGATCGATCCATACTGTCAATTCTGGTGGCAGTTCCTGGAGAAGATCCTGAATGGAAACCCCGCTTGCTTTGGCAGCTTGCTCCAGAACTGGATCCACTCGAGTACCGGTCTGGAGACATCTGAATGCCGAGCCCTTTAATGGCGCTTCTGGGTGACAATGACCCTTGAACTTGTTCTTTAATAACTTTTGAAGTTCTTCTCCGAACATATTTACTCTCTGCCTGGGCAGCTTATAGTATAGGTAAGACATGACGAAGTTTAGAGCGACTTTTACTTCCATGTGCATCGTGGACGTTTCAAGTATTTTTGTTTTGTGTTTGTTTGTAGCTTAGGGGCGAATATTTCTGCTTCAGGCGGCAGTTAATTAGAAAAGAGGACTCCCAAATCTTAAAGAGAAAACAAACTCATACTCAACATATCGGAAAATTGGAAGTACCGATACGGGTGGACCTTAACTCAAGACATGGGTGTTACGCCCTATTGTTCTGGAAAGGAGGCAAATACAGAGAGATACTGACTTGAACCATGCCAACTTGAAAAATTAAATTTGAAGGGGCTGGCTCTTGGGCGACGTCTAGGAAAAATGAATTAGAGAGGCCGATGCCTGAACCATAACTCTCGCGTGATGAAATAATATGTAGAGGTAAGGAATTGAATTGTAATTTTCCCTAAGAAAACGCTGATCGCCGGGAAAAGCCGGTGTCATCAGAGGTACGGGGTCGAACCATACTTCTCAAAGATGATTTAGAGAAGCCGGTGCCGCCACCATATGCACTACTATAGGGAATTTACGGAGAGGTACGGGATCGAAACCATATCCCTAGCGTTAAAAAAAATGTAGAGACCGGCGCCGCCACCATAAAACAGAATTACAGAAATATAGAGGGTACCAGGATAGAAACCATACTTCTCAAAAAATTAAAGAGAAGCCGGCGGCTCCACCATATGTCGCAACCTTAAGGGTTGGGACTGGGGAACGTAGCTTAAATCTAAAGGTAGATAGAGAAACAAATAACCAACAGTGGTTCTTGGTGGTCCATTTTATTGTGTTAGCGAGAACATGAAGTGATGCTGGGGTTCAGTCCCCAGATATCGGTCTAGAGGAGACCTGTATAAAATATACAAATGTAGTCCTGAAGGGACTAAGCATTCAGACTGAAACTAGCTGAAGGCTCAACTCATTACATTGCTGGATTCTTGTGTAATCTTTAAGTGTTCAATAAAGTATGGTGAACTTCCCTAATGGGATCTTACCTTACGAGAGTTGTCAGGTATTGCAGTTGCAGGTCCAGCAGCATGGACAGCTGACAAGTTCAGAATCAGAACGACCACAAGCAAGGGTCTGCAGCTCCTTATAAAGAAAGTTACTGCCTAGGGGGGTCTTGACAATTATGCCATGAGCCTTACCAAATATGGTGTGCCACCGCCCTAGGTTTGAAATATATCGGCCAATCATGGCTCGATACGTCAATGTTCTAGAACATTCTATGTGACGTATCGTGGTTTAAGGTGCAGCTAAAAGTCTGCAAAAAGACACGTACATCTCAGGAAGTGATGCTACAGTAACATCCCTTTGAAATGTCAAAGGAAGTAACAGACCACGGTTTCCTGTCATAAATTAACTTTAACTAGAATTCCAAGTCAAGAAAGTGTATGAAATATAAAAATGACCAAATGTATTAAAATGTAAGAGTTTGGCCAATATAGTAAAATATCTAATATATGACTAATTATCTTGCTGCCTGCAACTGTATACGTGACAATATGCATTTAAAACTTTGAAAATAAAAAGTTTCATCTCTCGAGAGTACGATGCATGATACTCAATTCTGTCGTACAGTCCAACCAAAAATGCTACCGTCCTTAATTTTGGCAAACAAAAATGCATTACAGATAACGCATTTTATACATTGAGGAAAATATACTAGCGTCTCACGTTATTGGAAATCTATTCGGAAAACCTTAAAGCATTTATTCAATACAAAATCACTTCTCTCCTAACGATAATGTTCATAATTCTTTATATGTAAATATCCCCATGGTCCAGTAGTGAATGAGCGAAGATCCTCATTCACAGCTCTACAAGTATATAAGTATACGAATGGGAAACGCTGGTCCTTTGTGCTAGCATTGCGCGTCTCTCGTGCGAGGAAACAGGTTTCACATGACATGCTCCGGAAACCAATGCATTCTTTACACACGTGCACAAACATTGCTATCTCCTTTTAAACATCCTGATACATTTCAACTGGTATATGAGATTACCGCAGAAGGCTTCCTTTTCTTTAGAGAGAGAGAGAGAGAGAGAGAGAGAGGGGGCATAGAGGGATGTACGTACATGCATTTAAAATTTGATGCATGACACTGAATACAATCGTAAAATCCGATCGAAAGCACTATCGTCCTTAATTTCGGAATATTATGAATTCCGCCGAAAATCTGCCTCATTGCAGATAACATATTTTATACATATACGAAAATATACTAGCGTCGCACATTACTGAAAACCTATTGTAACATTACATCATTTATTTAACCCAAAATCAGTGCCTACATTCACTTCTATCCAAGCATAATATTCAGTTCTTTATAGTCGAACACCAATGGTCCGGTAGTGAATGAGCAACCATCTCATTCACGACCCTAAATGTTCCACGGTATAAATGAACGAGGGATCCATTGTTTCCTTTGCATGGTTCCCCATGCAAGCCGAAAAAATGCTTAGACGCGCTATCGCAAGTCAAGGCATTCTTTCTCCACAACGCAGAGAGAGACAGAGACAAACGGAGAGACAGAGGGATGCGCGCACATGCATTTAGAAGTTTGAAATAAAATTTTATCTCTCGATAGAACGAAGTCGCGATGTTTTTGGTTCAGCCTGACCAAAAATGTTATCGTCCATAATGTCGGTGTACGAAATTAATTGCAAATAGCATATTTTATTCATGGTTAAAATATACTAGCACCTCACGTTATTGAAAATCCACCTGGAAAACATTACACTATTTATTTAAACCCAAATCTCTTCTATACTTGTGAAAATATTCACTGCTGTTTATACGTGAATACCGACTGTCCGCTACTGAGTGGAAGACGGCAGCGTGGTATGAGGATGCTTCTGTGCGCTAACTATGAACGAACGAAAGTTCGCTTAGTGTGCGTGCATAGGCACCCTCAATTCGAGGGAAGCTGTATACGCTTCATTGACTCGCTTCCCATACAAAACCATAGCGAAGTGTATATGAGATTACCGCAAGGCGGGTTTTTTTTCGAACGCTAGTCTCTAGTAATAGTTAGCAACATATCTTTTGCATGTTTCCATAACGACTTAACAGTCTCTATTCACAATGAAAACTCACATAGATTTCTAAAAGGCAAGGCTTTATTAACAATTCTTCGTTTGGGAAATACGTTCTTATATATGTCAAATAAAATGTTCAATTCTCTCTCTCGTTCTAAACCTTAACATTAAGGATGTAAGCTATAGTAGAGTTTAAAACAAGGCTCTCTTCAAAAAATCCACTATTTTTGTTCTATTAAAAAAACACTTATTTGCGAATAAGGCACATTCATAGCTAAACGCTACTGAATGTTTAAAGAAAAGGTTCTTTCAAAAATGTGCTGTTGTATTCTATTCAAGATCAATGCGTATTCACATACAAGATTCTCCATGACTAAATGCTATTGAATCTCCAATTCTCTCTCCCAGTCCAAACCTTAACAGTAAGGATGGAAGCTATTGTAGAATTAAAGAAAGACTCTCTTAAAATCTACGATTTTGTTGTTCTATTCAAGATCAATATGCATCCACGAATAAGATGGTTTTGTAGCTAAAGAGCCATTGAATTTTTCAAGGAAAAAAGGTTTCTTTCCAGAAATTTCAAGTAGTTTACATTATTCGAGAATCATTGAATGTATGTAGATGCCATCTCTATGAAAGCCGAAATCGCTATAACTTCATTGGGTAAAATAGTTACATGACATGAAGACCATCCAACCAATAGCATCGGTCTTGTACAGATATCAAATCTATACGAATGCGCATTAATCGGCCTTTTTAGGGCATATAAGGACGTGTTTAGGGCGGCTAGTGTCACTCCAACGTGATTTTTGCACATTGCTAATTATTTATACGTCGGAAAAAAACCCACTTTGAATTCCTCAACGCTTGCAGTATTGTTTATAGCTGATTGATTTCTACAAGACATTCGTCAATTCCCAATGCAAGGTGAGCGATTTTTTCATTTACATCTTTCTAAAGCAATGTGCTTGTATTAACAATGTATTTCATTTTTTAAACGATACATTCATTGAAAATACGTGTGCGTGTGTGTACAGGTAGGTATCATTATTTCCCCGTGAAATCATACAAATTCATATAAACTTCTTTTAAAATTATTAAATAGAATTCTCTCGTGAAAACCAGAGCTTTTCTATTTATTCATAGAATACGTTATTTATTTGAATTCGCATTAAATATTTTAAATTCAATACACACTTGTACAAATCAAAGAAATATTACATTGTGTATATAATGCTTACTAATCATCTCTGCGGGTATTTAACATCTAGCTTTTTATATGAAATAAAGATATGTAAAGTCGCATTAATCACGCATCGCCATTTGCCAGGACAAAAAATATATCAGGCTAAAATCGAATTTCTGGCAGCCGATAGTCTAAACTTGTTTTACAAAAAGCCTGCGATATGGTATAGATTTTAAACGTAAA
Organism: Deroplatys truncata; assembly: GCA_030765065.1. Classification (NCBI taxonomy): domain Eukaryota; kingdom Metazoa; phylum Arthropoda; class Insecta; order Mantodea; family Mantidae; genus Deroplatys; species Deroplatys truncata. The sequence goes on from CM060990.1 coordinate 168,783,984, forward strand.
GCCTACATTTTTTCTACAACCTTAGTGTTTATTATAAAACAGAAAAGATTGAATGTCAGAAAATAATTTTCGAATTTTATGCGAATGATAGACAGAAGAATACTTATAAATTCAAACTGAAAAATCCTTCGTATTATGGTTTTCAGTGTTTTATACCTGAAATATTTCTCTAAGGGCTAATTTGCTATATCACATTCACAAGACGTTCTCTACACCTCTTTTTGTGCTTATATTCACACGATTTCTCAAACCTCTTATTGTGCTTACATTCACATGACTTTCTCTACCCAATCTTATTGTGCTTACATGACTTTTGATATACGTTTTTCTATACAGAGAAACTGTTAGAAACACTACATTCACGTGACTTTCTCTACCCACTCATCTTGTGAATGCATCCACATGGCGCTCCCTACACACTCTTCTTCTCGTGTGCGCATTTACATAACTTTCGATATAGGTTCTTCTATGGAGGGAAACAGATTGCGTCTGTTTTAAACATTAAATTCACAGGAATTTCTCCACCCGTGCTTCTTTGCTTACATCCACACAACTTTCACTACCCGCTTTTCTTCTATTCGAGGGAGCAACACAAAGACATAAGAAATGAACCATCATCTCGCATGATGACTTTGAAATTTATTCAAGCTAGAAAAACAAGCCAGTTTACAGCATTAAATAAAGAGCACAGCTTTGTTTCTTATCTAAAATATTTCTTTAGGAGCTAATGTAGCACGTTTGCATGCTTTTCTCTACTCGCTCTTCATCTCAAAGCATCTTTATGTATGGTAAACGCGTAACGTGCATGACCTTCAATACTCGCTCTTTCTATGAGAAAACTATGAAAAGCTCCCAGAACGATAAACAAGTCAACATAACACATTCACATGTGTTTTTCTACACATGATTTTCTTTCATTTTTATATGAGTACATGAAATTCAATATTTCGATAAATTGAATGCAATGCTAGCTTGCGAGAATATATAATACGGAATAAGCCATCCGAGAAATTCAAATACGACAGTTAACTAGCTAAATGTATCACGTATGTATAGTTGCACTTAAAATGCATACTTTGTCCTTTCAGTTGAATAATACATGAAAATAATGCGCGGTGAATGTCTGCTACAGAGGATCTAGCAGACCGTCTTAACAAGGTATCTGACGAGAACAGTTTACCACCGGTTCAGAGAGTTCAGGATCTCGAAATAGGCAGAGGATACGGTATAAAAGTAATAAGGAGAGTTTAGGTTCTTTTACGTGCAGTACATCTACGACACGAGACCACCAGCAACCATGGTTCGAAAAACCCAGCAAATATGTAACCACATTTCGCTGAAATGTAACCATGTCTCGCTAAACACCAGCAAATTTGCAACCATATTTCACAAAAAAGTAAGATGCTTGCATGAAAGCGTTCCAGCTTTGTATATATCTGACCTACCCAGTTCACATCTAGCCAAACTTGGACATTCCCTGTGCTATCATAACCAGCAAAGTTACACTCGAGCTCTGTGCCTCCATTTCATGCTCATTGGACCTGAGTGTAATTAATGAAACAGTGTAATTAATGGAATTCTGTAATTAACATTGAATTCTAGCATACTCCAATTGTAACTTGTCTATGGGGTTTATAGATATCAACGCTGGAAGATCATGTATAAAATGAGTAAATAAGGAATAATAGGTCAGTCTCATGTTGGCATATACGAATGCAACTTCGATAGTATACATTGTGTAGTAGAGATATACTACTTTAAACACGAACCCTCGTATTGCGTTCAATTACAGCCAAGTTACGAGAATCTTAACTTTTCATGTATTACCCGTGGGAAGAATCGTTTTGTTAAGTGCTGCATATACAACCGTGACTTTAAAAACAGATATATTTCAAGACTTAAACAGCATAGGAGAAGATTTGGTAAAGAAATACAAACTGTTCAGTGCCTTGTACTCTCGCAAGTGATACTGGAATACCTTCAAGACCTGGTGTACTAGAGACGGGAGAAAACTTGGATGCTTTTGTAGAGTAAACAGTGAATAAACAATCACATGAAAGCAGTGAAGTCGAATATTCTGGTGTGAACTCATCGAATAAGCTAAATACCCGAAGTGAATAACGAAAAGATGTTTTCTCATTGGTGGACCCTAATGTACTAGTAAATAGTCTTAAATTACAGACGAGAAGATACAGTAATGGAGTATTGAACTGCTCAGCACTTGGAGCTCTCGAAAGTGATCCTGAAATCTCTTCAAGATATTCTCATGCTAGATGCAAAGGAAAACGTGTTTTTTGGATGAGCAAGATTTGAATACATTTACGAATGAAAGCAAACATGTTAGTGTTAACTTATCAAGTCAAGATTAAGCTCAAAGGGAATATTGAGGAGATATTATACCCCTACACCAATCCCAATGACTTGGTTGCACCATCTAAGGCTGATAATGATGTCCCATGCAGCTGGTAAAATGACTCTTTGGTCGAGATTAGCGAGTTTATTCAGAAGTTAAAGACGGCTGGCTTTATAGCATGATTAATAGTGAACTCTAATGCCTAATGCATTATTCTTTGTTTTACGCAATACTTCTCTATAATGTAGGCTTGTATTTACTTCTGATGGATGTAGGACACTTTCTCCGTCTTCATGAGCATTCACTCCTATCTGTCAATGTTTTAAAGTAGCTTAATGAAATATTAATACTTTTGCTGATACAAGGACTTTGAATAAGTGTACAAGTTTTAAAGCGTAGTTAATTCTCGTAAAATGTCATATTGCGTAATACATTTGCGTTTCCAGCGCTGGAACTGCCTAGAATGAGTGCTCTAACATTAGCAGTAAACACCTTTCCGTGGTGATTGCATCTAAAGTCGCTTTCAAAGTCTAGCACCTGAATAGGAAGGGAGCAATCTTGCTTCACAAACTCCATCATAGCAATTAAAATAAAATAAATCATGCTTTATATATATATATATATATGTAAATCACCGTAAGACGAGGATAGAAAGAGCATAAAGGAACAAAGCAAAATATATAATTAATTAGTGTATCATGGGAGCTTAAGAAGGTTAAGGTCGCAAGAGGTCCCGGTTAATTAACTCTCTCATTAATCGACTGCCATTTGAAGCACATTTGTCTGGTTACAGGTACTGTGTGGACCTGGAACAAAACTGGAAAGGAAATTAAAGATAGGCACCCAGGAATCAGTCCCTTAGACGAAGTTTACAAACTTCACGACATTGCCTACGCCCAGCATACTCTACTTCAAGAAACATCGCCGATAAGATCTTGGCGGAAAATGCGTGGAAAAGTATACATTCGCCTGATGCTACATTAGGCGAAAAGTTGGCAGCGAGACTAGTAACATCAATTATGAAAGGGTGCTGGCTCCAGGAAGAACTGCGGGGTATTTCTGCCTCTCATACACATTATTGCAGCTACAGCAGTGAACAAGAGAAAGGCTGCAGATATCAGCTTCCAGAAATGATGGATAACAGGGAGATTGAAGCATGAAGAAAAGGTCTTCGACTGAAGAAGAATAAGGCGAGGAACACCAAAAGAAAGATGCATTGGAGCAAGAAAGGGAATTAAAAAAACCCGGGCAGAGGGTTATACATGTCCCGGAAAAAGCCTTGAGTAACATTAATCTCGCCTTATATGCTAGACCTTTTAAGATTCCTCATTTTAGAGATGTATACATACTCGACCAGCTACCTTCAATGTCGCGTTACAGAGAGAGAATTGTCGTCAATCTCGACAGTTCAGAGAATGAAGGCACGCATTGGGTTGTAAAGAGGGACGTGGACATAACATTTTATTTCGATAGCTTTGGAAACTTGAAGCCCCCGAAAGATATAGAAAGGTACCGCAGCACTGTTAAGGTGGCGTATAATACCAAAAGGTTTCAGAGTTTCATCTCAGTCATCTACGGGCACTTGTCCTTGCAATTTCTATTGCAATAAGTTACACTATCCCTGTCAGCGGCAACGAATCTGTTCTTACTACATACCTGAATTCTCTTCTGCAGATAGGCCCTAAAGAACATTACGAGATTGCTTTATTGAATTTTGAAACCTTTTATTCTATTATCAATGTTGATCGGAGTAATAATCAATTTCAATACATTTACAATGATGAGCTTAAGGTCATCGATATGCCCTATGGAACTTAGGATATAGCAGATATAAATGAATATATTAGAATTAACCTAGGGTGGAATGAGAATGCCTTCTTTATTCTGCCTAATAATATTACCAAAAAGGCTGAAATTAAATGTCCTTTCACCGTTGATTTTTCCAATAACTGTTCTGTAGGATCACTTTGGGGTTTCTGTGCCAATAATGTTATCCCAGCTAATCAGCTGGCTGAATCTGATTTCCTGGTGAACATATTTAAGGTTAGCATCATACGAATCGAGTGCAGCATTGCAACAGGCTGTTTCATCGATGGTAAAATCGGGCACTCGATCTACGGGTTTTTCCCCTCTGTCCCGCCTGGGTATCATATTTCTCAAGAACCATCAAATCCAAGTTACCTGACTGTCATAGACACCAACATTATAGAGCAAGTCAGTCTTCGAATAGTGGACCAGAACGGAAATACTATCGCCTTTAGAAACAAAGATATAAGCATAAGACTTCACAAACGCCGCAATGGCACTAGATTTTAGAAGTCGCGTCGCCGAAGATATAATAATAGACTAAATCGACACATGCTTCATGCTCTGCCTTCGACACCATTGTTAACATCAAGCAATCGCAAGTTCCTCGTACATTGGGCTTGAGAATCCTACAATCATGGACATCTTCAATGACGCCCAGATTCGACGACAAGGTCATTAAAGAAGAGGAATACGTGTTTCTGCCGTATAATACATCGACTCTGGACGCTGATGATGAGATTGGAATCCCTTGCCAAGCTGATGATTTATATACTTTACCTAGCCGGAGTTATCTCTACATCGAGAGAACTATTACTAAACCTGATGGAACAGCTACTACTGCAAAGCTTACTAATAACGCTATTGCATTCATGTTTGAAGAGACTCGACTGAACATGAACGAATCAACTATTGATCGAATCAGAAACCCTGTGATCTCATCAACCCTGTGCAACTATGCTGGGCTCAACCCCATGGAATTTGTTCACTTGCTGATGCTGGGTGGTGCTAACCCGTAGAAGACATGGAAATTGTACATGCTGCTAATGGAGCCTTCAATGCCATAGTGCTGCTGTCGATACTTCTGGGATTTTGCGACGACCACAAGGAAATCATACAACAAGTTTGAATTGGTGCTGATTCGATCCAAGGACTCTAAACACAGCATTCTGCAACCCAGGGGGACGAGAATGCTACTGTTAAACTTGCGCATATGGAGTGGAGAATGTCCGTGATTCGTCTTTCTGGTGCTGAAAAGGAAACTCCTAAAGATTGTTAGGTCGGACAAGACGCCGCACCTCACCTTTAGGACCAGGGGATCTGCATACTCACCCGCTGTGACGCAAACTAAATAATTCGCCTGGAATGTTACAACGACTTCGAAAATGGAGAAGTCAAGATTTGTTATTTTGGGTGCTCAGACTTCAAGATCGAGTAATGCAACTAAAGACTGTTCCCTGTTTGATCATTGCAACATAAACAATTTGAGGTTATATCTCTGTAGTGAATGTTATCCCTATCACGACACGAACTTGGATTTTGGAAGCTCAAGATTTGCTTCATTGTATGAAATGTATTCAAACTGCCAAAACTTATGTTATGAAAAGAGAATTACTCGCTTTTGAAGAGCAATGATTTTCTTAAATATGCTCTTATAGACTGCTCACATAACCTCGAAAAGGTTCTAAATGGAGCTGTTAACACCAGACTCGAAATTCAAGCTAATGCAAATATCCTTGCACAGACCTGTTTGTATTGCCTCATAATTCACGATAAAGTATTTACAAGTAAGCTTCGAACTTATCTGATGGAGCCTTTATTTTAAATGAATCTCTGTAATGTAAGGATTTTTTCACTATGAATATAGGGAATGTAAGGATTTTTAATGAATAACACAAGTTGTAAAAGCACACATTAATTATGTTTTGATATTTTTATTGTACAATTCCAGTACCTTCCTCTCCAGCTCCTCTTTCCTACATATGGCATTACACTTGCAATGGACAGGTTACCTAGATGGTAATGTATACACGATTCAAGTCATCTTAGTTGCGAAACTTCACCGCTAATAAAATTATTTCACAGTCATTTAAATTAATGTTCAGAAATCTGATTTTGTCGTCTTTATATAAGCAATGACATAAGAGAGAACAATATTTTCACTACATTCCATACGTGGGCACTTCCTCGATTTGAGGAATGCTTGGAACATTGGGAGACTCTCTCGAATTATCTCCCAGTCATGCATGATCATATATGCATAATTGTCTGTTTTTTCACAAAAACACAGGAATGTCGTAGAGGAGCCCGTCGTTAACTATGGCTTATCGAGATGCAGACATCTCGGTGCGCTTCTTGCCAGCATGTTTCTGGGGGTGTCGATCTTCTGCTTATTCTATCTTCCAAAAGCTTCAGCCTTCTTAGTAGATCAACAAACTTCTTCTTCTTATTATTATTATTATTTCCGCGTCTGAAACATTACACAGTGAAACCCTTAGAAAGAGTATGTTTTTTGGAAATGAGGTAGCCTGAATATTTACGTTTGTTAGGTGACAGAGAAATAAAAAACCAAAGATTAGTTTTCTTCTAGATATGGAAATACTCACCTTAATGTTTTTCGGGGGAAGACTCTGGAGGATTAGTAAACTACGCGGGTGCTGCAAGAGGGTATTCAACTATATCATCTACTCCGCTATTCTCCGAATCTATCTCGTGTTTAGGTGCAGGCGTCGCCATTTGAATTTTGTAAAGACAACTATTTCCAGGGTTAGTTATACCGATATACCGATCTACCATAGTATTTTATGGACGCTCTTTAACTGCTGTGGTCCTTAACGTCCCATTTTATATTGGGCGTGAAAGACCGGAAATTTTGCTCAGAGGCCTCTTTATGAGGCTTGAGGTTCTTTTACATGCCGTAAATCTACGACACGGAACCATCGGCTTTACCTACCTTCCGGAGGAAGCCATGCTAGGGATTTTTACGCCCGAAGAAATCCATCGACCTCCGCCGGGTTTGAACCCGCGACCTCGGGAACTACAGGCTAGCATGGTAACCACTACACCACCGAGGACGACGTACCATAGTATTACATACATATATACATATAAATGATTTCCAGGGTTAGTTATACCAAAATACCGATGTACGACATACCGAGCTATCAATGTGTTAGGTAAAGTATTGCATATGCAATTCATTTTACGTTGCTACTTACTTTAAATTTCTCTGTCTGAACTGGTATACACTGGAGTTCTCATCGCAAGTAAGTATGATGTCATCTGATCGGGCACCACCGGCTTATCGCATAGGACTGTATAAGTATATCCGTTGGTAAAGCCGGTGGTCCCGTGTCGTAGATTTATGGCACGTAAAAGAACCTCAAGCCTGATAAAGAGGTCTCTAAACAAAATTACTGCTCTTTCATGCCCAATATAGAATGGGATGCTAAGGACCATAGTAGTTAAAGAGTGTCCGTAAATTAACAAAAACAGTTGCAGTACTCCGAATGGCACAGTGATGTGTGGCTTGAAACAACGACATCCACATCATCGAAATCGTCACTTTTGGAATCAGAAAAAGAAGAATTGCAATTCAATGTGTCATTTTATTTTCGCAGAGTAAACGTTTTTAGAAATAGCATTTTCGCGAGAGAAAAAAAGCTGTACTTACATCTTACTTTTTCTGCAGAAAGGACAGTTATCCGTGCATATACAACGAGACGACATATGGTCATGGTATAAAGGCATGTTACACACTATGGAATGCATGATGCCGTTGCACGACTGTTTATGGTAATAAGTGTAATGATGCGCCTCTTCTCCGCACTCACTGCAAAAATCATCCATTGTATTATCGTCGCGATTACAGATCAACTAATATTTTAGGTGGTTGCAAATGGGCCTCCTTATATACCAGTGCTTGAAACCGGTTCATGGTGTCGCATATAAAGAAGGTGGGGGTTCGGGATGAGGACGAAACGTTCTGCAAGCTGGGGCGTATTGTTTTGTTGTGGTTATACATGGCAATTGAGAGGCGGGTGGACAGGATTGAATGCAATGCAAGGGAGTAGAATGAGACAGGGTTTCTTAGTCCTATTGTAGAGCGGGAAATGCTCTGTAAGTTTTTGATGCCGTTTTTTGGAAGAGTTGGGCGGGCCAGTTGCAAAGCAAAAAATGGAATGCCGAGGGTGGGATAAAAGCACACAGGTGTGTATTTCATGTAACGCAGATGTTTGGGGTTGTTATTATGGAATGCTGAGGGGGAGGGTAGAAGGATACAAGTGTTGAGGGTCGCGTGTGTAGGTGAATATAATCCCGTCTGCCTTTGTCAGAGAGGACAACAAAAGAAGATTAGGGTCAGACACGCAGGTGTTTGGGGTTGTTATCATGCCGAGAGGGGCCAGGTGCAACGGATTGCTGAGGGTAGAATGATGCAGGTGTTCAGGGTCCCGTGTGTGGGTGAGTAGAATCTAGTCTACCTTTTCAGAGACAACAAAAGAAGATTAATTAGGGTCGTCTTTTGTCCGGAAGGGTATAATACAGGACAAAAGAGACCTGTCATCGTTTGTTCACAAAACAATAATAGATTTATGACAGTCGCCCCATTGTCGACAACGGAGTCCTGGAATGCGGGGAAAGGGTGAGGAAAGTGGAGTCGGGACGTTGCTGCATAAATTAGCACATTACGTGCGCTTTAACTCCCATTTTATGACTGCTCCCGTCCATGTTTGCGACCGTCGTCATCCGGATCTGGTCGCCCTACAGGTCTCTCCCCTCATCGCCCTCTCCCAGTGGCCACGGTCGTTGTGGTCTACTTACTATGCTCTGCCCCGGTTTCGGGGACCCCTCCGTTCGTCCGTACGTTTACCTTTTAAAGGCGGTATTTAAATGAAAAAACAAAAACTCTGGATTTTCATTTTAATGATCTTATTTATTTGTGTTGTTGTTAGAACAGAAATCCTTAATATTGAAAAAGGAACATCTGACGAGAGTACTATTGTATCCAGACAACGTAGGGGTACCAAAGAAAATTTATTCCTGCCTCTCTTCTTTTTGTTGTTCCTCCTCCTCATCATTATTAGCGTTATTAGAATTATTCTTGTAATTACAGTTGGTAGCTACAGAGAGATCTGTCTGCCAAATCCTGCATCTCACAAACCTCAACTCGCTTCCATTCTATTGCAGTAATCTGCATTATTAGCATCCAGGCGATTTTTTTCAAGGTTCAAGGTTTATTTATTAAGATGCAAAATACCTGTAACCAGTACATGAAACCTGGTTTACAGGAAAATATTTACATATGCTTTATGATTGTCGGGTTTCCATGGCTTAGTCTTTTTTAGTTTGTTCGTAACCCATACGGGGGCTCTCTATGGGCGGCCGAGAACAGCTATGTTCGCGCCATCAAGTGTTTATTTCACACTTTGATTAGGCTCTTTTTTCTCATATTTACATGTTTACAATTTTTTACACATATATACGCACATACATACCGATTCATACTTACCCATTCGCACTCACACTCATCCAGCAATTGAGAACAGGTCGCCCAGGTTCACCTGGGCGGAATGTGATCGCCACAGTACCCAGCCGCGTATGCGGTTTTACCTATGCGATAGAGTAAGTTTCAAAGAATTTACACAAGCTTTTGATTTTTGTCACATTGTCTTGGGCGGAGTTTAGCTTTCTGCGCTACCATTAGTTGGGTCTCGGTGTTCCCACATGGGCGGACTAGCGACCATATGGTGACCAACCCAATGCTGCTTAACTTGGGCGACCACTTGTGTGGTCGTCAAGCCAAGCAGGCCGGTATGGCAGCAAAGCAAGATGGGAAAACTAGGTTATGGTATGGGGGCATCCATGTTGGTAGCAGGGGGGTCGCTGCTGGATGGTCACTCATTCAGCTGGTGACCGAGCCCAATGCTGCTTAACTTGGGGGAGTTGTTGGTGTGAGGGATTGGCAGACCTCAGCCTTGAGGTCCAAGCCGTCCTTCGGCAACCGGTAACTCTTTCTCCGCCTTGGCGCTTTATGGCCATAGCGACCCAAAGAGTTCACCAGCTGGTTGGTGTGGTAAGTGAGTTTCGTGTGCATGGTGCTGGCTCTCTCCCGCACCACGTCCACGATGTATGGGAGGCCGGAATTGGTGTGCAGTATGTGTGACGGGAATCTACGCCGGTATCATAGATCATCCGAAGCGCCCTATTCTGGATGATCTGTAGCCTGCGGATGGTGGACGCTGCCGCCGATCCCCAGACCTCGCAGCCATACAGAATCAGGGGCGGGATAATCGCCTGATATAGGCGTAGTTTGAGGCGTATGGGCATTGTGGAGCGGAATACAGGGTACAGCTGTCTGAGCGCGGAGTGGACGAGACGACCTTTGCCCTGACATGTGGAACCAAAGTGAGGCCGCGGTCGAGAGTGACTCCGAGGTATTTGACAGAGGGATTCTCCTCCGCCGCAACCTCAGGGAACGCTCGGGCCGCCACCGACGGACCTTCGCAAGGAGAAGCGCAGAGCTCTTCCCCGGGCTGATGGCCATCTTCCACTTTTCCCTCCACCTGCCAATGGCTCGGAGCTGTCGCTGTAGTGGAGGGGAACAGAATCGGGCATTCTTGTTCTGTGCCATTGTGAGGACATCGTCGGCATATTGGCACGTAACAGTCCTGGGTTCCGTGAGGAAGTCCGACATGTAGGTCGCGAAGAGAAGCAGAGACAGTACACTGCCTTCCGGGACACTGGCGGCTATAGGACGGACTGAGGAAACCTTCCCCTCCACTCTCACCCTGAATGTGCGATCCCGGAGGAAACTGCTTATCAGAGCGGTATAGGCGGAAGGGATGTCTGACTCCTTGAGTTTGTACAAAAGGCCTTGATGCCACATTGTGGCAAAGGCCTTCTCTACGTCCAGCAGCACTGCTACGGTCTTGAAGTTCTCCTGGAAGCCCAGGGAGGCCTTCTCGGCCAATCGAAGTAGCTGCAGGGTGGTGGAGTGCCCATGGCAAAAACCAAACTGGCGGTCCGGGAGGAGGTGCCCTTCCTCAAAAAGAGGTGTAAGGTGGGCTAGGAGCAACCGCTCAAAGACTTTTGAGACGGTTGGGAGCAAGCTGATGGAGCGGTAACTGCATGGAAAGACCGGATCCTTGCCGGGCTTTAAAATGCATTCCACCCGCGCCTCCTTTCAACTAGTTGGAAAGTGACGGAGGTGAAGGCACGCATTGAAAATCCGCGTCAAATGGATGACGGCCTTCTTGGGAAGGTGCTGGAGCATGGGCGCCGTGACGCCGTGACGCCGTCATGTCCAGGGGATTTGTTTGGGTTGAGTTTTCGGATCTCGGAAGCCACCTGTTTAGGGGTGACTATGGGAAGATGGACGTCCTCGTGGCGCGGTTGTGGTTCCTCATAGAGGTAGTCCACAGTCGCTTCCACGAGTTCAGTGAAGTCATCGTCCTGGGGGTCCTCCCGCGGTTCGAATTGAAGTTTCAAATGGTCTGCAAACACCGTGGCTTTATCATGGGGCTCGAAGGCGAGTCTCCCGCGAGTGCCGTGCAGAGGGCGCTGGTAGTGGGTTTTATCCTTCCTCAAGGCTTTGATTATCCGCCATGGTTTCTTTTCTTGTAGGTTTACATTCTCCATTGGTCTTTCCCAGGCTACCTTCCTGTGCACACGGAGCAGTTGCCTTGCCAGTTTTTTGAACCGCTGGTATACTGTCTCTATCCTGGGATGGCGGAAATGCTGCCATAGCTTCCGTGCAGTTGCCTTGGCTTTTAGCAGCTGTCGGGGTTCATTAGGAATGGTTCTCGGGTTGGGGATGTCAGACGGGATTGCGGTGGGTGTGTGCACGTGCCGCATTCAGGAACTGTTGCGAGAAGTCTGCCGCCGCCGGTTCCAGCGCATCGATGTAATCGATTCGTGGCCGCGGGTCACCAGACCGGTTCAGTTCTTGAACGGCTGCATCCCAGTCGACCTCGTTTACCCAGACTGGGCTGACCAGTGCTGGCATTGAAATGTTGGAATCCACCAGGACTGGGTCATGGTCGGAATCCAGCTCGTTTATCGCCGAGAGCTCTAGATGAAATGGAATGTTTTTGGTGATCATGATGTCGAGAATATCCGGCCTGCCGCGGGCCGGATGAAACGTAGGCCCTCTCGGTCCGTGCGCGATTAGGCTCGGGTCTCCGCTGATGAGGCGGTAGAGTCCGCGGCCTTTCTGGTTAACCGTGTGGCTGTGCCAGAGCCCGTGCTTTGCGTTGAGGTCTCCTGCAATGCAAACCACTGGGTGTAGGGTAAGTAAGATTCGGTAATCTGCTTCGTAGAAGCGATGATCTGGAGGGTCATAAACCGCTATCAGCAGTGTGTCTAGCCCGCAATGGCAAGCCGAATGGCACAGGCTTACACATGCTGTAGTGGTGGGAGAGGGAAGGATGTATGCGTGATATGGCTTTTGATGAATATAGCTGTACCGCCCCCCGGTCGGCCGACCCGATCTTGCCGATGGGTGACGTAACTTGGCAGCAAAAACTTAGTACCAGCAATCAAGTGTGTTTCACAGACCATAGAATATCAATTCCGTAGGAGTTAACAAACTCAAGTACGCTGGGGTAATGCCCCCTTATTCCTTTTGCGTTCCAGAACGCAGCTCGTAATGGCCTCCGGACGAGTCTGGCAGTCATTACGAAGCGGAATTAGGGACCAAATGCTCCAGCGTTTTGAGAAATACTGTGTTTTTGCATGGGGCTCAACTGCGGGTTGGCGAGTTGCAGCTTGCAGTGCAGGTAGGGCCTTTTTGATAAGGTCACCAAACCACAGGGATAGGGTCCGGAATTCTTCCAAATCGCTTTGGGAGATGGTGTCCCCAAAGCCTGCCAATGAGGCCGATGTCGTTCCCTGGAGCGCCGGAGTGTCTGTCGTGGCAGTAGCCGGTGTTTTGGTCACTGCCGCGATCGCAGGTGGTTTTTGTGTTGCCGCTGTGGGCTGGCCTTGAGGCTGTTGAGCTGCCGGGGTCTGTGATTGACCCGGCACGTTGTAGAGGCAGGACCTTTGTTGCTGTTCTGTTTATTTTTGTTTTTCCTGTGTCGTTTCGACTGTTGTTTTTACTGTGTTTGTTGTCTCGGCTGTGGTACTTCCTCGGGCAATATTGTCACCGTCGTCGCCGGTGTGGTAGTCGTCGTCGTTGCTGGTGCAGGTCTCTTCTCAGGGGGCCGAAGCTCCTCCCACTGCTTGCAGAGTCGTCTCGGCCTTTTTGAGAGCGGCCGCAAAGGAGACTCCCGGTCAGACTGTAGCCAGGGCCGGTGCTCCTTGTCGGCGGCTCTCAATGATCCTCTGCCTCGCCACGCAGCCCTTGTAGACGCTGACGTGGTCCTGGCGGCAATTAGCGCATGTCTTCTCCTCGGGTTCCTTTTCGCAATCCCGCAGAAGATTGGGTCCAGCACAGCGCAGGCATGCAAGCTTGCGTTCGCACGCCAGGCTGGAGTGATTGAAGCCCATGCATCTGTGGCATTGCACAGGTCCACCTTGGCCGTAAAAGCGTTCAACCTTTACGACCGTGTGGAAGAGCACCCGCACAGCGTCAATGGGCTGATTCTCCTCGCCAGGGACCTTGTCCACAACGACGAGGTAGAGGGGCATCGGAACTTTGACCGGACTTTCCTCAGTGATGATGGTCTTTCTGAGTTGTGCCAGAGCCGATACAGCAATGTTCTGCTCTTCTAAGAGCGCAGTCCTGACGTCGTCCGGCTGGCACTCGGAGTCTAGGCCCCTAATCACCCGGCGCTCCACATGTGGGCGTTGCGGCGAGTACGAGTAGAAGGTCCTTCAACACCTGCTTGGCCGCCTCGAAATCTTCAGGCGTAAAAGTCTGTATGTGTACCTTGAATGGCTTTCGTTTGGCTTCAAACCCGCCTGTTATTTTTGCCGCCAGCCGCCGCATGACTCCTATATGGTCCCTGAAGGAGTCCGCTATGATTGACGGTAGCTTGGCCCCCCCTTTTGGTTGGGGGTTGTTGTGAAACCTGTCGTGGTGTCTGCAAAATCACGCCAAAGTTGAGTTTGGAACCCGAGGGTGCCCTTTTCCTTACCCCGACGACAGTGAAGCCGTCGAGATCGGACTCCTCCCCCTCCAAATTAGGCAGGTGGGTGAGAGGGGACAGCTGGTGCTGCACCGGTTGTGATCTTTTGAGGGGCCGAAGCCTTCCTCTTAGATCCCTTGGACATTCCTTTAGCTGGGGTTCCCGGTATGGGAGAGGAGAACGGGCTAGGTCCTGGTATTTGCCCGTCATTGGGGTCGAGGGTCGGCTCGGTTGCCGTACGGCTGTTCGCAGAGGACCGGACCTCCGCGAAGGAGGCACCTACTCGAGCCATATAGGCCCTGGGTGCCAAACCAGAGGTCCTGGCCCTTGGCTGTGGTCTTGCGAACCCACTGTCTCGTAGTCCGCCAGTCAGTGTGTCCATGTCTTGGAAAAATAGATGATAGTTAGAGAGTAGTATGAAATGTGGAGTGAACCTGTTCTCAATATACCGCTGGACCTTAGCGAGAGACAGGGACAAGGTAGCAGGGGATGCTAGGTCCACTGCTTACCCGGCTCCGCTCGACGATTCGCCCGGCCGGGCCTTTTTCTGGTGGGCTAGAAGGGGAAGGTAGTCCACTGCCCGCCAGTGGGAGAGGTGAAGGCGGCTCGCACTCTCGCGGCCGAGCGGCAAGCTAGAAGAGGATGTTGTGCCCACTGCTTGCCGCTATGGTGAGAGCTGCCGGTGAAATGCAACTTGCAGGAGTTTCCGCTGAGGTGTCCCAAGCTGCGGCGGTAGAAGGCGCTGACCTTACCCAGGATGGTGCTGCGTTGCCCAAGAAGACTGTAGGAGAAGTTCTCGAAGACGATGTTCACTCCACGGCTCCACGATGCCGAATGCTCACACACATACAGCTTCTTTCACCCTCACTGTATACACTATGTACAGCTTCAGATGGCACTGGTGTGCCGTGCGGTCACTGCCCGGTGGATGCGTTGTTGAGGTGGCGACCCCTGCGGTAGTATGTGCGTGGCCGTGAGCCGGTTTTGTGGGCGCGCGGAGAGACAAGCGGCAGAATGGTATTAAAAGATCGTTATTCTTTTGTGCTTGCGATGCCTAAGCTCGCCTTTCCCTATGTTGGATACCAGTGTGTTGTTATGGAGTCTGATGCGCACCCACGTGCTAGTAGCTCGCTTATGTATGACCTCAGAGATGGAAGGCATGTTAAGTTCTTGGTGGATGTTGAAGTTTGAAAAAAGTATTGGAGGACGGAGTATTTTTCTGAGTGCTATGTTTTGTACTATTTGTAGCTTCTTTAGTGCAGCTTCTGAGGCATTTGCCCAGGCCACGCACGCGTAAAGTAGTGTTGACAAGAGGAAGGATTTGTATAGTAAAATCTTTGAGCGGGTCTGTATTTCCTTACTTCTGAAGACGGAAGCGCATATCTTTAAACGTTGCCGCCCTCTGTTGGGTGTATCTGTTAGGTGGCGTTCCAGGAGAGTCGGCTGTCTAACGTGACTCCCAAGTACTTCACTTGCTGACGACGTTGCAAGATTTGACCACCGACCGTGAAGTCTATGGCCGGAAGGTTCAGCTTCTTTAAGAAGTAAATAAGCTGGCACTTGTGTGCGTTAATTTGGATTTTCCAGTCATGTAGCCATGAAAGGAAGTGGTCAGTGTACCGCTGCATTTCTAAGATACCAAAGTGTGAATTTCTATGGTGGTTGTAAATTGCAGTGTCGTCAGCGTACATGGCGACCTTGCATCGGGCGTCCACGGGAAAGCCATTTGTAAATAGGTGGTAAAGGAGAGAGGAGGTGATTGCCCCTTGTGGTACGCCTGCCTGCATAGCTCGCTCACGTGATGAAGAACGGCCACCTGGACGTAGAAGCGCCGGTTTTCTACAAAGCTGTGAATCAAGTACAAGTAATTTTGAAGACCGGGAAAGTTGCGGTGCAGTTTATGGATCAGGCCATCGTGCCAGCACCGATCGAATGCGGTTTCTACGTCCAGAAATAAAACCAACGTTGAAGCCCCATTGTTGAATTGTTCGGTGACGTCATCAACAAGACGTAGGAGTTGTAAATCAGTGGAATGACCTTTTCTAAATCCAAATTGAGCATTTGAAAGTTCTTGTAGCTCTGCTTTTTGTTTTTGCATCCGAAAAGGTAAAATCCTTTCGAACAGTTATCCAATGTTGGACAGGAGACTAATGGGCCTGTAATTTTGAGGGTGTCTGGCACTCTTCCCTCAGAGTTCATAACATTATATAAACGTTTTTTCAATCAGGTTATTTGAACAGGCAGGCCACAAGAAGACTAAGACCAAAGCTATTTATTAATCTTAAATATTACTGTTAATTAATTTTCATTAAATTCTATTATTTTGTAAATGAACAGCATTTGGTTTTTAAGAGACCTAGAGTTTTCTGGATAAGTGTTATTCCATTATGTAGACATGACATTTATCCAAGTTCTGGTTTATTGTGATTACCTCAGCCAAGGTTGCAAGACCTGCAAGTTTTCACATTTGTGCATATGATGTATCCAGTAAACTGCACCTCTCAAAATGTATTACTTAATAAGAACTAATCCTGTAATTACTGTAGTTTTAGTGGAAATAAGTGTTCATTTTTCTGCTCACAATGTATGCATATTACTTAAATCTCTCAAATCTGATAACAATATGTTTAGAATAGAAAACTATGACAACTGTATGTTACATACTCTTTACCTATTTAGTTTATGGATAGAAGTGTTATTTGAGTGCTCATTTATTTCTGGTCAGTGGTAACGAGTACCCACAACTTAAACAAATATTAAAATACACAATAAGAAATGTAAGCACAACATAACCTGAAATCTGAACAGCTTACACGGAATTCATTGCTTAAGTTCGCAATAAATTTTCATAAACATATGTTGAATTACATGAAAGAAAGAAAGAAAAACAGCAATTATGTTTAGTTTTAATCTGTTTCCATTTTCCTAACTGTTAAAGTGTGGCTGTGAAATTTCATTTGTAATATAAATGAAGATACTTTCCACATAACCGTACTAGCAATTCTCCATACATACTCAGGTCTTTATTAGGACAATTTTAGCTACCTGCATTCTGGGAGGCAAATTCCAAGATTAATTTCCCTGATAGATATTTTGCTAACCACCCATGAGAGGAAAGACAATTGTACATGAACAGCAGTGATAAAGCTGTTAAGTATTAGTGTTTCTAATAGATTCATTTTCTAAACTTATTTCAACCTTAAATGTGTAGAGATCCGAGAATATTATATGATGTAAGTGCCTTGTGCTGTATGCAAAACTTCTAATTGTAGTAAATCTTAATTTTTCTCTTTTATCTTTCTTTGTTTCCTTCTTGTTTTCAAAGCAGTGGACAAAATATGTATAAAATACTGACTTGCGAAAGCTTTAAATATTTTTTCATGTATTAGCGATGTGGGTTATTGAGCTTTCAGGAAGAATAAAATGAATGATCTATGCATTGGAAATGTAATACAGGTAATTATGTAGGTATGTCTTAATACATGTACTCATCCTTTAACGTAGTGAGACTTTATATGCTTTTTAGAGGTCTTATGCTTGGTAATTTGTGTTTACTAAACTTAATATTTTTTTTCAACAGCTGCGTTTTGATTGGTTCAAGAATATTTATGGTAGAAGTACACATGTTGTTTAATTTATAGTGAAGATTTACTTTTTATGAGCTGCTAAACGATAAATAATTACCATGATGTCATTATTGAGCAACGTGAGCATCCACCACTCGAATGAGAAAGCATGATTCTCTGTTCAAAACGGAATATGAGTGTATACCACCATATCTTGTTATATTGAGAAACTTAAAGTAGGTTCTCACATAGAACATTTCATAAAGTTTCCATCTACTGTAGAGTGACTGCTTACTATCCTGCTCAAGATTATGAAAATGGTGTACGAGGAGTGTGTTTAAAGTACCGTAATAATATTTTGCCATTGCAGCACTGCAGTCGCGATTTTGAGTATGCGCGATAACTTCCTACATTTATTAGGAAGCAGCTGTGAGCGATCATCAGTTTGTTTTCGTGTTGTTAGTTCAATTCGAAATGTTCAAAACAATCGATCGATCCGCCAACTGTGAAGTCAGATCAGTGATTCGTTTTTTGAATGCGAGAAATGTTACGCCAGCAAATATTCATCGCCAACTGTTCGAGGTTTATGGGGAAACAATAAGAAGTGACAGTGCCCGGCTACACACAGTCAAACAAATTAAAGATCTGATCACATCATTTGGTTGGGAATAATTCGATCACCCTCCCTACACCGGATTTGAACCTAGCGATTTCATCTGTTTCTTTATCTGAAGAAATTCCTTGGTGGAAAACATTTCAACGACGATAATGTTGTGAAACAAGAAGTGCAGACTTGACTTTCATCACAGGCGCCATCATCCTTTAACGAAGGCATACAAAAATGGTTTCTCGTTGCGGCTAGTGCCAGAATAACGGCAGTGACTACGAGGAGAAGTAGTGTAAAAATTAAATTGATTTTTATTTATGGACGCTCTTTAACTACTATGGTTCTTCGTCCCGTTCTATATTGGGCGTGATAAATTTTGCTCAGATGCCTCTTTATCAGGCTTGAGGTCCTTTTACGTGCCGTAAATCTATGGCACGAGACCACCGGCTTTACTTTACTTCCGAAGGAAGCCATGCTAAGGATTTTTACGCCCGAAAGAAATCCACCGCTCTCCGTCCGGTGTGAATCCAAGACCTCGGGAACTAGAGGCTAGCATGGTACCCCTAGACCACGGAGGACGACAGAAGTAGTGTAAGGATTAAGGTAATGAATGATAATAAAGTATTTGGAAAATAATGTTAAGTTATTTTTTAAAAAATCATCGTCGGTACTTACTTAAAAAAAACGCTTCGTAAGAGTATTTCAGATGTGATAGTTTCATTCACTTAAATTCCTTGTAAGCTAATATTGTTTTTTTTTATAAAATTATAAGATTCCGAATACTTCTGGTATGATTGAATGGATGGAAAAACAGGTAGGCCACAATGGCCCATAATGTCCCTTGCATTAGCCTAATCCACTTTTCCTATAAAGGAGAGTACGTTCCAGATGTTGATTTAATGTCTCCAGTGCCCAAAAGCATAGTCTAAAGTTATATATCTTGATTGTGCAAAGCTGTACATGTGTGTACTATGTATAAGGAGCTTTCATCCTCCTCTCCACACCATCTACACCTTGGGTCTGTGAGTCCGTAATGTGTAGGTGGTTGTGACCCATTTCAAGGCCAACAACTTTCTGCATTCTGAAACGACTAGGAGATACAAGAGTCTCTTTATATCAGGGGCTAGTTCTTTCTAGACCCTGTTTGCTTTGACCACTTATGTCGGTGGTGTGTTCATTCTGCTATAGCTAAGCAGACTCTTTGGAGGGAAATCCCGAAGAAGGATACTGGTCTCACAAAAGAGGAGATTGAACTCCCTTCTTCACCAGATCATCCACTATTTAATTCCCCTTAATGCCTGAGTGCCATGGTACCCATGCAAGTGCAAGTAGGCCTTGGTCACAAAGGCTCTCCAGCAAAACAGTTTGGTGTATAATTTGGAATAAATTATACTCCAATCCAAATATACAAGGGTTGGAACTTAAATGGTGGCAAGACTGCTGTAGAGACGCTATACAACGGAATCTAATATTATCGCTGTTAGCACACGTTAGTTACATACCTACCTTACCTCAGATCAAATGGACTCTCCCTTTCCACTTCACCTGCGTGCGCACAGTCGAGAGAAACAGAGTCACTTGTGAGCTAGCGGTCTAACGTAGTGTTATCACGATGTTTTCGAAACAGGAACAACGGAGTTGGATCAAGATTGCATGTGCCAGAGGTCGTACAGCACGACAGTGTCATCAAGGTCTTCAAGAGGCTTGCGGGGACTCTGCATTGCCTTACAGAACAGTGGCACGTTGGATAAAAGCCTTCAACGACGGTCGGCAAACTGTGGCAGACATGCATCGGGCAGTACGTTCTAGCGTCAGTAAGAAGTGCATGCTCTTGCCGCGTTGCTGGACAGTGATCAACGCCAGACGATTCGTGAGCTCGCCCAAGAAACCGGATTAGCACATACGACTGTGCTTCACATCCTGAAGGAACGCCTGGGCATGCGAAAAAATTGCATCCCGATGGGTTCCGAATGCAAAAATGGTTGCGTTACGACGCTGCTAGGACGCACTTGGAGCGCAAAGGAGAGCTTTCTTACGCCATATCATAACGCTGGATGAGGCATGGGCCAAATCGTATGAGCCAAAACTGAAACGCCAATCGAAAGTTCGTCAGAGCCCCAGCAATGTGAAAGCTATGGTGATTCCCGTATACGATTGTGATGGTGTTATCCTAACGCATTACATTCCTCCACGGCAGACCGTCAATGCACAGTATTACCGTCCGTTTTTGGAGCACCACCTGCGACCAGCTGTGAGAAAGAAGCGGCAACACTTTCTGCAGAATCCACCCATCATGTAGCACGACAATGCTCGGGCGCATACAGCGCAAACTGGTGGCTGATTTGTTCCGTCGATGGGACTGGGAAGTGCTGTACCATCCACCATACTCCTCGGACTTAAGTCCTTGTGACTTTTATTTGATTCTGAAGATGAAGGAACCACTTCATGGCATTCGCTTCAGAACTGTTCCAGAGATTCCTCAGGCAGTAGACCTCTCCATTCACACTATCAACAGAACAGGCTCTGCTAAAGGTATACTACGACTTCCACATCGCTGGCAACGGGTTACACACAACGCTGGTGACTACATTGAAGGGCAGTAAAGGTTGCTAACATGTAGCTCTTTTGTACCGGCTGTAAATAAATAGTTGCCACTATTTAAGTTCCAACCATCATAATTTTGAATATACCTCCTCTTTTTGTAACATTTATGAGAAATTTAGAAGAAAGGGGAAGGTGGAAATTGCTGCTTATTAACAAAATTAGATATAGAAACAGAGCTAAATACCCATATTTGATTTTAAAAGAAACCCACTAGTTATAGGGCTGCTTATTTGATAACATATAATGGCTAATAAAAAGGTTAGCAAACATTCAAGTTTAGCTATATAAATTTATGAAATGTGTAAATATAGAGTTACAGAGTTCAGAAGAATAAAAGAAATAAAAGTGAAAATTAGAAACTGGAAATACTTGCTATATTGAAATCCCAGTGCAATACTACAATTACTCAAACATAGTTTTTGAGTTAATATCATGAAGACATTCAATTTAGGAGTTCTTTTCAGATGAGTAATGCAGTGTGCACTAGCCATCACGCATCTGACATCTTTTTGGAACAGGGGAAAATAATTTCTGAAACTATTTCGTAACTGATCAGGGAAAGTAAAAGAAATAGAGGAGAAAAGGAGTTCTAATGGCCTCTTGCATCCTAGCATATAAGTGTTATTGTGTAACCCCATTGGAAGAATGTTGCAAGTACGGCATAACAGATATACTGGGTGTAGGTCTTTACAATTTGCTGTAGATACATTGTTTTTCTGCATCCAGTATACCTAACAGATGCCTATTATGGTTTCTTACAATGCATACATCTGCAATGGCAAAGATGCACATGGGATACGAGTTATAGGAGAAGTAAATATATTGGAGAAACCAACTAAATCACTGTTGCATGTGTGAGGGTTATAATTTGATTTTAACAGATTTTGATAAATGTGATTTTGCCTCACTTTCATAACTGACATTACAATGTGTACATTACCTTTAAATATTATGTGTTTATGGATCTCATGACTACCCAGAAGTTCACAGAAGGCAGTCCTAATTTAATACAATCTGGTATGGATACATTTAACGTCAAGTGTGCCAATAAGCAAAATAAAAATTAATTTGAAAAACAACCATTTCTTTGTAAATCAATATGACTTTAGATCTTCTCATAATAAAATTGAAGCAATATTCAAATTTGTAGACTAATGCTGTGGTACTATAGACAATTTCTACAACATTATTAAAGCATTTGATACCATCTCTCATATTATTCATAAACTTCAATTTTGTGGTTTTACAAATAACTGTATTAAATTCTTAAGCTCCTATTTAACATGACATTACCAAACTTTGTATAGTAATAATGCAAAGTCTCTGTCAAACTTATTAAGTGCGGCCCCTCAAGGTTCTGTACTCAGCCCTAATTTTTTTATTTTATTTATTTATATTCATGACCTACCAGCCTGCATTGAGGGTAAATGAATTTGTACTTATATGCTTGCCAACAACCTAGTGATCAGTGTTTCTCATCATAGACAAACTTCTATTGAAACTAAATTAGATGAAACTACTTCTGCCATAAATGCTTCATGTTATACTGACAAACTTTGTGCTAATTTAAGTAAGACAGTTGAGTTAAATTTTAAACACAGTTGATTGCGATTTGCTTTCATCTATAAAGTTTCCTGGCATTTACTGAGGGTGAGTCTGGGTTGGAGTGTTAATATTAACTATTTTGCAAATAAAATAAGTAGAGGTGTTTTCATGTTCCATATTCTTAAACAAACCCTACCAATTCAACATTTAATTATGGTATATTATGTATATATTACAGTCACTTGAGCTATGGAACCCTATAGTGGTGTAAGCACACTTCTGTTTCTTTACTGTTTATCTCACAGAGGTATAAGAATTATTTGTAGTGTTATATCAAAAACTCACTGCCAACCACCAGTTTATAAATATAGAAATACTTTCCTTGCCTACAAATCTTCATACGTAACTGTCCTTTGTATAAATTACATAGTATTCTTATTTGTTCCTTATTACATGATTATCAAACTTGTACATATTGAATCTGTATCTTAATGTACCAAACTATAGTATAGTGTAGAAAAATGTTGTATACTTTCCTTCACATTCTTTAATCTCTTACCAATCAAGATTAGAAATTTACCTTTGATTACATTCAAGAGCTGCTCTGTTGAATAGTGCTGTATATAGTGTTGATGAATATTTTAATATTAGATTTTAATAATTTATTTTATTGTCACTATGTAAATTTGACTTATCAGTCTATAATAATGAATGGCAATGATACAATAAATGCCATATTATCATGTCATATCCAGCAGTAGAAGAATACTGAAGTGGTTCAACAGCTGTATTTTTTCTATGCCAACAAAAGCATTATAAATGGATATTCTCTGTAACATTCCACCAGCATTTAAAACAAGTATCCATGAAATACTGGGAGGATTATGTGATAAACTGCTGGTAGATGAATGCAACAGAAGAGACAAGTTTGAGATTTGGAAATTCTATATCTACTTACCTGTATCAGAAAAAAAAGCTGCAAAAGCAATTTGCTTAGAATGTTGCTATAAATTATGCAGAAGTTGTGTTTAACAAGATAATAGAATATATAGGTATATTTGTGGTGTTTTTTGCTAGAAAACGATGTTCCACTTTATTGAGAAGCTTCCTTAAACATGTTAGAAATACACTAGTTTATAGGCTCTTGTAGTTCTGACTGTGCAATAAAAGTTGTCTAAAAAAATGAGGAGCATGAGAGGAGGGAAAATCTGTAGTACTTGTCTGTATCTGAAAAATAAAAGAACATGCCCATAAATGTATAAAATACATGAAAGCGATTAGTCCGAAGTATTCCCATTATTGTGAAAAAATTGTGCATAACAAGAAAATAGAATTATTTGAAGTGAAGTTATGTTATTGTAATAGTAAAGATATTTCAGTGTAATAGGAGAAATTCAAAATTAAACTAGTTTGTTTACTCCTTAATTCTTAACGTTCTGTTATCAAGGTATTTATCATTTGGCCATAAAATATGTTAAAATGCATTAATCATAATGTAAGCCCATTGATAATGATCTTACAGGTGTAATTTGTTATATATTTTTAAAAAATGAAACAAACCATAACTTTAAAATGGACCTTGTCTCAAAAACCAATCTCACTATTAGTTTACTGTGATCCATTTATGAGTAGAGGGTTAACTGGTCCCAATCCCATCTCAATTCACCATCATCACACTTCACCCAAAACTAACAAAATAGTATTCTGTCTTCTAACAAATCACATGATTAATGACCTACTATCAAGTAAGCTCTTAGCAGAAATGAGAACAAAGAACACCCAGTTTCTTTGAAACGTTATAGTCAGAAAAAGTTTTGTGTGTTACCTAAGCACAGTAAATAGAAGCTTAGAGAATTTAAAATGGAGAGTATTTTATAAAGAAAGTATTTAGTAGCCTAAGGAACTGATTGTTCTGTGTATATAAAGGTGTGGAGCATAAAACTTGAGTATAATGGCTTGGTTATTGTACATCTCTGTTGCACCGGTTTTTATGGTGGTTATGTGTGAAAGAAAGAATATATGAAATTACATAGTTATTACTGGAGTGGAAGAAGCTGATATACTTTCAACTAATATTTCTCTTCTTCTAATTACAAAGCCTGTATTAGTCTCAGTTTCAATAATTAATTTGTCTGATGCAATCTATTTCCTTTTTCCCTTCTCCTCTGCACTAAACTCTTAACTGACTCACTGACACACTTTATTTGCTGTCACTTCATAGTTGCATAATTGTGTCTTTAATTAAATTAGGTACATGATGTTACATGATAAAAGTAGTAGAAGGATGTATAGGCAGCAGACCATTAGAATTGCCTATTTTGTATATGTATGTCTACTCTTTGTTGAAGTATGGCATATTATTCTGGGGGAAATCAGCTGCAAGTAAAGCATGCTGTATAATGCTAAAGAAAATAGTTTGAGTTATGGTAGGCATAAGTCTAAGATGATATAAACCTCTTTTTAAAAAAAATTAGGCATCTGTCCCTTCCTTATATCTTTATATTTGAAATAATAATGCTTATCCATAAAATGATCAACAATACAGAATAACTCTTTATAAAGAATGAAGCAGTGCACCAACATAACATAAGACAAAACACAACTCTGTATGTTCATATGCATAATACTTTCCTGTTCCAAAAAAGCATACTGCACTCTGGTATAAAGCCATACAACCACCTTCCAAAATTCTTAAGGAAATACAGCAAGATGAAAGATTCCAAGTATCTCTAAAGACACATCTAATTAACCACTGCTTTTACTCACTCCAAGATTTCCTGCTAAATGAATGTAGAATACTGGCTTCCCACTTATGTACAAATATGAATATTCTTATATTCTTGTTTCTTGTAAAAACTGAATTTTATTTATGCTCCTTAACTACCATGGTTCTTAGTGTCCCATTCTATATTGGGCGTGAAAGACTGGAAGTTTGCTCAGAGGCTTGCTTATCAGGCTTGAAGTTCTTTTACATGCCATAAATCTTTGACACGGGACCACCGGCTTCATTTCCCTTCTGAAGGAAGCCATGTTAAGGATTTTTATGCCCCAAAAAAATCCATTGCCCTCTGGCAGGTTTGAACTCGCGACCTCAGGAACAAGGGGCTAGCTTGTTTCTTGTAGATAGCATAGCAGGTATCCTTTGATAATTTTGTATATGTTGTATTGTATTTCAATATGACATGTCCAACATTGACTCTACTTTCATACTTATGCAATTAACTTGATCAATAAACAACTTACTTGCCTATTTATCCATTTGTGACATATCACAAGCTCTACTTGCATAAGTTAGTAATGGCATTTAAATTACATGGCGAACACAACTTGCAAGAGTGTGCTGGCCAATAAAACTCATATATCTGCATTTTTACAGACTCTCTTTACTCTTTAGAAGACTAAAATCTAATGCTGTTGGTGCCGTGAGAACAAATAAGGATTCTATGTCGCCTGATATATCCAGTGGCAGCTGCTGTATAGGAATGCAAGAGCATGTGAACACACTAACTTTTGACACTTTGCGAATTTATTGGTTGTTTTTTCTTTGAATGCTGTTAAACATAGCATATATGTGGCAATTTAAAATCTACAGCATTTAAATCTATTGTGCTACTCCTCTAAACTTGATGAAACATTGCAACATGGTCCTTAGCACATTTTGACTTGTGCATGTTTTAAGGAGCCTTTGCGCATGTACAACTGGTAAGATGTAATTACCTTGTGGGCCAAATACATATGGGTCATGCATATTAGAAAGCATGCACTAGCACAGGAGAAGCACAGAAGTTTAATGTTAGGGTTTGACCCTAGTTAAGGATATCCCATTGAGACTTCATGCTAAAGCATGCACCTCTTTTCCAATGCACATTCCACCCATAGACAAGATAGAGAGAAATGGAAAAGGATGTGTTGCATGCTAAGTAGTGGGAAAATAGTGAAAGTGCTTGGAAAATGGAAAAATGCTGTATCGACCTTTATTTGAACAACTATTTTGAGACCTACCACACCCAACAATAATATTAACCATTAAAATGGGTGAGTCAATACTTCCAGTATCATGCATACAAAATTTCAAGAAATAAATTACATTGGTTGATTTTATATAAATTTACAAACTTTAGAATGCAGCTGTACAGGGATTTAAATCAGATTTGTGAGGTAGTCATGAGGATGTTTAAATAATATGCCAATGGATTAAGAGTTTTTAAAGTTATGTTAATAAAATTATATAGGTGATATTCGGCATAGAATAAAAAGCTAATAATGCAATCATGCTAATGCGTTTTGAAAGTGTTATTTACTCAATTCCACTTGTGAAAATATGCTTTTATTAAAATGTTCAAAATTAATTTGTCATTATGGAAAGGGCTTGTTGGTAAAGGAGTAAACATGGTACAGAGTTAAGGAGTAAGTTGGTAATAAAGAGAAAACATAAGAGTTTGCTTTTCCATGAATGCATTTCAAACAATGACATATCCTTAAGGAACCACTAATAAAATAATTATACATTTATTCATAAACACAAACATCGAAACACAGATTTTCAATTCTACTTGTTTAACATAGCCATTTATTGGTATACAATGAATATAATTCCCTATTTAAAGAAAGGGAAAATATAATAAACTTTATGTACTGAAACAGTAAACATTGTTCTTACATAGCACACACACACATACACACATATACTTATATATATTCAGAACATTATAATAGTATTAAGGTATCAGGAGCATAATTTCAAACTATAATGAGGGCAAGTTTGAGTTTGATATAAATTCTTACTCATATAGTAATGTAATCTTTCAAGCTGTAAACTCAGACCATGTGAAATTACATTTTGTCCTGATATTAATGCAGCTGATTGTATAATATAAATGGTGATAATTGCAAATCACACTATCCATTTGTGATGACTGCAAGCTGCAGTCTGTACATTGCAGTACTTTTTCAATACTGCAGAGCATGTAATTTTAAATATTTGCTGTTATTTACATAGGATAATAATTACTATTGCTATGCTGATGAACTCAAGATTGTTATTTAATCATTAGGTCACACCCCTAAAGGTTATTGGCATCATTGTGTATACTATTAATTACCAACTCTAAATTGCTGTAATGTATTTTTAATTACTTATTCTTGAAAGGAAAATCATAAGCAGTGTTGTGTTGCAGAATTAACAATTTGGGAGCCAGATTTTTTAACACTTACATCAGTTAAGTTTTATATGGAACATGCTTTGAAGGCAGCTTCATTATTATTATCAACCACGTGCTGTAGCTGCTGGAACATGATGGTGTCTTGTAGTTGGAGGTTACTGTGCTCCATTTCTACAGGAATTTCTTGCAGAGGTTATCACATGGCGATAATTCAAAGTTGAACATACAATCTTTATTTTCAGGATGAATATGCTCTCCCACATTGTTAGTTCTCTGTCTCTTTTGTGATTTTCTGAAATTGGTCATGTGATTTGGAATGGTATGTGAATCCCGTGTTTGTGCGTTTCTCTTTTTCTATGGACAGTTTGGTGGTGTCATGAAATTCACACACCATCTCAAAGCCCACAACTGGTTACAGAAAATGTTTAAAGAACATAAATAGCATTATTATAGCACCTAAGAGCATATAATCAATCCAAAACCTCCTTAAGATCACAGGTTAAAGACATTGCTCCAATAATAAAAAAATTAGGAATATACCGGAGCAATTGCAGAGGCTGTAATGAATGTTACACTGATTAAATGCATCACAAAAGACATGCAGTGTGGAGAACATATTCGTCCTCAAAATTAAAGGGTGTGCGTTCAAATTTTAACTACACTATGTGGGAACCTCAACAAGAAGTTCCAGAAGCCAAAAGATAATAACAGGAGTACAGCAATCTCCAACTACAAGACACCATCATGTTCCAGTTGTTAGCAAGAGACTGATAATAAGGAGCAAAGCTGCTTTCAAAACCTGTTCCATGTAAAACCTGAGTGATGTAAGTGTCAAAATATTTTGACTCAGAAATTATTAATTAGTTTTAATAATGGCACATGTTATATTAATATTTAATGTATTAATAAATTTATAATTTTTATAATTTTGTTTCTGGTAATTGGTCATACCAGATTCTATAATATGGAAAAGGTAAACAAATATATTAGAGTGCAGTTCTGAGCAACATTTTTCCTTACAAATTTAATATACTTAATTATACATTTTTTAATAATTCACTTTCCTGATGTAAAAAATATTGCACTCTGTGTTTCCAACAAAATTTTAAGTTTTGGACTTAATATAATCTGCAGTGATGTTCCTCATACATACATGTAGTACATATATGCCTATGTATATCAATGTGTAAGTATGCCTATATAGAAACGTTGGAAGTTTCTCTCGCAGTCTTTGAGCTTGATTTAAATTATCGGTTTAAAATAAAATAATAATATCGGTAAAAACCTAAAATATAAACATTCAATGCTTCTGATATCTGAATTATTTTGTCTGTAAAATTAATTATTCTTATACTGTCAAAATACAAAGGGTGCCTGTAAAGGTACTACTTAAATATTCATTCATTCATTCATTCATTATCTGTTTACCCTCCTCTTATGTAGGACTTACACCCCCCAGGACATACAAGCGGGTGCCTGGGGTCAGAGGCCCGTCGAGGAGCAGACACTCATGGATCAGACAGAGCATCCAGGATGGGTGATCAGCCCTATGCCTGGTATGTGACAAAGGAAGTACTACTACTTAAATATACCAGAAAAAAATCCATATTTTAAAACAAATATAGTTCTATTTGATTTATGTCAGGTAGATCAAAAATATAATATTTCTCAATAAGAATATCTGAAAATAGGAATAATCTGCAATATACAACTTCATTTATGGAATGAAAACACTACATATAGCTTCATTTATTGTACAGCAAGATCTTGTAGAAGTATCTTACAGTCAAAATTACTCTTTGATTTTATGATTACTAACTGCTCTTCAATCTGAGAGTATCAAACTTCCTGGTCAGTATTAATTGGTACACTAGTTCATGCAAATAAATCTCAAAATTTTTGTTTTAAGAAAACTATATTCAATTGTAGAAAATACATTATGTAACAGAATCTATTATATCACATGCTCCGAGTCACAGTTTAGAAATTAAATGTTTGAGTAAGCTTTTTCATAAAAATAATTTTAAAATATTCTAGTATCTAATTATGGCTTGATATTAATTGGTAATTGCTATTGTAATTTGAGATAATAAATGGAAGGGATAAAGGAAGTCATTGTACAATACTGAAAAAATGAATGAGTATGGATAGGTGTGCAAGTATTGCTAAGGAGTTACAGAACTTGGTGCTTAAGAGAAGGTGCATTTTTTTTCTTTCTTTTTTTTTATCTTTTTACAGCATTTAAATATTGGCTTTACATCTAGACACCTCAAATAACAAGATAAAAGCTCTTGTACACCTACATGCAACGGGAATCTTTAAACAACCACCAGTATACAGGCTATGCAATGAAGAAGAAAAAAACTCCTACTCATATAATCTTTAAATGCAAAGTCTTAGGTAGATAAGATATAACCTACTGGGCACTGTAAACCCAGAAGAAGATATTCCTACAAAAAATTTAATTAAAAGTATACTCCTTATTATAGGAACATGTCTATTTAACTTAAACTGTAAGATAGGAAAATAACGCAATAAATCTCAAAGGTATTAGTGTTAAGGGAAGATGTAACCCTAAAATAATTGTAACTGGTTTCACTTCAGTGTTGGCTGCTACAGCTAATTTTTATTGTAACAGGTAAATAATGGATACACAATTTAGACAACTATGGATAGGCAACATTAAGAAAATATAAGTGAATAATTATGTATTTTAATTGAAAAGCATTTTAAAGCTAAAATAACCACAGAAAGTATATAGTGATTACTTTTTAAATACTTTTCATGTATGAAAGTGGTTTTGAAATTGATTTTGTAAATGTAATTTAACTTGATTTTGTTTTATTGTTTCTGCTAAATATGCAATATGATGAAGCTATTTCCATAAAAATAAAAAAGAATAGAAAGTAATTCTAGCGAAAGGGATTTCAATACATACAACACAATTGACACGCACATCCATATCTTACTTCTAAGGGAATTTCCTTATAGTTCATAGCAGAGCTACATAGTTTCTCCATTCTGTGGCTCCCACAAAGTATGTTGTAAAGAATGTGGACTTCTGCTCCTGGAATGATGGAATAAACTTTATTTGTACATATTTTTATACACAATCCTTTTTACAATATTCCACTTATAAACTAATTTAACCTATGTACAAATTTTCTTGTCAGCTGTGTTCTGCCTATACTGCTCATTTTGCCTGGCACCCTGGCCTTATGGCTCAGCTGAGCAGCCCTTGTTACCCTTAATCACCTATGATCCATCCTCTCCCTCCTCCGTTTGCCCTTCTACCTTTCTTATCTCTTTTACTTTTCTAATCCATTTATCCTTTACTTTCTTTAAGAACTCTCCCATATTATTTTTCTTTTCTTGCTAAAATTTTAATTGCTACTATTTTTCCATCCATGTTTCCCCATTTTTCCTCCCATACTGTTTGTTTCCATCCTGCTAATTCTTTGCATTCTGTCATATAATGCTCTTTGCTTTCGTACCTCCGCATAGTTCACAAATTCCACTTTTTCTGAATCTTAGCCCTCTCAGGTACATTGATCCTGTCCTCATCCATGCAAACACTTTTTTTTCAGCTCTATTACAATAATCCACATACCCTTCTCTTCCCCATTTCCTTTTTACTAATCTATAGAATCCTAGTGATTCTTTATTCTCTAAGCTTCCCCAAATCTCTTGTCTCTCTATGTCCTCCACTCTGTTTCTTACTGTTATCCAGAAGCCATTGCTATTTATTTCTCCTGCTTTCCAAATATCTCCCATTCCTATTTTCTCCATAATTTTTTCTATCCCTGTCCACTGCTATTTTTATTTTTCATACTCTTTTGTTGTTCCATATATATATTTAAAATTTCTCCTTCATCTTTTTTCAGGCATCTAAACCAAAATTTCAATATCCTTTCTAGTATCACTCCCTTTCTTCTTGTTCTTCCTAATTCCACTAACGCTACTTCCCCTGGTGCTGATCTTGGTAACCCCAATAGCTCTTTACAGAACGTTCTATAACTCTGGACTATTTTTCTGCTTAATTCAGATCCCCCCTCCCAAATTTCAATTGCATATAGCATTCTCACTTCTACCAATGCCTCATATATTCTTTCTATCCATTTAGTTGGCATTTCTAATTTGTAATTGCACATCCTCACTCCTGTCATTGCCGCCTTTCCTTTAACCATAACCTTCCTGCTATGTGCCACCCATTCACCATTGCTGCTCATCCTCACCCCAAATAATCAAACTCCTTAACAACTTCTAACTTTAAATCCCCATCTGCCATTTCTCTTCTTTTTTTAGTTTATTTCCTCTTTTAAATACCATACCTTTGGATGGAT
This sequence comes from Deroplatys truncata, assembly GCA_030765065.1. NCBI lineage: Eukaryota > Metazoa > Arthropoda > Insecta > Mantodea > Mantidae > Deroplatys > Deroplatys truncata. The sequence goes on from CM060990.1 coordinate 168,816,040, forward strand.
GGATGGGTGGTGGAGGGATGGACGGATGGATGGATGGATGGATGGATGGATGGATGGATGGATGGATGGATGGATGGATGGATGGATGGATGGATGGATGGATGGATGGATGGATTTACCATTTACCATTAATATTACAAGAATACATGGTTTCGTCAAATACCTTAATAACATAATACGTACTTAATCAAATACCATAATACAAAATAAAATTTTAATTACTTACTAACTGAGTCAATAAATTCATCTACAGAGTAAAAAACCCCATTCAATAGTAAGTTCTTCAAATCTCTTTTGAAGCCGCACATGGATTGTTCTTTTAACTGTATGGGTAGTTTATTGTATAATATAGAACCATAATATTTAACTCCTTTGGCAAATAAGGTGGTTTTATGTTCAATCACTTTTAAATTTGCCTTATTCCTAGTATTATGAGAATGAACATCTTCATTTATTATGAAATTAATATTTTGTTTGATGTAACATCGTGTAACATATAAGTACAGGCAAGGCAAAGGTAATATTTTTAATTCTTTAAAAATCAATCCTGCCTATATTAAGAATACTCCTGATTATTTTGTTTTTGGGCTTTGAAGACTAAATGACTATCTTTGCCATTTCCCCAAAACATTATCCCATATATCAATATACTTTCTGCATATGCAAAGTATAGAACTTTTTTAGTATGAAAATCTATTTCTTTGTTTATTACCCTAAATGAAAAACAAAATTTATTTAGCCTTGTTATTAAATGTGCAATATGAATCCCCCAATCAAGATGCTGATCTAACCATATTCCTAAGAATTTAGAATGATCAACCTGTAACATTTGTGTGTTATAAATTTGAAGGTTGATACTATCCTCTTGCTTATTCTTTTTATGGCCGAATGGAATAATTTACTTTAATTACCCATTGTTTGCAGAATTTATGTATTCTGTTGATTGCTTTCTGTAGCCCAATTACAGTTATAGCCCCGACTATAAGATCATCCACATATAGTAAACCTGGTATCTGTCTATCTGCTATTTTGGGACAGTGCAGATTTTTTTCTTTCACTCTTTCTAACATGTCATCTATAAATATATTAAATAATATAGGGTTGAATTTGCACCCTTGTCTTAATCCTATTTTTTGCTCAGTCATTTCTGTAATACTCCTGGATAAGGAGTACCTCCTAGGATAACAAGCTCCCATAGAAATATTGCAAAGCTCCACACATCTGACTTTGTTGTATATATATGATCTCCTAAATACTCAAGGGCCATCCATTTTACTGGTACTGAAATAAAAGAAAATTAGTTCAAGAATATGGAAACTTGGTTTAAATAGCTGATACTGAAACAATTAGCATCTGCTGTGAGTGAACACAAAATGCAGAAATGTTCAGAGAGAGCTTTCTCTACTTGGGTTGAGGGGGAGTAGCATTTCCTAGGCCAACAGACATCCACATTGTTATTGCAGCCATTGATTATAATTATCCAAGTTTTTTGAGAGTTAAACCTTTACTGCTGAACACATAAAAATGTCCTGTTTAAAAATATTAAATCTCTGAAGCTATAAACATAAAAAAGCCTTGAATATGAATCTGATTCATCCATTATAATGGCTGATATACATAAAACATGGGTGTTTGCTCAAGTATACTCTCAGAAACTAAAGAGGACAAATGCTTCTCTCACAATCCATAGGCATAAAAAACATTTGTGACATGGTTTCTTAGAGACACATAGCTTTTACACCATGTGCATTATCACTAGAGGGCAGATTCTTGCATATTTGCATGTTTTTTTCCTTGAAAGTTAAACATATGCTCGGAAGAGATAAAGGTATTTCATGACATGAAGAATCAACTGGAAAAGCTTTGTAGTCCATATAAATGCGTATTCAAGGTGTTAGTACATATTTCACTAATATTTGCATATGGATTGTTATTCTTGGCTTCATGTATATGACAGAGAGAGAGAGGGGGGACAGGCAGAGAGCCCAAATTAGCTACACCAAATTTCTTGAAATCTACATTGACAGTACATTAACTTATAACCACCATGTAAATATGCTTGGCAGAAAACTGTGTACAAACATATACCTGTTAAGAAAATTAAAAAAATGTTTTATTCTGTGTTGATACACTCCCATATTACACGCAGCTACACATTTAGGGAGCCATAAGTAATTCAAATTTAAATAGGATTCTTATATTATAGAAAAAAGCTTGAAATGCATTTGTAACTTAAACTGCCAATCGGTCAATAATATAACACAGCAGATATGAACCTATCATTATATATATAGTTATTTTACTAATAAAAGCAAAAGTGGAATATACTTAAGGGAATTTAGAAATTCCCTTAGAAATTAGAAAATTAAGAAAGTTGTTTTGGAAGCAAGTCTTACAAAACTGTAGCATTAAGTCTTTTGAGTTCTCAGATCATACAAAATTCATAGCAAATGAAGAGAACTTCGCAGTCTATGCCACAATATAAGGATAAGGACAATAATAGCCTGACTATGCAATCAACAGGAAGAGGGAAAGCTGACCTGTCTCATCCCTAGTTTGGAACACAAATTCATAACTATAATGATACTTTATTATGCTGTACAATAGCCACCTCTCCACCCACAAGCAACTCTTTCCAGTCTAACCATTAAATAGAAATGTGATTTTTTTTCCCAAGAATGCTAGTAAAGGATATCCAAATTTACTACTATTTCTTAGCTGAATAGTGAAATTTCTGATGTTTAGAAAGTTATCCTTATGTAAAATGTCAATAATATAGTAGTCTTTCTCAATGTAAGTGCAAGAAAATAATTACATAAAGATGCAAAGAAAATGACATAATACTGATGTAAAATAAAAAAGGCCCAAAATAAAAACTGGTATAAAATAAGTAAATAATTACCTAATAAATATGCATTTTCATACTCTGGGCTCCATGTTAAGGCTTTATGTACACATTAGCAATGCCTATGATGCAACAATTGAAGGATGATATGGCATCAGAATCTGGGTCCTGATAAGGTTATATACCTTGAAATTATTTCCTGTACATATTATACTGGTATTATACGAGTGTGAAATAGTTATTAATTATATTATAGTACTGCATTATATCATATTGGATTGGATACGGAGGGGACTCGGCATTGAACCACATAGGGGATATTGTACCTACACCCTGCAAGGGGAGCATCCTCGGGAAGAAGGATGAGGCGAGAGGAGACACTGGGCAGCTGGAACCAGGAATGACGGCACAGGAATGGCAGAGTCCTAAGTTTCCAGATAGAGACTCCCTGACAGATGCACAGGCAGACCGGGGACTCTACCCCGCACAGAGGGGGTACAACGCCCCTCATGGGGATTTGGATACCCCCGGCAGCCAGCCAAAAGCCGAGCGACAGAGAGTCACAAAGAGCATCCTTTTTCCCCACCACACTGCACCAAAACACCATTGCCGACACTTCCAACCCTGAAAGAGACCAATGGATGAAAGATGAAGTGAAATGAGAATGGATATGAAATGGAGGGACAGGAAATTCAGGGATGTAAGAAACCTTTGCAGCATTTTTTGTTGACCCAGAAAAATCCGCGAAAAAACCATGGGTAAGGAAGGTTCGGCCATGGGAATCGAACCCATGACCTCCCGAATGCGGGCCACAAATGAAACCGCATGGGCTATCCTGTTCGGTGCTATATTATATTAAGAATAATGTTATCTGCTTTTAAAAATGTAAATATTTTGACTTATGTTATAATTAGATTTAGTTTCACTATATGCATTTTCAGTTTTAATTTATGTAAATGATTTAAAATGCAATATTCCTTGTACATCCACACTACATGCGGATGGTACCACTTTATTGAGCAGCAGCAAAGTTATGGATACTTTAAAACAGCAAATGAATTCATCTGTGGAAGGCGCTAAACTGTGGTTTTCCCTGAATAGATTAAGTACGTATTCAGCAAAAACTAAGAAAGTCCTGTTTGCATTACATCACAGAGAGGTTAATAAAGTGCTACAACTATATCCAGACACCACACTAACATGGGATATACACATTGTATCCTTGTAAAAGCTTGCATAAATATGGTATCTTTCAGGAAAATTAACAAAATGTTTAAGTCAAGAGCTACTCACATCTTATCATGCTTTCTTTCATCCTCACTTGTTATTAGGGTTAGGCTTTGGGAATTTGTGCTACATCCAAAAATGTTTTTTTAATAATAAAAAAGATCCAAAAATGTATTTATCTGGCAAAAGAAAACTACTAAACTAATAGTAGGATTAGGACCACAGTAAGCATGTAAGACTAGTTTCATAAATCTTAGGATAATGGCATTACCTTCCTTGCATATATTTAGTAATGTTATGCATGTCAAAGAAAACGTCAATTTATTTGTAAATAATTCTTCTGCACATAGTTATAGTACTACATGTAATTCTAATTTAGAGTACCACAGACTGGATTAAAATAACATTGTTATCAACAGTTAAAGATTTGTAATAAGCTTGCTTTAATTGTTAGGGAACTACCACAAAACAGATTTACCACCCAAGTAAAAAAAAAGCTTAAACATAGAGCATTTTATTCTCTAAAGGAATACATAGAATGTAATATTCATACCTCAGAATTGATGTAACTTTAGGATAAATGTTAAGTGTTATGTAATACTGTAAAGGCTTTTGAGTCTAAGTAAAAATCTGTATTCTTAGTATTAGTTATCATAAAACCCTTTATTACTCGCATCATGTCTTAGACTCTTTGTATATATTGTTACATTTTGTACATATTGTGATGCAGCTACTTGCTCAGCTATCAATTGGAACGTCGACCGACCAGCCATGGAAGTGATACAGAGAATAAGTAGCTCTCTCGCCCAGTGCAAACACCAGAAATGCTATTGAGAGATAACTAGAATCTTATGGAAGTTTCCCTTCTCTTCACCTCTCGAACATTCTAGAATTCTGTGGAAAATTCCAGTGACTATATAAGTGAGCGTTCTCATGAGCCAGACATTTAGTGAGTAATGCGTGCTTTTCTGGTGCGATATAAATTGCATTCTCCGAGTGAGGTTGCGGCGATAGTTGTGACATACAGTGAGTGCTGCTACTGCGAGAGATTAGAGAGGTCTCCCCAACGTGTGAAGTGGGATGAAGAAAAGGCTGCTTCGCATGTATTTCACTACGCTGAGAAGAAAAGCAAAGTGACAGGGAAAATTGAACTAGATCACATCAGTGAAGTGACAGTGAAAACTGGACAAAGTCACTTTGGTGTCAGCAGTGGAATTTCAATGCCACGATGAAGTACTTAAAAATTATTAAGTGTAGCGAAGACCATGAAATCCGGAACAGAGAAGATAAATTCTGGAATGGAGAAGTTGAAAACGAAAATGGAATCTGGGATGGAGAAAATGGAATCCAGAATGGATTAAATGGGAACTGAAATGAAGAGTGTAAAGGAAGAAATGAAGAGCCCAATGGGGAAAACGAAATCTGTAACTTGGTTTTTACTTTGACTTTAAAACCTGAGTTAAATACTACAGTGAAAAACTTGAAAGATGTCACTGGTAAAGAGTTAAAGGAAACTAAATCTGACACGGAGGGAAAGATTATAATAATAGAAGAATGTCTAAACCAGCAAGAAAAAAGGTTAGAGCAATTGGGGAATGAAAATAAGAGAATGGTGAACGCCATAGTGCAGGAAAAGTGTCGCAACCTTGCCAAAATCCGTGTTGAAATTAGATTCCACTAACATGAAACCGACTAATGCTAAATTGGTGAAGCCTCCAAAATTGGACGGAACTTCGTCTTGGCCAGTGATTAACACTAGGATGCCCAGCATTTCCCTGACCCCTAGGTGGGTCATCTTGACCCCTACTATATAACATTAACATTAAGGTTCTGCATTATTGTTTAAAAATTGTATTTGTATTCAGTTATATTTTAATGTTTTACATGAATTATGTGCCAGTTAAGATACAGAATTGTGAATAAATATGCAACAAAACACGGATAACATAAATTATTAAAAAATAAACAAATTTCACTAAAATTTGTAAAACCCAAACAACAGTGAGCAAATGAGGGAGTATACTTAGTTATAAGTGAATAGAACAACCGAATTATTCATGTTTACAGCAATTTTAGCTAGCTCATGCTTCTACATAATTGACACATTTGTATACACTTTTCTTTGTGCATTTTCGACAAAGCATCTTCTTACAATACATTTGTAGAATTTAAGAACTAGACATTTACGACATTTCTGTGCTATTTTACCTTCATTTTCATCTCCATTCTTTACACAATCGTCTGTAGTCCTACGAAGTGAACGACTCTACATAGTCAGAGCGTAGTTTCTCTGCATTTTGCTGAATAAAATGTCTCCTTTTAATCTTTCTTTCCAGTAACAGTCCTGAATAATACATATGCATTTATTCCTGCTAGGTCAAGAATATTGCAGGAGTGTACTGGCCATCTTCTTGAGGAGGCCATGACTGCATACTGCCCGGCCATTTTGTCTTGGACTTGTAGTAACTTACAGTTTCTGGAGTTCTTTTTCCCATTTGTATTTATAGTAACACTAGGATGAAGGGAGCTCATCACTAGCACATTTTTTACTTTCTTTTCTTGATTAGATCATGAAGGAAATATTATCATGTTTTAAAGTTTTTGTGGAATACAGAATGGCCTTCAATGATTTCAGAGCATGTGGTATTTCTCTTCTTGTTATATTTACTGTTCCTACGATGGAGATTGACTTTTCTTTAAATTTCTTTGCAAGTTTGAGGGAAGTGAAGTAATTACCTGTAGTGACGTTTCTGCCTTTGGAGAGAAATGGTTCTATAATACTCAACGCCATATAATCTGAAACCCTTTCATCTTGGGATCATGTAATATCCTTACCATGATAAAAGAAACCATTGAGAATATACTTGTTATCAACATCTACAGCTAACCAGTAGCTTGTCAGCCTTCAAAGCCATCTCATAATTCACAAAAACTATTAATCTATTCATGGTTTCCACACAAAAAAGTAGGTCCCAGGTGTCTCACCATAAACTGTAGAAGTCTGTACTTCTGTAACTACTCACACCACAAGCAAAGATTATTGAAATAAATGTTTTTATTTCTTCCGTGGTCATTGGCCAGCTGTCATTTCCTAGTACTCTTATGTGCCTCTGTTATAGTACATTTTAAAATATGTTTCATTATATAGTAGTCTATGAACAAGTGCAAAGCACTTGATACATGTTCATCACTTACATTTCTTTCTATGTGTGGTGTAGGTCCAGGAGATTCTCTCAAAATATTATGATTAGGAAAATATTCTCTTTGTTGTGAATTAGGTACTGCTTCTATCCAGACTGTGCCATTAGGAGCAACTTCTTTGTGTGTTACATCAGACGATGAAGAAGAAGCCACTTATTCTACACTCCGAGGAACAGAATCATCTCCTCTTGAATCTTCTTGATATATAAAACGCAATAACTTTAAATTAAACAAGTGAAAACACTAGAAGTGTAGGTAAGCAATTATAAATCATTTACTGTAAAATTATATTTAGATAAGAATACAATTATAATAAATTAGCAATAATAATAATATGCCTACTAGACTGTATCTTTCCATTTTCAATATCTGAAGAAGCAGTATTATTACTATTAGATAATTCATTTTCTCTAGTTGACTGCATTATAAACTCTTCTTCTGATTCATCAGAAAAGTTCACCAACATCTAAATCATTCCCCAGAACTCCTTGAAACTTTGAAAGTAGCTCATCCTCACGTAATTAACCTGTATGATACATTTCAACCATCACCTTACTATCACCTTTGTAACACTGATTCTTGCAAGGGAATGACAAACAAAAGTATATCGTATAGTGACCATTGTTGTTAGTTCATACCACAATAATATGAATAAAAGTTAATTATTACATCATAAAATAAAATGGCTTCAATAACGGAGTTCATAAATAAGCTGATTTTTTGCAAGGGAATGACAAAGGTAAATTGCATTCAGTCCATTGTTGTCCATTTATACCGTAATAATATGAACAAAAGTTAATTACTGTATCATAAAGTAAAATAGTTGAAGTATGGGAGCGCATGAAATAAATGTAAGGCATACCAACAAACAAAATTCTAGTATTATCTTAAAGGGGTCAGTATGACTACTCTGAGCGTTAAAGGTAAAACCTGCAAAAATCATAATCAGTTTGCACAAATGCGCCGTTTTTCAATATAACGAATGTACATTCCAAATGAATAAAACTCATAAAAGAAAATGTTGCTCCAATCATTCTGTGGAAACACAGCTATCACTTAAAAAAAAGTGTCATTTAGAACCCTCTGGGCATTCTAGTGTTACGTGGCAATTTGATGCCATTGCTACCTACAATGGATGGACACCGGCGGGGAAGACAACACAGCTCTTGGCTACCCTATAGGGGCAAGCAGCCGAAATTCTTCACGTTTTCCCTACCAGAGGCTCGGTTGACAACTTGATTATACTGCTAGAGAGGCAGTACGGAAAGCATCGCCTGGCCACTGCTTACCGTGCCCAACTGAAGACAACAGTGCAACAAACGGGCGAGACCTTACAGGAATTCGCCATGGAGATAGAGCGGCTAGCGCACCGGGCTCTGACAGATTTACCAACAGACTTTATTTCTAGAGAGGCAGCCCACATATCCTCAGTGAGATAACAAGCCGGGAGGTGAAACAGCAGCTTTTCCTAGCGAAACTCTGTGATATTGACGACGTCCTGGCAGCTGCCCTCCATATTGAAGCAGCACAGGTGACAGATGCGAATAACAGGAACTGGTGCTAACAACAGCAGCTTCAATGATGTAGAAGTGAGGGCTGGAGACCATCTTGCTGGAGTTGCGGAAAACCTGGACATCTAAGGGTAAACTGTGAGGAATCAGGAAAACTGCTAAGAACCAACTAGAAGAGGACCACAATGGTGCTATCATCACTTTCCCCTCACTTCACCTCAGAGCACTGGGTTGAAAGGCGTCATTCTAACTTGAACGCCCAATCCTGAAGACCATGTCGAATTAACAGCAAGCAGTGTCTGAAGGTTGTAGTGTAGGAGAGTGTTGCAGCCTTACGTCTGGTCATGGTCCAACTTGCAGTCAGTTGGGTTGAGGAGACCTTGAGGTGTGAGCAACTGGAGGATCAAGACATAGGAACAATCCTGAAGGATAACGAATCTGGTGTACAACCAGTGTGGGTAGATGTCGCTCCCAGAGGCCAGATCTATAAGAGCTATTGGGCCTGTGGGACTCTCTGATGGTCAGGAAGAGAGCATGGGAGTCTGCAAATCAAAAAACCAAGTAGAACAGTTAGTGCTTCCGAGAAGCAAGGTGAATAAGTCCTCGAGTAAACCTATGCCAGTCCTGCAGAGGGCACCTGAGTGTAAATAAGACCATGAAGAAACATGTAGCCGATTCTATTGGTTGCATTGTGGAAAGGTGGTACCAGCAATGCAACATCTGCAAGGCAAATCATGGACCTCCATCAGGCAATCGGGGCCAAGTGAAATGGTATGACGTTGGGCGCCAATGTACAGGCTGGGAGACACTATGGCAAGTGCCTGGGTGATGGCACCCTATGTCCGTCTGACGAACAGTGCCTGATTTCAGGAGAGTGACTTCATATGGCTCTATCGTCCCACGAGGACCAAAGCGAAGCCGCTGAAGCTGCATCGTTCCTGGGACGGCCCATATGAGGTAAACATCTGTATTAACGATGTGGTTTACCGCATTCGGAGTCAACCCAGAGGGAAGCTGATGCTGGTTCATCTTGATGGGTTTCCTCCCAATCGTGGAGCTGCTCAACGACCACCTTTGAGGAAGGAGCCATGTGATGTAGGTACGTGCCCGAGCTATGGCGTCAAACATAGCTGGCCATGGAAGAGATATGGAGAGATAAGTAGCGCTCTCGACCAGCTAAAGCACCAAAAAATATCGAGAGTTAACCAGAATCTTCTGTAAGTTTCCCTTCTACCGCCTCTCAAAAATTCTAGAACTCTGTGGAAAATTACGGCAGCTATATAAGCGAACGTTCTCATGAGTGAGCCAGTTAGTGAGTTAATGAGTGCGTTTCTGATGCGACATAAAGTACGTTCTCCAGTGAGGTTGCAGCGATAGTTGTGACGTACGTGGTGCTACTGCCGCGAGAGATTAGAGGTAATGTTTTCGACTACCCAGGGAGTGAAGCAAAAGGAAGAAGAGACTGCTTCACGCTACATAGGGAAGAAAAGTAAAGTGATACTGAAAATTGGACATCACAACAAACTTTTGGCGAAGATCCATTGCTTTTTTGTAAGTAGCTTAATGGTGAGGCAGTATTTTTAACACTTAAGTAATTCCAGTCTAATTATATAATATGTAAATTCAATAACAGCCCGCCTTGAAGCAAAATGTGTATGTAACAATATATAAAAAATGTATATTACAGTCATTGTATATGTTTATATTATTGTAAACATGTTCAATAATGTTATGTGAATGCATTGCGTAATTTAATAATGTAGGAGCTGTGAGAATAATAGTTTAAAAGTTGCTAACAATGAGGTAACCAGGCAATAATGAGTTTGAGAGTTTAAATGTTACTTTGATTCATGGAAGCAATAATGTGATTTTAGTGACAGTTTATAAAATAGCGAATCAACAACCAGAAAAAGCTTTAGTTAAATGAAGGTATTCTATTGGAGTAGTATTAGCCAATCAGAAACTGAAAAAGAGAAAAATTTACAAATTTATAGTTCAGTTGCCTGCAGACAGCGTTACTAACCAGACGCAAAAAGTGTCCTCCAGAAATATAATATGTATTCGTGTGAGCCGAAAAATAAGTTTACGTGTTAAAAAGTGTAATTAATTAATAAAAATAATCTCACAGCTCTCTATCAGTGAAGTGTTATTTAAATCGTATCAAGCATTAATAAAAGGAGTGAAGTACAATTGTAATCTGTGTAAGCCTACATTCTTGTTGTGCCACAACCCTGCCAACACATCCATGTCTCTAAAAAATATACTGACGCAGCCGAGGCAAACATAAATATATAATATTTTTAAACTTAGGGCGAAGGCTACCGGAAAGCGGGTATTATACGTGTGGTTTCAACGAATTTCAAGTTCGGTTCCCCAACAGTTGAAATATAACACAACTCCTTCAATACAACAATACAAACTACTTCAAATTGACGCCCAAAGCGTGGTGCAAATAACGTAACAAACCAACTACTTCAATGGTGATAAAAGATTGTGGTTATTTCTTGTAGTGTTGGAAAACAGGATTGAATGCACTCTGAGAACAGGAGTTATTTCATCCATTCTTCAAGTGGGGTTCACAGAGTCCATCTCTGAGTACTCCAATGTTGGCAAAAGCAATATCTATAGTACTCCTTATCGTCTGTCCAGCACATAAATAGGGGTCTTAAAACCACCACCACTACCACTACTTCTATTTGTTCTGTGACAAGGAAAGAGGGCTGGTGTAGTAGGTTAATTCACTTCCTCTCTTTCTTTGTAAGCAAATGTGTCACCAGGACACAAGTATACGTCTGTCTGGTGTCATGCTCATTGGTTGTTAGAAAAATAGAGGAGCAACCAAAACTCGGTTGTCGAACCCGGCCAATGAACTGAACCCATGTAAGCTATCGAGTACCCGCAAAACAAGAAATATGATTTAATCAAGAAAGCCTTGTTTGTTAATTAGACATGGAAACAGAACTTTAAAATGATAAGAGAAAACAGTTCATAGGCAAAGCATGCGCTTCGCGCACTGGGAACATGTATTAAAGTCTCGGTGTTTGCTCCTGTTTTTTTCCTACTTTTATATTTTCCTCATTTTCACCTCAGCATCATACATTGTATTCTTACATTAAAACTAAAAATAATTTCCATAGCATTATGTTATTAAACGGGTATTAGTTATAAATTTGTATATCTTGCAGTTCCATATCAAAGTCAGCGATTCCAACTACTGGAGTTAAGGCCCAGTAGTTTTGTCATTGACTAGTTTTCTTTCTGTTAATTTATACATTTTGTATAGTTCCCTTCATTACCGAAAGAGGAGGTTATGTATCTGTTTCACACAGTGACTCTATTTTAACCCTACTTTTCTCGGGCGAAGTTACATTCAATGCTGCATGACGCGGCTAGGTACTGTGGCGATCACATTCCGCCCAGGTGAACCTGGGCGACCTGTTCTCGATTGCTAGATTGCTGGATTGCTAGTGTTTCCACTGTGTTTGTTACATGCCCAGTGGGACTTGCTACATCAGACGCCATCTGGCGAATCCTGCAAGAAGTGGGTGATAGAGCATTACTGTTTAGGCATGGATATCCAGGTATGCTGGAATGCGTTCATGGAAATCTGAACAGCATAACATATATTGTAACACACCAATATGCTCTTCTACCGTCGGCCTGAGAGTGTTATCCTGAAGGAATTGAATTCCAACAGGATAACGCTTTGGTCCATAGGTTGGCCAGAGTTCAGAACTGAATTTTGGAGCACATGGACGTTTTTGGGAACATCCTCCGAAGTCACTAGCTTTGAATCCCATAAAACACGTTTGGGCAAGAATAAAGAATACGCCTTTCATGCCCCAGGTTCACTAAGGCTACGCACTCTGGTATGCCATGACACTTGGGAATCACTAGCAGAGAATGCCATGCCCCGAAGTTTGAGGGCAGTGATAGAAAATAACGGGTCCTACACAAAAATTAGACATGTATTTTGTTCTACTTTCTGATTGCCTTAATTTAATTAGATTCTCTCTCTCTCTCACCACATATATTATTATTATTATTATTATTATTTCAGGAAACACAATGAACTTCAAACCTAGAGAGCTGGCACTTGAACCACTTCTATAACAAAAAATGCCATTCTCTCTTTATAAATTTATGTAACCAGAGTGTTTGGATTTGTATTTGATTATTTACCTGTGTATTTTTATGAAAAATTATTCATTTAATTATTTCTCTGGTGGCTATTTTATAATATAATATCGTAATACATGTACCCTATCTGGAGTTATATATAATGTAAGTTTGGTTTGCAGTGTTATAATATAATTAGTCATCTGCTGTTTTATTTTATGTCACTCTGTAGCCTGGCGGTGCTTCATACATGCAATTTATAAGTCTACAAGCACCAAAACCACCGCCGCCGCCGCCACCACCACCACATAACATTCTTAAAATGTTGATAATACTGTAATAATGACCATCTTATGCAAAACCCATTCACATCTTTGGCAATGCTGAACACAAAGCTTTATTCTGAAAACTGTTCTATTACAAAATTCAAAATAGCAACATGCAGTTTTTATATATATTTAATTAACAGAAAAATAATCTTATATGAGCAGTATATACCTGGTGTCCAGAGAAAAAGGTTTCAATATTTGCAGAGGAGGTAGTATGCAACAAAAGAAGAAAAACAATTCCTATAAACATTGGTCGTAAACCCATCTTCTGTTTTATGGTTTTATTTAGTACGAAGAGCATATCTCTCCGAGCGCTTTGGCACGAAACGAATGGGAACACGTATGTGGAAGTTTGTCACCTACTATGCAGAACTCATGTTTGCATATGGTGTATATCAAGTAAGAACAAGAGCACGAGAGTAGTCAACCTACAGTATTTTACTGTGTGCTACATACATACGGCTGTATCAGTCAATCAGATGTTATTTACATCTGGTGTATGGTAGTGCTTCAATGGTGCATGTTTTGTTGTGACAATGCGGTACTGTAATTTGTTTTTGTGTCCTTCTCTGGACTTAAGCACCTAATGGAGGCCTATTATTCAACACGGGAAATGGCATATGTGATCTTCTGCTATGGGAAGCAAATGAAAGTAACCTAGGTATGTAACTTGAATGCTGACAAATATCCAACATGGCGTACACCATCTGTTAGGATGTTTAGTATCCTGTTCCAGTGAATTTCAGAAACGGAATACTTTGCACCACAAACAAGAGATCGTGACAGACCTCGAACAATTCGTACACCTGATCTGGAGCAATGCATATTAGAACATGTGGACGACAATCCTGGAACGAGTGTGCGAAGAGTAACTGCAGCTGAAGGCGTTGCTAAATCTGTTGTCTAGACAGTCCTCCATGAACAGTTGCTATATCCATACCATGTGCAACAAGTCCAAGCTCTGCTGTCACACAATCGGCCCGCCAGATTGCAATTCTGCCAGTGGTTTCTCCAAACATGTGCTCGTGATCTGCATTTCATAGCAAAGGTTTTGTTTATAGACGAGGCAGGTTTCACGAGAAACGGTATCGTAAATTTTCATAATACCCGCGTATGGGCCGATGCAAATCTACATGCAATTGCAGAGAGAAGACAAAAGCACACATTTAGTATCAGTGTACGGGAACAGATTTGAGGGTCCCTACGTTCTACACAACAAACTGAATGGTGCTAGGTATTGTAACTTCCTTCGGAACCTGTGTTGCTGGAGAATGTGCAACTACATGAATGACTGCAAATGTGGTACATGCATGATTGGCACCGGCCCAGTTTCTTCATAGGGATAGGCGACAGCTAAAAAAAGTCTTTCATGAGCAATGAATTGGGAGGGCCGATACCTCAGCCTTCTCGTTCTCCTGACATTAACTCTTAAGATTTTTACTTTAAGGACATTTAAAGACCATGATGTATGCAGTCCCCATAAATGATGTGCAGACTCTGCGAGCACGCATGTTCAATGTCTGTAATGCAATCCAGCAACAACCAAATGTGTTCCAAAGAATGCGTGATTCCATGAGATGCAGGGTGGAAGGCTGCATTGTAATGGATGGTGGCAACATTAAGCACCTACTGTGAAGAGTAGATCAAAGACATGATAATCTTTTATGGTAGTGTAGTAGACCATAACCCAGCAGATATTGGCTTTACGACCAATGCTTATAGGAATTGTTTTTCTTCTTTTGTTGCATAATACCTCATCTGTAAATATTGGAACTTTTTTTCCGGACACTCTGAATAAGCCTAATCTTAAGGACTGTCTGCATAGAAGCTGTGCTTTATACCTAGGCTTTAAGGATAAACTTATAAAAAATATTAAATGCTTTTGGTATTGTTTGTATTATGATGATACTACATACATAAATAGTCACAGTATTCTAACTTAAGTTTTAAACATTGCTGAAGCATGACATGATCAGACAAAACAATGCTTCTGCCAATGAATTATTTTAAATTTTAATAGAAATAAATCTATTAATTTTAATTTGAAGTTTTTTCACATAGAAAAAGAAATATTAATTTGTTCGGGATTGTTCTGATAGTAAATTTACTTGTCAGTGTTACAAATAGGTAATATAATATGCATCTAAAGCATTGATGATTGCAGTAGCTGGCACATACCTAATTGGAAGTTTTAGTAGTACTAACAATCACCAAATAATAACCGTCCAGGGCATGCAATTAGGTATGAATATGGTGGGCTTACAGGAGAAAGATCTGTAAATGGGTGGTTGAACAAAACATTTTGTGATATTAATGATTATCAGGGCTAGGATTTTTATGGTAGGGCATATATTTTTTGGTAGGACTGACATGCTCCTTAAATACATATAAATGCTTCTTATGAAACAGCGAAATGAATTAACCTAGTTTGTTAAGTCATATTTTTGCATATATGACCATTTCTCTCTGATAGAGCATATTTTAGTAAGTAAATGGTCATATTCGTCATATTTTCACTCTTTCAAGAAGAAAAGAACTTTCTCATGCAATTTATTTATTCCGTGTTACATTTCCCAGAATTGCGCACCTCATTTTGTTTCCTGGAAAATGGCAAGTATCTACATTCCTTCCCTGTTTCCTTTGAATTCACAATATGGACTTCACCCTTACGCATCAGTGAGTTTGTGTAAGCTATTGTTACTCTATGAACAGGTATCTGATTAAGTCATTCTGGACTCTGGACTGCAGACAAGTGTCTAATTCACTCATTGTGTTATTCAGTCTTATTGAAGTCGTAAGCGTGTGCAGTACTGTTCAGAAAAAATGCCTAAAGTGAAGCAAAATTTTCAAGTAAAACTAAAAAAGTTTGTCTCAATATGGTGAGAAAGTATTTTCAAGTGATGGTAAAATACTCTATTTAAACTGTGCGACATAACAGTAACTGCGGAGAAGTCATTTAATGTTCAGCAGCATGTGGCAACAGATAAACACAAACGTGGAGTACAACGGATTGAAAATGAAAAAACACTACAGCAAATGCTCCTAGGGGAATCCCGCCAGTCTTATTCACCATTCTGCGAAGAACTTTGTACAGCTTTCCTTTGTGCTGATATTCCCTTAAGTAAACTAAACCATCCAAAATTTCGTGAATTCTTAGAAAAATACACAGGCAAACCTCTTCCTGATTCTTCCACATTAAGAAAGAACTTTGTCAGCCGAAGCTACGAAAAAACAATACAACAAATCAGACAACAGCTCGTAAATAAAAAATTTGGGTATCAATTGATGAAACTACAGACTCTATGGGAAGATATATTGCAAATGTCATTGTGGGAACTTTGAAAGAAGATGGTCCAGGCGAAAAGTTTCTAATAAACTGTGAACATTTAGAAAAAGTAATTTTTTCCACCATTTCTAAGTTGTTCGACAGATCTATGGGTGCCATATGGCCCGAAGGTGTTAAGCATGACAATGTACTTCTCTTCGTAACGGATGCTGCACCTTATATGGTGAAAGCTGCCGATTCTCTAAAAGCATTGTACAGTAAAATGGTGCATGTGACTTGTTTAGCTCACGCCTTGCACCGAGTTGCAGAGGAGATTCGTAGTAAATTCAGTGACGTTGACAAATTTATTGGATGTGTCAAAAAGATATTTTTGAAAGCCCCTTCACGTGTTGTAGCATTTAAGTTGTTAGCTCCAGACATTCCCTTGCCACCATCTCCCATTTTGACAAAATGGGGGTCCTGGGTTGATGCCTGCAACTATTACTGCCAGAACTTCAACGTTGTGAAAAGCATCATTGATTCATTCGATAGCAGTGAAGCTACTTCAATTGGACTAGCTCAAGAATTAATGTCTAATGGTGAAATTTCAGGCAAACTTTCATACATAAAATCAAATTTTGGATTTATTCCAGCTGTCAGAATTGCTTTGGAGGGATCAGAAGTGCCACTGGTGAAGAAGATAGAACAAGTGAAAAAAGTTGTGAATAAATTAGAGGGTTTTTGTGGTAAAGTGGGAAAAGAAGTGTCAAAGAAAATGGAAAAGGTGTTAGAAAAAAACGAAGGATATCATACACTGTGTTCCATTTCAATGATTTTGTTGGGTGAAAAGTTCTCTCTTAATCATTCAGATTTAGATTCAAATGATAATTGTTCATTTTAAATATGCTCCTCTTGTGTCAGCTGAAGTAGAAAGGAGTTTTTCGAAGTACAAGGCTTTGTTGGCTGACATTAGGAAATCTTCATTTGAAAATTTGCACAAATTGTGTATTGCAACTCAGAGCTTATATGAAGTTGAATGAGGATGTAAAAAGCACATAGTTTCCTATAATGTTAATAAAAATCATACTGGAATGTCAAATTGCATAGTTTAGCTTGCTTCTCATGTGCATTTTATTCTCAAATAATTAGTTCAGTATCAAAATTGACTTACTAATTTATTTTACAGTAGAAATTTTACCTCATTTTAATATTGTTAGGTCATATTTATTATGTTATTGTGCATATTTTGGTAAATGTTTGGTCATAACAGCATATTCTTTTGTGCATATTATGGTGATTTTTAGGTCATAAATATCCTAGCCCTAATGATTATTTTAAAATAGTATATATTTAATTTAATTTTAGTTTTAACATCAATGTCTATTGCAAATGCAATTTTCCAAATAACAATGAAGATCACTAGATTAAAAGTACTAAATATAAGCTGTTTCATAATTCAACAAACCAACTTTCAGGGGTTACAAAGGGATAGGGATACCCTGATATAGGGCACCTATGGAGAGATTTAAGATGGCGGAAGGTCAGTTGAACTATAAAACAAAGCTACGTAACTTTGGACAAACTAGTGTTAAAACGGTTGCAAATGAACATAAAACTGATATTAATAATTACTACAATGAAAAAGACACCAGTAGAAATGAAAGGAATGTGATTGGAAGTGAGAAGAAGAAAATAACGTCATTATACGAAACAGCAAGTGGAAACATGAATGAATCGGATAAAAAAGAAAAAAAAAATCATGTCGCTACAGCCCATAGTTGAGTTAGTTATGAATGATCTAACGGAAGCTAGGGGAGAAATCAAACGTCTTTATAATGAAAACAGGAAAATGAAAGAAATGATAGAAAAACTTAATGGTGAGAGGAACAATGAAGCAAGTTGCTGGCGAAAACCTCGTAGATGGGCAAAAATGGACACAATGGAGAACAAAAATAACAGTGTAACAGCTAACAACAGATTCTAATGCTTGTTGGATCACGAAAGTGAAGATGTGATAGTTCCAGAAATAAAACAAAGTGTAGATATAAGATCAACAGGACACACGGATGGGTACACCAACGTGAAATTAGTGCTCAAGTTAAAATGTTTGCTGATAGTCATGGTAAAGGCATTAGTAGTCACTTAGCAATAACTCTAGCCAAGTAATGGGCTGAAGGGCTACTAAAACCTGGTGCCCCAATCAATGAAGTAGTGAATAATCTTGAAGCATGCACGTCTAATCTAACCTCAAATGATCATGTGATAATAATGGGTGGAACCAATGATGTAGCATGTAACAATGCAGTTAATTTGAAGAAAAACCTGTTAAAGGTTCTACCGCACCTAAATCAGACAAATGTGACACTGATAAACATACCAAACAGGTATGACCTGGATACTAACTCATGCGTAAATAAAGCAGTGAAACAGTATAATGAAATGGTAAAGGAGGTTGTGAATAAATTTAAATATGTGAGTTTAGTAGATGTTAGACGACATGGTCTACACCTAAACAAAAAAGGTAAGGTATAACTTGTGAATAAGTTGGCAGAACTAATAAAGAAAAAAAAGCCAATGCAGAGTATCCCTCTGCCTTTTGGATGCAGTGAAGAATCTAGCTACCCTGTGACAGTCGAAGGGGATCAAGTTGGGGCTGAGATAAATGGTGATCCAACATGAAAAGTTTAGATAGTAGACTAAAGACTGTTCTTTCTTTAGATCAGAAAAATCAAATTTAACACAAAATGAACTGAAGATTAATAAAATAAGTTCAGGTCACTGTAAATCAAGTAGCACAAATTATTTTAAAATAGGCTATATTAACATTCGGGTATAGGTAACAAATCACTACTTGTTAGTGAATTTGCAATAGAAAATAACTATGAAGTTATATGCATGAGTGAGCATTGGTGTCAAGCCAATGAATTAATATATAAGAATCTGGAGGATTACCGATTAGCAAGTAGTTACAGTAGAGAACTTCATATTCATGGTGGTGTTGCAATACACATAAGGGAAAATTTGGTAGAATGCTGTAAACAGATAGACCTTCGTACTTGGTGCTCTGAACAAGATTTTGAAGCAACCGGAGTAATTCTGCATGAATTTAAAGTAATAATTGTCTCATTATATAGATCCCCAAAAGGCAATCCAGGGGTTTTTCTAAAAAAGCTCGAGGATTGGCTGAATTTTTTGGCCGGGTCTAAGTGGAAATCTTTTAGAATAGTAGTCGGAGGAGATTTAAACTCACAATTTGATATAAGACAAAATAAACAAACTGTAATCGAATTTCAAAACATACTCCGGCGGCTCAATTTTAGAATTACAAATTACAAGCCCATCAGACTGACAGCATGCTTTGACAATATATTTACAAATATTAAACAAGCTTCTGTAACATATGGCACTAAAGTCTTTCCTTTTTCAGACCATGACTCTATCTGGCTTAAAACAAGAAACATAAAGACTACTAACGTTAAACAAACCAAGTCTAAGATTATCACTACTAGACCTGTAACTAAGGACAAAATTTCATATTTTAGGATAATGTTAAATGAAATTGAATAGTAACTCACATCTCGGCAACTTATTATCTGCAAATGAAGTATTTGAAAGATGTTTTACCATTTTTGTAAATACCTTTGAAATGTGCATTCCCCAAAGAAAACGCGGAATTAAAACATTAGTAATGGAAAAAAGTACTTAATAAGGATAGGAATAATTGGTATACACCTTAACTCGCATGCATGAAACAAAAAGTCATTATGTATTTAGATTTGTACAGGAGCAATGGGTCAGATACATATAAGTCCTCCTACCTGAAGACTAGAAAAGAATTCAAAGAAGCCATAAATCAAACAAAGAAGCAGTACAATGTAGAAAGTATCAAATCTTCTAATAATAAATGTAAAAAGGCTTGGAATCTGATTAATACAATAGCAAAAAGAGACTACAGGGATGACATCGAGTTAACCCCTAATGAACTGAATGACTTTTTTTATAAAATCGGTGGATGATATCGGGCAAAACATAATAAAACCTAATGAAACGGTACTAGAACTTATGGAAAATTGCGAGCAGAGATACGAACGAGGTTGCTTTGAATTTTATGAAGTGATCCCGGAGACTGTACTAAAAGCAGTGAAATGCCTTAAGTTACCTGATACAGTAGATAACTATGATTTATCTAATAATCTTTTTAAACAAGTAATAGATTGCGTACTCTATCCACTAACATACTGAATCAACAAATGTCAGATCAAAGGAAACTTTCCCAGTAAATTAAAATTTTCAAGGGTTGTCCCCATTTATAAGAAGGGAGATAAAAGCAGTTCATCAAATTATCGCCCAATAATGTTAGTTCCAATTATCTCGAAAGTGTTTGAAATGATAATGTACACTCAATTTTGTACCTATATAGAAGAAGCCAAAATAATAAGTGGAGCACAGTTTGGTTTCAGTAAAAGCAGATCAACAACAGATGCCATAATGTCGATAGTTAAAAGAATTCTCACAGCTTTTGAAACCAAAGATATAGCACAGGCCATCTTTTGCGATTTGAGCAAGGCGTTCGACTGTGTGAACCATATGCACCTTATAAATAAACTTAAATTTTATGGTATAGGTGGCACAGCATTAAAACTTTTCCAGACTTATTTAACTAACCATTACCAAGTTGTCTGTGTTGGTAATGAGAGATCAAAACTGACTGAATTAAAGAGTGGGGTATCGCAAGGCTCCGATCTTGGGTCTGTTCTTTTTATACTGATGATCAATGACTTGCCTTCATATGCAAACACCCATACAATATTATATGCAGATACACTACCTTTTTCAACACCAGTAATGATATTAGTAATCTTAAAATAATTGCTGAGGACACCCTAGAGGCAGGCAGATATATGGTTTAGGGCCAATGGTTTTTTACTGAATGAAAGCAAAACACAACAACTCTTATTTAGTTTAAGATAACTGCCAATATCAAATAATATAAAAGAAGTTAAATTTCTGGATGTAATAGTTGGCAATAAGCTTTCCTGGGAACATCATATTAATCATATCACAGCTAGGCTCTCGAGAGTTATATATCTTATAAAAATTTTTAAAAAGTCTGTACCTGATACATACATAAGATCTGCTTATTACGCCTTTTTTCATAGTGTTATAGCTTACGGAATTTTACTCTGGGGTAATAGTAGCCACATTAGTAATATATTTATACTACAGAAGAAGATTATCCGTATCATATGTGATGCAGACAAATTGGCACATTGTAAGCCACTATTCATTAAATTAAGAATAATGACGGTAGTACACTTATATATCCATACCGTTCTTATTTATCTAAAGAAGAATTTGTCTGACTACCACTATAGACAGGACATCCATAAATATAACATGAGGTATACAAAGCAAATAGATACTATTAAATAGATACTCCTTATTATAAACTGCCAAAATCACATAAAGACTTTGAAGTATGAAGTATAAAACTGCATAACACACTATCAAATGATCTAACTCAACTGCCATATAATAGATTTGAATGTAAACTTTATGACAGACTGCTAAACAACCCATACTATTCACTACAGGAATATTTTGAAAATATATCTTAACTCTAAGTAATATCAACTATCCTTGTACTTTATTCCTGGACTATTTATTGTTTTTCTGTATGATTATATTTATATTGGCTCTGCACTGTGTATCATTCATGTAATGGGAAGCATTAATGTAATATACTGTAATTTTTATTGCATATTTGTTAACATGTAATAACACTGAGATATTATATAATATATTTATGTAATATGTAACTATGTAATAATTTATTTATTGTAATTAATTCTGACGTTGTCTATTGCTGTAATAAGCTTAATGGCAATAAAATGTATTATTATAATTATTATTATTATTATTATTATTATTATTATTATTATTATTATTATTATCTGTGATGACAAAATTTGAATTTATGCAGTGATTTTTCATTTGAATGGTGTACTGATAAATGCAAATACATAAATAAATAAATACTTATTATAAATATGGTAATGGCTTCCACTTTAAAATAATTTAACTTCTCTTTCACAAGTGTAAAAATAGCTACCACTGCAGTATTTTTAAGATTATGAGCTTTGCTTTTTCTGGAAAACTGCCTCATCAGCAAGGGTCAGTGCACCTTTGATGCCTCCACTTTCACATAGAGAATCATATGTATCAGAGAGACTAACAATTAGGTAGCCATAGTAATAGTATAGTCATTAGCATGCTTGGCTGTCAATCTGGTGGTGTTGGGTTCAAAACCCATACAAGCAGTTAAACATGTTTTTTTACCCAAACAGATGAATGCATATTTGGAGTAAACCTAGTTTTAATTTCTTGCATTTGTTTCATAGTTTAGGTACATGCTATGGAAATGTTCTAACGGAATGTTTGAACATAGCATGGCCACAATTACCTTTGAGTAGCAGCAACTCTGGAAGTTTCATCAGTTGCACGCTGGTTTGTTAGTGATTTTGATCTATCGCAAACAACCATGTGCTCAAAGACGAATGTCAAAGACCTCTGTGGTCTGGTGGTTAGCATCTTTCAAATCCAGAGGTTCCGGGTTCAATTCTCGGAATGGAGGATGGGAATTTTTCTTTAGCCAGGATTATTCCAAATCCTCCCAAACAGTTTGGGAGTAAGAGAGTGTAAATGTATGTGTGATTTTAATGTTTATAAAGAAATAAAGAAATAACAATGTGAAACAAACCCAAAAACACACCATATTAAATGTGTGAATATCATTGCCAATGAGCAATTGTTCCCAAGGCAAAGATGCCAATATGACCTTAGATATTAAAGGTGGCATATAAATGGGGAGGGGGGAATTAAAGACCTATATTAAAAATTCTTGCCTAACTCTCTTGCATAACCCTGAAGGTTTGTTGGTTGGATTCCCTAACACTCTTTATGTGCCATGTTCCTTCTTTATTTTACTTCTTTTCATATCTCCTTTTTCTTTGGCATTTCTGGAAGCATTTTACATAATTCTATTTTATACCAATACACAATACACAGAGTTAGAGAACCTACATGAGAAGAAAATCATTACATGAAATGTATTTCATTGGGTTGATAAATGTACTGTAAATTATGCTTTATTTTAAACCATTAGTGATTTAGTATTAAAATACAGTTTTCCCTCCTATATTTAACAAATAGGAACAAAAAGCAAAACTACTGTTGCTAGCCTCTGATTAACACAAAAACCAAATCCCTTGAATTCTAGGCATGAATTAGAAGATGCTTAAGATTTAGCTTCAAATACACACACTGAAAATTTTTAAATGCTTATCCACAATATTGTATTTTGTAAATATATTGCATTTTATAAATTTATGCTGTAGTAGTTATTAAAAAAGTGAGATGTCCTGTAAAGTGTAAAAGTTTTATTGGCTGAAAATCAATCAAATATTAAAAATAAAATCCTGAAAACTGATATGTATGTCTATGTAGTGAACTAGATTTAAACATTTTCTACAACTATCTGCTGAAAATCTTTATCATTTCACAGATGCACTGTGTTAAAAACATCTGAATTATGAAGGTTAGGTCTAAATCTAAAATGTGACCTTGTCCTCTTATAGAACATACCACTTTCTAATATTTAAAGTTCCATTTTACTTTGTTTCAGTAACTCATTATGACTTAGGCGTATTTTCTGTTATGAAGATTTAATTAAAAGGATAAGTTTTGCAGTGTAAACATAAATTTCTCTTAGCTTTGAACATAAATGACACATATAGTAATAAATTTTACCTTATTTAGATAAGTAAGCCACGCATCTGCTAATTTGCCAAGAGAATATTATGTGGAGACATCTTAGTTGGAAACCATTGGCTGTGTAAAGGTGCTGGGGCCAGGCAGGGGATCTTCAAATCTTAAATTTTGAGCTTTTCGGAAGTAACACCTATGGGTAAAGAGTTAAAAGACTTAGAACTTACAGCAATCACATACCCTGCCATACAAAAATCCATAAATGCATTACTATGCACTCCATAAAATGTTACTCAATATAGTCATTTTGCTGGGCCGAGCTTTAATAATGAGATTGGCTAATAATTTAGATATTAATTTAATCATTTTGTGTGTAATATTTGATGCCAATGCTAGGGCATGGTTAAGTTTACTCTATCATCTAAACACACATTAACTTGGGAAATAATATTGGAGCACAGTATTATATTCATTGCAGTATACTTTCAGAAAGAACGGCACAACATTTGTATAGATTGGAGCAGAAATTTAATATGGTATTTATGTAAAATTAAAAAGCTAAGCTGCATATAACAGATCAAAAAGAATTATTAGGTAGGAAAATATTCATACCAATTAAAATGCATTGAATTTTATAATAGTTTAGAACTCTGCAACACTGAATAAACTGCAACAGACTAAAATTGAAACTGCTTAATTACAAATGAATAAAGGGCTTAGAGAAGGCAATTAATTAATAGTATATCCTTTTTGATGTTGTATAAAAGCAGTTACAAAATCTAAGTTTCTCCTTGCTAATCTTTTTTTAATAT
Source organism: Deroplatys truncata (assembly GCA_030765065.1). Lineage (NCBI taxonomy): Eukaryota > Metazoa > Arthropoda > Insecta > Mantodea > Mantidae > Deroplatys > Deroplatys truncata. Next base: position 168,841,116 of record CM060990.1, read on the forward strand.
AGATACTTGGTTTTGATTTCTCTGCAAATCTACATTATGCACAATAGTAAATTAAAACATTTTATATTTTTCAGTCCCCAGAATGTAGAGCCATTTGAGCCAAATCAAAGTCAGTAATTTTGCAGCTACTGGGTGGATTGAAATTTCTTAGAAATCTCTTCCCTCTCTCTCTTTTTCTCTCTCTATAGTCTTGATTTATTCTGTGATACTCCAGCTTGTTAACATCAGCTTATTTAAAGCATATCAGTAGAATTATAATTCTCTTAAATAACATGGTGGTTCTGGAGTTAGATCAAATTCACAGCCACCTTGGACTGAGTAACATTTGCCGCATTCATCATCAAGTTTATATATAAACATCCAGCAAGTTAGGGTCATTGTAACTTAAATTTAAACACAATGAATTACAGATTATTAATGCATGGTTTACCTACATTACAACAGATGTTGAAGAAAACAATCATCATTAGTGAACACATTCATTGAGGTATCTCTATTCCAAGTGAGTTTTTCTTCAGCAAATGCAAAGCATTGTTGAACTCATAATTTGTTCAAGGAAAACCTTGTACATTTGTCCGTATCACAAGGTTATGCATAACTCTCCTGCTTAGCAATGAAACCTCTTTAAGATTACAATGCAACTTTCTTCTGATACATTCATTAAAGTATGCTGCTGTAAGATATACTCAACCAAAATGAACTGGACACCAATACACAACACAATTTTATTCTAAGTGAGCAGCAAACTTGTAGCCCACGCAACTGTCAGAGCTGAACTAATAACCCATTTGCATCATATGACAAGCTGTACTTGCATAAGTTAGTAATGGTGTTTAAAACACATGATGAGCACAGCGCTGCACAATAAAACCACATACATTTGCATTTTCAACTATCAGGTGGCTTTCAAAGGAACTCCATATCTTTTTAAAAGACTAATGATCAGATAAACTAATGCTGTTGATACTGTGAGAACAAATAAGAAGGATATGTAGCATGGTATATCTCACAATAAAGTGAAACATTGTGAGTATGAATCATAGTCTGCAATGAATGTGCTGTGTGTGAAATGGAAGGATAACAAAGATGTTTATTTCTTATTGATGAAACATGAAGCTACTACATTACAGCAACAGCCAAGCTGAAAAGGAAAGGTCAGACACCCAGAGAGGAGATGAAGAAACTAAAGTGCGCCCTTGAGTACCAGAAGCAAATGGTAGGTGTCAATTTGTAAGATCAGATTTGTTTCTTATAAGGTGATGCACAGCTAACAGTTATAATAATATTTTTTTTCTGTCTTCTAGACATGTTTATTCAGTTGTTTCATTGAGTTTCACAAGATGACTGCTAAAACTACATGCGCTTTAGAACCAGTCTCTCATCAGCTATCAGAGTTAAATGTTAGAGACTGCCATTCACCCCATTGAGATTGCAAGCTAAAATATGCACCCCTTTTCCAATGTATATTCCACCCACAGATAAGAAAGAAGAAAATGGATAAAGAAAGACGTGTTGTATGCTACAATAGGGGAAAAAAAGTAGTAGAATTTCTGGCAATGCAAAAGGCATTGTGCAGCTGTTAATTTGGATGTTATGAGTTCTACCAAATACAATAATCATATTAGATCATCAAAATTTGTATATCAAAGCTTCCCACATCATGCATGCAACATTTCAGAAAATAAATTATATTGGTTGATTTTTATGAATTCTTAAACAATGCACTTGCACAGCTGTACCGGCATTTAAATCACATTTCTGGAGTACCCATATGGGTGTTTAAATAAGATGCCAATGGATTAAAACACATGTGTTGCTTCCCATGAGATTGAGAATGAACCTAGTGGTATGTGCAGCAACTATAATTGCACAGTCCAAGTCCGGATAAAGTTCCTGGATAAAGATTCTATGGAACCTAAATCTTATAAACCACTGTTTGTTAAATACCTTTGGAAAATATTTTAACAACCAATATGTAAGAAAATATAGAATTATGTTAGGTTTAAATGAAAAACAATTTGGCTTTAGAAAGGGCTTTTCAACCAAGGATGCCATAAGGGGGTTCAGAAAGGCCTATTTAACCAATGTTATACTTGCTATATTGAGGGTTCTTTTTCTCATAAACCATATGAAGGAAAGTTGAAATTTTTACTACTTAATATTGAATATGTTGTTATGATTTAACAGAAGAATTTGCCTTAAATATATTTTATTTAATTTTTTTTAACAAAGCACTCAAAAAACAAATTAAAATATTGAATAAATTTGTTTTTATTTGAGAAAAAAATTAAGATAGAAATAAATCCCCATGTCAAAGTAGTAAGCACATATAAGGAGCATGTGGTAAAAAGTTTACAGATATATCTTTTATAAGAGTTGAGAAATCATATACATGAGAAAATGTAGTTTTTAAGAAATTAGTAATAAAGTAGAATACAGGTTGTAATTACATCTTAATGTGCCCCTGCAACATATGTTGGGTTATCTGGATCCTCCTCCTCTTCATACAAGTCTTGTAACCTCCTCTTTGCTCTGCTGGTTGACTGTCTAGCCTTTTTTTTAAATTTCTTCATCCATCTTCTTTGCTCTGTTGATTCTTACAAGATCCAGAGTTCTCATTTCCTATATACAGTTCACTCCTATCTTCATTCCCAGGCTCTTGAATACTTCACATTTTACTATATTTCCCCTATTGAATGAGGCAGTTGCTTCATACACTCCAAAGTGTAGTGTGTCCAACCTTATAAACACATTTTTTGAGAGACAGGTCCATATGGAACATTATGGAACGATTCATTAGATTTTGTGTTCCACCATGCAGGATTTTTTTTAGAATTTCTGGGTCTGATAAATCATTGAAAATTGGTTTCATCTCTTCCATGCAGGCTAAAGGGAGATGGAAATGCTTGTGATTTTCACATTTTTTGCTTTTTTCCTTCACTTTAAAAAATTTGCACCATGCAATAGCACATAATCCATGCTGCGGATTGCCATCAGTTGAAAGTAGATAAAAGTAAATTGCCCAGACTGCTTTCTTCATTTTCTGAAGATCTCCTATATTCCTTCTAATGGGCAGTCCATAATAGGTCTGAATATCTAGAATGCTATATCAGTAACATGATTCACTCCTCCGAACGGTTTGCCATCACTAAGAATTTTCTCTCGTAATTTTAATTTAAAACTTTTTAGCCTTGTCCCCATTCTGTTTTGCACATGTGCTATGCATTCCAATTTCTCTATAATTACACCATTACCATAAGGTTTTCTGCTATGACTGCCTTGTAAGATTTAGTGTCCCCATCTCCTAAATAACCTACGTATCTGATGCTCTACTCTGCAAGGGAATGTTTAAAAATGTCTTTTGCACCCCCAACTTTCATTCCTCCTCTGACTCCATGGAAATTAGCAATACAATCTTTTTCATGTTCTTTTTTCAGCTTATCCTTGCAGCTGCAGAATTTACTTTTTATGGCTAAGTCCACAACCTGGTAATTCTGCGCGACAACTCTATTTGCTATGGCGACCGCACGCAGAGCCTTATCGAAGTGCCAATATCAGAACTGTATATTTGCGGCATACCAGCCGCTACCAATGTAATACTTAACATCACTAGGCGTTAAACAAACGTGGAACATACACACACACACACACACACACACACACACACACACACACACACACACACATTATGTTGAAATGTCCATGATATTTTGAAATGCATATTTCGAAAAAGAGAAGAACCTGGATAACCAATGGATGTCAGACGCAGTGAAGACACACGTGTTTTCTGTAAGGGGAAATAAAGAGTGAAATATGCATAAACGTGGGTATAATGCACATAAATATGAGCAAATTGTGTGCGAAAACACGAAATGAAAAGCAATGATGCCATAAAAGAAACATGTATAGATGAAGCCAAACATAAATAATGTTTAAAGCAAAGCATATGTAAACTACACAATAAATATGCATGAAATTTTGGGAAAGTCTGCAATAAATGAAGTTTGGAATTGTCTATTTTTTACAATTCATTTTTACTTATTCTTTTTCTCATTCATCATTCTACCACGTACATACTAGGTAGCGGAGGTATTACATTCAACATAACAATTCTATACTGAGATTTGAATACATGTTTTGAGGCCCCTTTAATGAAAAGATAAATAAGTTTTACTTATTCTACCATGAACCTAGTAGACAGAGGAGGTATTTCATTCCACACAAATAATTCGATACCGAGAGTTCATCGCAAATACATGTTCTGAGGCCTCTGGATGAAAATAAAAGGAACTTTCCCTTATTCTACCCCGTACCTAGTGGGTAGAGGATATATTGCATTCCACACAAAAATTCTATACTGAGACTTCAGCGGAAATACAGGTTTTGAGGCCCCTTGAATGAAAAGAAAAATAACTTTTACTTATGCTACCACGTACCTAGTAGGCAGAGCGGGTATTTCATTGCACACAAAAAATTCGATACCGAGATTTCACCGAGAATACATGTTTTGGGGCCCTATGAATCCAGGAAATGCATTTTGAGAAAGCAAAACTGACAAATACCTTCTCTACCCATAGGTACGTGGTAGAAAAGGTTTAACGGCTTTTTTTGGTTCAGGGTGCCTCAAAACGTGTATTTCCGGTGAAATCTGGGTATCGAATTTTTGTATGGTATACAATACTTCCTCTATCTTTTTAGGTGCGTGGTAGAATAAGTAAAAGTGCATTTTTTAATCAGGGATCTCAAAACATTATTTCGGGGAAATTTCGGTTTCGCATTTGGGTGTGGAATGCAATATCTCCTCTATCTACTAGGTACGTGGTAGAACAAGTAAAAGTTATTTTTCTTTTCATCTAGGGCGCCTCAAAAACACGTATTTTCGGTGAAATCTCCGTATCAAATATTTGCGTGGAATGCAATACCTCCTCTATCTTTTTAGATACGCGGTAGAATAAGTAAAAATGATTTTTTTATTTATGGGGCCTCAAAACATATATTTTCGGTGAAATCTTTCTGTGAAATGCAATAATTGTATCTAAGGCGTACGCGGTAGAATAAGTAAAAATTAATGAAAAAATCGAAAATTTTCAATTTTTCTTGCCAGAGTTTACGTATGCTTTGCTTTAAACATTATGTATGTTCATCTTCATCTACGTGTTTTGTTTTACGGGTTATTGCGTTTCGTTTTTGTGTTTTCGCACAAAATTCGCGCATTATTTCTGTGCGTTAACCCATGTTTATGCATATTTCATTTTTTATTTACCCTTATAGAAAACATGCGAAAACATGCATTACTTATTTTACGCGTCTACAAAACATCAAATGCATCATACGCACATTTCAACATCACCTGTGTGTTCCTTGCTTGTTTAACGACTAGCGATGTTGTTACATATTACGTTGGTAGCGGCTGGTATCCAGCGAAAACACAATTGTGATATTGGCACTTTAAGCGCTGCGCGCGGCCGCCATAATAAATAGATTCGTCATACAGAATTACCCACAACCTTACCTGTAACTAAGCTTGTTGCTATTATTATTACAATTTGTGAAGAAAATCCACGCTTTTGGTATGTCCCATCCAAAGCTATTGTTAAATGCCTGGTCCTTGCATTACATTCTACAGGTTCTTCGGTTTCTGATTCACAGGAGATTAGGTTAAGATTGCTTTCTTTTTATATAAACTTACATTATCTACCAGGGGTTACTGCAAAGCAACTTCTTTATTAATACTTAGTAGAACTTATATCTTTGGCTCTAACAATGAGGCAATTAAAGTTTTGATGCAAATAACATTTCAATATCACACATTTTGTTTCATACATTGCATTGTTGATAACAATGCGTTGCGTTTGTCAGCGGCGAAACAAAATGAAGAACACATCGCTTATTCCGCGGATTTCACTTCTCACTTAGGTTGGCAGTTTCCATTGCGCATGTGCGATAGCGACAAGATGGCCGCGTTCGTGTTCCCACCGTAATTTTGCTATAAAAGTAAAACACCTAAGGCTGGTTCACAACCGCCCGAGAACGGTAACCAGAACGGAAACGAGAACGGGAAGCAATCCACCGTATGGTACAAGATATTGGTTCACAACAGCCCGGTAACGAGAACGGGAATGCATATCGAATATCATATCCATCACAAATTGAAAGTCGATTTTGTGAATTGGGATTTAATTTGTTTTTAACTGATCAATGATATTTTTTCAGCTACTTCCAATTTAGCCGACATAACGCAGGTTAGCCAACGTCAAAATTCGATAAACATTATCTAAATGCATATCCATTACATTTCTGATCCTTGTAGTTGTGCCAAGCTTTCATTCCTTTATTTAATGGCATACATTAAAATCGTTTATTGTTCTTTTTTAATTTCTACCGGTTTTTGCTGTTCTTTGTAACTTTTGCCATTGTTTTTGAGATAATAGCCAGTATTGAGTTGTAAATAAACAAACTACTAATGACCCTTTCACCAGAGGAACCAACGCTCATTGGATTTGCGGGTGTCGGGATGTGGTTAGGAAGCATATTTACTACTAATTTCTTCTCTTCCAGTTTCATGTTTCGATCTTGCGACTATAGACAGCACTAGCGGCTCTTTCATGTCACGGCCGCCTAGAATAATCTCTAGAGTAAAGAGTCTAATATGCACAATATGGATCTAATATGCCGTGCCCGGGAACGAGAACGAGAAAGTTAAAAGTTGGGCAACTCTTCTTTCCCGTTCCCGAGGCACGGGAAGGCTTCCCGTCGATTATGAACACTCCCATTTGAATACATGCATTTCAACTTTCTCGTTCTGGTTACCGTTCTCGTTGGTTGTGAACCAGCCTTAAAACGGGAGGGCAAGCGGGTACCAACTATAAAACAGATAACAACTACTCCTTAAAGAAAGAAAGCATACATAATAAAAAGTAATCCTAACCTACCGTGAATCAGAAACCTAAGCTTATATTATATATAAAAGAAACTAACTAAACCTAACCTAACCTCCCGTGAATCAGAAAGGTAGAAATTAATAAACCTAAAATAATTAGAAACGCACGAAGCGTATCTTACTGGCTTTGGCGGTATTTGTTATTCATGTTGCCAGCATTGTGTTGGAGCTAGAGGATGACATCTGTAGGAAATGTAGGATCACTTTCATCGCTTTTGAAGACCAACGAATGAACGTAACAATGTTGCCAACTTAGCTATTTTATGGCTAAATGTAGCATTTTCACAAAAGCGTTTAGCAATATAAAATCGAAATATAGCCTACTTAACAAACCCCTTAGCTAAAGTCTAGCCTAAATAGCATCATTTCATATGCACTTTAAGTTATGCAAAAGGAATAAATGGTTAGGGTGAATCCTGTAGTTGTATTATGGGTAATTCTGTGCGTCTGTTTACTATGGCGACCGCGCGCAGAGCCTTATTGAAGTGCCAACATCAGAACATATTATTCGCGGTATGCCAGCCGCTACCAACGTAATATTTAACATCGCTAGACGTTAAACAAACGTAGAACACACACACACACACACACACACACACACACGCACGCACGCACGCACACACACACACTTATGTTTAAAAGTCCATTATATTTTGAAATGCGTATTTCAAATAAGAGAAAGCATGCGTAATCAATGGATGTCAAACGCAATGAAGACACGCGTAAAGTAACTAATGCATTCGCGGGTTCGAGTCCCGCCACGGGCATGGGTGTTTGTGTGTGTGTATGTGTGTTGCGGAAATAAGCGGTATGAAAACAGTGAAACACAGTAGCATAAACTGGGTACAACAAGGGAACTTTAAAAAAAAAAAAACAATGCGTGTTTTCTGTAAGGGGAAATAAAAGTGAAATCTGCATAAACATTGGTATAACGCACATAAATATGCGCGGATTGTGTGCGAAAACACAAAAATAAAAAAAGCAATGACGCCGTAAAACAAAACACGTACATGAAGCTTAACATAAAGTTTAAAGCGAAGTATACGTAAACTACACAATAAATATGCATGAAATTTTGGGAAAGTCTGCAATAAATGAAGTTTAGAATTGTCGATATTTTAAAATTCATTTTTACTTATTCTTTTTCTCATTCATTATTCCACCACGTACGCAGAAGGGAGAGGAGGAATTGCATTCCACCCAAAAATTCGATACCGAGATTTCATCGGAAATAGGACGTGTTTTGAGGCACCTTGAATGAAAAGAAAAAGAAATTTTACATAGTCTACTACATAAGTAGCAGGCAGAGGAGGAATTTCATTCCACACTAAATATTCGATACCAAGATTTCACTGGAAATACACATTTTGAGGCTCTATGAATCCAAGAAATGCAATTTTAGAAAGCAAAATGACTAATACCTACTCTATCTCGTTAAACAAGCAGGGAGCGCACAGATGAAGTTGAAATGTGCATATCATGTTTTGTACACGCGTAAAGTAACTAATGCATGTTTTCAATAATGGGTAAATAAAAAGTGAAATATGCATTGATATAGGTATAACGCACAGAAATATGCGTGGATTGTGTTCGAAAACAAAAAATGAAACGCCAATAGCCCGTAAAATAAAACACGTAGATGAAGCCAAAGATTATATAATGCATAAAGCAAAGCATACGTAAACTCTAGCAACAAAAATCGAACATTTTCTATTTTTTTCATTAATGTTCACTTGTTCTACCGCATACGCCTTAGGTAGAAGTATTGCATTTCACACAAATACATGTTTTGGGACCCCTAAATAAAAAAAACAACACTTTTACTTATTCTACCATGTACCTAATAAGGTAGATGAGGTATTGCATTCCACGCAAAAATTTGATATCGAGATATCACCCGAAATACATGTTTTGAGGCCCCCTGAATGAAAAGAAAAATAACTTTTACTTATTCTACCATGCACCTAAAGAGGCAGAGGAGGTATTGTATACCATACAAAAGTTTAATACCGACTTCACCGGAAATGCATGTTTTGAGGCACTCTAAAAGCAATTTTACCTTCGTACCTGTAGGTAGAGAGAAGGCATTCGTCAGTTTTGCTTTCTAAAAATGCATTTCTTGGATTCAGTGGGCCTCAAAACATGTACTTTCGGTGAAATCTCAGTATCGATTTTTTTGTGTGGAATGAAATACCTCCTCTGCGTACTAGGTACATGGTAGAATAAGTAAAAGTTCTGTTTCTTTTCATCCAAAGGGCCTCAAAACATGCATTTTGGGTGAAATCTCGGTAAAGAAGTTTTGTGTAGAATGGAATACCTTGTCTACCTATTAGGTACGTGGTAGAATAATGAATGAGAAAAAGAATAAGAAAAAATGAATTTTAAAAAACTGACAATTATAAACTTCATATATTGCAGACTTTCCCAAAATTTCATAATATTTATTGTGTAGTTTACGTATGCTTTGCTTTAAACATTATTTGTTTGCCTCCATCTACGTGATCTGTTTTACGGGGTCATTGCTTTTCATTTTTGTGTTTTCGCACACACTCCGCACATATTTATGTGCGTTATACCCATGTTTATGTAGATTTCACTTTTTATTTCCCCTTTCTGAAAACACGCATTAGTTACTTTACGTGTGTCTTCATTGCGTCTTACATCCATTGGTTATGATGTTTTCTGTTATTCGAAATGCGCATTTCAAAATATCATGGACATTTCAACATATTGTGTGTGTGTGTGTGTGTGTGTGTGTGTGTGTGTGTGTGTGTGTGTGTGTGTGTGTTCGTTTAACGCCTAGCGATTTAAATATTACGTTGGTAGCGGCTGACATGCTGCGAATATACAGTTCTGACGTTGGCACTTCAATAACGCTCTGCGAGCGGTCGCTATAATAAATAGAGTCGTCGCGTAGAATTACTGTATTATGTTCCTATCATGAGTCATGACATGTCATCAAAATGTGTACTAATCATAAGATCGACTTTCTGGAGTATGCGCCCAAAATGTATGATTTTTGACACACAGAATTAGTCAGTTTTTACATATTTTACCTAAAGAATTTCAGTAAATGTCATATTTCAATATCAGTTATATTTAACGTACGGTGTTGGTGCTTAGCAGAACTATACCTTATTCCATTTCAATTTTATATGAAATTATTCTTTTACAATATTTAAATATTATGGAATTATCTAATCAATTATAATATTTAAAATGTCTTTATGGGGCTTAACTTCTGCAAACAAAATATGGGTAGTTTTAGACGCCAATTATATCTAGCCATTTTTGTTTGTTAAATAACGCCTTTTTAAAGATACCATCTGGCCATTATTTGCGAGGAAGTGTTGGCAACACTGGAACGTAATGTAGGTTTCCGAAATCTCCTGCAGTTTGTCCTTTACCTATCGCTCTCAGTCCATACACTAATAAACGTAGATTAATGTCCTGCAACGTCACTGTCTTCCCTTTACCATGAAATGTTCGTTTTTTACCATTTCTTCATAAAGTTCTAGTGGAGGTTTTATCTTTTTGTGAGACAAAGTATGTACATCTATATTATTTGTGTTTAGGATAGGAGTATCACATCTGTTTGTTATTTCTTGTGGCTTACCAACATTTTTTCCGTTTCTTGAATATTCTAGCACGGCTAGGCATTTTAAATATGAATATACAAACACAAGGATAAGTAAAACTGTCACTTTTCACCACAAAATAAAAAAAAATAGCAAGACAAAACGACAATGCGCTACTAATTAATATAAACAACTATAACTAACATAAACACAAAACATAACAAATATAAACAACTGGCAGTCATATTGGAGCAGGGTGGCAACGCAGAAATTTCCCAAAGAGGAATAAACATCCCTACAGACATCGAAAATTTCATTTCGATATCGCTTATAGGAAAAAAGATATGAACGTTTTAATGTCACTTTGCTGTCATTTTAATAGTTTTTTTGACAGTTGCAACAGATGTTAAAAATTGAAAATTGTGTACTATTATCACACTGTAAATATAAAATGTTATATATCATTTTAATGTCGAAGTCTGGAGAACAAGAAGAAATGAAAACCTAAATTTTGAAAATTTAACAATTCATAACCATTCTGAACCCCCATAAATCAACTGAAAAGTACAATTACATCCTCAAAAGCTGAGTGTTTTATTTGAATCTTAGTGGACATTTCTGGTGCCTTTGATAACTTGTGATGGCCCATCTTTTTGATAGGTTTAGACAAAAGAATTATCCTAAATGTCTATATGCCATATTAAAAAATTACTGTTCTGATAGAAATAAAGAACATTGTTGATAAAGACATTCAAATAAATTGACAGCTAAATTAAATACTTGGAGTAACACATCAAAATTGCAAATAGCCCCTGCAAAGCCTTGCTTCATCATCTTAAAGGGAAAACTGAAAAGAGATCCAGGAATTAAATTTAATAGTCAGAACATTACAAGACAGAAAGAAGTAAAATATTTGGGAATATTTTTAGATTAATTGAATTTCAGAAAGCTATTGAATATATTTGAAATATGTCTGAAACTATAGTGAATGAAATTAGCCAGAATCATTCAATCAAATTTCAAAATCCCATTATGCATAGTTACTACATATCATAATAGTATTTTTGCAGTTACCATGACATATGGAACAGGAGTATGGGTATTTCGAATGAATGGTGTACAAATTAAAACCTTACTAAGAAGAACACAACAAAAAATTTTACTAAGATTTATAGGGGCAGCTAACAGTACACTTACAATGACACTGTTAGTTTCCACAGGAATCTGGCCAATAGGTTTAGCAATAAAATTGAGGAGTGCAATTATTTTGATTGAAGAAAGGTGAATTAGATAAGCCTGCTGATATAATTGGGAAACGATGTAAAACCATAGCAGAAATAAAACAATTTAAAGTCAAGTTGCCAGCAAGAATGGGGAAGTATTGATATAGGAAGGAGAACTTTTTATTTATTTAACAACATTTCAGAATGGTTAAAATTACAACATATCCAACTAACAAAGGGATTGATACATTATTTAATGTATAAAATCATATGGAAGGAAATAAATAAACCACAGAATGACATTTATGCAATTATTGCAATCAGCAAGGAACCCCTGAGCATGTATTGTTTAAATGTATACATTATTATAATGAGACAATACAAGAAAGGCAAGTTTTAAGTGGATGCCAGATAGCATATATTTTAAGAAATAAGAACCTACAACTTGACATATTAGTTAAAAAGTTAGCAAAATAGCTTGGGGACAAGATATTGAACAAGATGAAATTGTAACATTACTACCTGCAATTAATGAAGAAATAAGAAGATCAGAGAGAATTTAGGTACTACATAATGCAGAGACACTTATACAACTTCTGATACCAATAATCATACTTTAGAAATAGGAGAATAAAAACATGAAAGAGAAGAATATAATTTAAACTAATTGATGGAAATAGCTTTGGTTAATTGTAGGTAAGAGAAAAGGGACAAATTATTGAAAATGAAGGGGATTGGAAGAAGAAGAAGAAGAAGAAGAAGAAGAAGAAGAAGAAGAAGAAAGAAAGAAGAGAAGGGGAGGTTGGAAGAGGAGATGGAGCCAATCTCAGAGAAGAGGATAATGGGCTAGGAGAAGGATGATCAAGGGAAGGAGTGGATAGCAGTGGGAGCCTGGAGTGGGCAGTGGTGAATGGAGGAACTAAGAAACAGAGTGGGAAAGTTATGGTTTTGAGTGAGAGGAAGAAGATGGTGGCAAGGGAAAGTGGAGTGGAAAAGTGATGTAAGTGGAGATAAAGTGAATATAGTGGTAAGTGAAGTGAAAATATATTATTTATTTTAAAGAGAAGGTGAAGCAATAATTTCATAGAAGAGTGATAAATATACTGATTATTGTGTTAAGTGAAGTGGAAAAGTTATAAGGAAATTATGTGAGTGTTAAGTGAAGTGAATGATAAAAAGAATAAGGGAAGATTAATTTAATTTAGGGAGAGTGGCAAGTTTAATAAAATCTCTAAGTACTGCCATTTACTTGAAGTATATTAAGAAAAATGTACAGTTAAGTATACATTTTTTAGGAAAGTATATTGAAGTAATATAGAAAGGACAAATAAAATAAATGTAGCAGTTAGAATTTTGAATTTTGATATTAAATTATAAAAAAAATTATTTTGATTATAAAATACTCTATGATTAGATGAAAATGAATATATGAGACATGTTTTTAAAGTAAGTACTGTTTTAATACTTTTCCAAACTCAAGATCTGATTGCATCATTTGGTTGGGTACAATTTGACCCACCTCCCTACAATCTGGATTTGGACCAAGCAATTTTCATCTGCTTCTTCATCTGAAGAAGTTCCTTGGTGGAAGACATTTTACCGACGATGATGTTGTGAAATAAGAAGTGCAGACTTGACTTTCATCATAGGTGGCATCATTCTTTGACAAAGGCATATAAAAACTGGTTTCCCATTATGACAAGTGCCTGAATAATGGTGGTGACTATATGGAGAAGTGGTGTTAGGTAATGAATGATAAAGAAGTATTTGGAAAATAATGTTCTGTTATTTTTAAAAAATTATTGGTACTTACTTTAAAAACACGTCTCATATATACATTAAGTGTAGTTTGGGCATTGGATACCAGTACCTGTACTACTGGAAACCAGTGGTTAGAATGTAGTTTAGATTAGTATGGAATATTTTGTTACATTTATCTTGTTTGATTTACTAATACTAGAAATTAGAAATAGCTGGATACTAGTTATTTTATGTTGCCAGCTTCCAGTAACAGCAGTTGAATATTTTATTTTTATTTAAATATCAGTTATTATTACATTTTTTTAATTTTTACTGTAATGTTTATATTTTTTATTTTATTCATTTTATCTAATTTCTTTTTATTTACTAGATTAAAAGTAAAAATCTGTACAATAATGTATAAAATGAAAGCAATATTAAATAAATCACAAATTTGGAATACACATCCTGGTTTAAGAAACAAGGTACCAGGATGGCGTATTGCAGATTTTATTTTATTTTAGTTTTAATCCAAGGCCACTGCAAATTTGATGAAAGCATGAAAAACTCTATTGACTGATGGAATTTGGAATATTGAACAAAATTCAGTAGGTACATACAGAATATTAATTAACTATACAGCAATAATATCAGAAATTGTAGGTACATACAATTTGAATCAGGGAATATGAGGTCCAGAATAAAAGTAACCCAACATAATGTTAAACATTTTGGTATTAGATGTTGATAAATCCATATTAAAGCAAAGTCAAATGAGAAGTTGATTTAGAATGTCTTTAAGATTGCTTTTTGTGTATGGAAAAGCTGATTTCCAATAGCTTATTATAAGTATTTTGAAAATTTGGTGACAGAAAAATCTTTTAAACCTTGAACTAATCGTCCGACAGTGCACTAATGAACAATTAACCAGCTTATGTATATATTATAACTATATGTAGCTACATATAGAGGAGGCTCTCTGTTTTATTATGTGGATTAATGAGTACTTCAAGAGTCTCTAATTCAAATTATCATTGGTTTAAGCCCTGTGCAGCATCTTAATTTTTTTGTTATTATTAATGTAAAGTTATATGGTCATACATAAGCAATAATGCAAGAGGCATACTCATGGAAACGATTCTGATTGGCAAGTAAAGCTCAATAATAATCATTTTTACTTTATACTAGTACCTACACAATCCACCAAAGACATACTCTCTTAAAGTTTAGTTTATCTTTTATTAATCTTTTGTTTTTGTTTTGTTTGTATGTTTGTTTATAAGGTCTTTTAACAGGATAGGTCTCATTGGACAGTGAGTGATTGAGTGTGTAAAATTGGCATTCAAATGACAAGACTCAATAGAGCTTAGGGCTACCTGCCATTTGTCTTCCCAGTGTAAGTAAAAAACCTGGTAAAAACGTTGTCCAGATAACTCACTCCAACCAAGATTTGAACTCTGAATGCGTGGCAGACATGCTACATCCACACCACAGAGATGGGACTCATTTGTATTATGTGTTATGCTTTGGAGTGACATCTTCATTAGTCAATGGTATATTGGTTCATTAGAAAGCTAATATTATAGTTTCAAATCTGAAACGGCAGACCATACATTCCCTATCTCAAATTACTTGTCTAAGACCTCTCTACAAGCTCTGAAGTTATTTCATTGTAGTTTTTTAACGTTCTATGCATGATATTTTAACTAGAAATTAAATTAGGTATGTGAATGAAGATTGCATTCTAAGAAGCTGGAAGCATGCACATCTGGAGAATGCTTTTAATTGTACATTATTATAACTGATAAATAAGAAAGCTTCAATAATCTCTCACTGTTGTTGCTATATACATTCATTCATTCTCTGTTTAACCTCATCTTATGTAGGATTTACACCCCCAAGGACTTACAGGCGGGTGCCAGGGGTCAGAGGCCCGTCGAGGAGCAGACACACTCATGGAGCAGACAGAATATCCAGGATGGCTGATCAGCCCAATGCCTGGAATGGGATGAAGGAAGTAGAGGAAATGAAATGATGGCGAAATGGATGAAAGGAAAGGTGATGATGAAGTAGTTGGTGGAATGAATGGCGGGGGAAACTGGAGAACCCGAAGAAAACCCACCCAGACGCCGCTTTGTCCACCACAAATCCCACATGCGGGTCCCTGGAATTGAACCCGGGCTGCCTCGGTGAGAGTCGAGCAGTCTAACCACTCGGCCACGGCGACACCTTGTTGCTATATACAGTACACAATATCATACAAGTGCTAGCTGCTGTACCCATACAGTGACTGAATATGAGCTCATTCTGTCAGAGTATATCTTCCATTTCCATGTACTGCTAGATTGGTTAGAACAACAAGCCTGGTGGTAGGACAAACAGCAACTCATAAAGAAAAAATTCTGGATAGATCCAAGCCAGATTTATTGTTACTCAGTTAAAGCAGACAATGTTTTAAAATCAGGCTTTCTGAACCAAACCAAAGTTGAAATGCAGCAACAGTTTTTACACCAGTCCACACAGTTGTCTAATTACTCAGTATGTGGTCAAACCGTGAATGGTAATCTTGTTTCTGTCTAATATGTGCCCATGACAAAAAAATATTGTTCAGTGTAAATATAATTAATAGGCAATCAAAAGCATTTTATTAGCATTTTGTTAGCTATTCTGCTTAGAAGGAACATGGTTTTGGCTAGCTAATAATTATATTAGTAGTGAATGTTACCATTTTCATTTCTTAGTTATTATCTACTTTATTTAAATTAATGTACTATATATTTTTATATTATTACTTTCTCTACTGGATTCATAGTAGGTAGAAAAGGAATTGCATTCCACACAAAACTTTAATATTGAGTTTGCACTGGAAGGACATGTTTTGAGGCCCCTTGAATTCATAAAAAGGTGTGTGTGTGTGTGTGTGTGTGTGAGAGAGAGAGAGAGAGAGAGAGAGAGAGAGAGAGAAAGAAAGAGAGAGATCAGCATAGCTCAAAAATGAAAAGTCGAATAAATGCTAAACTTGGTATTTAAGATCAGTATCTTCCAAGGATATGACTAAGATTTCTAAGAATATCCCTCCACCCAAAAATACCCTTTATATGGAATATTTTTCGATGCCTTTTATTTTATCAAAAATGGCCAGCGATTTTGATTAAAATAGCACATGATATTTACATGACAAATAAAATGTGTACCTTGAATTTTCTGGGAATAACCTGTGAAGTCCTCTTCATTCAGAAGGAATTTTATATAGTCTTGTATGACTAGAAAATGTTAAGTGATAGATGAAAATGTGTTACAGAATAAAATGTGTACCTCATTAAAATGCACAATTTATTTCAAATTTCAAGTAATGTATTTTGTGGTTGACAATGGAGGACACTAGCCTCTGAAAGATGTTCCAGGAAATTTATGAAGTCAGTGTTGTTTTGTGTCATTAATTGACTCAGTTTTTACTCTAAAATTTTTTTATATTTTCTTCACTTTAAAAGAGAATGATACTATTAGTTTGGTAATTATTTACCAGCCAAATTATTTAAAGAATAAATGATTACCTAACTGTAAGACTACAAAGGTAAACCTGCAGCTTTCTTTTTAAAATAATTTACCGTTAATCCCTACATGCTTCACACACCAGAAGCTATGCATTACTGACTTTGTTGCAGGACCTAGTATGTTCCATGTGATTTGAGACTGTATATTTATGTTACTTCTCTTGTGTAAGTTTCTCGATAAGTCTGGTTGCTCTAGCTGAATGTAACTTCTTCTACTGACCATCTGTGATTGAAGGCTGAACAGGGCATGCACAGTGCAACACATTGCTATTTTGGCTGTATAAAATCCATATAAACATGATTAGTTTACTGTGCAAATAGCAAAATTCAAAATTGAGTCTATATCCAAAATAACATCCAAAACTTGTGTCCAATGCCACAAACACAAATCCCTCAAAAGAAATATATATATATATATATATATATATATATATATATATATATATATATATATACAGGACAGAAAATAAGGTGTTAAATGTTTTAATCCCAAAAAAAAGGAAGAAAGAAAAAAAAGAGCAGTTGTGCTCATTAATTGAATAATTTTGGAGCAAATCAACTGAATATTAACAGTATATTCCGCTTTTGTATTACTATAACTTTATGTTCACTTACTGTAAAATTTTGACCACAGATCTCTTGGGCAAAACCCAAGTATTATCTACTTAAATATGAACTAGGGTTCAGGGTACAATTAATAAGAATATTTGACAAGTTTCTTAATATTTAATTATTCAGTGAGCAATGCATATTCTGAAAGGAGCACATAATCATTGAAAATATGTTTTTGTGAATCTGTATTAACTGGAAGTATTCAAATATCTCTATTAATTTTTAAGCAAAAGGTACTTTTTTTCTATTCTGTCTTAATTTTAATGCTGTTAATGGAGCAAATATAAGATTATGTAGCTCTGTGTTACAAAACATTTTTATGTTTCCTCTCCTCTATTAGTATAAAATAATGGCTTAATAATTATAATGAAGGTTTAATATAAAGACTAAAGCTAAGTGTATCCCTGACCTGAAGCTGCCATTTTCAGCAAATTCAGTTATTAATTGTGTGGGCTCGTTAGTTGGAAGTGAACACGTGCCTGATACACAATCAATATTATTATGTGAAACTTTTTTCAGCAGTTCAAATTCTGATATCAAATCCTGTATCTCCTGAGGTTCTGTATGTTGTGTCTCTGTCTTCATGGTCACCGTAGTAAGTCCTGAAAGAGAGGAGAGCTCATTAGAACAAATTCACTCTTCACCACTGAAGTCTTTTGCTTTTTCTTAATTTCTTAAAACTATGACTTAATGGCACAATGACACAATTTAAAAGTAGGTTAATCATAATAAATAGTTTATAAATTTGTATGCTAATTCTAAAATTTCTTCTGGAATCAAACATTGACAAAGAGTTCTGATATAAAAAGTTACAGAGTCTCTGGATAGAGGTAACATGTTGGCCACAGAATAATGCAAGTCTATTTCTGAATAAATTTTCCTATTCAGTCAAAAACTTACAAATTCTTTTGATAAGAATTACATTTTTCAATCAAAAAGTGTAAATAATAAAAGATAATTTATGCAATGTGAAAAACCTTTTCTATTGTTGCATAAACTAAAATTACAACAATGGTTAAGAAGCTCTTTATCCAATTGGAACCTATTAAAAATATCAGTTACACTATGTCTTAATATAAATAGACAAATATATTCTTCTATAAGGAAGGATAGCAGTCAAGATTTTTTAAAATATATGTCAGTAATCCCTCCGGGGGCTGTCAAAAAAATCCAGAGAAGTCACTTAACCCATTTGAGTTGTATGACTAGCTGTGCTCACATAAGTTGGTAATGGAATTTAAATTGCATGACAGCACAACTTGCAAGTGTGTGCTGACCAATAAAACTACATATATTTGCATTTTTAACTAACAGATGGCCTTCAAAGGAACTCCATATCTCTTTAGAAGACTAGCAAACAGAAATAATGATATGGATACCTTGAGAACAAATAAGAAGGATATTTTGCCTGATATATCTTATAATAAAGGAAATATTGTATGAATTATGGTCTGCTGTGTGTGAAATGAAAAGATAACAAAGATGTTTATCTCCTCACGATGAAAGACAAAGCTACTGACATTACAGTAACAGGCAAGCTGAGAAGAAGGGAATGTTAAATGTGCAGAAAGGAGGTAAAGAAACCATAGTTTGTCCTCGAGTACCTCGAGAAGCAAATGGAAGGTGTGAATTTGTGGTGACAGCTTAGTTTCCTATAATGAGATGCACAACTAAAGGTTACAGGAAAATATTTTTCTATCTGCTAGACATGTGCAAGTTGTTCATTAGGTTTCACTAGATGATTACAGTAAGGAAAAGGCCAACTACATGGACTTCTGAACCAATGTCATTCATCAGCTGCTTCAAAGTGTAACACAACCAGAGTTCAATGTTAGAGGTCAACCTTCAGCTGGAGGTACACCATTGAGACTGCAAGCTAAAACATGCAGATTTCACACACAGACAAGAACCCTCCTCATAAAAAAATTAACAAAACTATATGTTATATGCTACAGTAGGGGGAAAATAGTGAAAGTGCTTGGCAACACAAAAAGTGTTGTGTTGTCCTTCATTTGAAGAGATGTTTTTGAGATCACCACACCCAAAAACCATATTAGGCCGTCAAAATTGGTGATGCAATGCTTACAGTATCATGCATGCAAAGCTTTGCAAAAAAAATGATATTGTTTGGTTATATATGGTTTTTTAAACTTGCAACACACAGCTCTACAGGGATTTAAAACAGATTTCTGAGGTAGTTATGAGGGTATTTAAACAAGATATCAATGGGTTAATTGCAGGGCACTGAGAAAGAGCAGAGAAAAAATTCAGGCTTCCTTAAACAACATATAAGAGGTGTTAAATAATGGCAGTTGTGTTATATTCTCCAAAATTTGCCAAATGACGAGTCTATTATATATGCTACTGAGTGTCAGTGAGAGAAGTCCATGTTGATGGTGGTTAACAGTCTTTTGAAATATTAATATACTACCAGCCTTGCTCCAAGATGCAAGGAAGTGTAGATAAATTTTGTTCATACATGAAGGTTATAGTTCTCTGGGCAGAGATTAATGTAACAAAGAGAAGTGTGAGTTCATAGTACTCTGCTATAATGCATTACTGCATTTGGGCTGAAGCCTTCTAAACTTAAATGCATTGGAATTTTCCATGATAATGTTACATCCCACACTGCAGATCCTGTCAGGGTCCTTTTGAGGTAGTGGGGGCGAAAAGTCTTATAGATGTGTGAAAGACCAAGGGGACAATTTTAAGGACGTTAGATGATTGTTAGATAGCTTTGGGCAGACTTTATACACAATAAAGAAGGTAATGACTTCTATTTACAGAGACAGAAATAAATATTCAGACACCAATCATTCAACTAAACATTTGCTTCTACTCCGGTAATAACAGTAGCTAGATATTTTATTTATATAGCACAATTATACTTTATTGAGGAGCAACAAATATATGCATATTAAATGAACTTAAATACATTATGAAAATTAATAAAAAATAAATCCATTTTTCCTTTGTGACAAAAGTATTCAGACAGACAACAACACAAAATTAATACTTGGTTATCTGTACTTTTCTCTGTATGATGGTCTTTTAGGCATGGAGTGTACATACTTCCTGGTGATATCAGAACTTAATTTGTTCCATTCTTCTAGAATTATCTGTTTCAGATGTTGCTTGTTTGTGTTTAACTGTTTGTCCAACCTCTTCTGTAATTCATTCCAGATATTTTCATTGGGATTTACATCTGGAGACTGAGGAGGGGTGTTCAGAATACGAGGGACATTACGCATAATCCAAGGCTTGACTATATGTGTCTTGTGTTTGAGACCATTATCTTGCTGAAGGTAGAAACTCCTACCCAAACCTAGCTTCTCAGCACCCAGTTTCAGGTTTTGTTTCAGTATATTCAAATAAACATAGTTGTCCATGACCTTGTCAATTATTACAAGCTTCTCCATACCCAATGAAGCCATACATCCCCAAACCATGACACTAGCTCCCCTGTGTTTGGCTGTGGTTTGCATGTTCTTAACATACAACTCTTTATTTTTCTCTCACCATACTTTTATTTGTCCATCACTGTGGTACAAATTGAACTTACTTTCATTCGACCACAATACCCTGTCCCAGAACTCATCTTTTCCTACAAATTCCTTATGCCTTTTCTTATTTGTTTTACTGATGTAGGGTTTTTGCCTGGGTACACTGGCAATGAAACCAGCAAGATTCTGGTCAGTTCGGACATGGACCTTTTTTTCAAAAGGTTTCCTTTAAATAGGCTATGATTTTGGATGCTGTAATTCATGAATCTTTCTTCACCATTCTGATAATTGTCTTCCTATCCCTAGGGCTAAGCTTATTTGGACGTCCTTGTCTTGCACTGCTTATGATTGTGTTTGTATTTTTGTAATTGTTTACGATACTAAACACTGTTTTACGGCTTCTGTTTCTCATAGTGTGAACAGCACCATCAAGTGATTTGCTATCCTAGCAGACTGCATGTGTTCTGGGTTAACACATTAAATAATAATGTGCAACATGTGGTAGTGCTTTAAATATTTACTTTAACACCTTTCACTTTTAACAACTAACACATATTAACAATAAAAACTAAACAGCTGCAACATTTCATTCTTTGGTTTGCTCAAACTTGTACTAAAAGTTGAGGAGGTGCTTTATATGTGAGCCATTCCTTTCAGTCACATCTTGGCTGCCAGACTGTCCTCAAAACAAAGCAGCCTCTCACTTCCACCCTCACAGTTACTACCCCTTCTGACGTTTTTTCAAGGGCCAGCAAAGACCACCCATATTGAGGAACAAACAATTCTGGCAGTGCTATCCTGGTCAATGGTGGCATCTACAAGACACGACCTAACAGCTTCTTTTAACAGCAAGAGCTATTTCTGCAAAAGTTTTTCCTTGGTTATAAAGGTTAATGATTAATTTTCTATCCTAAATCATATTTTCCAGTCCTTTGGGCGCCATTGCAGTTTAAATGTGACAACCATACGACCTGATGTATGTGCACAGGATGAATGCAAGCACATTGCTGATCTAACAGACACATGGGCTTTTTTTAAAATATAATTATTCTGATTCAAAATTATTTATTATGTCTGTCCAAATACTTTTGTCTATCTCTGCATGTATCTTTGACTGCTTCTTATGGTAAAATGGACCAAATGGGCATGTGCCCAGAGTGCCAGTTTTGAGGGGCGGGAGAATTTCAGGTGCAAAAAAGTAGAAGGACAAAAAATTTGAGGAACGAGAAAAATAAGTCTGTTTACATATGGTAATGATTTGAATTTTAAAAATACATGTCAAATCCTACAATTTAGGCACAGCAAGGATGGAAAGTAGGTTATACCAAGCTATGTTCCATTTTCATAGGAAATAGGAAAACCTGGTCTTTAACAATGACACAGTCGTTAGTGTCATATACTTACCCCAAACTCTGAGTATCAGGATGACTCAACAAAATCATCGACTTTGTCATTGAGCCTGTCCAACTTTACACAAGAAGACCTGCTAGAGACACAGACTGACCAATCTTCCATTTGTGTTAACCTTGATGATGAGTCTTAAGTTGTCCAGCAGCAGTCATGCTGAGGTAAGCTTACCTAATACATTTTCTATAGATGATCCTGCTACTTGGAATGTCAAGTTAAACTTAGTAGTTGAGAATGTTCTTAAAAAGTGCCCAAAACAAAATCTAATGGTGGATTTTTTGAAATTTCAGCAAACTTACAATGCCACCAAAGAACTTTGTCTCAAACTATGTTTAAGAGCACTCTTCCTAGAGTCATAGCCAGGTTGGGAAGTTTGGTAGTTGGAACCTCCCTTGTTACTAAATGTAAAACTTAATAGCAAAACTAGCTGCATTAAAATGATAATAGCACCTTTCTAGGTTGGTGGGAACAAGATACTTCCTAATCATATCACCGGTAGCACTATATTTATACTGCATGTCTTGGACAAAGGTGGCAGCAACAGGAATTGTACTTTAGATGGCACTGGTACAATCATGTTAAGATATCAGGGGCATGTTTTCATTCCGGTGTTAAATTTGAGTGGTTTCCAAATTAGTGCAATATCTCCCAGTTTAGAACATAACTGGAAACCCTATTTTGTAGTGGAATAAAATGGCCTGCAGCAGTAATATAGAATACTTTGCAGTGGTCATTAATTCTCATGTAACAACACATTTGCTGCTTAGAATACGCCAAACATCCTATCCTAATTTTAATTCCAATTGCTGCACCTTAATCTGTGAATATAAAATCGATATATTTAAATATTTCAACTCAGAATAAATTCATATTTATCATTTCAATTGATACAAATTGTTTAAAAAACGGACCCCTATACATAAAACCCCCTAATAATTTTCTGACTACGCTATTAACTCTTCCTAATGGGGCCGTAGTTTTAAGAGATTGCTTGTTATACTCACAGACAACTGGGAAAGTGTTCTGTACTCTGTACTGGTCATTTCAACCAGACAATGCAAAAACACATTTTTCTACCAGTTTTAATGACTGGAAGCACAGCTACAAACTATTTAAATACCATGAACAGTCACATGACCATAGGTATAATATTCTTAGGTACATCACTAGATAAATTTATTTAATGCAAGTTGATAACATTCTTTTACACAGTATGAAGAAGAAGTTAACTACTGACGAAGTGTATTATCAAGGATAGTTTCTGTTGTCACATTTTAGCAGTTAGAGGTTTAGCTTTCCAAGGAGATAATGAACATTTTGGATCAGCTTCAAACAATTTGTATCTTGGATGCCTTGTGTTAATTAGTGAATATGACCCATTCCCTGCCCAGCACATTAGGAAGTATGGTAATAAGGGTCAAGGGTAAAACTCATACCTGTCTTCTCAAATGTGTAATGAGTTTATTGAAATTATGGGGAACTGTGTGCTTAAAACTGTAGTTGAAGAAATGAAAGAAGCTAGATACTACTTTCTCATAGTAGATTCAATGCCTGATTGTTCTCACATTGACCAGTTGGCTATTAACTTATGCTATGTATCTCAAACAGAACTAAAACCTGTAGAACAACTTATTAAGATTCTGCCTGGAATATTGCATATATCTGCCGGCACAGAAAAAGCTGTAGTTGGCTGTCTTGAAAGTTTTGAAATCAGTATCAAGAACTGTAGGGGCCAAAGTTATGACAATGCTTCCAACATGTTGGAACAGGTCTTCAGGCCTGAATAAAGCAGTACAGCCCTCTTGCTGAATATATACCGTGTGCTGCACATTCATTAAATCTTGTTGGCTTTGCTGCCACAGAATGCTGCACTACTCCAGTAGTATTCTTTGGTTTTGTCCAGGAGTTGTATAACTGCTTTTCCATGTCAACATACAGGTGGAGTATGTTGAAATAATACTTGGCAAAAAACTATATGCCTGTGGTAGAGTCTTTGTCAGAAATTGGATGGTCTGCAAGAGGAGACTCCGTTCCAGCTTTAGTAAAAGGTTACAAGGAAATACCAGAATTGTTGAGGCAACTATCTGAAGATCCCAGTGTGAAACCTGTTTGTAGACTTGATGCACAAAACCCTGAGACAAAGTTTCAGAATTCTGAGACCACTTTTGTTTTATTTATGTGGAATGACATTTTGGAAAGAGTAGAAAAATGTTTGAACAACTTGCAGTGTGAAAGTCTTAATCTTGAGGTAAGAATAAAACAACTGTAAACTTTGATTAGATTAGATTAGATTAGATTGTATTCTGTGAGTTCACTAGCAGCCATAAAGGCTTGTGAACATAGAACATGTCAAGGAAATGTACAAAAATTACATATAAACATAAATATTACATAGAATATGGAACATTTGAAATAAAATAGACACATACTATATGCGTGTCAAGGAAATGTACAATAAAGTTACATATATACATAAATATTACATAGTATACAGAACATTTAAAATAAAATAAAGACATATTATATACAAAATGAAACAAATCAAGTGTAATTTTGTACAGAGTTGAATACCTCCTTACTGTTATAAGGTTAACATACGTATAGGCAAGAACAGTTATTTTAACATTCACTAGCATTTTACCTTTGTTCGTCTGATCATTTTGTTCTATTTGATTTTGTAATGCATAGCATTTACTGTCAGTTCTTAATATACATACATTTAAATAGCTTCATTATTTCTAGAGCAGGCATCAAATATGACTGGCAATTGTCATTAATATTTACTAATACTGCTTACAGAGCTATATAAGTATTATCATCAGGATAATTTGTCATTCAGATAATCTTGTACAGAATAATATGCTTTTGAGCATAGGTACTCTTTAACAGCAGTTTTAAAGACATTGAAATTGCCAACTTTTCTCCTAAGATCATTAGGGAGAGTATTAAATATTTTTATGGTCTCATAATATACACCTTTCTGGAAGCAAGAAAGCTTTGCACTGGGATGATGGCTGTTACCCTTTTGTCTAGTGTTTATCTCATGAATTTCCATGTTTGTAATAAATGTGGTTTGATTGCATACATAGAATTTTAAGATTGAAAATATATACATGCAAGGTAGGGTTAATAACTTCAGTCTTCTAAAAAGATGTTTGCAAGAGTGTCTGCTATGAGTGCTGGAAATGATTCTTATAACCTTCTTTTGCATGAGGAATGTTCGTTTACTTTCTACCGAATTTCCCCAAAATAATATTCCATATTCAATGATAGAGTTAAAATATGCATAGTATACTAATTTAAGTGTATCTATAGAACTGACTTTTACCAATGCTCGGATAGCATAACATGCAGAACTGAGTTTGGGTATGATATACGTAATGTGAACTTTCCAATCTAAATATCTGTCTACTTGGAGGCCCAGAAATTTAATGTTGTCTATTTGTTCTAGTGACACGTCATTAATCCCAATTTCTATTGGAGTGTGTAGTGATCGATGGGTTATAAATTTAACAACTTTTGTTTTGTCCAGATTTACAGATAATTTGTTAGCTTTAAACCAGTGTGACATACAGTTCAAAACATAATTCAATTTAATTACACACTCATTCAAGTTTTTACTAGTCACCAGAACACTCGTGTCATCAGCAAACAGAATTATACTTGCAATATCCTTTATATAAAATGATAGGTCATTTAAATAGATCAAGAATAATAAAGGTCCTCGGACTGAACCTTGGGGCACTCCATGTGTTACTGTTTTCCATTTTGATGTATGTTTTCCATATTCAATATCATTGACAACTTCAACACTTTGTTTTCTTTCATTTAGATATGATACGAACCAACTTAGAGTTCCATTTTTTAGTCCATAGAATATCAATTTTGCTATCAGAATATCATGATTAACACAGTCAAATGCCTTTGCTAAGTCACAAAAAATCCCACCTACATGCATTTTTTTGTTTAATGCAGTTAACACTTCATGAGTAAGTTTATAAGCTGCATTATTGGTCGACATTCCTTTTCTGAACCCGAACTGATCCCTGACAAGTATGTTGTTACATTCAAGGTATTTATAAAGTCTATTAAACATCACCTTTTCAAGAACTTTTGAGAAAATTGGCAAGAGAGATATTGGTCTATAATTTGAAACATTATTGTGTTCGCCTTTTTTGAAAAGTGGTTTAACAATGGAAAATTTCATTCTGTCAGGGAAAATTCCTGACCTTAGTGACTCATTGCACAAATAACTAAGGGGAGTGGAAATTTGAGATGAGCATGATTTTAAGACTTTTATTGTTATTTCATCATAACCAGAAGAGTTTTTTGTTTTGAAGGAGTTAATAATTTTGTTTATTTCAGAAGGCGTTGTCAGGTTAACTTTAAATTCAGGCATTCAGGATTCCTCAAAGCAAAAAGGGATGAGTTTGATGTCTATGAACAATTTGTACTGAAAATGGCTGAATGTGATGTTCCTAGCTACTCAAGAGTAAGCAGTTGCCATGACTTAAGAAGTGATTCTCATAACTGTTAATATAAGGGTAGCCCAGAAATATCAACCATTTGACTTTAATGTATTCATAAAAAAAATATTAAAAAGAACATGTCACTTACAAAATTGAAGCTTATTTTATTTCTCTGCATAATCACTTCTATTATTAAAATATTTGTCATATCTTTCCATGAGGTTTAAAATTCCCATGTTGTAGTTGGCTGCTGCCAGTCTATTGCCCCAAGATGTTTGGACACAATTTCACCTCTTTATTTTTGTTGTGGTATATGAAATATACAGAGTGGACCATTTAATTTGAGACTGCACAATATCTCCAACACTGAGTGTTGTGGAAAGAAATACCTTGAATAAAAGTTGCTTGATATTATGGGGGAAAGTAAATGCCATTTGTCATGTTTTATTTGGAGCATGTTGTGATGGTCATTTTAGGGTTAATTTAAATTGACCCTAGTTGTAGGTTCTCATTTAAAATATTAAATTGACTCTAAAATGACTATCATAATGTCCTCCAAACAAAATATGACTAATGCATTTACTTTCCCCCATAATATCAAGCAACTTTTGTTAAAGACATTTCTTTCTACAACACTTAGTTTTGGAGATATTGTACAGTCTCATCTTAAATGGTCCACCCTATATATTACAGCAGTTTTTCAGTTGGAGTTATATGAAAGCAATGTGTTGTTAAACATCTTCATGACATAATTCAGTGCAATAAAATTATATTTTGAAGATACATCTGCTGTGACTTTTCTTTTGAGGGGATTAGTCCCTATGAAGCTCATTGATGTTAATGTGTTACTCGTCAAATAAGAGATATGACATCCAATATAGCTAAATTTTACAAAAATCTGATGTGTAACATTACAAAACTTTTTTTATCCATTATCATTAATTTTTATAATTATCCTTAACATTATTCATACAGAAGCTTTCTTTCTAACTACTTCCTGTTAATAATTATAAATATTTACATGAGGTAGTTTCAATTATGTAACATTGTGGATACACTCATTTTAGATAGAAACTAATCAACTCTTTAAAAAAAGTAATTGCTACTGTATTAGGCATGATATTTTGAACTGTTTGCTTCCACTTATGAGTGGAGAAGAACAGTAATTTAATATTTCTTAGAGTACTGCTTAACCCTTAACTACCATTGGGCCTCAGGGGCCTGTCTGTGATTTTAACTATCTTCTCAATTAGTGCCTATGCATTCTATATTAATTACATTTTAAGATTTTCCTAAATTGTCTTTTTAGTCATAACTTTGAAAAATAATGATAAAAAACTGCATATTGTTTTAAGTTAAAGAGCTGGCTTGCATTTCCTCCTATGCGGGCCTTGCAGGCCCATGCAGGTACAAGTGCTTTTTTAGAGTACATATGTTATGTTAACTTAAACTGCACAGATGGACAGCTGCTTATGTCTGTTACATCATTTGTTATTGTTAAGTGTCATTGTTATTCTTTCAGTGTTCAACAGTACTCCTTGTGATTCTTGTGATAAGCTCATGTTTATTTCGGTGCCTTGTTTTATAATAATTATCTATTCTACAAACTGAAAATGTTGTGGAGGAATGGACTATTGGATTAGGAGGTACAAAAATTGTTGGAACAGTCTTCTGATTCCGAAAACCCACCTGTGCGTTTGAAATTTCCAGCGATGATAATGAGGTAGACGTTGAAATTTGGAACTTCATGAAGATGATGAAGAATGCCACAACAAGAAGGTGAAGAACAATTTAGTGCAAATTCTATTGAGTGTGACTTACTGTTTTCTCAGAATGGGAATGAAATATGGGCCATCAGCACTAATGCTGGAGGAGAAAAAAGGTAGATGGAGAAAAAAGGATATACTGAAAGAATATCAGGAACCTACAAGATATTCCATTAGGAACTGTGATAATGAAGGGTCTTGCCTAATGTTGTTCTTTCGTGTACCCCTCATTGAGAAAGTGTGTATGTGGACCAGCAAGGAAGGTTGAATGTTTTACAAGGACTGTGTGGATATAGATTTGCATGAAATAAAAAATTTTCTTGGTGTTTCGATCCTGACTGGTGTTTACAAGTCAAGAAATGAAGGTATCAGTCATTTTTGGAGTGTTGAGAATGGCCAACCATTGTTCATTGGAATTACGTCTTACAAGTGCTTCCATGCTATTCTGAGGGTGTTGCGCTTTAACAATGCAGCAGTCCATTGTGAACACAGATCAGCTGACAAATTGCAGCCAATCAGAGAAGTTTTTTACATGTGGGAAACTACCCTGATGAAGCCTACATCCCAGGATAGTGCATGACCTGGATGAACAGTTGGTCACATTTTAAGGTCGCTCTCATTTTCAACAATACATTCCAACTAAACCTGGTAAACATGGAATAAATATATGGGCAATTTGTGACAGTCAAACAAGCTACTGCTGGAAGATATATTTGGGTAAAGAGGAAGAAAACAGAGCCATGCTGCTCCAAGAGAATGTTGTATAGAACCTGGTAACTGAGCTTGAAAAGTTTGAATGTAAGATGACCTGTGATAATTTTTTACATCTCTCAATTTAGCTCTTTATTTGTTGTCAGAAGATCTGACAGTAATCGGTACTATCCAAGAAAATAAAAATAAAAGTGAGCTGCCTGCCATATTTGTTACACCTAAAGGATGTGAAATACACTCTACACTATTCGGTGTTCAACCAGATGTGAACTCTTATGTTCCTAAGAAGAACAAAGTTGACATCATCCTTAGCTCTCTTCATAGCCAACCAACCATCAGAAGCAAAGAAGCATGAGATTATAATGATGTACAACGGCACAAAAGGTGGCATTGGTACCATGAACAAACGGACGTGATGCTACAGGGTGAAAAAGAAAACAACACGCTGACCATTGGTGGTTTTCTTCACATGATTGATGTAAGTGAAATGAATGCATACATAATTTGGAAGATCTGGCCAACAATGAAAACAATGGGATGTCAGACTTTCATCATCAATTTGGGAAAGCAACTTGCAGGAGTAAAGAAGCCAATGATGCCAGTAGTAGCACCAGATCCAGGAAGGGCAGTGCAACCTGCAGCTAAGAAGAGGAGAAAATGTGCATTTTGTGTAGAGGAGAAAGATACAAAATGCCAAATGCCCTGTTATAAGTGCACCAAACCTGTACACTTGGAAAGTTTTGTTATTGTCTGTGGACATTGCACAAATTTAGAATAAAAACTATAATATGAAAACACATGCAATGAGAAAAAACTATATATCCTGAAAAAAATTTAAAAATAATAAATGAAAGAAATTCCTTAAGTAAAAGTAAAAAAATTGTGCTTTTCAAATGTAGAGTTTAAAAAAATAAAATTATTGTAAAGTATTTGTACCTCAAAGATGGTTTATATCAAAAGCAGTCAAAATAGCATCAATATAATACGTCAGTTTAAACAGTATGAGCTAGTGGGGTTTGAGGGTTAAGTAATGCTATACAGGTTTTTTGGTAAGCAGAGGGTTAAAATGTAAGAAGAAATTAAAATATCTATTTCAGAATTAGTTAATATGATAAAAGTTATTGTTTGAGATATGCTGTATATTTTAACAAAACCTGCCTGTTTAATGTAGTAATATTCTGTGTATTTCTTATTGTATCCTAGTTACATTAAATTCAATAAGAATGAAGAGTACTTCATTAGTTAATAAAAGAAAATTTAATCTAAAATGCCATCTGAAACATATGATATTTAAATCAAAATGATTAGAGCCATTTTAAATCCTTTAAAGATTTTTTGGAATGGAGGACTTGCACGAGGACCTTTGGCTTTCATTCTTAAATTATGCCTGATTTAAATACAAAGGTTGATATTAATTTGACTTAGTTTAGGAATTATGCTCTCTCTCTCTCTCTCTTTCTCTCATGAACTCACCAGGGGAGTCAAAAAGTATGTTTCTGAAATGTTTGTATCATACTTTTGGGTAGAGTGTAGTTGCTCTTCTATCTTAAGTATGCAGTATCCAAAGCAACATTATGAAGAATTACAGTCTTGTATATTTATACGGTGACTTATTATTGTCATTGTTGCTGTGAATTGTACTTGTGTACTTGTATGGTCGCAATAAGACTTAAATTGTTAAAGTGATCTAAAATAATTAATTAAAATAAAGTAAGATCTTTAACCAGAACAACAGAAAATAATTACTTATTTAACAGGATTACAGAAGGCTTAATTTTTTCAATAGGTTATCCTTTCTTTAAATAAATTTTATCAATTCTGAACCTTCATTTAGGGAAATAAAGACAGTGAAAGAAAATAAAATGTAACAAGAAGGTCTTCTTACAGCAAGCTCACCTATTCCTATATGACCTTAATACACACATTTAATGAACACAGATGTGTTTTTTATACTGATTTATATTCATAATAGCCCATAGATAACACTAAATACTAAGAAATATTACATTGTAAACTTCTTACTTAACAAACTATACTGTGCTTTGTAGGACTTACACCCCCAATGCCTTGGATCAGTAACCTGTCGAGGAGTGTAAACTTTGGATAACAGCATATTCAGGATGGGTGATCAGCCGAGTGCCTGGTATTTTGGTGAAGAATGTAGTGATGAAAGGGATGATAGGAAAAGTCGCGAATCAAATTATCCAACACAGCATTCTCTCAGCGACCGAGAAAAACCGTGAAAAATCCTTCGGTCAAGTTTGTTGGCCCAGGGTTTGAACCTGGGACCTCTCGAATGCGAGTCGACATTGTAAATTAATAAGGTAAATTCCTTTGCTTCACCACTTTTATGATTAGCCAATGTACTGCCAGAATATCAACTGTTTCATTCAACTCTGCATCTAGAAATGACATTTATGATTATTGGTCATAAGAGGTACCTTTAAGAAGGGATATATAGATATTCATGCTGTATAATCCTGCAACTCAAACTGTATTATGATATCTAGTATCCATAAAATGATTATAATTTCTAGATGGGCATACCAGTAAGATAGATTTTAACCCTTAACTGGTATCATTCTTTTTTGATGCAGCTGCTATCATGGTGTCTCTCAGACGGCTAGAATTATGCAAAAATGGAAGTGAAATCACATTTGAATAAAACTGAGGCTGTACCTGAGAATCACATCATGAATCTTGAAGCTGTAAATGTCATCTTGGGAGAATAAATTAATCACTGAGGGTGATTGACAATATACATGTATTACAGGAGTATTAATATTCATTACTTAATGATTACTTCGATTTTATTAAGCTAATTAAGGGTAGAAAAGTTCAGTATAATCTGTAAGGTTTTAACCACTATGCAAGGAAGTTTTCCAAGATTGCGAGTTTTAAGAGCTGAAAATGTTACGTTTCGCCTACGAGCTGCAGTGAAGTGACTCTGGCTATTTGTGTTTTCCCGAGTAGTAAATCTCTTTTGTTATACTATTTAATAACATGGCGTGATGAAAAGTGGACTGAGTAAGGTGTGACAGCAGTTTCTCAGGAAAATCGCACCAAAAAGATACGTGACGGGTGACATTAACGAATAATGATGCAGAGAAAGAGTTACGTAGGACAACCACGCCATGTGGCGTGGGAATTGTTAACCAATAAGAGGAGCTATGTGATAGAAATCTTGTATAAATTGTGTGGGATTGAGTAGTCTGGGGGAATCCTAACAAAACCACCTTGCTGGAGGGGGTTACCACCAGTCGTATCAAAATTTGGTGCGTCTTAAGATGTAACGTCACCAGTAAGTTACGACCAGACCATGCAGTATTTAACGTCAGAATTACAGTGATTTTTAAATATTGTTTTGTTAGGAAAGTTAGGATAAATTTCGGCCATTACATAGTTAAGAAGTTACGACATTAGAAAAGTAACAATGATGAATAAATTTATTGTACCGCGCGAAGTGTCGCAGTGGAGTCGCGGGCCGTAAGAAAGCATTACTTCCTATCAAAGTTAAAAGCGATGTTTAACATGTGAATGTGCAACGTTGAATTAGAGGTGGGTAGAAGCCAAGCTAGACAGAAGCTGTAAAGTCAAGTCAAGTTCAATGGAAAAGGTTACCGGAATATAAGACGCTTATGGCAGCTTTCTTTGAAATTAAGAGAGAATTTAGTGTGCAAATAAATTCAGTTTTCACAATAGGGTATTGTTTATTGTTTCATCAGCTAAAGTAAAAGTTCACTGTCAAAAGTCATGTCATCAGGTTGATATCTAAGGGCGAAAACTGTCAAATGAAGCTTGAAAGTATGATAATTAACTGAACCCAATAGAAACATCTGCACTGCATAATGTCTTCAGTAGCACATACAAGGGAAGGCCGCCATTCCTGGAGTTTCGTCCGTTACAGACAAATTAGTAGTGTGGGTAATACTAATACATGCGGTTGGCAACTGTGCAGAGTTTCAACTACCCGCCACCTACAGCGCTAGTTGTAGGTAAACGCAAATGGCGACTCGTTTGTAAAACTGGTCTCGCGATGAAATCCGCTCAATTTCTGTGGGCGAAACATGTAACCACGGCTGAAATTCACCGGCAGCTGGTACATTTTTACCGGAGAGACTGTAATGTCTCGCCAGCATGTCGCAGAATGGTGTCGAAAGTTTGTGGCCAGTAGAGGAAATGTCACCGACGAGGATCACAATAGCCGACCCAGAACGGCAGTAACAGATTTGAACACAGTTCGCGTTTTGGGGCTGATTCAGGACAACAGGAAGATCATGTTACGGCATATGACGGTAGAATCGGGAATGTCGTTCGGAAGCGTTCGTCACATTGTTCATGATTTTCTGCAGTACCAGAAAGTTTGTTCCCGATGGGTTCCACGAAATCTGTCCAACCAACACAAGGAGAAGCGCATGGGGGCAAGTCTGCAACTTTCGTAACGTTCTCTACGGGAGGGAACAGTTTTCTTCACCACATTGTCACGGGTGACGAAAACATGGATCCACTACTACACCCCCAGTAGTAAGCGGTGTCAATGGAGTGGAAACACCCATCCTCTCCAAAGACAAAGAAGTTTAAAGTGACGCCATCTGCCAGGAAGGTGATGGCTTCAGTGTATTGGGATAGCGCGGTTGTCATACTCATGAAGTTTTTGGAAAGAGGGCACATAATGACCGCTGACCGATATTGCGAGATCTTGACACGATTGCGCGAAGCAATCAGGAGGAAACGACCAGGACTTCTCACAGATGGCGTCATCTTCCTTCACGACAACGCGCGACCTCATACAGTCCAGAAGACTACCACGCTGTTGAAACAGTTTCGCTGGTCATCATCGACCACCCTCCTTACAGC
This sequence comes from Deroplatys truncata, assembly GCA_030765065.1. Taxonomy (NCBI): domain Eukaryota; kingdom Metazoa; phylum Arthropoda; class Insecta; order Mantodea; family Mantidae; genus Deroplatys; species Deroplatys truncata. The sequence continues at coordinate 168,875,476 of CM060990.1, forward strand.
CCGGACCTCGCTTCAAGCGACTTTCACCTTTTTCCTCAGTTGAAAGAGCACCTAGGAGGCCGACGATTCGCTTCAGAGGAGGAGGTCAAACGCTTCGCGACAATGTGCCTGAACATGCAAGGGCAGGATTTTTACCAGGAGGGAATATTTAAACTCGTCCCACGAAGTGACAAATGCCTAAACCAATATGGAGACTATGTCGAAAAATAACTTAATGTATGTACTATCAGTTGGTTGTATTGATTGTATGAAATAAAATGTACACGTTTCACTGTTGGCTTTATAACCTTAGTTTCTGATCATACCTCATATATAAGAGCAGGAGCCAGTCTTACCAATGCATAAGGTATTAATAAATTAAAGGGAGAAACTTAGGGAATGGTTGCTTGATTGCTATAAAAATAATTTTGTGCATTATGCCAATGAGTGTATCATAGTATTGTAAAGATGCTGTATAATACTCTATAACCTTAAAATGTAATGAATGGTATCCAGTCAAACTGGTTTTGCACCCTGATCTTGGCCATTTGATTAACACATAAGATATATAGAAATTAATTATATGGAACTAATACATGCAGTGTAAAGAGATGTTTCTGAAATCTTAAACCCTCTAGGAGCTATGTCAAAGCAAGTTTGTAATGCACTAGTCTAGCTACAAGTGCATAAGTTAGCAACAGAAAGTCACTGAAATGCGTCCTTATGCTTAAGTGTAAGAACATTATGATACTCTGCGAATAGAAGGGAAAAAATAGGCAAAATACAAGTACTGTGATACCTTCTATATAGGATGTAACAGAATAATTTTCTGATGTGATAGAGGACATAAAATTAAGCAGTTTTTCTTAATAAAGTATTGTCCAGAAATGCTTATATTTTCAATATAAAAGGCTGATGAAGGCAGAGCTCATCACTCGCATTGTGGTTGCATTCATGTTTCAGCTATTCTAATTAATATGGAAATAAAAAAAAATTGAAGTTAGTTTGTTGTTGTATGTCCAAAATATCTTCTGAGATTTGTTTACTTAATTTTAAGTATTAAAATGCATCGGTATACAAATATTGAATTTGCAGACATGCAAAAGGCATATGGAGCAGTTTACAGCAATGCTAATTTGGCAAAGCAAATCTATGAGGAGCAGCATCCTCGATGCCATATTCCTTGCCATTTAACATTTTCAAAACTTGATCAACATCTTCAAGATGGTGGCCAGTTCCAGGTAAAGAAAGTAGATTCAGGAAAGAATCAAAATGTGAGGACATTAAACTTTGAAGATGATTTGTTACAGAGGTTTGAAAATAATCCACAAACTAGCACTCGAGCTGTGGCCCATTCTATGGGTACCAGTCTCATGTCTGTACGGAGAGTCTTAAGTGAGTATGAAAAGCATCCTTTTCATATCCAGAAAGTACAAACATTAATCCCAGATGGTTATCCTGTGAGACAAAAATTTGCTGAATGGTACTTATGTTGACAATAAGCCTGATTTTGCTAAATGCATATTATGGACAGACAAGGCATGTTTTTCAAGAGATGGCTTTTTAATATACACAACAGTCACATTTGGAACGACAGGAACCCTAAAGCAGTGAGAATGTCCACAATCAATGGAAGTTTTCAGAAAATATTTGGGTTGGATTTGTTAATAACTATCTAGTGGGGTCATATATCATGCCTGCTCAATTGAATATGTTTATGGTACTTTTCTTGTGGAAGTGCTTCCGAAGCTACTTGAAGGCATCCCGATTAATATTTGGAGAAACTTGATTTTTCAACATGATGGCACATCCGCATATTTCAGCTCAAATTGTAGACATTATTTAAAGGTACATTTTCTGAATCATTGGATAGGACGAGTAGATCCAGTTGTTTGGCTGGCATGTTCCCCAAATATGACTCCATTGATTTTTGTGCTTGGGGTCATATTAAAGCAATTGTTTATGAAACACCCATCGACATAGTAGAAGAATTAGTTGTTAGAAATTATTATTCTTGCTTTTGATTATCTTCATTACTGACCACAAATATTTTGAATGATTCATTGTTCAATCATACAGTGCTATACTTTGTATGTCAAATATGGTGGTCGCAATTTTGAACAGTGCCTAGTGTCAATACCTTTTTCATAATACATGGTATTATGTAAGAACATTATTAGTTACTGTATAACCATAGAAAGTAAATAAAATAATTTTTCAAGTTTTGATGCTTTCATTCTTTTTTTGCTTCATACTACTGTCACTTGAAAATGAAGCATTTCCGGACTTTACTTTATTAAGAAAAAATGCTTAATTTTATGCTGTTTATCATGATCAGAAAATTAGGAATGGTTATTCTGTTACATCCTGTATATAGCAATGCTCCCACTACTCTATTACATGAGCATATCACTAAGTGTAAATATTGCCCACAATCTATTAAACATACAATAATAACTTCACAGGAATTACCACATAAGTGGAGGAATACTACTTATAAAAATCAAGTCCTTTAGCATTTTAAATTCTCCTCTTGTGGGGAAATATGGTGAATTGTTTTCCATTTATATGTGCAAAATGAAATTTTAATTATTCGGGCTTCACTTTCTACACCAGAATTTACTGAAACATGTTTTGGAGACTGTTGTCTCTATCATCAGTCTAGACTCACTGCTGGCTTCCTCCTGTGGCTTGTAGATGCCCTTTCTGGATGAATGTACTGCACAATGAGATCTTTTTCACGTGAGTCCTCACACTGTAATAAATTGTGTTTATTTTTGTGTATGAATAATTTTTTCCAAATGCACAGTACCTGAAGTTTTTGAAGGGCTTTTAAAAGCTTAGGTTTCTCTTTTAACTGATGATCTGTGGCTCAGAAATACTCTGCAACTGCTGATTTTTCAGTCTGCTTATGTTTCACATTTCTCATGTATCCATGTTTCACTCTGTCTTCCCTGTGTATATTTTACTGTAATCGTTACATCTAATTTCATGCTTGAAGCTCTTCCCGCTGGAATTTTATTCTTTGTGTTGTCCTGAGTATGTTTTTGAAACAATATTGTTGACTGGAGCTGGGATCATAATATATGCTTTGAATATTTTAGCAAACTTCTGGAAGGCCCAAGGGTTGAAGGTGAATTTTTTTTTTAACTTTCTGGTCTTTTATATTACTCAGCATGACAATTTTCTTTATTTGTTTCTTCTTTTTAAATTTATCTTCCTGTCCACAATCTGTTTCATACAGGCATTTTCATGCACGATTTCTAGGATCTTGTTGCATTCTTTGTTGTACTCTTCTGTGCTCAGGGGTAGGTTTATCAGTCTGAAAGTGAGACTGTTTACTACTGCATATTTCTGTTCCCTGGAGTTGTAGCCGTCTTTCTTAATGTAGTTATCTGTGTGTGTGTGTGTGTGTGTCTTGTTTATGAATGTTGAAACTTATTTTATTTTGATTGCTTATAATTTTTATGTTGAGAAAGGGGAGCATGTTATTGGATTCTATTTATATTGTAAATTTTATTGATGTATTTTATAAGTTCAGTGGAGATGTTGTGTCATAAGCAAACTTCTTATCTACAATGGCAAAAATGTTGTCTACCTTTCTGTACCGGAGTTTATATATGTGCAGGAACACTTCTGTTATATATATATATATATATATATATATATATATATATATATGTATTCAAAGAAGTTCTTGTATAACTTTACCACAAAAGGGGAAAGTGGGCTGCACATTCTAAACCACTCATTTGGAAGTACAGTTTGTTCCTGAATATAAAGTAACTCTGATTGACACACAGCATGGCCAGTATCCGGTATGCCCCTATTGCTACCTTATCAATATTTGCAGTGTGTAGCAATTTTTTTAACATACCTTCTAGCTTATCTTTTCGTGTGCTGAGAAACAGTGAGATGACATCAAAGGAAAAAAACAGGTCATTTTCTTTAGTTTGTATCACCTTTAATTTTCTCAGTAGGTCATAAGTATTGCTTATGCTCAGACTTCTTGATTGGAGAAGGTCTGAAACTTTTTAAGTAACCATCTGCTGGATTGTTTGTGTGTGAGTCTATGGTGTTGATGATTGGGCACATTCATCCCTGGGTTTGTGAATTTTTGGTAATCTATATATTCTGGGTGTAGTTGGGTTGCTTGTTATCACAGTTTTTATTTTTTGCTCCCCTAGAATGGTTTTTACCTCTTTCAGAGTGTATAGTAGTGTTTTTTGTGTTTTTTGTGAAATCCATTTTTAATGTTTGAAATCCTTGCTGTGCAACATGGTTTTCATATTCATCTCATAAGTCTGTTTGTCCGTGATCACTAGCTTGCTGACTTTGTCCATCCTTGCATAAAATGTATTTATTTTAATAGACTATGTATTTACAAATATTAAATATCATGTTTTATCAATAAATGTTTTAAGTCATTTTTGCTTCCAAAAAGAGTCAGAGTGAGGATACCAAAATAAAAATAATTTTAATTATAACCTCATGTACTGTGAGGTTTAAGAACAGCTAAAAAGGCTATTATTATGACCAAAATAAAATGATGAGGAATGATGCACAATTATGCTTAAGAGTGTTAGATATATAAGTTCATAATTAATTTGACATATTTATATTATTTATAGCTTTGTATGTATATTCTGTTCTAAGGCATTTAAAATGTATTGTGCTGTTAAAAAATAAGGAACATTATTATCTAGTAATGTATTATTATTTATTCCCCTGTAATATTATATTTGTTATTCCTGTTGTAAATTAGGTAAAAATGATTAATCTTTTTTTTTTAAATAAGGAGAGTTGAAGGTTGTTACACTACATCACTAAAATGTTCTTACTTGAATGCATTTCAGGAGACGGTTTGCTCCCATCATCAGCATGTTTACAACTGAGTTTGTCAGTTATTGTCTGGGGAATGTGCGTGGCTAGTGGTGTTCTCTGGTGCTGGGCTGATGAACATCCAAAGGCTGCTGGGTGGCAGCAGTTCAAAATTCATTCACTGTTACTAGCTTATAAATCTTCAAAATTAATTAATGATTAATCTTTTCAAACTTGCATTTGAAAGATGATATGAAAGTCAACATTTACTTAATAGGCACATTTATAAATTTTACCAGTAGTATATCACAAAAATCTAGGACAGAAAACATATATTTGTGCATTTCACAGAGAAGAAGCTTTGGTGTAGATAAGGGTAGTGTGTAAAAGTTAAAGGTATCAGGAAATGGGTTTGAATGAGCTGTGTATTTATTCTATAGGCAGAATGAAGTAACAGAGCATATATTGTGTGAGTGTAATGGAATGAAGGACAGGGGATAAATCTTTTTGTTATCAAACAGAAAAATATGGATAAATGAGTTACAGTTTAGTGGATGTTCAGAAAAGGTTGGAATAAATTAGGTCAATCTCTATAAAAGGTGAAAGCAAGTGGCTATTGATAATCCATAAGAAAACTGAAGAGAGCAGAATGTCTGCAACCTCTGTTCAGAAGTATTTCAATTGTCATCTAAAGTAAATTATGTGTTATTTGTGTAGAATTGTATCTCTATTAAGTCCCAGAAATAAAATGCATTACCTTAAGCATGTCCTGTATCATGTATTATCTAAAGGATCACAAAACATTTTAAATTAAAAGCTTACCTGGGAATCCCTTTATATCCAAGGCTGGTGCTTTAAGGACAACACCAAACTCTCTTTCACCAATTTTCTCATCAAAAAGGAGGTGGTTTCTTCCTGGGAACTCCCACGTTTCATCCAGCTGCAATGAAGGAGTCTACTGTTCCAGATATTCATGTTAAGGTTTCCCATATGCATTATCATAAAACTAAATTTACAACGTACACACAAGAGTTTATTATAACTCAGAAAGTTTGTATAACAAAATACAGGGTAGTCAAAAAGTTATGCAGGCCACTGGGAATGCATTAATTTTGGTTTTCTTTTCCAGCTCTTGAGTAACAAGCAGTTATGGTGTACATATTAGAAAAGTACATATTTATTGTCACAAAGTACATCCTTTCCAAGAGATATGATTGGACAAATTTGTGTACACAGAGAGGTACAGAATAAGTGCTCCAAACAAATTTTCCATCAAGTGTCTATACAGCAAGTTCCAGAAGACAGGGACTGTAGCAGATGCATCAAGAAGTAGTTGACCACAGGTATTAACAGATGTGAAGGCTGTATATGTTGTGAATCCAAGAAGTCAGTGCAAGGCTTTTACTTTTAAAGGCATGCAAAAACGTAATTCTGTGCAACGACTCTATTTACAATGGTGACAGCGCGCAGAGCCTTATTGAAGTGCCAACATCAGAACTTGTTATTCGTGGCATGCCAGGCACTACCAACGTAATATTTAACATCACAGTCTGAGCTCTTCATTGGCAGTGCCCACAATGCATTATGCAAGGGTCTAAAATTGTACCAATGTAAAATCTGTGCTGTCCAGCAACTGTTGCTCAGAGACCTGGAAACCTGATAACCTACTGTTGCTGGTTCATAGAAACTATAATACCAAATGGGAAGGAGTGGATGATTGGTATTCAACAGATGAGGCATGGTTCCATCTCAATGGATAGATATATGCCCAAAGTAGTTGAATATAGACTACTGAAAACCCACATGAGCTGCGGGAGATGACTCTGCACTCAGTGAAAACTGGTGTTTAGTGTGCCATTTCACATAATCCCATCTTCATTACATTCTTTGAACAGGCAGTAAACAGTGAGTGGTAGGCAGCAATGGAGGAGAAATTTCTTAACATGTTGCCAGCAGAGAAGTTGGACACTTGTTTTCAACAGAACAATGCCGCAGTCCACATAAGCATCACTGTGCCTGATCTCAAGGGTGTTCTGGCCAGCATGATCTCCAGATTTACCTAAATGTTGTTGTCTCTGTTAATCATCCATGCACTATTCTGTAGCTCTGAGCAAGCGTCCAGAACAATGTTGATGCCATCTCACAACAAACACTGAGGTTCCAGCAAGATGATTAGACATGTCTGCTTGTGTGAAGACCATAACAGCAGCCACTGCCAGAAATTTGTGTAAAAGATAGATTCCCATGGGTTGCATGAGTTTTTTAACATTCCGTACATGCAGGAAGTTTATTTAATGTAAATTAAGAGTAACTGTTTATTAAATTCCTTAAATACAATGCTATTGAGAGAGAGAGAGAGAGAGAGAGAGAGAGAGAGAGAGAGAGAGGAAGAGAGAGATATTTTGTGAAGTATTTGACCCTTAACCATAACAATGGCAGAAAATAACAATAAAAATAACATGTGCTCTGTATTTTATATAAATTTCACAAATATGTTTATAATTTTCGTTGTATTCAACAATAAAATACTAGACTGGCCTCATAGCTCAGTTGATAGAGTACTTCCTGCTGTGCAAGGGGTCTTGGGAATTTTTCTCTAGCCAAGATTATTCTCTACCCTCCCCAGAGTCTGGAAGTATGAATGAGAGTGTGAATGTGCCTGTGATCTAATGAATAAAGCCCAAAGTTTACCAGAAATCCAACAACAAGGTAATACAGGTTAACACCATTGCATATAGGTAATAATATGTTCCAAAGGAAAGGCTGCCAATAAGACCATTGTAGTTAAAGGCTGGGGATAACTGGAACTTTAAAGAATGAAATAAAACATAATAAAGGGATGGCAATTGCTTGGCAGTGACTTTATAACACTACTTCAATACATGCAAATATACCACTTTTAGGTTCCAAATAGTTCATAATCAGTCACAAATATAGAAAGAATTGAAGGTATAGAAGGATCTGTCACTATAAGATCTCACACAGAATTGTATCATCAATCTTGTTTGTCTGCTATAGCCTAGATATACACATGTACATTATCTTACATATATAACTTAAAAGGAGCAGTTTTCCATGTCTAAATTTGCATTGTTTATAAAACATTACTGACTGTCTTTTTGGTGTGGTGATAAGCATGCTTGCTGGCCTCAGGTAATTATCATGGGACAATGAATGCCAGATTGTTCAAAGAATGGTTTGGAGACATCCTGCTGGTAGATAGATCCTTGGAATTGTCATGGATATCACAAAATATCATTTACCCATTTTCAATTCCATGCCAATGAAATGGAAAGAAATAATGAAATTTACTGAAGTCCTGCAAATCTGTCTTCAAACTCCTCCATCAACAATTCTGTTATAGTTTGGGAAAAGTTATCACAATTAGTAATGAGAAGGTAATGTATATGCAATTTGTTATAGCAGTGAAATGTGGACATTTAATTGTCAAACTACCTGCATACCACAGCCATCTTGGCCAAATTGAATGTATGTCAGAACTAAAAAGAAAGGTTTCCATAAAAACACTGGAAGCAAACATGTAAAGTTTGAGCTTTGGTCAAACAACTTGTGGAGAAATAAGTAAAGGCAACCACTGTTGAAAAGAAGGAAGCATAATACAGTAATTTACATAATGCTATTTGTTTTAAACGTGAATGATGGGGCACATTCTGCATCATCTTTTGACTAGCAGCTTACCACTGTAAATCAACAGACTTAGAGCAATGGAGCTTATTTAGTTCTACACTTTCCATAATTATATTGTGATAAAATGAACTAATTCCTGAACTTACATTAATCAGATATACTTGCATAAACATTTTGTAATGTGAAATCTTACCGGCCCAGTCCTCTCTATTAGGGTGCTAGTAGTAGAAGCAGAAGAAATAGCAGCACTGATATTCTGTTGCTCCGAATTACTGTCATCCTCGTTTTGTGGTCTACTTTGTATTTCTTCCATAGGTATATCAGGCAGTGACAAAATACTTCCCAAGCAACGCTCAGTCATGAAAGTCCCATTAAGCCTATAAATGAAAACCAATATAACAGTTTTCTATTTGTAATAACCGATTACCTTAAAAATGCTACACTTATTACAAATTAGCTTAGAAATACAGAACCATTTGAAAATCATGATGACCTAGTTCTTCACTTGTGGATACTCTGAGAGCAAGCTTTCAACCTCTACAGGCATTACTTAAGGAAATATAGGACATGAAAAGATACTTTGGTGATGAGAAGCTAATAACTCAGCTTTGCTTTTTATAATTGATGAATAAGAATATCAGTGATTGCATCTCCAAATGCATAATCTATGTGCTCATAATTTTTTATATCAATACTGTCTGCAGAAGCACATTTAAAAGTCTCTGCATTGTGTTTATGTGCAAACTTTAGCAAATGTTTTCAGAGAAATTAATATTCATATCTTACTCTTAAAATGGCAATATAGGAATATGAAGGAAGAGCAAGATGTGCAGTTTCTTTAATGATTAAACTGCATATTGCCATATTGATTTTGAAAAACTTAACACATGCAGGGATACTTTACTATAACCTATACTATGAGAAAGTTAAAACATTTGATTATCATTTAATTACCTAAAATTTCTGTGATTCTTGTTGGAAAACCCAATGGCCCATTTGCCCTAAAACTACACCAATCAAGCAGGGAAAAAAAGGAGAATTAGTGAGTATAATCAAGCCTGTTTCAAATTTTAATGTTAGCACTTCTATGCTCAATCTGTTTTATCAGAAAAATAGGTGGATTCAAGCTAAGAAGGGCTTTAGTCCCACTCAGCATATCAGAAATATGCTAGCAATATTGTATAGAGTTTCCTCACCTTCTTAAAATTGCATTTATTCGTTTTCAAAGAAATTTTTCAAATAATTTTGTATGTGAAAGTTTTAAATGAATAAAGCTTTAGATATATCTCATAATAACATCTTGTGTTACATATTTCATCAGCTGCAGTGGCTATATTGCTCTCAAGTGCTAATGTTTTCTGGAATTGGCATAAATAGTTTTATTTGTTCATCAACAATGAATTCCCTACTGATAAATGAGACTTCAAAATAAATTTTTGTATGTATTTGTCTGGTACCGTAAATATAAAATTGAATCTAGTGGGGGAAAATTTTAAATGCCTAGGTGTACAGAGGGAAACAAATTTTAGAAGTAGGCATGACAATATAATAAAATTTAAATTTAGGATAACATCTATGTCATTGCAAAGCCCCTTCAAAATGGTTCAACGGACAAAAAATTGTAGTCTGCAAAATTGGGAAAAAATCTTAGTAATATGCTCTGCTGTTGATTAAGAATAATGTATGTGGTTTCATAGTCATAATCATAAATATAAAAATACCTACTTTTCTAGTATAATTGTACTTATTTTTATTTATTTACCTATTTACTTGTGCCAAGCTAAAACCTAGGTTATGGCTTGAAATCAACACTTGTTCTTCACCATCCCATAACTACAGAACAAGAATAAATATTCTGTAAGTTCTTACAATCTATGAATGCACATGAGTTGACCATGTCCATTTATTTTTGACTTTTTATAAATATTATCCTAATGACTGGATTTGTGCTCTATTTTCAGAAGTGTTCCTACACACTATTTCTTTATTCATTTCATGTCAAGTTGGTTTGAGCAAGAGCAAGTTCAATCTCCATTTCTCTGCTCAAAAACAGTCAATTAAAGTATGCTTTGCATTATCTTCCTTTCTGCAAATTGGGCAAAGTTCCTGATCCACCTTCTTTCTGAAACCTTTAAATCTCCATATCCCTAGTCTCAGCCACACAATCCCTTCACTTATCCTAATATCACAGTTGTCAATGCACTTTCTCTTTTAGAATAGGACTAGGACTAATTGTGGAGGGGGACTTAGCTCCTCCACCTACAAAATGTTTTGTGTTTAAAACCTCTGATGAGGTGCTCCCAAGTGGGAGGGGTAAGGTGAGAGAAAACTGACGGCCGGACCAGGAGGCACGACAAGGTGGAGGACAGGGTCCCTACCTTTTACAGATAGGAACTCTCTGAATGGCAGCTGGTGCAACCGGCTCCCCTCCCCCCTGTGGGCTTAAACATCCCCTGGAAGGCCCGGAACTCGAAGACCGCCCCCATTCTGGGGGACGAAGGGTTACATAGAGCATCCTTTTCCCCTGCCTGTAACATCGAGTCTCCCGCCGACCCTTTCAACCCTGAAGTAGACCAAGCAGATGAAAGGTGAAGTGAAATGAGAATCTAGGTGAAATGATGGGACAGGAAATTCGGGGATGTAATGAACCTTGCTAGCATTCATCTAGCGACCTGGGGAAACCCGAAAGAAACCCATGGGCCAGGAAGTTCGGCCGTGGAAATCGAACCCACAACCTCCCGAATGCGGGCTACAGATGTTATCGCCTGAGCCATCCCTCTCGATCTCTTTTAGAATAAATCTTAATAGTTATATACAATTTAAGAGAGCTCTTGTCTTTCACTGATACATACAAAGTTTGTCTATCCATATCTTCTAACAGACCTTGTACTCCTTGTAAATTGATTCTCCAAGCCCAAATATCTCCATACCATTTACTTGTAGCTTGCGTCGAATCTGTTTAATTTATTATCGTCCTTATCATTCTCCTGATATTTTAAACAATCGTTTATTTATGCGCTTCTGGGAGTTGTAGGTTCCGCTCAACAATGCCTACACACTTCAAACAACGCCTATATCAGGCGATTATCCCGCCCCTGGTTTTGTTTGGTTGCGAGGTCTGAGCATCGGCGGCAGCGACCATTATCCACAGGCTGCAAACCGTCCAGAACAGGACGCTTTGGATGATCTATGATACCGGGCGTAGATTCCCGTCACATATCCTACATACACACTGCGGACTCCCATACATTGTGGACATGGTGCGGGAGAGAGCCCGTACCATGCACACGAAACTTACTCATCACACCAACCAGCTGGTGCACTCTCTGGGTCGCTATGACCACAGAGCACCAAGACGACGAAAGAGCTACCGGTTACCAAAGGACGCCTTGGGCCCCAGAGGTTAAAGGTTACCAATCCTACACATCACAAGTTCCCCCAAGTTAAGCAGTATCGGGCTTGGTCACTAGCTGGATGAGAGACCATCTAGCGGTGACTCGCCCGCCTGCTACTTGGATATTCCTTACACCATAACCTGAATTCCATCCTGCTTTGCTGCCATGCCGGCCTGCTTGGCTTGACGACCACGCAAGCGGTCGCCAAAGTTAAGCAGTATTGGGCTTGGTCACCACTTGGACGCTTGTCCGCCCAGGTGGGATTGTCGAGACACAGCCAATGGCAGAGCAGAAAGCTAAACTACACCCATTGACAGAAAAAATAAAAGCTTGCGTAAATCTGTTTTTCCCTACTATATTGCACAGGAAAGCCGCATTTGCGGCTAGGTGCTGTGACGATTTACATTCCGCCCAGGTGAACCTAGACGACCAGCTCCCGATTGCTGGATTGCTGGAATCTGGTACTAGTACTTTAAAACCCTTTCGATAAACAATCCCTGCACATTTAATTTCTCCATCTCTATTATAGTGCCCAGGTTTGCAGAATGGATATTATAATTATAAGGTAATGCCTAACTTAATAACGTTATATCCTCTTTTAGATACCCAAAACATCACTTTTCATGCCTAAAATTCCAAGATCTTGTAATTACATTATCCATAGCTATACCTGTTTTCTGGATAATGGATTTCTGGATTTCTTCCTTGCATTTCACAGCATTAATTTAGCTCAACCGCCAGTATGCTAGAAAATAAGTCTTCTAACAGACTGTGAGAGACTGTTAAGTTCAATTGCCCATCCTACACCAGGAAATAAATAAAACATTCTTAAGATGGCGCATGCATAATAAGAATAGTATCACAGCAAAACTGGCCAATTCCAACATGATCAATTTTGAGAAAAACACAAATAATCTACTGTGTCTCTCTCCTATCGGATTTAAATTTGGTGTTCTTTTTTTAAGAAAACGTGGTTTATGTAGCGGTAATACCAGGATTAATGGCAAAAACCATAGTGCTATAATTTTATAGAAATCAAATTAAACCCTTTAGAGTTGGCCTGTTTTGCTGTGCCACGTGCAGAGTTGGCTGCTTTTGATGTGAATTATACTACATGTTTTGTACAATATATAGGTAACACAGCTTGCAGGAACATTCATGTTAAGAGCAATTATGTAATAAATCACTGTTGAATGCAAAAATTATATAAGTTATGGAACTGCAATATTTTCAATTTCACCATAGCTTCACACATTAAGGCCCCTACTACATCACACGGTTCACATTCACAGAGCAGGATGTTCTTATCGTTATCGCCATCGTCAAAAGTCTTTCAATGGATCTACATAAAGCTTAACCCTTCTATAGATTGCCGTTCACTCCCAAAGTGGGTCTTCAGCAGCTTTTCAACTTCTGGCTATTTCTTCTTATTGGTATTAACTCCAACAGGTGCAATTTAAGTTTGAATGAATTATATAGTCTTCCCTTTTTTCTAAGTGGGACGATGAGTCCTAACATCTACAGTAAAACGTGCCCCCCCAAAACATTATTTTGCATACTTCTGTTCTGGTGACTATTATTATTTTTACTCTAAATATCTGGAAGTGAAGCCAAATGGAGATGGCTGAGAATTTCATATTGTAATATCATAAGAAAAACACGGGAGCTGGGTGGTTTTCATGTAACACACAAACATCTTGGAGTTGGCCTCTTTTGCTGTGCCACATACTTTGAAGTTGGTCGGCTTTTCTATGACTTGCCACTTTCAAGACAGTATTACTATGGAATTTGGTCATGTTTTACAAATCCTCATATCACCCAATGATAGAGAGTCTCATATACTGTAATATTCAACTGTTACCGGAAAATTTAAGGTTTCTGGATTTGACCAGTTTTGCCATGACGCATTTTACATCGATATATCAACAATATCTTCAACAACCAAAATCACACAATATCACGCATATTTCCCCAACAAAAACAACAGAAAATCACTCCCCCATAACAAACGACGAAATAAACAATACAATAATAACAGTGAGAAACGGCAAGGCCCCGGGTCCAGACAGTATCTACACAGAGCATCTCAAAGACTCCATGCATGTATTGCAAGATTACTGGACAGAACTCTTCAACAAATGCCTGAACAGAGGAAAAATCCCAGAGCAATGGCGGGCATCAACAATAAAAATTATGTACAAAGGCAAAGGCGAAGTTGATAACCCCAACTCATACCGGCGCATAGCGCTTGAAAACACCACCTTCAAGATCTTCATGAAAATCCCAACGAACAGGCTTATATCATTAACAGACTCCCAAATACCTGAAAGCCAACATGGTTTCAGAAAGGGGAGAAGCACATTACAGGCCGTAAACTACCTAATAAACCAAGCCCACGATACGCTTAGACACGTGGGGAAGAAATATTTCGTGGTCTTTGTAGATTACAGCAAAGCCTTTGATCTCATCAACAGAGAAACACTCATTCGAAAACTCACTCATATAATAGGATACAATCACCCACTCACAATCATACTCTCAAACATCCTAATGTATAATCACATACAAATATCCGACGGTAGAGCTAAATCTAAGGGAATAACTCAAACAAACGGAGTCCTACACGGCGACCCAATAAGTCCAATAATGTTCAACATCATGACAGCAGACATCACAGATATTACCAGAGACACTTCAGCATCATTTATACTATACGCGGACGACATGACAATAGGCTCAGAGAACAAGGAAGAACTTCAAGATGTCCTAAATAGACTCGCCGCATGGGCAGAAAGAAATGATGTGCAAATAAATCACAGTAAAAACAAACAAATGACCTTTAGGAAAGGAGGGAAACATGCTTCTAGAAACACAATGACACTGTACAACAAACCCCTAGAAGTAGTTCCCAAGTTTAAATACCTCGGAGTTACTTTTAAACAACACTAACATCCTTCAGCTTTCATATCACAGAGAGAGCAACTGCAGCGATAAAAGCATATATAACATTCAACAACCACAACAAATCTCACTAGCCACTGCAGTAATACTATTCAAGACGGCCATAGCACCAATAGCAACCTACGGGATCAACATCATCTGGGACAATCTTACAATCATCAACCTATCAACAATTGAGAAAGTCAAAGCCCGCTACCTAAAACGGATTCTAGGAATAGGGAAATCAGCACCATCCAGGTTAAGATGCGTACTAGCAAAAGAAACCTTCTTCATCGAGGACATCAGAGCACAATTCTGGCTACCAAATACCAAGGCCTATGAGAAGACACCACGGCTACTAAATGAGAAGAATAACGCTATATGGTCGGACTTCTACACAACAGACGCATTAACGACATGCATCCAAATTACCAACTCAGACACATAGTGACAAGGTATGCAACGCACGGGTTTCATCACAAACTATGCCGAAACTAAAGATTCCACCAACCAGAAGAAGAATGCATGTGCAAAATGTGCAACAAACACCGTGAAAGATACCATGTGCAAAATTGCAAAGAAAGGACAACATCAATAATAAGACTGGGACAAGAACAAACTGTATATCACTCTGCACATTGTGCGCTTTTCTCTCTTATATATATATTTAATATTTTATCCCATATATCAACATCATGGATCTAGTCACTAGAATGATGGTGCAAAAGATATGGATATCATTGTTGTTATCAACTGCAATTTCATTGGTAAAGTCACAGTTCCAGTCTAAAAAAAATGGGTATTTGCATCCTTAGAATTTACTTACATATAGCGGTAGCACCAGAAGCCGCCGAAGACTGTAATAGCGAGGATAACAGCTGCTTTTATAAAAATTACACACCATTTTCCACAGATTCCTTCATTCTCTGCAACAGAACACAAAAATAAAGTATTTTAATTCGCTTTTCACTTTTTACTTCTTATCTTTCTTATTGTGCTTGTGCTGCGGTTTTTCAGCCCAAAATATCAATAATGCTGTATGGAAAGAAATAGTGATATGTGATACTAATGTTAAAAACAACAGCTGCACTATAACACTTAAAGAGGGGGAAAAACTATTGTAGTCTCTGATGAATAAAAAACAAAACAAAACAAAAAAAAGACGATACATTTTTGTCTACCAAGAATAGAAAACTGGAGCCAGAACTTTCAAAGCAGTACCCACATAATAGCTAAAATTCGGATAAATGAAAAAGTGAAAGGAACAAAACCTACACACTGGTGCCCATGTTCAGCGGCGTACACAGAGTGCATTTAGGGGGGGCTGAAATAGGAATACCTGAAACTCACGATGTCAGTCATACCATACCTTCATTCCATGGTCACTTTTAGAGATTTATCTAAATGGGGGGGGGATCAACTGGATCAGTGGATAGGGTATATTGACTAAATATAGTATTTGATGGGTCAGCATGATGAACAAACAAGTTTTTAAGTATTTATAGAATCAAAAGTCAAACAGGAGTATATAGAGACTAAACTCCCAGCTAGGATTCATACCACTAGACTGTGAGAAGACCCAATCATTTTACTACCCACAGGCAGTAGCGTAGCCAGAAAAATAATAAGGGGGCTATGTATAGGGATCCATTTTTAAACAATGTGTATGAATTCAAATGATAAATATGAATTAATTCTGAGTTGAAATATTTAAATAAATCAATATTATATTCACATATTAGGGTGCAGCAATTTGAATTAAAATTAGGATAGATTGTTTTCCGTATTCTAAGTGCAAATGCATTGCGAGAATTAATGGCCACTGTGAAGTATTTTATACTACCATTGCAGGCCATTTTATTTCACTACAAAATAGCGTTTATAGTTATGTCTAAACTGGGAGATATTGCACTCATTTGGAAACCACTCAAATTTAGCACCGGAATGAAAACATGCCTCTGATATCTTAACCAGTGGCGTGCTGTGGATGCAACTGAAGCAATGCTTCTCTTCCTTGGTTGTTGAAACGGAAAGAGAGGATATATACAGACATGTTAGAAATATTTTTGATTATGAAGATTTAGGACATTTAAAAATAGCGCTCCGTGGAAAGAAGGTGCTTCCCGACCTCAGACGAGGCTGATGCATCAGCCAGTCAGCCATCCTTCAGCTCAGACGAGTTGCAAGCTAGTCGTTTATTTCCGCTGGAGTTCGGGACATGGGAAGCGGTTGCTTGCTTGCTGGCGTCTCGGTCCCTACAGGTGGCTTGTGTTGGATGTGAGAGTGTTTTAAATTAATTTTTATTGAAAGTTTTTAACGTGCGTTCTGCAGTAAATTAGTGTTTCTGCTCTGGAAAACATGTATGTTATTTGAACATATTTCAACTTTAAAGTACGTGTTTTGGAAGTAGATGTCATGTTAATAAGGTTATTTCAAAGCATGTTCAGGAAGCAACACGTGGTTTCTTGTGCCGGTACTCTGGACCAACTGACCGACCGGCAAGTGCGATCCAGATGTAGCGAGTAGCCGCCGTGAGAGAGGGAAAAGCAATCTTGGAGGTGCAGTCACGGTGCTAAACTACAACAATGGATCTACAATTTTCAACGTGTAATTGTGAAATTGAAAAAAAATTAAATCGTGGATTTGCTTCACTGGACTTCTAAGAAAAGAAAGGAATAAGCGAAGTAGGGCGACCAATAAGTGAATTGAAAGAACTTAAAGCACAAATAAAAGCATGCGTAAGAAAATTTAATCACGAGCAGTATGCAAAAAACAGATGGGTTATGTGGATGCCGTCATTTAGGGAAATTGTTTTGCTGGCTATGTCTGTTATTTAATAATGAAAAAAAAATGTTTGGAACGGAACTGGTTACAGTGATATAAACAATCTTCACAAGCCACTGAAAATACACGAAATATCACAATCGTACATAGTTTCAACCTTACAGTTAGCGACGTTTGGGAGGTGGAGAACTGTTTCAACTTGACAATCAAAAACGTCTGTCGGTATTACAACATACTGCGAAGGTAGAGCAAATAGAGAAGTTCTTAAACGCCTCATTGATGTTTGTCATCTAGGAAAGAGGGAATGGCTCTATGTGGTCATAATGAAGGCGACAGTTCTGTTGATAGGAGTATTTATGTGGAATTAGTCCATTTACTAAAGAAGTATAATCACGTACTGAATGCTCACCTAAAAGCCAGTACTGTATTTACAGGCTTATTTAATAGAGTTCAAAATTATTTGATTGTTTTGGTAAGCAATGTAATTATGGCTGAAATAAAAAAAGAAGTTCAGAATGCTCCGATTTGTTGTAATTATGGTGAATGAGACGACTGATATTCGCAGCAATCGCAATTATCAACTGTACTTAGATATGCAACTAGTGACGGAGAAATACAAAAACGTTTCTTACGGTTGGCGGATGTAAGTGCTGATAGAGCTGCAACGGCGTTGGCCAATGACGTTATGAACTGTGTAAATCACTATGATTTTGGCATGAAAATTGTGGCTCAAACATATGATGGTGCTGCGGTCATGTCGAGTGAAATTAATGGTTTACAATCTAAAGTCAAGAGGTGTTTCCGGATGCACTGTTCATCCATTGCATGGCTCATAACTTAACCTTGTTCTTTCGCAGCCTGTCTCATGTATCAAGGAGTATAATATATTTTTCAAAACTCTTGACGGTTTCTAGTCATTTTTCTCAAAATCAGCAAAGAGGACTCATTAATTAGACCAAGAAGTAAAAAAAAAGAGATTTACGAAAGTGCCCCAACCAGGTGGAAATATAACAGGTGCCTTGTAGGGACCGTGTGTGAGTATAAATCTGAACTAATCGCAATGTTTGAAAAAACAATTGAACATCGCGATGACTGGGATAATGATATCTTTATTGCTGCTAGAGGATTTCTTTCAGTTCTCAAAGATTTTCATCTTTAACTTTCTGTTTAAATTTTTTAAAAATGTGTTTTCATTAACAACAATCCTTTTTTAAATTTTACAAACAAATTCAATGACATCTCGTTTTGTATCCATAAAGTAACTGAAACTGAAGAAAACATAGCCAGTAAAAGAGAAGACTTCGAGAAAATATTTTCCGAAACATCTTCCGATAAAGACACAATCAAACCGCAGAGCAACAGATTGCGGCTAAATAAAGTAGGACATGTTGATGCATGTTTCCGTAAGTTAGATAATGAAATCTTGGATAATATTGTTGCGCAAATTGAAATAAAATTTCAAAACTTTGAGCAGCTAAAATTCATTGAATTTTTTAAACTAAGCCGTGACGACAAATACGAAAAGGTGTTTCCTGATTGTGCTTTTTCGTCACTAAAAATGGCGTATGTCAAAATTTCGATTTTCCTCGTTTAAGAAGTAAATTGATGGTTTGTTATTTCAAGGAAGACTTAAAGAATAAATCCGCGAGTGAGCTTCTAACTTACTTAAAGAAACTCAGACAGACAAAAGCGATACACGAACTTACAAAATTATGTGAACTAATTTTTACAATTCCTGCAAGTACTGCTTCAGTTGAACGCTCCTTTTCTGCACTGAAAGGAATCAAAACCTACGTGAGGAATTCCCAGAAGGAAGAAAGAATGTCCAGGCTGTCATTACTCTGCATAGAGAAGAAACTACTGGAGAATATTCGAAGAAATGAAGACTTCTATGACCATGTTCTTGATGATTTTGCTGCTAAGAACAGGAGAATCGATCTGTATTATAAGAAAACTTAGGTGAGTTGAATCAGTTTCGCATCACTGACACAAACTTTTTTTTGGCTTCCCCCGTCCTAAACTGCACCGCTCGCCACCGATCTTAACAGGTTGTACCCATTAAATAAAAATATAAAATAATAAATAATACTAAAACAATAAATTCTAAACTTAATAAAGTTGTTGCATGTTTCTGTTTCTGCCACCTTTGGTGATAACGTCGCACATGCGGCATAAACATAGCACTACTGGTGATGTGATTAGGAGGCGTCTCATTCTACCAACCTAGAAAGATGCTTTTGTTTTATCAAAGCTATTTTTGCTATTAATTTTTACATTCCTTTTAGAACCCCCCTAGCTATGCCTTTACCTACAGAAGGTGCTCTGTAACCATCTACTGTGCGGTCCAAATCTCTTGACGTTTCGTGACAACCAATACGGAGTGGCCGCGCGGTTGACAAACTTCACTTCGCTTCGTCTGAACGTTGCGCGTTTGTTATAAATGTTATCGTAATGTTCACTTAAACAGTACAAGAAAACAAGAAGATACGATAACGGAAATGTAATGCACAAATAGAGAAACAAAAAACATACTTTTCTATGCGTCCTTTGTTATTCAACTGGTCAGCTAATGGAATACCCTCATCGTATTCGATATCACGTTTATCATAAAATTAAAAAACACTGCGCCATACATGTTATTCGATCGTCCAGGTTTGTCACTCTCTTAGGTAAGCGTATGGTATGTACTTTCTCGGCGATGTAAATAATTTCGCTTCCCTACACACACGTGAAACAGTTGATCTACTTAATGAGCACGCCTCAGCCGTACGTTCTTGACATTTCGCGAAGTCAAGATTTTTGCGGTTTTCTTCGTTGGCATACTTTTGAAAGAAATTATACACACTGAAGACAACAGCTCTAACCTTACTGCTATATCCACTGGTACTAGAGGGCTTACTAAGCGACATTTTTATGAACGAGTTAACTTGATAAACGCCAGGACAAACGTATCACTGTAGGAACTGAGTACACCACAGATAATTCACAACTGAGTCACAAGCGTGCTATAAAAAGTACACCAGCAGTGTTTTTGCTTTATCAGTGTTTGTTTTAACCTTGAGTATCGCGTCAATGGTGCAATGAATTCCATTGTTGATGCTTCCTCGAGAATGTGATAGCAGTTGCTGATTCTTTGCCTAAAGTTCTGTTGGCTTATGCTTTATATGACTTATTATTATTATTATTATTATTATTATTATTATTATTATTATTATTATTATTATTTATTTATTTATTTTTTGGGGTAGTGCATTCCATGTAACGAGGTGTTGAATGTTCTAAAAAGCACAACACGCTCTTCTCACGTAACGATATGTGCTTGATTCAAGGGCTCTGCATCATGCAGAAGTAAGCGTAATAACCATTAAAATGCACCTAATTATTGGTTTGCTAATGGTATTATTCTGTGAAACAAAATCATACATGACGTTATTGATTAAAAAAAAAGCCATATGGTTTTGTAGAGCTGCGTTAGAGGTCTTCGAATGGATTTTCATGATGAGTTTGTAGCTGTATTAGAAAACCTCGTGGAATAACTATTTCTAAATTTATTTAGGACATGGAGAATTACACATTATTAAGTGATAATTATGTCTATTAAATAACAATATATAAAGTAACTACGACAGCAATGGATTTATTACTATTACAAGCATGGCAAAGATTAAAGTCTCCGTTTAAGCATCACGAAAGATAACTATAAATTAATGGTGAACCATTGGGTGTAAAGATACCATTCTTTTTTGTACTTATTCAGGTAAACGTTGCCTTTTATCCTAACTACTTGTTGCTTTTCTGAAATATGAAATACGCGTGCGCGCACATGATATTCCAATTAGAGCTTTACCAGCGGCGAGGTGTACTGTCCGTATGAGGCAACGCTGCACTGCTGCTATTCGCTACTGCCGTTTTAGTGGACACGCATCAAACGTCAAGAGATTTGGACCACATAATGGTATTACTCCGTCCGCGCCTAAACAAACCCCGGGTTGACCAGTGCACCATTATAATGTATCCTTCCGCCATTCGCGCTAGAGATACTGTCACACTTTCAGACCATGTGGCGAGTCTTCGCGACACGTAGTGCAAAAAAAAACAGTCTTTATTTCGACAACTGAAACGGTGGCTGGCATATTCTGTTAGGAGTTAAAGGTGATAATTTGATAGCTGCAACAAAATAAACGTTTGCACATATAATAATAGTTAATTCCAAAAGAAATGAGCGAAAAAGAAAGTAACAGGTATGCGATAACTTACATTTATTTGCTCTCTGGAAGCGACGCTTTATCAACTGTTGGAGGCTCAGTTTAAAAAAGAAATTGTGTACTGTTACGCGAATTGCATTCTTCTCAAAATCGTTACCTTCTTGCATAGCATATTTCACATGCTTTCTCAGTTTTCCGGGTGTAACCACTTTTCTCGTTTCAGATTTTTCTTTATTGTTTACAGTTGTACTCGAAACACCGGTGAACTCAGAAGTTAATTTCACCATTCTCTCACGGAAAGTGTTGGATATTTCTCACATAACTTGTAATAAAGATTCAACACTATTATTTTTTCACCACTAATCAATGGCTTGCCCGGCTAATGCTTTACATAATTCGACAAAAACACAAGAGCATATTCGCGTCCTAATGCTTTACATAATTCGACAAAATCACAAGAGCAAATTCGCGTCCTCTATGATACTAAACACTGCTGGTTTCTGGCTGTTAACAATATTCTGCGCATACCCGGAGGTCAGGTGACTCATACGAATTGCATGTTGGGACTTGTAGCTCTGTTTTACGGCATAAATCAGCGTTAAATAAAACCTTAGGTATTTGTATAGAATATTATACAATTTAAGGATAAATTCATTCTAAAATTCAGATTATTAGCACGGGACTACATTCCTGCGCTGATTTCTACCGTGTTGTACCACGGTGCATAAGCCACGTGGGTTTGTTTTGCCGCGGATCAACCTAAGAGTGAATACAGTAGCTACTTGTGATTCAATCTGGTATACTAAACCTGTAAGTGTATGAGTTACAGAAAACAAAAATGAGACTGCACTGCTTCAATATTACACTTTTGGATACCTGAGGGTCGGGGACTTGAGCTCCCTGTGTATGCCCTGCCCATGTTGCATCACCACTTGAAACTGAGATGAAAACCACATTGTACAAATGGATGCCATATTGCTAGTTTAGGTACCTAAGTAGTACCTTAACAAGAATACCATTTAGTCTATCCTATAGTAGGTGGTACACAATGTTACATAATGCAAACAAATCAACCACTCTTAATGGAGAACGGAACTTATCTTTTTCAGCTCTGATTCCTATTTTTGGATGCTGAAAAACTGGTAATATAGTGATAGTAGTAGTTGATATGATTGAAATGTTGTTATTAAGATAGGAACACTTGGTATATTCATCAAAAGAACTATCCCTCTTCCACCATGCAGGTGAGGCTTGTAATTTCTTAAATGTCATTGAAATAAGCCGAATAAACATATTTAACATTTGAACATATTGGTTTTGTGCACAGAGAGATTGACAGAATAACAGCTTATAATAATGCAGTTATGTAAATATTTTAATATAAGAATAATTGCTGTACTCTGAGAGTTTGGAAATTTAAAATGTGAATGATATTAGTAACATTACTACAAACATGAGCATTAGCAAAGCAGTATCAACTACCTTTATACATATACTAGTAGGTAGCACATCGAGAGCTAAGAGTGGAGACCTCATATCTGACATTATTATGGAAATTTAGCTTTTACTACAAATTACATCTGTAAGATGTTGTGAGTCTTTCTACTGAGGCCCCATATCTGAAAACCAGGCAGAGACTAGAAAACACAGTACAAGACCAACTTGCATTTGCATTTGCGACTATTTAACTGTAGACATCACATATAAACAGCTGATGTCACTGGATTGTATTGTGTATGCCAAACTGATGATACAATGGCTGCCTTTACTTCATACTGTTTACCAAGGAATAGGCTTTTTTCATGTAAGTAAATACATATTTGTTCCCTTTATAGAAACGTTAATATTCCTGAATGTTTTCCTTAGTTAGGTAACAAGACTGCTGTCCATTACATCTGATGATTGCTTTCCTCTAGTTTACTGTAATTTAAGACTGATTGGAGTAATTGGAGCATTAAACTTCAGTGATATAGATAATATTGTCCTTAATTTACCTGTTTTTGAGGAGTACAATTATTTTTTGTTCCTTCCTCTGAACCCAATGCAGATACAAGTGATACTGCTACTTCACAAAATAAAATGCACATCATGGATGTTAACAAGAGAAAATTAGTTGATCATCACAAACAGAGTAATGAATTTCATGATGAAGAGGAAGAGGTAGGCAGGTGATCTTGACTGGCTGCTTTGTAGTGAAAGTAAGAGAAATGCAACAGATGATAAAATGAGAGATACTGAGTAAATATGTGGTGGCAGTAATGAAAATAGCATAGGTTCAGATACTGAAGAAAATAGTGGGACTAAGGGCAGAAAGAGAAAAAGGAGAGCTACGACAATTCCAAATGAGTGGAAGGGAAACAAGAATAACATCCTTTGTGAAGAGAAGAGAGCTATCTGTGATAGAAAGAAACATGAAAAACATACTCAAGATGCTCAGTAAGAGGCCTAGAAGTTAGGACTGACATGTATGTCATGCATGTGCTTAAAATCTAAAGTTTTCCATTGTTCATAGACCTCTGAAAAAGATTGAAAAACAATGTTTGAAGCATTCTGGAAAAATTGGCAGTGGAACCAATGGAGGGAGATCAGACAACTACATGACAGAAGATTACAGAAGGGGATTTAAGGGAGAGTGAATCTATCCATGTTCATTGAAACTGAGAAATGGAGCAAAACACATGGTCTACAAAAGAATGTTTCTCTCCATAGATCTTAAAGAGTTCATCATTGGAGAAAATATTCAGTTTGTGGCACAGCAGTAAGTTCAAAAACTATCAGAGAGAGAAAAGATAAGGTAGATTCTCCAAAGATATCAGACAGGGCATTTCTGTTAGTGAACATCAAATTTATGTTAAAACTTCCTTTGAATAACTGCAGGAAAGATAATGCAAATGTACACCTGGAGCCCAAAATGGGATCAATCAGTGACCTTTACAGGCAATATAGGAATAAATGTGAAGAGAGTCAGAGACTACTACTTTGTTGATTTAAATTTGAGTCCATAATGAATGAGATGAATCTGAGTCTGTATATTCTGAAAAAAGAACAATGTAAATACATGTTATTAGTATAAGATGAAGAACAATGATGAACAGGCATGGAATGAACTTATCAAAAAGAGGAATCATGACAGGAAAAAAAGGAGAGAGTGAAAGAAGATGCAAAAACTGATAAATCCATGCTTTAACAGTAGATCTCCAAGCTGTTCATGTTCATCCATATTTTAAAACTAGTGCTCTGCACTACTACAAAACAAAACTTGCCTGCCATTATTACACAGTGTATGACCTAAGCCCACATGAAGCAAAACATTACTGGTTTTCTGAGAATGAGGCAGGTCTGACAGCATCCACATTTTCACATATCTTCTGGACTACCTATATGTGACAGAAAAATTCCAGTAATTAGCAGTATCCATTATTATCTATGGCAATGGATGTTCATTTCCGAACCACAACTCTGTAATATCAAATGCTCTGTTAAGATTTGCTAAAAATAATAATGTTACAGTGCAGAAGAAATTCTTCAAATGATGTCATACTTCATACTCAAGTGGAGTGTGACTCTAATCTGCCACCATAGAAAGGAAAATGAAAAATAAAAAAATTTGCTTGCCTCATGATTGTGTGAGAATACCGAAGCAATTGGGGAAAAAAACATTTCCATATGACTCATGATTTTGTGAAGAATTGTGTTGTATGGTCTTTGATAAAATGTAAGTTAATATGGCCAGGTTGCAAAATAGGGGATTTTACAATTTATTAACAAATCTGACCTTATAAATAAAGATTTTCCATTTGATGCAGACTACTCACAATTTTCTTTTGTGTTAAAATACATTGAAGGATTATACTTCTAAGGAATGAAAAAAAAAAGTTAAAATAAAAAGATAACATTGAATTAATTTTTATTATCTTAAAAGTCAAACTGTACGAAAATTGTTATTTTTCAGTAATTTTTAAATGTTATGTTTACCACATAAATGGTTTCAGATGATAGTCATGGAGTATTTTATAATTTATACAACAATGTCATCCTGTAGCTGTTTGGAGAGCTTTAGCCTTTGTCTCCATTGGACAAATGATTTTGGAATAGTGCCCCTAGCTCCAAAACACAGACCACTAACCTCCATATTACAGATGTGATATGACATGCAGAACAATGGAATGGTTGTCTCATACATGTTCTTCTTTTCCTTATCCACTTCAGCTGATTGGTTTGAAGAAGTCCCAAATCTAATGATCAAGTTCTCAGCTGATCTATTTTTCCTGTTGACGGCAATAATGTCTATTCGATGCTTGCTTCCACAATCAGCCATACAATGTACTTGTTTGTGGACTTCTAACCCTTAGCTATGCAGTGCATTGGCAAGCATTGCTTTTATGATGTTATGGCACTTAATTCGCAGCAGCTCCCCATGAGGACAATTTTCAAACACATGAGGCAAGATTTCTATCTGACTGCAATGTCTGCAGTGGCTTGTGCACATGCAGCATCCCAGAAGGGAACATACTGGAATGACCATTGCTGCTATCTTCAACATGTCGTATTCAAGTGAGCTGAATAATCCACTCTGTTTTAACACCCATGAGTTGACGGATGGAACTTCAGCAAAAAGTGCCACTCCTCATCCTTTGTGAGGATAGGCACATCAGGCTTCAAATTCTTGGCATCTCAATTTCTCCCTAAGTTTTTAAATGGAGTTTATGGAGGAATCCTCTGTTATATGCAGTTCTGTAAGGCAGTGAGTTCTAATGGCTGCAAAATTATGAGCAGCACTTACATGTTGATCGTTAAGGTTTTCCAAATTGGTGTTTATGCTAAGTTGTTCTAGATAGGCTTCCCAAGTTGTACACATTATCAACAGCCACTTAAATTTTGTGTTAGTATACAACATACTATTTTGGATGTCATTTGGAAGTTAAAGGTTTTCTTTCACAACACTTTTAATCAACTTGTCTGCTTTTATGAGGCACGATTTTGGAATTTTATCTATTGGTGTAGACTGAAAGAGATAGATCAAAGTGGGTCCATTGACCTGATTAATAACAATAATTTCTGACTTAGTTGAAGCAAATGAGTTTCAGTAAGCTTGTTAAGATTTAATTTTAATTTGTTTAGTACATTTGCTTCATTGAATATCACAGTATTTTTAAATGTTGTGCCCAGGTATTTAATTTCTTCATCTGCACCAATGCTCATGATTGATTATATTGCTGTACTTCGTTCCTCTTGTTAAAGCTTCACATTTGTAACTATGATTGCATTCAATTTATCTGTGATGACAGTTAACCCAACATCTTGGAGCAGGTGGATAGCACTGGCCACAAAGATGGCTGCTGCTTGTTCTTTTCCTATAATTTTAGGATTGTCAGCAACACTTAAGGCCATGAGTGTATCTGTGTTAGATGTCAATTTTCTGTTAATTAATTTAAGATTTGATTAATGCCCCAGTTGAAAAGGAGTAGTGAAATAGGACCTCCTTGTATCACTACACACTTGAAGTGAATTTTATCAGTGCATCAGTGCATCAGTGTATTTTAGTAGAGTTGTCTATAAGCATGTTAATCAGAAGTTTCTTGAGAGGTACAGGTAACACAAAATTTTCAATTATGGAGTGAGGTGAGCATATTGAGTGCTATCGTAAGCTTTACTTATGTCAAGAAATGCAATGGAAACATATTTTTTCCTACTTTTAGCTGTATGTAGAGTACCCTCTAGAGAATATTTAGATTAATAATTGTACCAGACATTATGACAAATTCTCACTGGTATTCATTTAGGTAACTTAATTTCCACACTTTTTTGCCCAAAGATTTTTCATTTACCCTCCTCACTACAGAGCTTAGCGATTGGTCTCCAATTCTTTAAGTCCTTCTGGTTCCACCTTTATGTAATAATATGCTTCTTGCAGTCTGAAGGGTGTCAGAAACCATTTTGACCATCATCATCATTATCTTGGTCTTGTTAGCAATGAGCGCAATTATATCTGCGGCAATTGAATTCCTAATGGTTTTAAAAAATACTCTGTCGTTAATGACATTACAGAAATAAGGTACGTGCCTCAAGGATTGATTCATATCAGGCTACATTTTGATTGTCCCTATCTTGATATTCCAAAGCCTTCCAATAAGTTTCATCTATCACCATAAAGACAATTTCCTGCTTTATACAAGGAACCACTTCAAATTCAGAAGAGCAAGTGGCTCAATCTGCAAAAATTAAAAAACGTGATTCCAAAAGATTGTCGCCTTTTTTTATAACAATCTACCGCACACTGATTGTTTTTTTTCAGCATTGTTCTTATTTCATTGTTCCTCTGCATTCTTTAAACTAAAGTATTCCATTATGTTAGTTTGGTTAAAATGCAAATTACCTATATAAGTATCATGCAGAGTACAAAGAAATTCAATGTAACACTCAAGCATAAGCTTTAATAAAAGGCTAATCAGTAAACAAGAATACCTCATAACTGATGATTTTCAGAAAAAACCCTTGCCCATAAAACTCATAAGCGAAAACTGTAGGTACTTATTTAATACAACATGTTAAAATATAAATCTGCAACCTAAAATCAATAAAATAGTATGTCTAACTGCCAAATACCAGATCCTTAGGGTTATTTATTCAGAGATTGTGAAGCTCTTTGGCTCTCCTGTAAAATAATTATGTATTTTGTCATATAAATGCTCTCCATTCTTAACCCTCATTATATTTTCAGCATGGATCACATGGACCCACTGGTTTTTATTCAATATTTTTTCTCATATATGGCAATTATTTCTGTTACTGTTGGAAGAGTATGAATAGATATAAATAAACTTAAGCATCAAAGTATAGATCTGAGGCATAGTGCAGTTAGTTAAACATTTCACTAAAAGGAAATTGATTCACAGTGGCCTTCAAATGCAAAATTGAGAGCTATGCTGGATATTTCACACTTAAAAAGTGCAGTATGATAGAGTATTGTAAATGCTTTATTCACTGCTCTGTAATTTCCTACTGCTGTTCCTTTAGTTTTGCACCATTGTGGCATAGACACTCTTAAATTAAAATTTTTAGTGCCATTGCCATGGACTGGCTCACCTTGGGAGTTTTTTCCATGAGCCACCCTACCTAGAGTAGGAGGCCATTACTCTAAAGTGATGTAAGGCTATCTTATCTTATTGTCTTCTTTTACAGTGTCTGCACCAGTGGTCATTCAATTGCTCATTTTCCTTATTTTGGTATCAGTGTTGCCTTCTCTTGGTTTTGCTTCTCTCCATTGCCAGAATATAGTGTTTAGTTTCATTGACTTATAATTCAAATGTTTATAAACATTTTCCCACCCATTTTAGTATTTTCATTATAGTTTGATGCAGCTCATGTCCTGCTAAGCTTTATGACCTAGTTATATTACCACTTCATTTGCGTTTTTGCTACTAATGCAGTTTGTATTTGAGATATATAGTCACTGTAATACACCATATTTCATAAATCCACAACCCTGTATGCCAGTTTGCTGAGTACATAATATATTCTAATTTTCTGCATACTTCTGGTTTTTGCATTGTGTTTAGTGCTGTTTCTTTTCTTTATAAATTACTGTTAATTCTAGGATTCCCATTTCAGTAGTTTATAAAATGCATTTCTACTGTTGGTAGTTGCCAAATGTTTTGAATTTTTCCAAAATGTGTGGACAGTTGTATTTTCTACCTGCTCTTCTTACCTCGTTTGGTTTATTATTAATATGGCATGAGTATAACCTCTCCAGTGCAGGTATGGTAACACATTATTTATAAACAAAGACTAGCTAAGGATTTTTACACCCAAAAAAAATCCATCACTCTTCACCGGTCTGAACCTGCAACCTTAGGAACTGGAACCTAGCATGGTAACCACTACACCACGGAGGACAGCTTCAAAATTATTTTGAACATACAATGAGAGGCAATAGCCATAATGAAGTTCCATTATTGTTTATATCACCTTTCAAAACTTCTTAACTTCTTCAGAAAAGAATAAATATTCCTTTTCTCTGCATGAATCCATATTTTCATGAAAGCAATCAAGATGTAAATATAAAAAACATAATTACAGAGTCATGTTGTAACTTAGATATTTCTAATGCACTTAGTAGGGGGTTATACCTTTAATATAATGCATTAATGTCAAGGAATTTTAATATGATTTCAATGTAAGCTTTACAATGCTACTTTATATTTTCAAAGCTTGTATTTCAAATACAACGTTTGAACAGAGTTCTGTGGTATCAGGGCCATCCTTCCTTCTATTCTGGTTCAGGAGAAGGGTAAACTTGTTAAAGATCTTTAAGACCATGGTAAATCATCTAATTAACACAAGGTTAATGTGAGGTTGTGATACAACACTTGTGAAGGGTTTGCAAGTATCTGGTATACAACTTTTCATAGAACTTGCAGCTAAGTTTTCTTGAGGCTCCTCTGAAATCCAGCAACAATACTTTGCTGTACTATACCATCCACATGCAAAAACAGATATGTAGGCATCTAGGTGATTAACCTCACAGTGAAGTTTTTGAAGTGCTACAAACTTGCCATTGTGTCCATGGTTTCCAATCAATAGCAGCTTACTAATACCTTCAAGAGATCCCCTAAGAATTGCTGAGTAAGTGAGGAGCATTGGCCATTGATAAATAAATATACTTTAAACTGTGTTTGAATGCCTGAAGAAACAATTTCTATTTTGTTGGATTGTTTCTTTTAGCATCCAAGTTTTAATATTTCTACAGAAACATTGCTGCAAACAACAAGAAAGTCTTCCTTAGAAATATAAGGAGTCATTTACTTTTCATCTGTAAGTTATTCAATTTGCAGTGATTAACTGTGTCAGGTTAGAGGCAGCCTATTTTACTTTCAACTTCAATAGTATTTTAGACGGAAATTCTCTGCACATTCCAACGTATGTTCCAACATATTTTATCATTATTATTTTTGCTTTTGCCAGCTCTATTGTATCTTTCCATTTCTCTCTCTTTCTGTTTCACAATTTCCACACACATAAAGTGAGTAGGTTTGATCACTTATAAAACCTCACAGTAACATGGTGCAGCTGCTCTGAGATAGATTCACAGTACACATAGGATGGTGGGTATTTATAATTAACATTGCTTGCATCTGGAATGTGCCATCAAATACCTGAAACAATGATATGCACATGAGTGAGTGATAACACCATTGTTCATATAGATAATGTATTCAATGACAAAAATTAATATTCATTGCAAATTCCATACTAGTGCCCAAGAAATGGGCATCCTTTAGTAATTGTCTTACCTCCCCCTTATGCCATAATAAGCCACTACATATCTTCTAGCAATAATTATGTGAAAGTTTTGAAATGTACATAATTATTTATCAAATGGACATGAAATATGACAAATAGAGATGTTAATATAATTTATGAAATAGTTTTCATATGCTAACTGTTTAAAAATTATACTTTTAAATGTAAATATTTTAAGTGCAAACAACTAATATGCATTGAAAACCTTCTGGCCTTTGTTGTATATTTGAAATAGAGTAAAAATCCTAAAGTCATGTAAATTTCCAAGGCAAATTATTCATTTGCTGACTTCTTGAAGATCTTTACTTAAAAAGTTAATTCCACGCATGTGCATATGCATTTAGGTTGCATGTACTACTGGTCCTCAATGCATTTATTATTTCTCATTATCTAATTTAGTGAGGAGAACTAAGATGAGTAATTATCTGCTATGCTTCAGATAGCATATATCAAGGTGTTTTGAAATCTAAGTAAATGGGCCCTAAGACCCTGTTGTCGATGGGCTCTTAAACCCCACTCACTCTATGTGATCTCTCCACTTCTGGTGTTGAAAATTCATCTTCCTGTTTCAGTTTCAACTTATGAGATTCTGTTTTGAGATCACCCTGTAACATATTTTATACCTGCCTCCTTAATCAGTATTGTGTTGCATAACTGTCATGGGGAATTGTCATGTAGTTCATATGTAGTATTTTATGTGGAGCAAAGACCGAGCTCTTTTGTTAGAATCAATCATTGTAAAGAAGAAGAACAAGGTATGTCAGTGAAAACAATCTCTTCAATTTTCTTTCTGTGAATTATGCTTCATTTGTTATTATTAGATGAGCACATTCAGTTCAACATTTCTTTATATCTTTGAGAGTGGGTCATCAATACATGGAACTCCAGGAGTTGTGTGTATTGAGGCCATGAATTAACATAGGCAAATAACCAAGAAATGAATTTATAGCATAAATAGCCTAATATTTTAAAATGCTATTATAGTCTAACATGTATGTAATTGGAGTTTTGGGAAATAAATATTCATTCATTTATGTTTTAGAAAGGTTTCTTAAGGGTAAGCTTTAAATAATTTTGAAGATTAATGGATTTTACTTATATAATTACAGACTCTTTAGCTAGATTTACAATGAATTTATTGGTCACTGTAACTTCACACTATACTTCAATCTGGAATTTTAATTATCATTGCTTGTCATTGTTTATATCTTTGAATCTTCTCCTCTAAGGTTAAAGAAATTTTTGTGGTCCTGATTGGAAAGTGGCTATTGGTGATATCATTTGATTGATGGAGTATATTTTCCAATATACAGAGATACTTAAACCTTCAAAGTATGTGCCTCACTTGTTGCTTAGACATGTAATTTGACACTTATAAAGAAGTCACACTGTTTTGTCTAATATTTTCAATCACATGGGGTGTTGGTAATGCCCTTTTGAATATCATCAGCTTTTTGTGGTATATTTTTATATGATGTGTCAATACTATCAGCAGCATTTTGCAACACAATTCGCCATCTGAGTAACTGTTTTGGTCATCATTGTGATTCATTCCTTCATATTTATCTCATTCCTAAAACAGAAATTTTCCATCAGTTTCATCATCTACAATACTTCTTCCATAAGCTTGACCAAAATAAATATATATTGATAACATGAAGAAAGAAAGAAACACATACATGCAGAAGGACTTCATTATTGGAACTGCCTAATACATTATTATAAAGCATTACTGCTAATGACCTTTCAATTTAAGCATTATTCATATGGTAGAAGGAACTTCACACAAAAGGATAACTTTATTTTAATGGTAACTGTTAATGTTGTCATATGAGGATATATGGGTTCTGTAAAAACTATCCAACCTTAGGCCAGGAATAAAGTTCTATATCTAATTGCTTGAAATACCTAATCCCCTTTAAAGTACTTCCCTTGTTATGCTATCCTATATTCCTGTCAGTTTGATACAAATTCATGTTTCATCACGGTTAACTAATGATCATAATTAAGCAGAATTATAGAAGAAAATAGTATGCCATGTATACAAAATCTGTGAAACCTTCATTTAGCTAAATTTCCCAAATAAACATTTAAATGTGCTGAAATTTCACAACATGAAAGATAAACTCTTCATAGAGCAAACTATTAACGGAATGTCCTCTTTGGACTTGTTACATTTGTGGCTTGTACCACAACTAGTGACTGACAACAGGGACTTCACCCTACAGCTAGATATGCTCCACCACATTTCCATAAGGCAGTGTGCATGTATCTGAATGAGGAATTGCTGCAGTGTTGGCCAGAGTAGTCCCATCGCCAGAGCAACCTCTGATAAACTGGATCAAGTCTGGGAGAACTCGAATGTAGACTAGATGTGTGTCGAGTGACCAGGGCCGATTCCAGGAGTTTTGCCGCCCCTTGCGATAATTGCAAGTGCCGCCCCCTCTCACGCTTTCAGACATTACCCAACTGTTATCCGCAATGTTAGTCCTCCATGACTCTTATTCTCACATAACGTATATATTTTCATGGGTAAAATCAATATATAAAACTCAAGATGAGATATATGTGGTGAAAGAACAAATTGTTCTGAGCAAAGGCCCAAAATAAAAATGTTCAGTATTTCAGGCTTAGCCCTTCATCAGGAGATTAAAAGATTAAAACTATGCAGAAAATGAAAATACACTTGACAGTGTATTAACACTGTGTAATAATCACCTTTATTACAGGGAGGAGGGGGACACCTCGCGCACTGCGACCTACGAGAGATATATTGCAGTTACCATCTCCCAGGAGAAAGGGATAAAGCTATAATGGCTTTATAAATGTGATGCTTATTGTTGAACAACTACGCGCACGGGATGTTTTGATGATAATCATCCATGGGGGTTACATCCAAAGTGACCAACTCTGGTGCATCATTTGTCACCAGTTTGATTACAAAAAATATCCAGAAAGTCGCTAGAATTTAAGTATGATTTGTAATTCCGTCGTATTTTCATATATCTTGTAAGATTCTATCGCCCCTAAAGCCTGCTGCCCTGGGCGGTGGCGCAGTTCAACTCCCCTCCCCTTGAGTGACCAATGGAGAACACATTGAACATCTGTAAAGTTACATATCAAAATTTTGTGCGTTTGTCTTTCATGCTTTGGAATTTCAGCACATTTAAATGTTTAATTTGGAAAATACAGGAATGAAATGCTTCACAGACCTTGTAGATACACTGTAGGTACATACAATAAAATATACAGCCATATACACTATTTTTCCTTCACGTTGTGGCCACCGCATGGCTTCTCAAACGCCGGTTGCTGCAACTAGGACTCCCCCGAAACAGTTATAATATCGCCTCAACTAACTCACGTTCTCATATTTTCAGTTACAATAATAATAATAATAATAATAATAATAATAAGCACACACCTTATTATAAGAGATGTTGGAAATGTTGTCCTTATCTATCTGTATACTTCTAGTATCTCAGGAAATTTTCATTCACATTCAAGTTCGATAACCGAAAATGAGTGAATTTTTTGCCTAATGCTTTCTTTTTGTTCTTACAATGTATGGGATTTATTGCATACACCTTATTTTTTTATCTGATCATCGGAGTCGGGTAAACATCTATAATTGATTTTCCAAATTATAGAGTAGGGCCATGCTTAATATGGTTCTCTGACGAGCATGGTTCAATTTATATGACTGCGTTTCTCTACAAAATACTCGTAACAGATATTGGAGCACAGAGAAACACAATTTTACACACGAGATTCCCTTGTATGGCGCGGAAATCTGTGTGCAGTAAATGCACATAGATTAAAAGGTCCTGTATTCTTTGAACAAACAATATATGCAGACAGTTACAGGAATGTCTTACTCATACCATTTTTGAACAGCTGACCAACGTTGAAGGTCAGTCTGGATTTTTCCAACAAGACATTGCTACCACGCATACAGCTGATGAGTCATTAAATTTAATTCAGGGCAATTTAGAAGATAGGATAATTAGTAGGAAATTATGGCCCTCGCGATTCCCTGATTTAACTGTATGTGATTTTTATCTATGGAGGAACATAAAAAATAAGGTATGTGCAACAAACTGGTAAAAACTAAATGAAAGCAACAGGCGAGAAATTCAGTCAATTTCGGATATTCAAGTCTCCAGGTGAATGAAAGTTTCCTGAGAAGATACCAGAAATACTGAATAGAGGACAACCATTCCAACATCTCTTATGATAAGGTATGTGCTTATTAACATTGTAATTGTGACTGTAAATTTGAGAACTTGAGGTGATTGTGGAGATATTACAACTGTTTCGACAGGAGTCCGATTGCAGGAGCGCGCAATAGCCATGCGGTGGCTACAGTGTGAAGGAAAAGCACTGTACAACACCATAAGACTCATAAAAATAGATATAATAAATTGGTGAGAACATATACAATAAATTAAGACTTACAAGCAGAAAATTTATCAAGTTTAAACATAAAGTTATCATGTGCACATTTCTGTGAGGACTTTGTTATTAGCTGTATTTACACACTGATACTGTATACGTTCAGTCCAGTGGTCCTTCCAATACTGGAAGCAATGCTAAAATACTTGCTTTTGGGAAGGATCATAGCTGTACCATCACATTGTGTGTTGCTTCATTACAACTCTCTATGGGTTTAGGGTTTTTTCTCTTCCTTACACTGCAAGAAATCTGCATCACAAATATGGTAGATAGCTTTTTGGTGAAACTTTTTATTAATGGTTTGTTCTTCTGGTGTATACTTTACAATGCCGATGAAAAATGCAACCAGCATTACTTTCAACTGCTCTGAATCTGTCGTGCTCTTTTTAGGGCCATTTGAAACTTGGTTGCTCCAAATATGATGATTAGACTTTAGTTACAGGGTCACACAATCTCACTACTAACTACAAGAGTCTTCAGCAGCTTAGCATCCTTGTTGGTGTAATGAAGCTGGTCTTCTAAGATTTCGACATACAATTTTATCTACTTTCCAGCGAAAATAGCTTGGACACTTGCGGTCACTGTGTGCATGTCCAAATTGTCGTCCAGAATGTTGCCTGGGTATCAAATGTTAATACCAAACTCATGTCAATTTCCTTGACTGGAAAGTTGGTTCTTCATTATCATTGTCTGCTCTTTCGGCTTGTTGGTGGTCTCACACCCATTGCATCACTGTCAAAAGCTGTTGAATTTTTCTGATGGTCTGTGCTTGGGTACACCATAATTCAGAGTCATGATGCTGGGCACTAAGCACGTGAGTTTTTCTACCCTCAAGTTAACCACTTCATTTTCCCTGCTAAACATGCACATGGCTTGGTAACAGTGGGAACTGATGGGCATGTGAGCTTCCTTTGCTCTTTCACAAGCTATAAGGGCCAACTCGGGAAGGGCACTGCAGAGCACTATTGGTGAACTTGTGACTCTGGGTTGGCAAAATCAACCTAGTAATTTTGCTGACGAAGAAATGGAATTGAGGAGCGAGAGAAGTTACGCATCTTGGGTGTATGACATAGTGCTCCTGTCTTAGTTTCTGACAACTTATGCATTACCACCATGAAATCAGCCATTCCAAAGAAAATGAGAATCGGATGAACATATGTTGCATTACTTTCTGGCATTACTGATGCAGCCAATGACACCACTAGGAAACAAAGTAATCATGAACGTACATGAAAGCTCTTTGTATGAATATGCATCTTCGTTATGTCTGGATCATGACTAATTACTAGACCTCGGAATTCATTGCGCGATTTCTCAATTTACCTATGCTGGGAACTTTAGGTATATGCGAAAGCTTTGTTTTGGGGAGACGGGAAGATAATGACCAGTGCAGTGCGGTGAAGGACGAATATACAACTTGATTTGCATGACAGTTAGCATTTTTGCAATATAATTTCAGGGTCCCACATTCTGATACAAAACATTACTGAATGTATTAATATAATACAAACTATAAACAAATTCCTTTTATGACTCACTTGTTTGTTTTCAAAGTTCTACTGCAATAAATAACAATACATTTTTGTAAAGTGTCAAAAGAAAAACTTCTCCACTTATCACAAAAAATCTTTTGTATTCAGAAAACGTTCGTTCCAAATCGCAAGAAGTGAGTAATGCAAAACGAAAATATGAGCTGTCACGCGCATTATCTGATGACTTCTAGTTAACCGACAAAACACCTCTTGTTTCGCACATTCCTGAAAATCCTCTGTTTTTCTCCAACACAATTCCAAATTTCTTCTTAACTCTTTCCAAATTTGGATGTGGATTTGCTGCACAGGTACTTTGATACAAATGTTCAATGATTTGGAGTCCACTGAACATTTCTAGAGTTGTCATTCTAGTTGTTTTTATTGTTGTGGGAACATCTCTGTAAGCATGTTTTATATACACTAGATTTTCATAGAGTGGTTTCGAAAACAACTACTTTGTGGCCTTTATTGAAGTACTCGCATTATCATCAAATGTATTTATTACATCCCTCACCTCCTCACAATGTTCACAATATCACCTGCAGCCAAGTTACCCATCGAGTTATAATGGGCGGTGGAGGCAAAGAAATTCCTGGTATCATTTCCTTGATTTTTTGTACTCTAGATGGGGTTTTAAAAATATCTTCTTGGCACTGGATATTAAACTGTTAGTATCAGGGAATGCCACCCTAATCTCTTTAGCTACTCTATGTATACCATGAACCAAGCAAGTTAAAATATATTATTTTTGGATACCTAGTCTGGATTTTGTGTGCTTCTTTTGTCATATACAGTGCAGCATCGTCACAGACAGAATGACATTATTTGTTTTTATACCATCAAGCCACAAAGGAGTCATAGCAGTCTCAAACAGGGGGTCAATTGTGAAATTGTTTACTTCAGTAAGTACCTCAATTTCCCTCTTAGAAGCCGCATGACCTCGTCGTGGCTTGAGGGGCTAAGTACGCCTTAGATTCAGTGAGCCGTGATGGCGGTAATTTGTACTGGTATTGTCACTCATGCCAGAGTGGTCACTGGGGAGGTGTTAGCCTTACAAGCGGCATACTATAAAAAATCCATCCCTTGGGACTCCCAGTTGGAGAACCAAAGCTACAACGGGCTCTAGTTCGCTCAAGGAACGGTGTGAGGTATCGTAC
Source organism: Deroplatys truncata (assembly GCA_030765065.1). Taxonomy (NCBI): domain Eukaryota; kingdom Metazoa; phylum Arthropoda; class Insecta; order Mantodea; family Mantidae; genus Deroplatys; species Deroplatys truncata. The sequence continues at coordinate 168,913,695 of CM060990.1, forward strand.
CGAGATATTTGAGGCACTGGAGCGGAAAGCCACTGGTGCCCCCTGCGAAGCGCCGTAATAAATAGTCTTCCATCGTATTCGGGCTGTATGGATGGTGACCGAATAATACTCCGGTACTTGAGGGACCGATATGGAAATCTCAACTGAAAAGGGGTATGGGAAAGTTCAGCAGTTCTGACAAACCTGAGGAAAAGAACTGAGCCATACGGCCTCAGACTTAAACAGGATGCACCTAACGACCAAGCCTTTTTCAGGAGCAACCAGAAGAAAAAGAAAGAAGGATTGGTTCTAGGTAATGCTGGGAGCATAAAGCAACCAGAACAGCCTGGCCACACCCGTAAAACACCGGTGAAACCTGGACTCATAAAAGAACCAGAAACACGCCAGAATCATCAACTTCTTATAAGCCACATTAGAAGAAACCCAGGGGCACGCGAGAACCTGCAGCTTCTTTCCGGGATCTTGGCATAACATAAGATGGCAATCATATCTGAAAATTATCTAGAGCAGAGCCTCACAGTAGTTGAGGTGAACGAAATCCTGGGTAAGATACTTGAGAGGCAGGACGGGATCCCAGAAGGGGAACCTCTATCTTTCTTGAGGACTTACTCTTTGCAAGAAGGTGCCCTCCTATACTAATTTGAGGATGAAAACTCCTGTAACTGGCCGAGAGTGAACCTCAATGAGGTAAAACTCAAAGACGGTATATCTCTCAAAGGATCTACCCAAACCTGTCAAGGTGACCTTCAGAACTCAGGATACCAGTGTGTTTTTGAGCAGGGTGAAGAGACTAAATAAAGGTCTCAATGCAGAGTGCTAGAAGGTGCTTGATAGGCAGGCATGTTCTGTGGCACAGCGATTAATTTTGCTGATACACCAGGAATCTACCAATGCAATTAAACATTCTAATATGACAGCCTACAGGGGTTGGACAGGGGTCAATTCAAGATCCTTGCTGATCCCAATAAACCAAGGAAAGAAGGAGTCGAAGTGACTGAGGAGCCCATGTCAAATGATATGTAGGATACAATGGAAACTCATGACACTGAGACCAACTAAGTGCACTTAAACATGGATATGGTTTCAATTATTCAAATAAACCATCATAGCAAGGTAGTAACTGCTACCCTATGCAGGAAGTTAGCTGCCAAAAATATTGATATAGCTCTTATACACGAACCATATGCCTATAGAGGCAAAATAAGAGGTACAAACAATACTTGAAGATCTGTAATCAGTTCAGGCAATAGAAATAAACCCAGGACATGCATATACATTAAGAACTGGCTAAATGCAACACCTATAACGTTTTGTTCTAGGGATGTAACAACTGTTGAAGTGTAACTAAGGGTAGAAGAGGGCATAACGGCTGTTTTGCTGACCTCTGCCTATCTCCCTTCTGAAGAAGAGAACCCGCCATAATTATGGTGAGGTATCTCATTAATTACGGAAGCTTATCCAGTAAGGAACTCCTACTCGGATGGATGCCAATTCACACCACATTACGTGGGGAGCAGTGACATCAATAGAAGGGGAGAGAAAATTACAGAATATCTGATAAGCACACACTTGCATATTCTTAACCAAGGAAATGCACCTGCATTCAGGAATGTTGTGTGAGAAAGGCCATTGACATTACACTGGCAACTACATCCATAATAAACCATGTAGGAAAGGGGCATGTATCTGATAATATCTCTCTGTCAGATCACAGAAACATAGATTCAAAGTGGGGTCACAAATATTTGAACCTACAATTTACAGAAATCCAAAGAATACTACTGGGACTCAATATCGTATATAACTGTCAGCTTTAGTTCAAGGAATTTCAAAGAACACATGTTCAGTGTTGGACTTGGAGTTAACTGTTGACCAGTTGCAACTATTTATTCTCCAGTCCTTTCACTAAAATTGCAAGGCTAAGGTTGCCAATTCACCAAGGAATATTCCTTGGAGGTCTAAAGAATTGAGCAAACTTAAGCAAAACGCAAGAAGGCTCTATAATGTAGGTAGACGAACGGGTGAATGGGTCAGTTATAGAGCTAAACTTACCCGTTAGAACATAGGTATAAGGAAGGCCAAAAGGGATTCATGGAGAAATTTCTGTGATGGTATTGAAGAGATGCCTAGTAGTGCTAGATTCATGAAACCTATAGCAAGAAATGCGGCTTTTAAATTGAGTACTGTAAAGCTTCCTGATGTAAGTTACCCTATGACAGGGAAAGGAACTCTGAAAGAAATGTTAAAAGTACACTTCCACGTATCTATATAAAGAAAAGATGGAGCTCAGCTCAAAGAGGAACTGCTATACCTGGAAATTAGAAAGACGAACAGGGAAGATTGGAACCTTTCCAGGAAGGTGTTTAATCTATCTGGAATCAAATATGTTATTTATTAATTTAACCACATAAATTGGCAAGGCTATATCAACTGCTATAGCCCTGCAGCAAGGGATCGACAGTATAAAGTCCCTACCGGGCCATATTTTCAGGGCTGATCTTGCTCTGGGACATATTCAAATGTCCTGGAGACAGGTAAGAGTGATCTATATACCTAAACCCGGCATCTTAATACGGGTGACATCAAGGCTTTTAACCAATTAGTCTCTCATCGTTTTTATTAAAACTATGGATAAACTTGGCAATAGCTGTATTAGGGGCGATGGTTTCAAGGAATATCCTTTACACAAATCTCAGTTTCCCTATTAACCTGATAAATCTACAGGAACAGCCCTACATTATGTAGTTTCAGGCATAGAAAAGCCGCTGCACTACAAATAAATGGTTCTAGGAGCTTTCCTTGACAATGAGGGCACTTTTGATAGAACCTCTACTAAGGCATAGCTTATAGCTGTGAATGCACATAGAGTTCCTGACACTGCTTCTCAATGGATCCATTCCATGTTAAAAACTAGAAGAATAGTCATTACCGTATCCGGAGAGACCATATCCGCATTGGCAACGAGGGGATGTCCACAGGGTGAGGGGTCTTATCACTCATTCTTTAGAGCCTTGTTGTTGATTACTTCATTCGGGAGCTCGATGGGAATGGATATCTTACCATTGGTTATGCTGACGACTAACAATAATGGAGGTAAATTTTCCGGAACAATCTCAGAGATGCTAAAGGCAGCTGTGAGAAAGTTCAACAGTGGTATGACTGGCGTGAACCCAACTAAAATAACAATTTAGCATTTTATAAACTCAGATATCTGAAGGGCTTTAAGGAACTCAGTCTCGGTGGAACAAGGATACAATTCTTTGATGAGGTTAAATACCTAATTATAATTATGAACAAGGGATTAACCTGCAAGAAACTTTTGGAGGCACCATTAATATGGCATACAGGTCCTTAGGGATCTGTCGAAGTATGTTTGACAAAACATGGAGACTAAAACCTAGAGTTATGTGTTGGGTACACATCTCAATGGTTAGACTGCAATTTCCTATGTTGTAGTTTGGTGGACTAGGGTTAAACTTAGTACTTGCAGGAAAGAACTTTGTAAACTGCAAAGGCTAGCCTTCATTAGTATAACCAGAGGACTGCTCCCATTGCTACCATTGAAGTTTTGTTGGACCTTCCCCCTTCACCTTGGAGTGGAAGGGGAAAGCTAAATCTGGTCTGTATAGACTTATCTGTAATGGCACTGTGAAACTAAGAGTTCACATGCTATGGACACTTGAATTTTTCTAGAGTCAATAGTCTGGTTCATACTGTGTATGAATACATAAAGAATTATATCAAGACGAATACAAGGAAAGGAATTCGCTATTTCATTTACAGAAAGAAGTAAATAGGAATAAATAATTAGTCCAAGGATCCGAAAGGGACTAATATGGTTTACTGACGGATCCAAAGCTAACAATGGAACTGGAGCAGGGGCATTTGGCTGTGGTAGAAAACTTTCTTTCAGCTCGGACAATACGTCACTGTCTTTCAAGCAAAATGTATGCCATAGTGGTTTGTGTATGGGAAAGCTTAAGTAAAGACTATAAAAATAGACACATCACTATACTTCGGGATAGTCAAGCAGTCTTAAAGGCTCTTGAAGGTAGGACAACCAAATCTAAACTGGCCTGGGAATGTATGGAGGCTCTAACGGCACTGGTCCTGCACAATTCAGTGGAGTTGGTGTGGGTGCCGGAACACAAAGGAATCCAAGGCAATGAAGTAGAGATGACTTGGCGAAGAAAGGAACAGAGAATCCTTTTGTAGGTCCTGAACTTAGACTCGGACTATCCTATGGACTAGCCCGGGGGGTAATCTGGGGATGGATCAACAAAACCCACAGTGAGTACTGGAAGCTTTTATCAGGACACAAACCCTTCATGGCTCTTATTAAACAGATAATAAAAAGTAGGACACAATCACTGCTTAAAATGAGTTGAACCACTAAAACGGACACTTGGCCTATTAAGAGGACACTGTCAGTTGCATTCGGAAAGCAGTCGATCAGATATGTAGAAGATGCAGGAGAACAAATGAAACAGTATCTCATTTGCTGTGTAACTATGAAACTCGCGCAGTCCTTAAGGGTTAAATACTTCAATCAAGAAATCATGGAATTGCAAGGATTTCAAGAAGTTCCTACTAAGAGACTTGCAGACTTTGCGAAAGAGGCAAATATCTTAGAGAATTAAATGAAAGGAAGCACAATAGATCATAACTGTTCGCAGTAAATAGGGCGTTCATTGCCCTCCCTTTCCTTTTAAAATGAAAAAAAGTACCTCAGTTGTTAACAAGCATTTCTGTGCAGGCTTTTCCGGAAATAATATTCCAACATTGGCAATAGACCTCACTTCCGCATCTATCGTTTCGTCTATCGAAACCCATATTTTATTATTTGCGACACAACTCCTAATGTTGTTTATGACACCACCATAGCAACGGGATAAATAATTTTTGCGTAGGGCTGACTCGCATTATAGGTTTCTGCCGGTATTTTTCTGCAGAGACGACCTGAAAGTAGCATTTTGTAGCTTTTGGAAGAGAACATTACAACATACCATCATTTCACACAAGTCTTTACTAAACCCTGTCTGTGAGTGTTGACTTTATTTGAACTCGTAGACTCGGTATATTTAATTTCCCAAACACCTTTATACTTGGTATATGTTGCTTAAAATTGCAGTGATTCTGGATGAAAATCTTTCACTGGCCTTTATACTGTATATGACATACGTTGCAAAATATATTTATTCCTCTTATAGTAAAATACTCACGTCCAAGCTCGTCCACAAATTCAAACAACTTGTGTGTTTTACTTCTGACATAGTTGTCCCACTTACAACTCTGTACTCTCTAAAAGAGAATTACAGATTGCTGTACGTGTTGACAATGAGTGCCTGTCCCGTTGTCACGTTGGACACGACGCCATAAGCGGTGTGTAGTCCATGCACGGACGTGTAAGGTTCGCGATCTACAAATTACTTCGGAAAATAAAAGGAAGGTTGGATACTTTTCACATAGATCCTGTATTAAGATCTGCATGCTACCCTCCGCTTTCATGGTAGTACTCAAATGGTTGAAGAGATAAATATTTTAAATACTGATACCAGGTGTTAAGAAACTTAACTACTACTACTATTTCTTCTTTCCGCATGGATTGGGCCAACTCGTTCTGGTCTCACATCTGCTCTCTCCAGCACTTCTTTGGCCTTCCAAACAATCTGTGTCTTCTAGGCTTATAGTTTAAAACTTGTATAGGGTTTCTTCTGTCAGTCATTTGTAAAAGACGGTCAACCCACTTTTGCCTATAGTTTGGTACAGTGCGGTCCTTTTAAGATGAGGCCACAGACCGGCTATACACGCGTGATCTCGGTACTTTTCCGATGCGCAACTGGCGAAGATGGCAAGTTCAAGGTTATCCTTATCAGCTGTGCTTCAGTCGCTGCTCTGTGTTCGTGCTGTAAAGAGAGTTGTGCATTGTGTATTTCAAGGATGAAAGTTTACTCAAGGCATCTGTATTGTGTGAGATTTACTTAAGACTGTTAATGTCTTTTATTAATCCACTGCAATCCATGCCGACAAATTCACGCTTGAACAACGAATTTTTATGTACGATACATATGTAAATACGGAATAATGTAGACAGATGTGTAGGCCATTTCAGAACAAATTTCCTGGCATTCCAGTTCCAGGTGGAGAAACTGTTAGACGTCTTGTTAATAGGTTTAGGTTAACGGGATCGCTAAACGCTAAACCTAAGAAGCGTAAGCGATATGTTGTAACGCAGGAAAAAAAATTACGAAATCGGTGCATCTATTAGTGGGGAACCCTAAAACATAAAATTTATAGGAACAATTCCCATACCATAGATGAGCTTAGGGACAATATAAACGCGGAATTTATGAACATTACAAGGAAGAACGTAGGCGTATGGAGTGAATTTCTTACGAAAATGCCAGGAATGTCTTAATGCAGATGGACATCACTTCCAACACCACGTATAACAAAATTAGTATTCATAGTGCACGTTACTATCACTCGTGAATAAGTAACGCAGGAGTTACGGAACGATAAAAGACCCACTGCAATAGACAGTGTGCGGAGTACGCATACGCGCGTTCCGCGGCCTCAGCATAAAACCACCGCACTGTATTAGTTCACATAATGGTTTAATTCCTAGCTCTTCTCTTATTTCTTCATTGCGAATGTGTTCTGTTGTACATCCCTTCTCTATACATCTCAATTCTACTGCTTGAATTTTGCTTTTATCTTTTGCTTTAGGAGTCCATGCCTCCCTTCCATAGATTATTACTGGTAGAGCCATTACTGAATAAAATCTCAATTTTGTCTCTGTTCTAGTTTTATTGCTCTATGTGTTGTTTTGCAAATTGTTTTGAATTTATGTAGCTTTATCTATATCTCGATCTTCTTCATATGCCATGTCGCAGCCTATATATTGCAAGTGTTTTGTTTGTTCTATTGGAGAGTCATCTATCGCTATTTTTTTTCTTTTCTGGTATCTACCTTTGCACGTGATTATGTTTGTTTTAATTTTGGAAATTACCGTATTATTCCTTTTACAAATGATGTTAAGCTGAAGCACAAAAATTGTCCATAACCTGATAAAAATTTAACTTTGCCCTTAAAATTAGTAATTTAATAGCATTTAAAAGTCTCTAACCTGACTGTCACTGGAATATAATATAGAAATTATGTCACTGACAGGGATATTACAATTTAAATGTTTTGTTCAGTTAACATCACAGACCATTAGTACATGACAATCTGAATGAATTTAATAATTGGCCAAATGAACATAGAGCCTTCAGGAGCTTCAAACTCATTAATATATATACCAATAAAGGTGACTACTCTAGACACAAATTCATCCATGTAACTTTGCTCTAACAGAATTTATATTGAATCTCAAGCTGACAAACAGGTTACTAGTGTCTGGGTGCAGGTAATTAAGTAATTCAGATGAACCATCAGTATTAGTATGGAAGCTTTGTGGTTATCATAAACCACTGTAACTACCACTAAAACACATCTAACCCTATTATCTTAGTCTTATATTCAAAGGATCTGTGTTTGTATTTTTCCTTTAACATACAAAATTTGCTGATATTTAAATAACTAAATGATAGGATATGTTAGCAGAAAATCTAGTGAGCAAACCTGCTAAACTGATACTAATTAATTAGAAACAGTTTAAATGCATTTTCTTAAAGCTTTATCAGTGTAAATTACTTTATTGTAAAATTGGGAATTCATTGATTTATAACAATACTTACTTGCACAATCCTGTGGACAGATTAGACTGTGCAAATTCTCAAGAGGATCACAGTTGAAATCTGGACAAGTGGCAATATCAGGTGTACATGTTGAGTAAGTGTTGGCATAGTTATTAGATGGTTCTCTGGCACCTCGCCAAAGGCATCCATTTCCTAATCTTCGGAAAACAGATTGACTGCTACTACTTCCTGTTCCAACAGCACACATTGACACACAGCTTTCAAAACTTGAGCTTTCAGCACAGTGATCCCAATGTTTCTCTGACATATTGAACCAATGTGAAGTACTGCTGCAAGGACCATCAGCATCACCATCCACAACAGTAACCTCTAGAGTGACACTTTTACCTCTGCCCTCAGGAAAGGCCACTTCCACTTTAAGTCTGCAAAGATAAAGGAAATATTAAAAAATATATGTCAAGTAAACAAAAAACAAAAGTGATATCTTATACAGGTGATACTAGATTATTATGTTGGGTAGAGGAAATCAACAGCTAAAAATAAATATGGTACATGCAGTTAAGCACCTACTATATTTCTTTAATGCTAATGACCTCAAATTAATATAAATAAAACAAACAAACTACAGTGTTTCTTGGGAAAAAAAATCACAACAGACATTTTTCCTTCAGATTGAAAACAGCAACATTGAAGAAGTGAATGAATATAAGTTCCATAGGTGAAAAAATAAATTGATTTTTATTTATGGACACTCTTTAACTCCTACTTTTCTGTCGTACTCCGTAGTGTAGTGGTTACCATGCCAGCGGGGTTACTTCCCGAGGGCGGGGGTTCAAACCCAGTGGAAATTAATGGATTTTTTGGGCGTAAAATCCTTAGCATAGCTTCTTTCGGAAGGGAAGAAAAACCGATGGTCCTGTGTTATAGATTTACGGCACGTAAAAGAATCTCAAGCCTGATAAAGAGGCCTCTAAGCAAAATTACCTGTCTTTCACGCACAATATAGAATAGTCCTTAGCGTACCATTTTATATTGGGCGTGAAAGACAGGTAATTTTGCTCAGAGGCCTCTTTATCAGGATTTAGGTTCTTTTACGTGCCGTAAATCTACGACACGGGACCACCGGCTTTACTTCCCTTCCGAAGGAAGCCATGCTAAAGATTTTTACGCCCGAAAATTCCATCGGCATCCTCCGGGTTTGAACCCGCGACCTCGGGAACTAGAGGCTAGCATGGTAACCACTATACCACGGAGGACGACGCGCAAAGGACCACAACTGTTAAGGAGCGCCCATAAATAAAACCCAATTTAATTTGTTTTTCTCCAATGGTTCTTAGCGTCCCATTCTATATTGGGCGTGAAAGACCGGAAATTATGCTCAGAGGCCTCTTTATCAGGCATGAGATTCTTTTACATACCATAAATCTAGTCGTAACCACCGGCTTTATTTCCCTTCCGAAGGAAGCCATGCTAAGGATTTTTACACCCAAAAAAATCCTCCACCCTCCGCCGTGTTTGAACCCACGACTTCGGGAGCTAGAGGCCAGCTTGGTACCCCTAGACCACGGCGGACGACACTCTATATGTGGATAGTAGATTAACATGGGCTGAACATATGGACACTTTATGCAATACTATCAACAAATCAGTTTATATATTAAGATATTTTCAACCAATATTAGAAGAACGCTATCTAACACTAATATATTATTGAGTCATCTGTCCACACATGTTATATGGTGTAGAATCATGGGTTAGTGTGGCAATATATAAAACGATTATTTATTTTCAAAAAAGGTGTTTGGAAATAACATACTTAATAATCTCACACCATGAGAATCATGTAGGGAAACATTTATTCAGAGCCAAATGCTAATTGTATGCTCACGTTTCTATCGTGTGATTCGGTTTGCTACTGGTAAAGAGTTCGCAAAAAAGAAAATAATGAAATTCACTCCTGTAATACTAGAAGTAGAAGTGACTACCATAAATCAATGCATGCTAAAAAGTATCAGATAAAGATGTAACTCTGAGGGAATTAAGCTTTATAACAAATTACCAGCAATATTAAAACCACTATTTGGCACAATATTTAAATGCCAACTGAAGAAATTTCTTGTTTTCAAATGCTTATATGAACTTGATAAATTTTAAAATTGTATAGGTATTGCGTTGTCATTTTACTCTGTGATAACCAAAGCTGCTGCAGAAGTTCAAAATATTATTTATACTGTCACGTAAATGTGTGTTACTTCTTTTTTATTTATTTTGTATCGATGAAGCTAAAATTCTGTATAGAATTTACAGCAAACAAAGTGAATTGAACTGAATGTGTAAGATTAGTTATATAGTTTTTGCCTACTCACTAAGTATGCATAGTTTATCTTATTTACTATCTTTATGTTTATGCTGTAGAAACAACAAAATAATCATTGTGTGCAGTGAGTAGGCTAACAATTTTCAAATGGAAGCTTAGTGATAATCAAAATGGCAGGGAAGCTCTTTGCGCTTAGCAGTAAGCTTGGTTAACACAAGGAGTACACCATGTCCTTTAACTAGTCAGAACTGTTACATATAACATGATGTAATGATTAAGGGCAAGATTTTCATTTACTTAAATTTTCTAAAATATATGCATATTAAGAAGTTGAAAATTCAAATACATGCAGCAAAATATTTTGCACTTAAAGCATTAGGCGGTGACTCCCCCACAGTGGAATATGCACTGGGTTTCCGCAGCTGGCCGTGAATATGCTATGTATTAAGGGACTGATTTAAGCTTTCGCTTAAGAGCAGGTTACCATTGGGGTTTCACAGCCAAGTACACTGAGGGGAGGTAGGGAGTACTTTGAGGGGAGGGGTTGGACTTTGAGGGGAGGGGGCTGTACTTTGAGGGGAGGGGGTAGTACTAGCATCCGGTGTGACTCATCCACTCAGAACCGTGTGTTCACCTGATATTTAATTGGGTTTAATGGGTCTTTAATTGGGTTTAATGGGGTTTTTATTTGGTTTAATTGTCATTTCCGGACACGCGTTCATGTTCATAACAAAGACGACCTAAGACCTATGGGATTCACAGCCAGATTCAGTGGAGTGGAAAGTTTAAGTGTCATTTCCGTCCACGTGGTGGCTTTTAGAGCAAAGGGACCTTAACGCCATGGGACTTCACATCCAAATTTAGTGGAGTTGTCAGTTTAAGTGTCATTCTCGTCCACGTGGTGGCTTTTACAGCAAAGGGGACCTAAACGCCGTGGGGCTTCACAGCCAGATTTAGTGGAGTGGTCAGTTTAAGTAGCATTCCCGTCCACGTGGTGGCTTTTGAGCAAAGGGGACCTAAACGCCATGGACATTCAACATCAGGTTCAAGGTAACGGCATTGCTTGCTGTAGTGGGAAGGCTACTTAGCGTCATTTTCATGTAGCGTGACAGGCGTTTTACTATAAGAAATTACCTAAAAGCCTTGAGCAGCCACAGTCAATTGTGGGTAGGTAATTACTTTAAGGATGAGACATGATTCACCTTCCGGGAGAACCACTGCTACAAAAGTATTGGACTGAGCCAAGTACTGGCTCCGGGTAAAGGAGGTAATCAAAACAACGTCAACATGCCCAGACAGCTATGAAACATGATTCACCACCCTTAGAACCACTGCTACAAAGTATCCAGCACCAAAAACTAATCACATACCATCTCTCATTTACACACTTTTAAGTACATGAATAAAAGCTACAATTTGTTGCCTCCCCTCCTAAGGAAAATACACCTTTAAAAGGTTAAAAGACTTCACTTCGCATGCATATGTACAGCGAGAACATTAATGTGTATCTAGTCGTTTATGTTTGTAGTTAAAGCTCCCTCCCAGACGGAAGGGACAATTCTCACACCCCTATGCTGCTGACATGTCATGATGATGATGACAAGGGGATGAAAAAGAAACTTACGGCTAACCAGTAAACACTGAGGGCTATCGCACCCTCTGAAGCCGCAGAGCGTCCGCATTTATTGGGAAATCATTCGGTAAGGAAAAGCAATATTCGAAAAAATTGTTCGCAGGCCCAAATTTGTGAAACACCTGTAACCAAGAGATGAGAATGCTATTTCTTTAGCTACTATAAGGAACTAATCAAGGGAGAGAAGTTTAATGCATTTCCCAAGTGGTGTAAAATTTATATCGAAATAATATTCGTTCTACTAAGCATAGAGCGAAGATAACATTACCGAGACGGGGATGTATTAATATCTGTTGGCGAAATATATTACTCTCCCTCTTTCTCTCTCTCTCTCTCTCTCTCTCCACACACACACACACACACACTGCCATCCAAGGTCAAATACGCTTCAGCATTCCATCTTTGGATAGCGATTTTTGGGACAGGCTGTGGCCCGCATGTGTGTATAAGGTTATTAAAAGGCGCTCCCCTCTCTGATTAGGATGTCTGCGATAGTTATCGACTTCTCGTAATGCATATTATTCACCATAGATGCCGGTAGAATCCAGCGCACTAAGGACATCTATCGATTTCGTTGCAAAGTTTATTAGAGTCAACCACATATTAATGTATATTGGAAAATGTTTCTTTATAGAGATAACTAATTAGACCGTTTTCCAAGCTCATAATGCATACATACTCCCAAGTCATATCAGCTTCACTCTCCATCCGCATCTACAATGAAGTATGAAATAAAATGAAAAACAGTTTTTATCCCTATTAAGGCACAATGAATCTTGTTTCCCGCAGAGCTCCCACAGTACTTAAAGACTACAAGACATTCATGACTTCCGACAGAGGATACATATAATATTCTGTATCTTTTAGAGAGGTTAAGTTAGGAGTCATTTCCGGACACGTGTTTGCCTTTATAGCAAGAAATATCTAAAAGACACCTTCCTTCTCTTGTAGATTCAAAGTCAATTCTGGATTGAAAACTTCCTGCAGTATCTCAACAAGAGTACATAAAAATATATTAGGTAAACATATTCCAGCATTGGATTTCATACTGAATTAAAGCTCTGGCGTAAATGCTCAGTTTTAAGAGCGTTAAAACATTATATAAAATGAATATATGCGTTAAATTCATGTTACATTTTCACACAAATATAATGCAGACGAAAGACCTCTATCAGCCTAAAAATGGAGAAGTAGAATATAAATAGAGAACCATACCAGCCAATAATAGAAAATTGGGTGTATAGATTACTCTCAAATGCAATTTGTTTTTTAATTCACAACAATTTTAAGACATGTCTGCTATTAGCTAAATTTATAATTGTTAAACCAATTATTGTCTGAAAATACTTCATTAACATGCTAATTAACAACAATTAACATAACTCTGAATTTTTTTGAAACTCTGTAATCTGCTAGCAAATAGTCTGCATGATACTTAAAAATATCTTCACATGATACAAAAGGCTTTAACTACTTAAAACTTAACCTATGATATAAAAAACTTTTAAAAAGTCGAAAATCAGTAATGCGCTAGATAATGAAGTGTAGAGTAAAGGAAAATTATTCTTTTCTTCATTCATTAAGTTTACGAACTTAAGATTATTATTATTTTCAGACGATGCCAGTGAAGAAAAAATACCAGTTCACCGCCTACGCTGGTATTGTTGTTTACTTATGGGGAGGAATATCGAAGATCCCCAGTTCAACTCCAGGCATGGTTAAACTTTGATGTTTAAACACTCTTGGGCTAGAGCACTTAGACTCCTGCGACAAGTGCATTTAATTTTACATCAGTAATTGTAATGTTCCGAATAACTAGACAGGTGTCCCTATGGTTTGTTTGTATCTCGGAATGGTAAAACTTAAATGTTTAACCGCTAAAGAATTGCGATACGTGGACACGTCCGGGAAATCACAATAATCTTTCAGCATTTTGTGCATTAATCAGGGGGGGTGGATTCTCAGGGATCCGAGATCCGGGTTCGAGTTTATCTTCTTTCTTTCACTCTTTGTTGATGTAGACCAATATAGACACATGCGCACACATACAGACACCCATACATACACTCAACCGAACACCTCCCCAGAACAAAGGGACATGAAAGAGGACCTACGGACACATCAGAGCATACACATGCATACCGACTCATACACGCACATAAATACTCACACACACACACATACACACAGAAACATATAAACAAGCAGACCCAGAGACATACATACACATACACACTTCCAAACATCCGACATAAGCGCAAACCTTCAAGCACACTCGAACACATGCACATGCATACACACATATACAAATACAGAAACATACAAAATAGTATTAGAGAGCGACACTCAACCTATACGCACGTGGCTCTGTTATAATACAGCTTCATATATCAGAGGGTCTCTCTTATAGACGATTTTATTTGATTAATGTAGCTGTGATGATGGCGGGAATTGTGGGATTAGTGCAGTGGTGGTATTAATGGAGTTATGTGGTGGCGGTGGCGACTGTGTAGCGTTATGGTGTTAATGGAAGCATGCGATGGTGGCGGTCGTATAAGGTTATGTTGTATTTGGAAGTGGGGGTGTTTGTGATGGTGGTGATAGGAGGCGATGACGATAGGTTATATTGTTGGGAAGGCTTTTGGAAATGATGATGGTGATGAGAGAGATGGAGGTCATTGTTTTGCTGATAAAGGTCCTTTTTTGAGTACAGAAGGGCACGCATATATTACGAAGCAATACACGAACACCGTAAAACAGCGAAATGCTGTGAGTATCAAAAAATTTATTTTATCGGTGTACAAAATTGTATCAACGTCCTTACAATATCTTATAATAGAGTCGTTCTAGAGCATGGAAAAATGACTGAACATGAGAAGTATGGTTGCAGAACGTATCGAATTCCTTTTAAAAGTATTCAAAGTTCTTGGTTTAAGGGAACATTTATGTGATGTGTAGATCCGATGAGGCTAGGATAGGCTCTCCATTCAGTATATAAGAGGCTTAATCTAGGTTACGCTAGGGGCGGTAAAGGCAAGATAGGGTAGCTTGTGTAAAGGCAGTTTAGGTTAGTTGGTTGAGATTCGTGTACATCTTCGTAACATATGCGTGCCCTTCTGTACACAAAAAAGGACCTGTATCAGAAAAACAATGACCTGCACCTCTCACATCACCATTATAATTTCCAAAAACCTTCCCAACAATATAACGTATCGTCATCGCCTCCTATCACCACGATCAAAAACACCCCCCACTTCCAAATACAACATAATATTATACGACCGCCACCATCGCATGCCTCCATTAACAACATAACTCTACACAATCGCCACCGCCACCACATAACTCCAGTAATACCATCACTCCCTAATCCCACAATTCCCGCCATCATCACCACTACATTAATCAAATACAATCGGCTATAGGACAGACCCTCTGATATATTAAGCTATATTATAACAGAGCCACGTGCGTATACGTTCGAGTGTCTCTGGTTAGTAGTGTTTTGTATGTTTCTGTATGTGTATATATGTGTATGCATGTATTCGAGTATGCTCGAAGGTCTTCTCTCATGTCTGATGTTTGGAAGTGTGTATGTGTATGTATTTCTCTGGGTCTGCTTGTTTGTATGTTTCTGTGAGTATGTGAATATTTATGTCCATGGATGAGTCGATATGCATGTGTATGTTCGGATGTGTCCGTAGGCCTTCGTACTTGTCCGTGTGTTTGGGGGAGGTGTTCGTCTGAGTGTAGTATGTGTGTATGCATGCCTCTGCATGCGTGTACATGAACAAAGAGAGAAAGAAAGAAGATAAACTCGAACCCCGATCTCGGATACCTGAGAATCCACCCCCCGATTAATCCACATAATGTTGAAGGATTATTGTGATTTCCCGGACGTGTCTAAGTGTCACAGTTCTTTACCAGTTAAACATTTAAGTGTTACCATTCCGAGATACAAACAAACCATTGGGACACCTGCCTAATTATTCAGAACATTCCAATTACTGATGTGAAATTAAATATACTTATCCCATGTGTCTAAGCACCCTAGTGCCGGAGTGTTTAGACATAAAGTTTGACCGTGCCTGGAGTTGAACTGGGGACCCCCGATATTCTTCCTGTAAGTAAACAATAATACCAGCGTAGGTGGTGAACTGGTATTTCTTCTTCAATTACATCTTGTCTGAAAATAATAATAATCTTAAGTTCGTAAACTTAATGAATGAAGAAAATGATAATTTTCCTTTATTCTACACTTCATTTTCTAACATATTACTGATTTTGCTTTTGTATGGTGTGAAGGTGTTTTTATATATCATGCAGACTATTTGCTAGCTGATTACACAGTTTCAAAAAAAATCAGTTAGTTTAATTTTTGTTGTATACCGTATGAATGAAGTATTTAAAACAGTAATTGGTTTAATAGTTATAAATTTAGATAATAGAAGACATGTCTTATGATTGTCTTCGGTTAAAAACAAATTGCGTTTGAAAGTAATTCATATGCCCAATTTTCTAATATTGCCTTGTTTGGTTCTCTCATTCCTACTTCTCCATTTTTTTGGCTGATAGAGTTCTTTCGTCTGCTTTACTTTTGTGTGGAAATGTAACATGATTTGAACGCATATATTCATTTTAAATTATGTTTTAACGCTCTGAAAACTGAGTATTTACGCCAGAGCTTTAATTCAGCATGAAATCCAATGCTGGAATACCTTTAGTAATATATTTCTATGTACTCGTGTTGAGATACTGCAGGAAGTTTTCAATTCAGAATTGACTTTGAATCTACAATAAAAGGAAGGTGTCATTTAGACATTTCTTGCTATAAAGGCAAACACGTGTCCGGAAATGACTCTTAAGGTATCCTCTCTGTAAGATGCTACAGAATATTATATGTGTCCTCTGTCAGAAGTTATGAATGTCTTGTAGCCTTTAAGTACTCTGGGAGCTCTGCGGAAAACAGGATCCATTGTGCTTTGATAGGGATCATAACTGTTTTTCATTTTATTTTATATTTCATTGTAGCTGCAGATGGAGAGTGAAGATGATATGAGTATGTATGCAATATGAGTTTTGGAGAACAGACTAATTAGTTATCTCTATAAAGAACATTTTTCAATATAATTTAATATGTGGATGACTCTAATAGAATTTTCAATGAAATCCATAGATGTCCTTAGTGGGCTGGATTCTACCGGCATCTATGGTGAATAATATGCATTACGAGAAGTCGATAACTATCGCAGACATCCTAATAAGAGAGGGGAGCACCTTTTTAATAACCTTATACACACATGTGGGTCACACCCTGTCCCAAAAATCGGTATCCAATAGTGGAATGCTAAAGCGTGTTTGAGCTTGGATGGCAGTGTGTGTGTGTGTGTGTGTGTGTTTGGAGAGACAGAGAGAAAGAGGGAGAGTAATATATTTCGCCAACAGATATTAATACATCCCCGTCTCGGTAATGTTGTTCTCTTCGATCTATGCTTAGTAGAGTGAATATTATTTCGATATAAATTTTACACCACTTGGGAAATGCATTTAACTTCTCTTCCTTGATTAGTTCCTTATAGTAGCTAAAGTAATAGCATTCTCATCTTTTGGTTACAGGTGTTTCACAAATTTGGGCCTGCGAACAATTTTTTCGAATATTGCTTTTCCTTACCGAATGATTTCCCAATAAATGCGGACGCTCTGCGGCTTCAGAGGGTGCGATAGCCCTCAGTGTTTACTGGTTAGCCGTAAGTTTCTTTTTCATCCCCTTGTCATCATCATCATGAAATGTCAGCAGCATAGGTGTGTGAGAATTGTCCCTTCCGTCTGGGAGGAAGCTTTAACTACAAACATAAACGACTAGATACACATTAATGTTCTCGCTGTACATATGCATGCGAAGTGAAGTCTTTTAACCTTTTAAAGGTGTATTTTCCTTAGGAGGGGAGGCAACAAATTGTAGCTTTTATTCATGTACTTAAAAGTGTGTAAATGAGAGATGGTATGTGATTAGTTTTTGGTGCTGGATACTTTGTAGCAGTGGTTCTAAGGGTGGTGAATCATGTTTCATAGCTGTCTGGGCATGTTGACGTTGTTTTGATTACCTCCTTTTCCCGGAGCCAGTACTTGGCTCAGCCCAATACTTTTGTAGCAGTGGTTCTCCCGGAAGGTGAATCATGTCTCATCCTTAAAGTAATTACCTACCCACAATTGACTGTGGATGCTCAAGGCTTTTAGGTAATTTCTTATAGTAAAAAGCCCGTCATGCTACATGAAAGTGACGCTAAGTAGCCTTCCCACTACAGCAAGCGATGCTGTAACCTTGAACCTGATGTTGAATGCCGATGGTGTTTAGGTTCCCTTTGCTCTAAAAGCCACCACTTGGACGGGAATGCTACTTAAACTGACCACTTCACTAAATCTGGCTGTGAAGCCCCATGGCGTTTAGGTCCCCTTTGCTGTAAAAGCCACCACGTGGACGAGAATGACACTTAAACTGACAACTCCACTAAATTTGGATGTGAAGTCCCATGGCGTTAAGGTCCCTTTCCTCTAAAACCACCAAGTGTACGGGAATGACACTTAAACTTCCTACTCCACTGAATCTGGCTGTGAAGCCCCAGGGCTTTTAGGTCGTCTTTACTCTGTAGGACATCACGTGGCATGAAAATGCCGCTTAAACTTCCCGTTTCACTGAATGTGTATATGAAGCCCCATAGCTTTTAGGTCGTCTTTGCTCTAAACATGAACACGTGTCCGGAGATGACAATTAAACCAAATAAAACCCCCATTAACCCCAATTAACGACCCACTAAACCCAATTAAATATTAGGTGAACACACGGTTCTGAGCGAATGAGTCATGCCGGATGCTAGCACTACTTTCCCCTCAAAATAGTACCCCCTCCCCTCAAAGTACTACCTACCTCCCTTCAAAGTACTTGGCCGTGAAACCCCAAAAGCATTCTACTCTTAAGGCATATCATTACCAGAACGGTATTTTCATGTGTTTGCAGCAAAGTTCTTAATATCTAATGAAAGTTACTGAAACAAATAGAAATTTGTTTTAACTTTGAATGAAAGAGCAAAAGAAAACCACTGTTTTAAATTAAGAACGTACCTACACATAGTTAAAGTTAAAAACATATTGGTGCAATGGTTTATAACTATTGAATAGAAAAAACCATGAAGTTCGCTTGGTTACAGAAGTGTGCAATGAAAACCAGTAAAGCAAAATATATATGATTATTTGAAATACAGGGAGATAGAATTAAATGACCATTTTAGCATATATTAAAAGAGAATAAGAACTAAACGGTTTTCTTTATATTTAAATATTAAGAAAGTAAAAACAGGTTAGTAATGCTGTTCATAACGTGAGATGCCACATATGTTTGTGACATGTTAGAGACCACAGTGTCTTATCTCCTTCAGAAATTACAATTTATAAAATAGTAAAAGTACTAAATTGTGCTGAAACAAAATGTTTAACAACAAAAGTAACGTTGACCAAATATGAAGTACAGCTGTTGGTGTAATGTAACTGTACTTCAATAAGAATTGTCTTATTCTTCCCATATGTAAAGTGTGCGCAAAAATGTTTTCCTGTTAAATAATTGCCCACAAATTGAAAGATTATTACAATTTTTCATTTGTCCCCCTACATAGTGGAGGGTATCTGCACCCTTACATTCAGTAACACGTTGAAATTTACATGTATGGTTTGGAATAGACGATCAGTGTACTATTAATTTAAAAAGGTGTGGGCTGCTGAAAACAGTTCCAGATAAAAAGTACTGTACGTGTGCGTTAAGCAGGACCGTCTATGTTCAGGTGGACAACAGTGTGAAACGTTTGGTCTATCAAAAGGGAAAAGCTGCCCATTATTAATTGGACAGATAGTGCCGGTAAATAAAACATAACGAGAGTTATAATGTGGCTGAGTGTCACAAGAGGTATCACGTTGAGTCATATAATGGCGTTTTTCTACTTTTTTATGTTTTACGAATTATATTACTTTTACCCAAATGCTGTACTTACATCATATTTAAAGGCCCTTGCTGGAGTCTCGTGGTATTCTCTAAGTAAATAATGCCGCCTTGTTCAGTTATTGCAAACGGTGAAATCTGAGCCGAGGGCTCAGCAAGGCGATATCTGGGTTCCTTTAGCGCTCTTTCAGGGTTTCCAGCGACGGTGGTTGTCCAAGAAGGTTGAGCGACACGAGCATATAGTGCTGCACCTCTGAAAAGCTCCACGTGTTTTGGATATGCAGTAGCTGTCTCTATTGTATGTGACGTTAGCACAGCTTTTCTATTCGATGACCTTATTAAATTGTAGTATATGTCCACCTGAAAACAAAAAAAATAATGTTTCAAGCTAACGGTATACACTGAGAAGCTGTCTGCGTTATATCCTACATGGTATATGCCAAAAAGTAACGTAACGGGAGCAGAAAATACTTTATTCAGTAAAGGTTACAGAAGTGAGGAGGAAAGAAAGTAGTTATGAGTCGGTAGCGTACAGGAAGGCGGTTGAGTGGATGCTGCGCAGTGGCACTGCTATGAGTCACGTGACCTCCCAGCAAGCGAAAATGAAAGAAAGAGACGGTGTACTATCTCTCTCCGTGGTGGCTTACCCGCACCCACCTTCGTGTATGCTCCCAACTATAGTGCAATAGTTTCATATCATATACACTTGAAACGAAGAAATATCCCTGAAGCACCATCAACAAAAATGCCTTAGTATCTTCTGTTTCGTCATATTTGTTCCCATTTGGATGTACACTTTGAAACGTTATCATTATTATTATTATTAAATAAACGGTAAAACACAATTCACACACTGGTATTGAGTATACCAAGAAACTTTCATGGTTGAAGGAAAATGTCTCGATACCAAGAGAATCCAACATCCTACCCCTCGCATAGCAGTCAGGTATTCTAGCGACTACACTGCTCCTAGAACACGGAGGACAAAGCGGTAACGTGTAAAGCTGCTATTCGGGAGTTTCTGGGTTCCATTCTTGTCGATCGCCCACTCTAGCTTTGGGTTTTTCGTGGCTTTTCCTGCTTGGTAGGCGAATGCTAGGTTGGGTTCTCATTTACCAGGATTTCCATTCTATCATTTCCCTTTCATTCCGTTTCCATATCATTTTTCAGGTGTTTCGTGGCCTATGGCGGTGCTGAACAGAGGGCGCGGATGCTTGCTCAAAGAAAAGAGCGATCCTCATGGACACTAGAGGACCGCTTGGTCGATGGATCATTCATCGCCCACTCGAGACTGCTTCAGCTGTGAGTCGGATCTTCGACCTGGAGCTGTTACGAGCTTCCGCACATCTCTGTGGCCTGTCTGCCTACAACTGTAGCCTCCTGTAGTTCCTTCATTTCATTCCTTCCTCCTGGAAGGTGGTAGCCATAAAAAATTCTATAGGTCGCAGTGCCGAGGTGTCTCCCTCGTTGTATGAGCTATAGATTTATGTCTAAAAATTTGTTTTGGCAAATTGCTTGACAGAAATTATCACTTCCGCTAACTCTCCCATTTCTAGTTTTTTTGATGCCTCGGATACTCTATTTAGCTACTGTATTTTCTTTTAAATGGATGCAGAAAGTGATTGCGACGCTTCAAGATACATATATACAGTTACAATGAAGACTCTACTAAGAAGAAATGTTCGGATACAGGAAGACATTTTGGCATATACAGGAAGCATTAAGTAGTGTACATTTTAACAGAAAAAGTTAAATATGCTTCAGAACTACCATATGATATTTGCGTAAACTGATTTTTGTCTTCAGAACTTCATTTAAAATTAGCTGATGTGTTATAGTCATCTGACTTTCTCTATCCGCTATTGCTTATGTTTATAAAGAAATATGATATGGTTTCGTAAATTAATGCAATTTCGGAATTATGCACAAAGTTTCTCTAAACATCACTTCCATGTTTGGTTTGAAGAAATCTGATGGCCAACATGACTCTCGGCACGCTGGAGTTTGCCTCATTTGGCTCTCTGTCCGCCAGCATAGCTGTGTCATTATTTTTGGTATTTGTAATTTTAGGAAACTGGTGCGTGATGCACGCATCGTTAACTTTCGGACTCGGACTTAGAAAATGTCAAAATTCGCTTCCAGCGTACATCAGCAAAACACTGGATGGCTCTAGAAGCTGCAAGACTGAAATCTCTATGGATTCCCTTCATAATAAATTTGAGTAGATTGTCAAATTTTAATGAGTAATTGCTTACCATCTTTTCCCTTTTGATGAAGGACGCCTCTGGCGTCTTTTAAAGACTAATTATATTTGAGCTAGGCCGGGCTCAAGTGTAATTACGCATCCTCTCGTCTAACTAACTCTCTTCTTTTTAACGTTACAATATGATATATATTTAAAGTTCGAATGGTTTCTGATCTTGATTTGAGTCTTAGATGATAAAACGCTCACAGTTCGGAATGTTAAACTCACAACATTTCTTTACACCAGCAAGTTGTCTTGTGATGCAAAAATCTGATATGCAGAAATTTCGATCCTCTAAGCAGAATGATTATACATACAATACAGTAAAACCTGACTTACATTATTCACCGACACTGCTATTTAATGTGACTTACAGTTTTGATGCACCAAACTTTTAATTGAAGGTTATTTCATGTTGTTTTATCACGGGCAATCGAGGTTTACTGTATAAATCAATATGGAACAGATAAATTTATCAGCCTGTTTTTCCTACCATTGAGTCACATTGTTTATTTTGGATGTATTAACTGCCATTCGTCACAAAATACAAAAAATAAATATCACGAAGCAGCACTGAAAATGTGATTGATTAATGAAAATAATGAAAGTAGAAACTAAACAGCGAGGCTGATATTCAGGTGAGGAAGTGATCAGGGGGAGAATGTTACAAAGAAGGCTAGATTTTATTAAAAAATCATCAATTTACTTTTCTTTAGATAGCAAACGAACTGCTACTACAACCTATCCCTCTCATATGTGCATAAAAAGATTGTCTCCTATTTTAGTGACTAAGCTACGTAACACTCGTAGTGACAGTGCTTCCGAGTAAGGTGGTGGGAGAGATGATATGGTCGGGGGAAAGGCGCGCATTTAAAACGAAACGCAGGAAGTGATTTACATTTAAGGATATAAATGTCTTCCTCCATGGTCTAGGGGTACCATGCTAGCCTCTAGTTCCCGAGGTAGCGGGTTCAGACCCAGCGGAGGGTGATGAAATTTTTCGGGCGTAAAAATCCCTAGCGTGGCTTCCTCCGGAAGCCAAGTATAGAGATGGTCCCGTGTCGTAGATTTACGGCATGTAAAAGAACCTCAGGCCTGATAGAGACCTCTGAGAAAAATTTTCTGACTTTCATGCCCAATGTAGAATGGGACGCTAAGGACCACAGCAGTTAAAAAGTGTCCACAAATAAAACTCAATTTTTAAGGATATAAATAAATTACAAATGTAATCATTATATTGTCACGAACCGAAATAAGGGCATGGTTAGGGGTTGAGAAAAAGGGGTTGGAAAAGGTGACACCTGAAACCAGACGTCACGGTAGAAGAGGGATGAGATACGATGGTGAGGATGGGGAGTAAAGATGGTATTGAGTGTCACTACATGTCTCAGGTAACCGGAGGGGTAGCTCAGAGGATGCAATGGGTGTGACTAGCCCCAACATGTGGCGGGAGACCCGTGCGTCTCTGACCCATACTACTACTAAAGGTTCGAACTCGAACCTGAGCGATTCGCTGAACAAGGAAGGAAACCCGGGATGGGGAAGGTCTTTAAGGGTTCCTATACTCTATAGTACATGCTCAGGAAATGGTTGCCAGTATGACCAGAGTGGTCTCAAACAATTACATGATAGTCCCACACTTTTAGAAACATATATAATTTATTATAAAGATGGCACGAGACCGGAAAAGGGAGTTACAAATACATAAATAAAAGATTACCTTACCTGTCGTGGAAAGTGTTGAAGCATGGTGCTCGTTGATTATCACCTCTTAAAATAATACTTTGTTACACGTGGTCGTTCAGGTAACAGAGCGGCGTGGGCTCCGGTGGCACGACGGCCAAAAAGCGACCATGAGGCATAGAACCAGGGGTTTATTAACAAAACCTGGCTAGATGCACCAATACGTCATTATTCAGATGAATGTCCTAGCTGCAACTCAGCTATTTGCCGGGCAACGGCTTCGGAGTTAACAACATCTGACACAGCTACTCCGCTGTCTCGCCAGTTAACTACCGTATGGTAGCTTTGAGTTCCAGGTTTAAAAATTGAGTATTATACGGCCAAAACTATACATTAATCATTATAATGCTACTGCCAAATGCACCGTGACAATATGTACTTACAAATGAAACGTTTTGGGTATAGTGTTAATTAGCTACCTCCTACAGTAACCCTATCTAGTATTTGTGAAGGTTTACTTACGTGACTATGTCTAAGGCCAGGAACCATAGATGTATCGTTCACTCTCAGCGCAACCAAATAAGAGTCTCCCTCAAGTTCCGCTGTCTTTGCTGCTCTTAACTCTGTGGAGTAAAACAGCAATGCGTTAGTGCAAGGCACACAGACATTATAAAAGTGTTACAAATGGGCGTTATTCAATGAAACTGCTTCGTTGTCTTTGTATATGCATTATGAACCATTTGTGTTTAATTTGCTGTTCTTTGTTGTATAAAATACATCTTTTTAAAAATTATTATCTATATAACGTAGTTTTGATTGTATAGGCAGAGATTAAAACTTTCATATTCGCTTCCAGAAGTAAATATGGAATAGCAACTTTGATAGCGTTTAATAACGTCAGGGCAAACAAGCAGAACACACGCTTTCAGAAAAGTGTGCATTTAAAAAGGAACACAGGGAGTGTATCTACATGCTTCCAGTTCATCAAAAAATAGGGTTAGTTTATCCTAAAGACTCGGATTATAAAGCTAAATCAAGATTTAATAATTTCGTGCCATGGTAGGGCCCCTATCAAGGTTCCTCTGCTAGGCCAACAGAAGATCATTGTGTGGCTGTGATTAATGCTTCGCATGCATCGTCTTGGAAACGATCCGTAGTTTAAAACTCTGCCGTGAAACTTGGAATTCAGACATTCATCTTGAACGTGGTTTAGGATGGCACAGCCAATAACCTTTATTGCAGAGCACTAAGCACAGGCATTTTTATGTCAAGAGTGCTTAAGGATATAGGATCCTATTCAGGTTACAAATGACTGCAGTTATTTGCTTCGTAAAATAGTTTTTTTCTTCTGTACACTAACTTCCAACACTTTATTACATGTCAAAATGGGTCTCTAAGAGACTTTTCTTTGGCTTTTTAGGAAGGCCATATACAATGGAGTAATAGCTATTTCATCAGAAATTTGGATTTTCGATATTTGTTAAAAACAGTATGGGATTTGTGTTCTCCAAATGTTTCCAGAAATAAGGGCGGTTTTACGTCCTTTTTGACTATATCTCATATTTAAAAGATGTATATTTATCTCATATTTCATTTTAGTAAACATGTTTTTTATAAAAGCTGCTTAGTTTATTGAGAGAAACCAGAATATTAAAAAGTATCATAGTTCATTTAAAATTCTGAGGTTGAGCCCCGTGTGCCCCATAAGGGGCCACATGGAAATTATTTCCATATCACCATTTAGAAGACTCTTGCTCCTCTAAAATTTGAAATTCTTGGCATTTGTTTTTTTTCATTTGTTTAAGAGATATTCATCTGTAATACTTTATGTGGAACATCCTGTATATATACCGGGTGAGTCTTCTCAGCCTGCGGATTGAGAAGTTATGTAGCCACGGTGTTGTACAGACTATGCAATAAACACTGTTCACTGCATCGCGTTGTATTAATTTCGCTCGAAACGATTACTTTGCATCGTTGTACGTGCAATGATTTGCACTCGCAGCGCAGCAGTGTGCGCGTTGACTTTAAGTAATGAAGGTCCCAGGTTCAAATACTATCACTTGAAGATGCTTTTTATGTTTAGTAAATTTAACGAGAACTGATAGTTTGACATTGAAGTGTCGTTTCACTCAATTAGATTAATTATGTGAATTTCATTAAAACAAAATTGTTACTTGTTAGAATATGCAAATCCACCTTCTAGTTCATTTGGAAAGAAATCATGATTTGCTCGAACGTTCTCGAAACATGAATAGGAATGAATAGAAAATTGATTTATTCGCAGGCGTGATTTGAACTTCCGACCTTCAGCATGACAATCATTGCGCTACTACAACACGTTAAGAAGCACAGTTTTTAGGATAAAATATTAGTATTTTGAAGAATATATAGCATTTGAATTTTGCTAAGGAAACAAACATACCTTTGTAATTTTAAACAAATGCACATAAAACGGAAGCTAACTTGGTAAAATATTTGCAACATCAGCAAATTAGGATTACGTTTTGGTGTTCCAGGGCTGGGAACAAACCCCAGGTATCAGAGTGAGACAACACTCAGGAAAGTGCTCAAATTAGGTACATTGCGAATCTAGATTAATAGAACGCTGACGCCTCACAGCGTAGGATATTTAAGCTTACAGAATTCGGTCACAGGGGCAGACCACCTCAACACCCGACATGGGACGTCTCTACGTCGTTGGTGGTCTGAAATGAGTCTTGTTATAATTTGTGAATAAGAAACAATTTCACAATGAGCCTGGTATGTAATAAACTGCGGTGCTCATAAATTGGACCGTAGGCCCTTAGGACTCACGGGGAATTGATAATCGGCGGTGACGTGGGTGACGTAACTCAGTAGGAGAGCATTCGCCTAGGGGACATGAAGCACTTGGGATAGTGTTCCTGCCCATGCCTTGAGCCCTTCATACTATCCTGAGGGTCCACGGCCCAGTCTGCAAGTACCTCAGCTTATTACATGCCTGGCTGGTGGTGAAGTTATTTCTTATTTACAAATTATAACAAGACTTGTCAAGACCACGAACGACGTAGAGAAACTGAAATTGAGTTTTATTTATGGACGCTCTTTAACTGCTATGGTCCTTAGCGTCCCATTCTATATTGGGCGTGAAAGATCGATAATTTTGCTCAGAGGCCTCTTTATCAGGCTTGAGGTTCTTTTACATGCCGTAAATCTAAGACACGGGACCACCGTCTTTACTTCCCTTCCGAAGGAAGCCATGTTAAGGATTTTTACGCCCTCCGCCGGGTTTGAACCCGCGACCTTAGGAACTAGAGGCTAGCACGGTACCCCTAGTCCACGGAGGACGACACGACGTAGACCCATTCCATATCGGAGGTCGAGGCAGACTGCCTCTGTGATCTCAGTTCTGTTAGCTTAAATATCCTATGCTAAGAGACATGAGTGTTTTGTTAATCTAGATTCATCACGTACACTAATTTTAGCACTTTCCTGAGTGTTGCCTCACTCCGATAGCTGGGGCTGCAGTCCCGGATTCTACAATATCCTCAAATACTTAAGGAAATATTTCACTCAGTCTCCCCTCAATTCCTAGACTTTCAGATGAACACCACATTTTTAGATTGTCTCTTGATTGTAGGGATTCAGTTTTGAGATCTGAAAACCCGTACTTCACTTGCCACATAGGGTTTATATGGCAAATAAAAGGCAATAAATCAGAACAAAGTCGAACAGTATGTTTTTTAAGGACTTTAAGTTATGAAGGTAACGCACTCTATATAGGATGAAACATCAGCCCGCAACAAATTCGGGGAACAGCAGGTTACGTAAGATAATTCTGTGTTAAAGACTATGTGTTGTTTGTTGCGCCCTTAAGGAGCTACACATTCTAATTTATTAATTTTATTTTTCAAAAGAAAATGCATTTTTCATGCAGCTATAGTAGCTTTTATAAAATTTATAGTATTTTGCTAGGACCTGTAAGTGCATCACTGTGCTTGTCGGTCTAGCTTGCCTAATTTTACGGAACTAACGGATGGTATACCACTTAACTTAGCTAGGAACGCGTGGACATGATGGAGCTCACTCCACTTCAGCTTTAATGTTTAGGCACACTTAGCCATCAAGTTCAGGGAACATTGGACAGGAAGCAAAGGATGTGTAATCTGTTTAACCCAATCACCTGATTTAACGCCCCTTGAAGTTTTTCTTCGGGATCACGTGTACAGTGGGGTGTAAAAACCTAGGTGGGCGACAATTATTCCCTTCTGTCTTATGATACACACACTCGCGCGGGGCCTAAATGTAAATTTAAGAACAAGGGTAATCAGTGGAGCCCGGATTCTGATGGCAATGTTTTAAAATTCACCAATGAAATAACTATCATATTTTAAAAGTGACATAGTTAGGAATTATAACAAATTGTATAAAATTGAGATATACGTAGTTTATTAAAATTAGTGCATAAACATTATAAATTAATTTATACACGAATATAACTGCTATATTACGTATAAATATATAATGACGAGATAATTTAGAACATGAATTACAAATATATTTGTTCCATGTTCTTGTTTGAAGAATCTGCAAATGAAATTAAGAACATTGTTTTTGAAGCAAGACTAACAAAACTGTAGCATTAACTGTTTTGAGTTCTCAAATTATACAAAGTTCATAGCGAATGAACTCGAGTTGATAGCCTGTGACACGACACAAGTGCAAGGGCGATAGCAACCTGACTGTACGCGCTTATTAACCGGAAAAGGGAAAACTGATCTGTCTCATCTCCTCTTAACAGTAATGATACATGCTTCCCTAACAATAGTCAACCCTCCACTCACAAGCGACACTTTCCAGAGTAACCATTAAATAGGACTTACTTTTTGTCCAGGAATGCGAATAAAGCATGTACAAAGTTACTCTTACTACACAGTTGAATAGTGAAGTTTCTGGTATTTGAAGAGTTACCGTCATATAAAGCACCAATAACTTAGAAAAGTACTTGTTTGCTCCAATGCAAATGCGAGAAAATGCCTAGATAAAAACGCAAGGGCAATAAAATAGCAAACCAATTAGGTAAAACAGAGAAAATGGTCTAAAATAGTAAATGGTATAAAATTACCAAAAATACCTAATAAATATGTATTTTCAATTCTGGGATCCATGATATGTCAATGTGTACACGTTAGCAATGCCTAAGACGCAACAATTAAAATAAGAGATTTCATCAGAATTTGGACCTGGTAATCAGTAGTCATTATTACAGCGCATTTCACAGCTTTACCGCGAAAAAAAAACGGACCAATACTTTGTGTCCTTTTTACATTTGGTACACCAATTGTGATGTACAGGCAACAGTGAGCTATCACATATATATCCATTGGATAGCTTCCATATTTACCTATTGAATAGTCTCCATTATTTGCCTGCTTGTTTACTTTCCTCTTCTCTTTTTTCCAAATTTAGTTTCAGTTTCTTGAAACTGAACGTAAGGCAAATGCGTTATAAATCTCACCAGTGAAGTTTACTTGATTCAGAAAAGCACATGAACTTGGGTAAAATATTCTCACCGCCGACTCTGACCTTGACTATTTCCTGGTTTTCCCTGGCCGCTAAGGCGAAGTTGGGGTGGTTTCTCTTCCAATAATACTTCCTTTCCCTCGTTTCACTTTCATTTCGTTTCCTTCTAATGTTTCAGGTGTGCTTCCAGGTTTCGTAGCGTGAGGCAGTGCTGGACAGATGGAGCGGATGCTCCCCATGGACACCAGAGGGCTGCCTGGCTATAAGGTTTGCTCGTCGCCATATTTGGACAGTTCTAGTAGTGAACCGGTCTTCGAGATAGTAAACATCAGGGACTTCTACGCGTCTCTGTGGCCTGTCTACTTGCATCCTGTAGCCTCCTGTGGTTTCTTCACTTCCACTTCATTCTTTCCTTCTGGGGGTGGTAGCTAAAATACATATGTGTAGGTCGTGGTGCGCGAGTTGTTCTCCTCCGTTGATTAACCCATACCGAGGTAAATTATTCTAGGATAGCGCGAAGTAATGTGTGTTAGAGAAAATATTCCTATTTTAATGAAAAATGTGTCACGGGGAAGTAGAAAAGGAAGAGTGGTAGACAAGGGTACCTCTTATCAACCTTCTTGTTCGCATTTATTTAAAAATCAGGAGAAGTGCTGAAATGAGGAAGAATAGAATGCATAAGGTTTGCAAAGTAGATGATACCAAAACACGAAAATAAATGAAAATTCGAGAAAATGTAGTGATGGAAACTAATAGTTCAAGAAACATGGAATATGCCAAAACTAATGCCTTGAAATGTTGCAAAGATGGCAGAAAAAGCATAGCAATGGATATAAAGCTTCTTGTAGAAAAATATGCATTTTCTGCGAGTGCTTGAAAAAAGAACTAAAGAAGAAATTAGTGAAGTGGTTTATGCAGAATGCGACATTATACAGTGCGGAAGTTTTGGCGTTTCGACGAAGTGAGGAAAACTACTGGAAGCATTTGGAATGTGGACATGGAGAAGAATGGAGCGTATGAAGTGGACGTATACGATAAATATGAAGCTGTTTTAAGAAAGAACTCTACTGAAACGATCAGGAAGAGGAGAAGAATTTGACTGGGATATTTAATGGAACAGCCGGCTTGCCAAGGGCTGTAATGGGAGAAATGGGAAATGGGAAAACGATTCGGGGCAGATGAGGATGCTAGATAATACCGACTATAAGATAATTTGTTCATAAAAGGAAGCGAATAGGTAACTGAGAAGGAAGCTGGGTTTGTATTGATGGACCTACCCTTGAGCAGAGAACTATGATTATTGGCTGACTAATACATATAATTGAGAACTGAGAAAAACAGCTTTAGACAATTTTAAACATAAGCTTTTTATTTTCTCTATGCGTTATTACAGTAAGTAGAGGAAGTATTGTATTCCACTCAAAAAGTCGATGTCGAGATGCCACCGGAAATACATGTTTTGAGACCCACAAACCCAAAATAGCGTTTTCAGAAAAAGGTCCGTGTGTGTGTGTCTTTGTCTGTGAATAGCATAATTAAAAAACAACAATCCGTGAACATCAAACTAGTACTTAAGTTAAGCATTTTCCAAAGATGCGACACGTAGATATTAAAAAATCTCCCCATCCAAAACTACCCTTTACGGAACATTTTTCGAAAATTTGATTTTATAAAAACTGGCTCTAACGATTTTGATTAAAATATCATATGTTTAAGATATTTACATGACAAATAAAATGTATATCTTGAATTTTCTGGGAATAGACTGTGAAGCCCTCTTCATTCTGAATGACTTTTGTATAACTGTAAAATATAAGGTATCCACAAAATCTTATTACACAAAAAAAAAATTTACATCCCGCTAAAGCACACAACTTATGTAAAATAAACATTTTAATGGAGTTAACCATTTACGAGGTATTCTTTGCAATTGGTTTGAATTTTCAAATACTTATACTTTTCTCAAAAGAAAAATAGCTTTTTTGTTTGTTTATTTGTTTGTTGTGGTCATAGAAAGACAACGGAATTTCAAAGTCATGACATAGTGACATGCTCTTAAAAGATTTGACTGTGCCTAAGCACTATGCATTCCCTAATCCCTTTGTACCTTTAGGAAATATACAATAAAACCATTTCTGCAAATGTTTATCTCGATTAACACGAAGTAGATAGAGGCATAAGCCTTTGTAATAATGATTTGTTGAGGAATGGGTAGAGAAAGTCATGTGAATGTAACACATCGGACTAGTTTTTCATAAGTAAGACGTCGATTAAGCGGAAGTTAGGAAGTTGTTTTATAACTCGAAAGAAAGGACATTACATGGACAGAGTTTTGTCCAAGGTAGCATGATCAGAAAACTCTATTTACCTACATCTTTCGCTTCGCTGGAATAAAAGTTGCCCTCATGAATGGGTCACTGTGGCTCGGGTTATATGGAGCGTGAGAAAATGCAGCTCTTTACATCGAGCATACCTGTGGTGTATAAGGGATCATGACACACGTTCATAGGAAATTGAATCCACTAAAAACACTTCATGTCTCTAACATACTCTTTGGTACTGATCCTGTTTACTGTGATAAACCATTTCCAGAAACCAGAGGAGAAACCACTCAGCAGAAAAGAACGCGAAGTCCGAATGAAGATGGTTTTTGGTTAAAAGTGTATCATTCCATAGTTAAGAAACACTCTGTGAATATTGCCTGCAATTTCTATTTCAGCTTTCTGCAATATAAAAATGAGTTTAATTTTCATCTATTATTATAAGTATCAACCACTAATAACTGCAAGCTCTCCTAATGCAAAAGTGTATAATACTTGAGGTGCTTTGCTGCGATGGATTTAAAGATACTAGTAATGTCTGGGCACAGGAATTCTTAAGCAGTTGGCTTCAAGTTAGCTACACTCAAACCATCACCAGTAAATAGAACCTACACAACGGCGACCATGAGCAATGGTGGCAGGCAAAACGAGGTCTCCTGATTGGTCTACACACGCCAACAGACTGTACGAGGAATGGAGATGGTTTGTTATCTACGACGTCACAGCGTAAAGTTTGTAACAGTTCAATCTGATTTCCTTTCGTCCTGCCTTTAATTCATGGAAGTTCCTATTCCAAGTCATGAATTGTCGTTTTGGAATATTTTATTAGTTTTATAACATTTTGAAAATGTTCCGATTGTCTCATATTTACAACATTATTTTATAAGCATTTAGTAAAGATATCCTTTATATGCATGTAACACCTGATATTGTCACCGACACAAAGCTTCAAACTGAAGGATGAAAAAGTTGTGAAGTGTGAAGCTGGGGCATTAACGAGGAAGTTAAGCAAATACGTTGGTAATTTCTGTCTAACACTTTTTCCTCCACGAATCAAAATCCGTTTCACAGCAATATCAGGTACTATACCAAAGACTAGTGTTAGTAAATGCATGTAAAATAATTTTGTAAACACCACGCAGGATAGGTTTGAAAAATCCGTGCGATTTTCAAAAGAATTATAAATAAGTAAAATAAAAAGTCCGTGGAAACACCAGAACCCGTAAACTGTAATATAGATTTTTCTTTCTGCATATTAAAAATGAGAATTTTATCCCCCTTAATTTGACTGGTAGAACTTTATAAAGGCAGAAGAACTGGGGTCATGCATGTAGTATAAATTGAAGACAACTTAAAAAAAGGAGTTCTTGAGAAACTTCAAAAGAAAGCCAATAATATACAATTCATCATGTATAAAAACATTCTAAAGCCAAAGAATGATAATCGAGTGCAAATATAGTAGTAGATAAAAATAACATTAAACTCCAAGCTATTTTAACGCACCTGTGTTAATATGTTTTACAAGGTTATGGGGAAAATATTCATTAGGTTGTTGAAATTATTATTATTATTATTATTATTATTATTATTATTATTATTATTATTGGGCAGAAGATGTTAGAAAATAAAATGAGAAGGATATTAGATTTCCTATTTATCGCTTTAAGTCTGACTACAGGTATGTATAAAATCGTTGCATAATATTATAACTACAGGCGCGCGGGTCGCATTTTGCTAAATGGCAATATAGGTATATATTTTTTCTACATAATGAAATCAGCGGTAACCGAATTAATATTGTCGAATTATTGTCTGGAATACAATATCTACTTGACTGCCTCTGTGGTCTGGTGGTTAGCATGCTAGCCTCCACATCCAGAGGTCTTGGGTTCGATTCCTGGCTGGAGGGTGGGAATTTCTCTTTAGTTAGGATTATTCACTGTCCTCCCTAGAGTCTGGAAGTATGAAAGAGAGTGTGCATTTAAAAATTAACACAAACAATGAACCAGTCAACACCATTTCCATGAGCAATTGTTCTAAAGGCAAAGACACCGATGTGACCTAGATGTTAAAGGCAGTATATAAATGTACAAAAAGAATATACTCGTATAACAGCCTACCATAGGTAAAGGGCAGAGAAAGTAAAGTTTATGTATGCATTGCATTCTTTGATACAGATTAAGCCTGAAAACAATTAATTACCTGTTCACACCTTCCATTATTCTGTATAATTACCGAGTATGTCCTTGTACGTAGTTTCACACGACCTTTTTACAAGGCATCAAGTCGGTTGGAAACAAGCGTTTCCTCTTTGGGAAGGGTATTTCATGGCTGGAATGTGTTTCTGGAAGGATTTTAATTTGTACTAGTCTACATCAAGATCTTTTCTGGAAATCGCAGGGCAAAATGCGCTGGACTTTTGACATCAGCACAAAAAGTTCAGTATTAGCCAGCAGATTTCACGGACAAAATGAGGGTAACAGTCCGCCTCTGGCGAAGGAAGAGATATGACTCTTTGACAGAATACGCCTCCCAACCGTGGCTTTTGGAACATAAACATTTAGAAAAAGCACACTGCTGACGTATCCATACCCTGCTAGAATGGATATTATCTTATCTTGTGTTACGGAGGGCATTGCTCTCGGCACTGCTCTAGAGAGGATATTGTACAGCCATGGTAGAAATGATTGAGCGCATTCTGAGAGCAGAATAATTTTAAGTCCCACTTCGTATTGCAGTGCCGTTCACACAAGACGATATTTCCATCATGCAGCTAGACTTTATTAGCAATCTGTGTTCCGCAGTCCACTGCGAGGAGGTGGGTGCAATTGTATCCTGAAAATGGGTTGGTTGCTGCAAGGAGGAGTACAGGTCCTTCACGTATATCTACAAAGAATTAAGACAGGTCTCTCTTGGAAGAGGTCGAAAGAAATCCGTTTCCAACGTCCAATGAATACAAGGTTTTGTCTTTATTCCCGGATAATGCACGGACTGTTATCAACCGTTGTAAACATGGCGGAATTCGGCGTAAACATGTGGCAAATTCTACTGTGGTTATTTAAAGGGTCAGTGGGACTCGCTATGACTCGCTGCCTACTCGTGTAAGGAGTGGTCGAACGAGCGTTACTCCTTGGCCGTGGATATCTCGGGAAGGGACAGGTATGCTGGAACGTGTTCACGAAAAACTGAATGGGGAAACCTATTCTGAACTTCTAGAATATGTTCTGCTCCCGTCTATCCCAGAGCGTTATCCTGAAGGTATTATTACATTCCAATAGATATCCATTCGGTCCACAGGTCGGCCAAGGTTCAAAGTGTTTTACGGAGCACACGGATATCTTAGAGCAGATACCGTAGCCTCCGAAGCCAGTAGATTGGAGCGCAATAGAACATACTGGGCGAAAGTAAAGCAGAGGGTTTCTCGAGGTGCCAGATTGCCTAATGCTACACATCTATGGTGTGCCATGTCAGACATTTGGGAATAACTAGCAGAAGACACCGATTATTTTAAAACGTGGTGGATCCCATGCTTTGAAGATCGAGGGCAATGAGAGAAAATAGCGGGGACCACACAAAGTATTAGAGTTTGCTTTGTATTTATTTTTCTCTTGTTTTAATAGCTTTTTGTTACATTTAAAAGCAACCGGAGATCAGGTCGCTATGTTTTTCTTTGTTTCCTAGTTTATGAGAACAGCAGATAAATATCTCACACATCATAGAGTGAACTTTGTATTTTAGAACGTAACCTACAATGATATAAGAAGAACTAAAATAAGAAATAAAACCTGTGCGTATCACTGGATTCGAATCTGCTTCCCAAGTAGCACATCAAACTTCAAACTTCAAACGTTGGTACTGAGCCATTTCTGCCACGGAGAAATACTTCCTCTGTTTATATAGACTGGGCCAAACTTCCGTTTATGAACCCCCACGAAAAATGGGTTAAATGATCTTAAAACGTGATAAAAGTGAGGGAAAGTGAGTTTATGAGTATTTACTGTGCATGCTAACGAAGAACAATTCTTTTAATTGTTCGCTGGTTATTATTTTATATTATAACTTAATCAAATGTGTCTTACCTCGCTGTGTACAATCTGATTTGTACACAGCGCACAGAACAAAGCAAGCATAGCGCACGTGCACGTGTGAACTTCGTGTACTTCCGTGAGTCCGAAGACACTGAGCTTACAGCGCTCAATTCTTTTTTCCACGACTTACGCCCTACGAGGGGGCGTCCACGGTGGGTAGGATGAGGCGAGAGGAGACATCGGGCGGCCGGATCCAGGAGCGATGGTACAGCAATGACAGGGTCCCAATATTTCCAGATATAGACACCCCGGTAGACGGACAGGCAGACCAGAGACCCCACCCACAGAGGGAGCCCAATGCTCCTCAAAGGCGGTTCGAATACCCCGGCAGCCAGCCGAAAGCCAAGGGACGGAGAGAGCTATAAACAGCATCCTTTTACCCTGCCACGCTACGTTGAAGTCTTGTGCTTTCTCTTCTCGTTGCGGTTCCCATTCCTGATTTATCGAGGTTAGGATTGCTACTTTCTGTTCCGTTCTCGATTGATTCTGCATGGTGTATAGGTACAGGTTATTCAACAGAGGAGCACACCTCGCGAGCTACGACCTGCACAGACTACTGTGCCTACCACCCTCAGGAGGAAGGAATGGGGTGAAGGAACCACGGGAGGTTAAGGCCGCAGTCAAGACAGGTCACAGAGATGCGCGGAGGTTCCTAACATTTCCAAGCTCACAGATCCGTCCCACTGCTGGTGCCGCCGAGAGAGGGCGACGAATGACCCATCAATCAAGCAGCCCTCTCGTGTCCACGGGAGTACTCTTTCCATTGAGCATGCATCATCGCCGTCTGTCCGGCACGGCCATACTCCACGAAACCTAGAACACACCTAAAAGATAAGAAGGAAATGGGATGAAAGGGAAATATTGCAAAGGGAATCGCGGTAGAGAAGAAACCACCATAGCATTTGCCTGTTGGCTCCGGAGAAACCACGAAAAACCCATGGATCTGCATGGTGTGTTCCCGTTATGGTTTTCGTTCAGTTCCCGGGCAAATCTACACCAGGCTTAAATTGAGACAATGCGGTATAACATATATAAGATATTACAAAACGCTTTTTTAGCACAGAAGTTTCAAAATGCAATTACAATATGTTATACAGTGTTGAAGAGTGAACACATTTAAAACAGATCGAATCAAGAGTGCTGTAGGAATATAATGTACTATCTTGT
Organism: Deroplatys truncata; assembly: GCA_030765065.1. NCBI lineage: Eukaryota > Metazoa > Arthropoda > Insecta > Mantodea > Mantidae > Deroplatys > Deroplatys truncata. Next base: position 168,950,344 of record CM060990.1, read on the forward strand.
ACTGTTTTGTTTTGTTTTCTCATGGGTTTCACCTTCTGTAAATATGTGCTTGATGGCCAAAGTCTATTGGCATTGTTGGTATTCAAATGGCGGTTTCGTGCATAAAATAGCAGTATGTGTGAGTCTGGTGAGTCTTATGGTTGCAATTTGGTCACAAGGTTTTAGAATGACAATTAAAGCGAGTGATTGAGAACTTAAAATGTATTACACCATGCAGGTAATGTGTTTTAGTCAGTAATTTGTTTAGGTTTTATAAGCTATGTGATGGTTCAAATGGAGATTTTAACGATCAATGTGTTTTGAGGTGAATCTGTTTAAATTAAAAAACCAAAAAGACAGCAATTTTTGGAGACAAAAGAATATTGAACAGTCCTCTCTATTCCATGGATAAATGCTATTGTATGTGATTATATATTCAGTAATGTAATGTAATCTAATTTACACTCGGACAATGTCAGAGAAACTTTATAATAACTATTATTGACAATAAAATTAATTATTATCTTTGTCATATCTCTGTAGCGTGGTGATTACCTTACAGACTAGCATGTATGGAGGCCCGATTTCCATTCCCGAGAGTCCTTTTTAGTCTTGGGAAAACTTCTGTCCAGAATGCAGGAACTGGTTTATGCGATGTCACCTAATTCACATACTGCGGAACTCAATTGCAGGGACAATGCAATATCACTACGCGCAGTGCGTTTTTGATGTCTTAAACATCACCATCATCATCATCATCATCGTATCATCACATAACGCCTTTTTCCGTAAATTTGTCTGAGCATCCTTGCAAATCTCTTGTTTCCCCAGTGGCGCGCGCCCTATTGTGAGAACTATTCCTCCAATGCCATCCTCAGTCTTAAGCCGGCGATCCTCACCTTTTAAAATACTGACACTGACGATGACGGTACGAAGCTTATAACTCCCTCACGCCACACCTCCAGGTCAGCTGTTGGCGTTAAGGCCGCCGCCTCGCGCCATCTCTCTGCTACAATGTAGACGCGCTTCGCCGGTGAAATGCTGAAGCGTGACCAAGTTTCCTATTCCTCTTAACCGTCTACAGCGCCGCCATCTCCCTTTATTTCTTTCAGTACTTCAGCCAATAGGGCTGATCCCCTAGCGCAGTATACAGACTCCCTCTTAGGGGACTTGGGAGATTAAACTCTGCTTCAAAGAAGGCGTTTAGACCCTACTCACCCACAGTTGTAGTATTTCACGAATGTTTCTCAACATACAACGAAATTTATGATATTTTGAAAGATCTTTGATATAGTATACCAAGTTGACTAAGTTTCTTTGTTCACGTCCTGAGCATAGAGACGAACTATTTTACGCAGCTACAATTAAAGCGAATTCTTACAATTATTCACATTAAAAACGTAATACACAAGAACCACTAATCTCCACCCGGAAGAAACATTCTTGAAACTGCTTATGACAGCGAGAAGCTGATAATTTTTGCCCTGTGTTAAACATCTTCATCATCTCTGAAGTAAACAGCACAACACAGAATTTTATGTAGTGTTTAACGCCCGTTCTTACTACATACGGCACACAGGTGTGGATACTGAAATTACATGCAATGAAATTATAACCTGAAAAGGAATTTTGAGAAAGAAATGTCCCAGAGCTAAATTTAGGGCATCTCCCCGTCATTTGCCAGTAAAGAGGAGTGAGGAAAACCTGGAAAAATCCTCAGCCAGGAAGGACGGTTCTGGCGGGATCTGAACGTGTCTTTAACGAATTCGGCCACCGGTGTCGGTATAAAACAGAATTGAAACGTAACACAACGCGATAAGAGATTTATTGCCCTGAGACTCAGTAACTACAGCACCTACCCTAGAGGCAACGAAAACGGGATTCGCGAGTCATTTGGACTCCCAGTGCCTGCCTCACTACCTGGCTGTCCATTTATTTTGTACGTGCTACAAGGTGATTCTATCTGTGTTGCGTATTTAGTGATTCGGCAAACGAAGCGCACTCACCACCCCTGCTGTATACAACCATCCGTCTTATCAACACTAAAGACCTTGGATGGGTGGCGCACAACTGGTTTCGGCCGACTTGGGCAATGTGCACAAATGTGGAAAAATAAGTATATGCATAGTATTTTCCAACTCATTAACTCTCTACTACATAGTGGCTTAGTCAACATTTTAGAATACCTATACAGCGCTTTTTTGTAGTTTTCATATTATACTGGTCTTTAACAATAGAATACAAGAATTTGTAGCCATTTATATAAGACGTATTAACTTATTTTTAAAATGTTGTAGTACTTTCTTTTAGAACAAAAGGCAAAATCCATGAACTGCAGCCAAATGTAACCCCGCCATCATCCACGCGTGCCATCACACCAGTTATTTTACGTGGGCCCTTCCCATCCTTTAAAACAGGAACATTTGACTACAGTCAAATGTGACCACTCATCATCCATGCGTGCCATCACACCAGTTAGTTTACGTGGATCCTCCCCATCCTTTACCACAGGCACATTTGACTGCAATCGCTGGGATTCGAACTCATGACGTTCGGCTTTGAATAGATGTCCAGTCTATTTCATCTCGCCTTAACGATTATGCCTACTTGAAGTGCTTCCGTTATGGTGCTTATGACAGTAATATATATATATATATATATATATATATATACCGGTTAAGGAAGTAGAAGAAGAGTGATATATGTAACAGAATAATTCATCCCGTAGAGGATTAAATAACATTATCTCTATTTAAAAAGCTTGTCTTACATTCATATGACTTTCTCTGCCCACTATCATTTATTTTATATACCTTCTACAAACTCTTCTTGTTAAAGCTTCAAGTTGAGATAAAAGTTTCCATTAACAGTTTTATTAGGCATCTCGTTATAGGTATAAAAAGGACAGCGACAGTTAAATGTTTAAATGCGGGTCACTATATCCTGGCTTTGAAATTCCGTGCTCTTTCCGTGACATCGCGAGAAAGTTGGCAGTACTTAAACCAATGAAATGAAGTGCTGCTACATTCACAAAACAACCAGGAGTATCTCAGAAATGGGTAATGTCACAAAAAAAGTTATCTGAAATGAATTGTTTTTTAAAGAGATTTAAATATTTTGTGTAGCAAGATTTTGTCTATCTCGTATGGTTTACCAATTATTAAAAATTATACAAAATTTCTTCCGAATCAAGAGGACTTAATAGTATATTCACAGAAAATTCTTTTATTTGTAATGCAAATATCATAAATGTATGTTATCTTAATAGAAATCATTAGAGCTGCTTTTGAGAAAACAAAACCTTTCGAAACATTTTTCATGTAAATAGTTGTTAGAAGTGAAGGGATTTTCTTGAAAATCTTCTCGTCGTATCCTTGGAAGACGCTGATCTCAAACAGCAACCTTGTTTATATACGACTTCTCGGTTTTGAGATACAGACAAAGAGCGCACTCTCTCTCTCTCTCTCTCTCTCTCTCTCTCTCTCTCTCTCACACACACACATACGCACATATTTTTCTAAAATGCCGCACTTGGATTCAGGGGGTCTCAAACTATGTATTTCCGGTGAAATCGATGTATATTTATAATTTTTGGATGGAATGCAATATTTCCTCTGCCCAATAGATACGTGGCAGAGAAGAGCAAATGGGTCGATGTATGCTGGCCGTGAAATTCTTTCCATAAAATCGCGAGAAACAATTGGATGGTGAATCTTCTTCTACGTTATCGGATTACCCTCCTCTTGGTGGGACTTAAAACCCCCAAGGATTTACAAGCCAATGCCGTGGGTCTGTAGCCTATCGAGGAGGAAACCAACTTCTGGATCATGCCATATCCAGGACGGGTGATCGGCCCAGTGCCTGTAATGGCGGTGAAGAAGGAAATGAAATGTAGTGATGAAAGGGATGATAGGAAAACTCGCGGATCAATTATCCAACCCAAAATTTGCCTGGCCACCGAGGAAAATCGCGAAATAACCAACGGTCAATTTGGTCGGACCTGGGAGTTTGAACCCACGACCTCCCGAATACGAGTCGCAGACATTACCATGGTGTCACCTCACTCGGTTGAATGGTGACAGTACTTCAAAAAATGTGTTACATTCACATAAGTTTCTTGATCAACTATCGCTTAGTTTTATATAGCTTCTGCAAACTGTTCTTACAAAAACTTTTCGTATTAAAAACCTTAATTGAGTCAAATTTGAATAGAAGGAGGGAAAACTTTATTGTCCTTTGTTGATTTTAAAATGTTTGATAGCGTGCAGAGCGATGCTCTTTGGACGAAACTTCACACCAAAGGATTCTCAGGGGTAAAACGATGAAAGCCTTGATACAAATTTACAATAGTATGCATTTCAGTATTAAAGTAGGCAAAATACAATAACTGAATATAAATCGGTTAGTGTCAGCCAAAGGCAATTTAGCTCTATTTTTCTTTCTTTGTTTTCTGTATTTAAATTTCTTTTTGTTTCTTTTTGTCATCTTTAACTTATATTTTAAATATGCATGTACGGTCAATGACCCACGCACTAAGTGTTTGTATAATAACTTTAATATTGATACCAATAAAATCCTTATCTATAGGTATTTATCTACAAAGCTCCCTTTTCTATCTACTTCAAGTTAATCGAGATAGTTTCGTGATACATTTGTTGTAGTTGTGCAAGGGGGATACAGGAATCTGAAACGATATCACAAAATGGGAGATGAAGTTTTTCGAAATAAATTTTATGCTTTAAAGATATCTACAATTTTTATTTTCTAAGTTTTTGTCTCTCTCTTATGGTTTACCAGTTATAGGTACAACATTTTGCGAAATTCTCTCCTCATAAAGAGGACTTCACGGGCTATTCCCAGAAAATTCAAGATATACATTTTATTTGTCATGTAAGTGTTTTAAATATATGATATTTAATCAAAATTATTAGACCAATTTTTGAGAAAATCAAGAACAACAAAGCATTTTCCATGCGAAGGGTAGTTTAGGTTGAGAGTATTCTTTAAAACATTTGTGACGCATCTTTGGGGGATACTGAATTTAAATACCAAGTTTGGTATTTATCCAACGTCTAGTTCTTGAGTTATGTTGCACACAAACACACACATACTCAGATAGATGGGCCGTTTTCTATTTTCCCCTTTTTAGATTAAGGGGGAATCAAAGAATGTATTTCTGGTGAAATCTCGATATCGAGTTTTAGGCTGGATTGCAATACAGCCTCTACTTACTAGGCACGTGATAGAGAAAGTGAAAATGTTTTAATTGACAGTTTATCATTAATAAGACTTACTGAAATCGGAGAATTAGTTCCAAAGCTGAGTATATCCACTGTGGTGTTAACTTTTTACCCTCGTTTATCTATTTGTTCCAAACCTTGTTAAAATCACACATTGTGCAGAACAAGAGAAGACAAATCTGAAGTGTAACAAACAAATTAATTTATCCACCCCTTGTTTATTCCAGTCATTTTAAAACTGTTCATACCAATGGTTATTTATGTTTGTAATTATTGGTAATCACGATACATTTTTACCAGAAATTGCTTCAATGTGGGTTTTTGGAACGGGGAGGTTGTCTGTGGTTTGCCTGAGTGTAGGACGCAAGGTTAATTAGGAAAATAGGAGCGGCTTTTGATGGTTAGCGAAATGTAGAGGAGGGGAAAGGTGTGTGATGCGTTTCACAAATATTCAATAACAGAACCACGACAACATACAGACGATGGTCAAATCCATTCGATGATTGTGAGAGCATTTCTGGTCTTACTGTAGCCATTGCTGTCTCTACGCAGTGTCGCAGTTTTCTGGTAGTTGTTGGAAGGGGAGGCACATAGACAGAGTCATTCATAAACCCATAAAAAATTAACAAACAAACAAAATTCACATAGGTACTGTGAGATCAGGCGACCTTGGGGGCCAATGCAAGGGACTGTAGGACCCTTACGGCCAATCAATCATTGGCACAGCTTACTCTTATAGGTTATACAACGGAGGGGGACACCTCGCGCACTAAGACTTACCTAGATCTATTTTGGTTAACACCCCCAGGAGGAAGGGATGAAGTGAAGCAATCACAGGAGGCTACAGGCCGAAGGCAGACATGTCACAGAGACGCGCGGAAGTTCGACAGTTCCAAGCTCGAAGACCCGCCTCACTGCTGGAGCTGCCTAGAGAAGGCAATGAACGAACCGTCGATCATGAAGCCCTCTAGTGTCCAGGGGCGTACCCTTTATTTTGAGCAAGCATCCGCGCCATCTGTTCGACGCCGCCATACGCCACGAAACCTAGGCGCACCCTGAAAGGTGGAAAGGAAGCGAAACGAAAAGGAAATGATGGAAAGGAAATTGTGGTAAATAATAAACCGCCCAAGCATTTGCTTACCGGCCAGGTGAAACCACGAAAAACCCAAGGTCAGAGTGGGCGGTCGATGGGAATCGAACCCAGGACCTCCTGAATGTGAGCCTCACACTTTACCGCGGAGCCATCTTGCTTGTTCAATTTATTGTTTAGAAATGCTCTTAAATGCCGGTGCCAGTGTGGTAGTGCTCCATCCTGTTCAAAAGTGTCTCATAATTGTGGAAAAAGCTAGTTCTCCAGCATATCCAGGTATTAATTCCTGTGACCGTACTTTCTACAAAAAATAACGGACTGTAAACCTTTTCTCTGGAAACGGCACAAAACACATTAAGTTTTGGAGAGGTTCTCTTAATACTGGAAGCTCCGTTCCCCATATTTTTAGCCTTTGGCGGTTCACTTGTCCATCCAAATGGAATGTAGTCTCAACACTGAACACTAAACTGAAAGGAAAGTGTCATCTTCCATCTCCATGCCCAGAGTGAATTCACTAAACTCTACACGCTGTTATCACCCTCACAGAGGCTTGTAGCAATTCAATCATAATGGTTTAAAACGCAAAGTCGCCGCAAATCCCGCGCTATAGTCATATGAGGGTTGACTATATCTAGGCTGGCACGATGAGTAGACTCTTGTAGACTACGTACGAGACTGCTGAATATACTTTCCGTGTTGCTTTGGGAGACCTGTGGATTTTTCACTTAATAAACAGTCTCTTGAAACTGCTGGTGCCAACGTCGAATGCTCTCAGTTGTAAGATGTGTAGTGTCGTACTCTCGATGAAACACGCGCTGCACAGTTAAAAGTAATTTGCACCTTGAAACAGAGAACGCAAAATGCTTTTTGTTGCTGTGTTGTCATCTCGACTCGACGAATACTAGGTACTGGATTGGATTGGACTGACTACGGAGGGGACTGATCCATATAGGGGATATTATACCTACACCCCACAAGCGGACGTCCCTGGGAGGAAGAATGAGGCGAGAGGAGACACCGGGCGGCCGGAACCAGGACTGACGGCACAGGAATAGTAGGGTCCCTAAGTTTCCAGATAGAGATTCCCCAGCAAACTGACAGGCAGATCAGAGATCCCAACCCGCACAGAGGGGATCCAACGCCCCTCAAAAGGGTTTGGATACCCCTAGCCGAAAGCTGAGGGACAGAGAGTCACAAAGAGCATCCTTTTCCCCTGCACACTGCACACCATTGCCGACACTTCCAACCCTGAAGGAGACCAACGGATGAAAGATGAAGTGAAATGAGAATGGAGATGAAACTGGAGGGAAATTCGGAGGATGTGAGAATCCTTCCCAGCATTCGCCTGGCGACCTCCCGAATGCGGGCCACAGACAAAACCATCTGAGCCATCCCGTTCGATATACTAGGTACTAGTTATCTAGCCACATTGCTAGGTACTGAATAAGCGAGCGAGCTGTGTCCACCAGGAAGACCCCTACCGGGAGCCATGTGAACCGGAAACTTTCAACTGGCACCAAGGACCACTCGTAGTTTCGATTCGCATTTTAAAATTTTATGAGGTTCTATCTTTATTCATGTAGAAGATCTAGCCTTATGAAATCTGATGAAGCTTTTTAAACACTCTGTATAACCACAGTAAAGATATGGCCATAGTTGGTGTTAATTGCAGCTGTTACTTTGGCGTCACAGGCATTATCTTACAGCTAACCAAAATGTTGAGTTTAAAGCCAATAATCTTTGGTTGTGTTGACGTTGTGTATTCCATGTGTATGTATACTTGGAATTGTTTTAGTTACATAAGTTCTTCACACTTCCCAATTGGTGATGTAATACAATTTCGGATTAAATACAATATGATACGATATTTAGCATTGAGAACTTCTTCCATGGTGCTGGTGTCCAAGTCTTCTAAGTCTGAAAAATAGTCCAAAATAACCTGGCAACAAAAAATGTAGGCCAGTTCATAAACTCTTCAGATTTCTAGCTATTTTTGTTCACAAATAATGCGTTGAACCCTTTTTTCAGTGGAGAAATGGACTAAAGACTTTTCGTAAATTCAACAAATTTATTATTTGTGCCAAACTACAAAACTAGTTTACGGCATGGAACCAACACTTGCTCTTCACCAAGCTATAACTACAGAACAATAATAATGACGTACAGTTCCTACAATCTATCAGTTCTTATCAATTGGACATGCCCATTTATTTTTAACTTTGTACAAATGTCTCCTTATTGATGAATTTGTTATCTATCTTAAAAATATTCCGATATACTATCTATTTGTTTATTCATTTTCAACATAATAACTACGCGCAAACGTGGGATTATGATTCACTGATAAATTCAGATATAAAATAGTCTTACTTTAAACGAGATACATCTGGTAAACGCGTTATATTGTAAATTTTATTTATGCATCTTTAACTTTTACACATTTTATGAATCATTATATTATACATTTTAATTTACACCGCTGTTAAAATGGGCCAGGTATATGGAAATGTTTGTCATGTTTCCATAGAAATATAACATACATACCCCTGACTGGCTTGAGACTAGTAATTCCCATTATAAGGTTGGCAGTACTTCAAGTAAGCGTAAAGTCGGCCATTTTGATTTCTTGAGAACAATTATTAAATAGTTTCTCCTATCTTTCTATCTCTATCTCGGGTTGTGGTGTATGCAAAATAAACACGGCCGTTTTCTATCCTATTTACTATACTTTCACAACTATATTGTAATGGTATGCTAACCAGCTTCGCTACCCCCGAGCCCTGAACCTCCTCCATCTCCCTCAGAAATCCCCTTACTTGCCCTGAACTTCTACCACCTGGATCTACATACTAATATTTCAAACGTGACGAGATAGTCATAAATTAGGTTCAGTTAATGAAATGAAAGTGTAACTCGCAAACTATAAACGTGGATTTTTGTACTATTTCCCCCAAGCATGCCTCTATCATTATAATAGATTCTGCACACATTCTCATCTGCATTGTCATATGGAGAATATTTTATCTATCTACTGCGTCATTGTTGTTTTAAAATAACAATTTTTAATTATATCATCTTATTTTATCACTTGGATAATTTCTCTATGACTGAGAGTGGGCATCCGTTGCTACAGATACGCTCAAACAAAAACGTAGAAGCTGAAAAACGTACACTAGAACCTAGATCTGCACAGTTTTGCGTCAAGGAGCGGCAGGTACCTGATGAGGTTCCAGTTCTGCACGACTTTATTTGTTTGTGGCCTTCATCGGGATTAAGTTCAAGCCGCACGAGTTTACTGGGGCGGTAGGTAAATCGCTACAGTGCCTATCCGTTTAGTTAAGGATTTACCAGTGAAATGTTTGAGGCAATATGAGAGTAATCCAGGAAATAGCAGCCGTTTTAGTTTTAATACATTCTGAAAAAAATATTGTATTACAAACATTTCACAAAATTGTAGCTTACATTTATTTCTCCACGTAATCACCTCCATTATTTAAGCATTTGTCGTGTCTGTCCACGAGCTTTAAACTTCCCATGTCGTAGTCGGCTGTCGTCAGTACAATACGTTCAAGCACAATTTCACCAAGCAAAGAAAGAGAAATGCTTGGGAAAGAAATCTGTAACTCATCTAGGGTTACGTATCTGTCCTGCACAATTTTGTTGTTCACTTGAGTTTTCAAAACATTTGTGATGAGTAAGGAACGTCCCTTGAGTTTCGCCATGCACATTTGTGCGTCCATTGTTGAGCATTTCACACCGCTTTCTCACTTTTTCGTTCATTGCTATATCACCATACACTTTATTGACAGTAAATTTCCGCAGGTTTCAACTTCCGAGCATTAAAAAATCGAATACCTGTCAGTTCGCAGTCCGTGGGACTTTACATCACACTCTTCGTTTTGAACAATCACAGAATTCACAATAACAACTTATTTCAACTGAAACTCGCACAACACCGAGAAAATATGTCGAGGAAATCATTCGACCGTGGATAGAAGTCCGACAGCGATCTGTGCATCGGGAATGTGTAAACGGTCGTTACTTCCTTTGATTCGCAAGCGTTAATGTGCTTTTTTGATGTACGGGAGGAATTTGGGTTTTTTCGTAGCTATTATTAACGCGGGCGGGTTTGGCTACTGCAGACATTCTCCCTCCCCCTTCCGCCCTTCCCTATCCTATTAGAACTGGTTCTGAAATGTCGATATCGAGCAAAATAGACATACGTCTACTGAACATCTCAATTTTCCACTTTTACCTTTTTGGGCCTCTGCACACAGGAGTAAAACGGAGGCTGAATGAAGCAGTCTTTTTAAAAAAACAGGTCTATATGTTACCAGCTACGATACTGCACACTCTTCGCATAATCCAATACCAGAGTTTGCTGATCAAAATATTGGAAGGAGCAAACAGCATGAAAGACTTGGGAAAGAGTTAATGCCACAAACATTTTTATTTTGTATAAGTGTCATAATTTAGCAAGATCTACTTTTCTTCCGTAGTAAGCATTTGCCTATCTTTTATGGTTTCAAAAATAAAGAGAATTTTAAGGGAATGAAGGGTATTTCAAATGCAATTCACGGAAATTTAAGAATCACATTTCATTCCTTTTTTGAATACCTGAAACATATAATATATGAAGTGCGATGAGAAGTTTTGCATATACAGCTGTGCTTTGGTTGGAAGAATTACCTCAAGTTATTATTGCTATGAAATGCCATACTTATCTGACAGTATTTCGAATTATGCTGTTGACAGGAGGCAGACAGAAAAAGGGAGAGAGATACGTCGGTTTTCCTAAAATCGCTTGTTTTTGTTCAGGTAGCCTCAAAATGTGTGTTTGTGGTGAAATCTCAGTTTTGAATTTTTATTTTGGATTCCATGTATTCCTACCTAAAGTATTTAAGCGAAGAGAAAGCCAAATGATGCTGATAATACTGATGTTGCAAATCAGTTAAGGAAAGAAAATTTCCTCTTGCTTATTCCCCTCAATTTTAAAATATTGCGGTCTGCTATCAAAGAACCTTACGCTACCAGGGAAAAAGATCAATGGTGGATTAGTTACTTAAGGACGTACTTTTGGTGGTCTCTGGACCAAATGTAATTAGTATATTTCACATTTTACAACCTCTTAAACAAATAATCACGCTGTATCTACGTTAAAAAGAATCCAAATTATATTATGGAGAATATGGATGTTCCTTTTGTAGTGGTGACGGATGATGTAGACTTTGCGACGTGCTACTGAAATCCGTGTTTCTGGTACTTGGTTAGCTGCCTCTCTTCTTCTCGTTGTTATTCCCCAAATGCCTATATTTGCCTACGCACTCTTATCTCAGGTCGGGTAATGAGAGTTGAAAAAGACAGGTGTTACCTCTTGTCTGGATTCATTCCAGTTAAGTTAACATCAATAATGAAGCTGCTGGCCAGTTATACATTACACTTGTCAGGACCACTTTGCAATTCCCAGATTACACATTATTTCCCGTTAACCCTCCGCTACATCCTTAAAATCTAAGTAGAATCTACATTTGAGTTCACACGCTTCCCCCGCACAAATGAATGAAGTGAACCTCTTGAAGATCAGAATTGGAGAGTGGTTTCTCGGAATAATCCACCTTTTATACTTTGTCAGACAAACGCTAATTTTCCCGCAGTCATATACAACATGTTTTCCTATTGGCTACTACTTTTGGCGTCTCATGAAAAGAAATTCTTTTCTCTGACAAAATTGGCATACTTTGCGAATTTCAGTTATCCCTGTCTCTTTCTAATATGATCTATATCACTCGCCTCACTCACTATTTAACCTAACCCCAGTGTCCTTCGGCATTTATATAGCCCACATCATGTGATAGGTTTGTCCCAGCACCATGAATGATCCGGTTGTCCATCAGCTTTCTCTGTTAGCCAGCGTTCCGTACAATTCCCTTTGAAATATTCAGTTCTGCATGCACATGCCCTAGGCTTTTGCTGAAATCCGCCATTTCACGAATATCCTCGGTGGATCATAAAAAGTCGGCGTGTCATGTAAATTCATTCTATACACCATCTGATGGGACCTCTGAAAGCTGGCAGATAGCAGAAGGTTAGATTAGGTAAGGTTAGTTTAGTTTAGTTAAGTTAGAGTCACACTATATGCTTAAAAAGCTCGTCATTTCATGAAGAACCGCAACAGAACGTGTATTTTTGCAGTTTTTCAGTATGCGCCGGCTTTTTATCATCTCCCTAGTATCTTCGCGAAATTATGCGTTTCAGCAAAAGCGTGATACACATATATAATACTCTTATATTATACTTATTAACATACATATTGACTATTCGTATCTGTTTTCTCATTCTCTATTTTTTTAACGAGTTTCTCCTTTAGTCGGTAGTAGCATATTATAGAGAGAGCTGGCCCACTGTTTGCGTTTATGTGGGAAAGACAGGGAAAACGAGAGCCTTCAAGGAGTAAAATGCGTTTATAAGGGAGAGATAGGGAATACGGGGGTCGATGCTAGGCTAGACAGGGGTTGAAGCAGGAGAATGCGCTTTCTATGAGAGAGGTAGGGATTACGAAGAGAAGTGCTAGACTAAACAGAGTTTGGGGTGTGGAGTATGCGTTTATATGGGAAAGATAGGGAAATCTTGAACAGATGATAGGCTAGAGAGATGCTGAAGGAGGGGGCATATGGACTTATATACAGGAGAGATAGGGAATACGAGGAGAGGTACTAGACTAGACAGAGCTTGAAGGGTAGAATATGGCTTTTATATGGGTGAGCTACCAACCGAGGAGAGGTATTAGGCTAAGAGGGTTTGAATAGTAGAGTATGCGTTTATATGAAGAGACAGGAAAAAATGGTAGATGCTAGGTTGAGAGAGCCCTCAAGGAGGAAAATACGTTTATATGGGAGAGATCGGGAATACGAGGGGAGTTGCTAGTCTAGACAGAGGTTGTAGAGTAGAGTATGCCTTTATATGGGAAAATGTGGAAAACGGGACAGACGCTAGGCTAGACAGACGCTGAAGGAGGTAGAATGTAGGCCACAAAGTCGGGGGCGTGGGTTTCAATCAATCAATCAATCAATCAATTAATCAATCAATAAGGAGGAGAGCTAAAAAGTATTTTACTTTGAATAACTCATTTAATAGGTTAGGATAGTATGGGGATGTTATTATTATTGTTATTACCTTCTTATACTAACAATAATTGTTTGAAAAACAGCAAGTGCAATAGACATATTTATTTTGAATTATAAAGTATCACAAACATGGTAAAGGACTGAATTATACGAAATGAACACGTAAAACCTAATAAAATTACAAATAAGTCGAAAAGTATAGCATTTTCGCATTACTTGAAAAGGGTCGGCAACTTCTTTATGTTTCTTTTCTTGAAAAACGATAATAATAAAGTTTATATAAGGTGATACTAATTCGGTATAAACTATGGAAATGTAGAATTAAAATAAAAAATTTAACGGCATAGTCAGGATTCTAACCACTATCTTGAGCTTTCCGTGCCGATGCTCTGCTGTTTGAGCTACAATGTCGATATGACAACACGCTATGAAATTCTCCATGTGACTACAAATTTCCCGGTAAAATTCAAGGCATGCTTAACTTCCCTTGAGTTAGCATACCCCAATGTCGACTTACATACTTTTTCATCCTGATTCTGCCTTTCCAGCCTACGGAAGAACAACTAATAAAGCTTAGTTGATTAGCTTTTCTCAACGAATCAAAGCTGCCTTGTACCCTTGCCTCTGGTGCACATCGCGAAACCCTTTTTTATGCAAAAGCCGTCATTCAACTTGAGTAGCTAGAATTAGGTAAGGGGTGGGTTGGAGCCATTAATGGGGAGGAGCCGCTTTACGAATCCATTACCATCTTAACACACAGTTCATTATATCGGCACTCTTTCTTTCTTTCTTTCTTTTTTTTTTGCACTCCAGTGTACATATTTTGGCAGAATGCGCACAATGGGAGAACCAGCGAACAATCAAACTCAAGGAAGAATTCTTAAGTGCTACTAGAAGAAGGTTGGCATGTTGGGGATCTATGGGCTGAACAGAGGAACAGGCAAAACATAGGCAATTTTCTTGGATAAAGTACAGGAAGCCAGATTAAATTTTATCACTTAGTCAGAGTCAATTTATTCTTGTTTTTATTTCCCTTTTGTTTCTTTTTGTCAACTTTAAATTCTATTTTAAATATGCATGTACACTCGGTCAATTTAAAACTGGCCGGCGTGTGAGAGACGGAGCTCGAATCGGGTACTTCCATGAGCGCTTGGGACAGCTAGGCTTGGTTCACAAGACTGCGTACATTCCTATAGTAGTTATAATGAGAATCAAAACTATAATCACAAAAGTCTTCCGAGAAAATAATTCATACCCGAGATTTGAAACAGACAGACGTTTCAAAGTGTTTCAACAATGAATATTTGTAACCAAACACACTTTATTGCGTTGTGGTTCTCAAGTGGAGTAAGACTAAGCTCGTACAATGCAACGGTCGCTGCGCACTCTTAGCTCAGTGATAGTTAGCTTAATGTTACGTGGGGGTTGCAAGTTCAACCCTCAGTGGAGCTACTCGACTTCCTTCTCCCTTCATTTTAAATACACGAGTAAAATATAACAGAATTTCTTAATGTTTTATTATGTGGCGTTTATTTAGTAGCCTGTCATACCAGTAGATGGCAACCACAACATTACTTTATTGATCGGGAGGAGGTTTCATACTTAAGTTAATTGAATTTATGGCGTTTATTTAGTAGTCAGTCATACCAGTAGATGGCAACCATTACATTAATTTATTGGTCGGGATGAGGTTTCATAATTAGTCAATACAATTTTATAACTAAAACTTCACCATTATTGTAATTATATTTGCAAGTAAAATGAAGTAACAGAAGCAATATACTATTTAACTGTATTACAGTAAATCGAATCGTAAAAAAATAAAAGATAACAATCCACTACGGAAAATCCAACACGAGCTGCTTGAGTAGAAGCCGAGTAGCTTAACCACTGCTCCGCGCCAAGCACGGTGTGGAGGTGGCCCAAATCAGTGTCTTGTGGCATGTATTACAGAGTTAGCCAAACACACAACTTGACGGGTGTGAACTTGAAAGGACTAAACTTATTATGTAGGACTTAATTTAACTGCTCAAGAGATCGGCCACTTTTAGTTTGACCGATGTGCGGTCAATTACCCATGCACTGAACATTTGTGTGATAACTTTAATAATTTGACACCAATAAAGATACTGCATCTAATTTCTACTATTGACATATTTCCTAAGCAACATTAGTCTGAACTTCACTCCATATTGTAAAAAGCTGGTAAGTCCTCTTTTAAAGATCCCAATAAGAATGATGTGTTCACAGAGGCACGTGAGTAAACAATTCAGCAATCGATTACCGCCAGACGAAGCGATCCAATTTGCTGTCTAGTTGTTATCAAGGTGGCATCTCTTATTATTCACGTTCTGTTGAACATTGGTTTTGCGGGGAAGCCAGAACAGTGCCGCTTCAGCGGTTGCCACCCAAAGAGAGCAAATGAAGGAAACTATTTCACACTTGCAAGCGTAGTTATACCTACATATAAATGGTGAAACAAAAGTGAAAAGAATTTGAAATCTCTACCTGGGACCAATTCACGGGTATGCCATAAATATTGTATTATTCCTACGAAACGTTTTTATTCTATCCACATGATTAATCACAACCAATGTTTGCCTTGAATTAGTGTAAACCAGCAGTACGCACTTTTGCATACACCTACGGTACTAAAACAAAATTCGATGCTTATATCATGAATCCGTTTCTGTAACTAATGAACCCATGCAAAAAGAAAGAAGCAGAGAGAGAGCATTGCTGGTCTTCAAACGTTGTACTAGAAAACACAACAACGTTTACAATATTCGAAACTATTCTAGAAATGGTTAAGATTACCTAAATATCACTGAATTTAAACGGTATATTTTAAAGAGCTCTACATTTCTTCCAAGCTGTGCTTTTGCTTATCTCTTATAGCTTCTTAGACATACAAAATTATTAAGAATGGGAGGTCTTTTCATGCTATTTACAGAAAATTCAATTTAAACATGCCATTTATCACATCAACCATTCAAACATTTTTGAACTGAAAACATTTTCCATGTAAAATATTGTTTCTGTGTGGGGGATTTTGTTGGAAAAAAATCCCTGTTACCCTTAAACAGTGTCCTGATCAAGCAGGAAATTTTATAATAATTCAAATTTGCCTCTCTCTCTCTCTCTCTCATTCTCACGCCTAGTCACGTTATATACAATTGTTTTCATTCAGGGAGCCTCAAAACAAATTTTCTATGAAATCTCGACATCGAATGCAGATACTTTTCCAGTTTAGGTACTTAAAGTAAAAATAGTAGCAACTGCTAATAAGTGCTGTGCCCTAATGACTTCCTGGCATGTGTTTTGGAGTCCCGAAAAACTTTGACAGCCTCGTGAGCAAAATGCGCGAAGGAAATAATAATAAAGTTTTCACACCGCCTGGTCAATGCTTAAGGTCAGCGGAATTCTGACGTCATTATTAAGGGGGTGAGGTCTTGGTGAAATTATTATTTTCAAAATTGTTTAGGCTAGAGACTTAATTATTTGGAAAAGTAGCCCTTTTTATTGGTATTAATATCCTCTAGTTTCAATAATGTCAGTTTAAATGTTTTTTGAATTAATTATCGTAACCTTTAAAAAAGATTGATTTTTACAAAAAGAACCTACTCACATATAACACATGCCACAGGTATGAAAGGAAATACTGCAGGACTGGCCACGGGAAAGAGTACGTTTACGATTGCCTGCCCTGCTATCCATAATGCAGGCTAGACTGTTTTGTTTTTTTCCACACGAAACGCACACAATTGCATGGATCATTGGTTGGTGTAGACTAGAATTCGTGCTGTGGAAGCATATGTTAGTAATAATAGCATTATTGGAGTACAGGTGACCTGCGGTTTGGGGTCAATCAGTGGAGGAGGGCAGCTTCAGTCGTCAATATGGAACACATCGGCCCACAAAAACCAGCTCGTACACCTGAAACTATTCAGCGAGTCCGAACGGCTCTGCAGCAAAGTCCGAAGCGATTGTTTGTCGACATGCAAGGATAGTGCAATTATTCCGCACCTCCGTGCGCAGAATTGCTAACCGTACACATCTTTGAACTTTCAAAAATCCACAGTATCAGGTGAATTCATTTGAAATTTTAATACGGAAATTAGGGTTTAATAGTATGTAGACCATTTTTCATGCACACTTTAAATTAGTTCCAGAGATAATTAATTATCATTTTTTTAACTCTTTTGAAAAATTCCTCCACAAGATACAATTATATTTTGAAAAAATTAATATTTAAAATTAAAATAATACTATATTAATAAACTGCAGCTCGAGCGAGATGGCTCCACGGTAACTTGTGAGGCTCGCATTCTAAAGGTCCCGGGTTCGAGTCCCGTCGACCGCCCACTCTAATCTTGGACTTTTCATGGTTTTTCCTGATCGGTAGGTGAAAGCTGGGGTGGTGTCTTATCTACCACGATTTCCTTTCCAGCATTCCCTTTCATTCCGTTTCTTTCTCATCTTTCATGTGTGCTTCTAGGTTTCGTGGCGTATGACGGTGCCGGAGAAATGGTGCGGATGCTTGCTCAAAGAAAACAGCACTCCCCATGGACACTAGTGGGTCGCTCATCGTCCACTCTAGGCTGTCCTTCGAGCCTGGAACTGTTAGGGACCTCCCGCGCGTCTCTCTGGCCTGTCTGCATGCGGCCTGTAGCCTCCTGAATTCCTTCACTTCAACCCTTCCTCCTTGTGTTAGCCACAATAGATATATGTAGGCCGCAAATATTAATATTATCGTTTAATAACATCATCCTTCTTTATCCTGTCATTCAAAAGGAGGTGTACAGAATTTTATTGATTTATACAGAAACGTGAAGCAATGTTTGTGTGAAACACTTTGAAAATGAGGGTGTGCCAAAAAATGAAAACTCGAGAAATGAGGGTTTAAGAAGCATAACGCTAAAATAATACTGTTTTGGACCTTATGCTGTTTAAAAAGCATTTATTGCATATACAGACCCCTTCTCTTTTTCTGCTCCTCTGCAGCTAATTTAGTATTTGAAGATTCTCGAGGCCTGTCTTGAATGATTTGTTCAATTTATCGTCAAAACATATCGCTTTTTACATCAATTTTATAGGAATTTTGACTTACAGGCAAACATTTAAATCGCTATGTGACATATTTTATAAGATCGAAAACTTATAAAAGCTACACAAACTAAAGTAAAACGTTTGTAGTGTTTAATAACAGTAACATCCATATGTATGAATTTTGGCAATTTTTGGCGTTTTTGGCAGATGGGTAGACTTAAGATAATTTGAAGTTCCATCCATATAAATTGCAAGTGCCTGAAGAGCCGAGGGCAGTGGATAAAAACAGTAGGTTGCAATTCGACACAATTTTAAAAATAATGAATGTTACACCAGGATGAGGTAATGCTTTTTTTCTCTAGTAATGTTTGATGAAGCGAACTTTCATCTAAATGGATTTCTTTTGTTCCATTTATATGCACCGTCAACATTTAAGTTCATATCGGCGGCATTGCCTTTGGAACAATTGCCCAGTGGCAATGGTGTTCACTCGTTGACTATTGTAATGATCTTGGGTTTTTACTACGAGTTTTCTTTCTAAGCATTACATTCAGACACACACATTTAAACTCTCACTCAGACTTCTAGACTCTAGGGAGGATGGGGAATAATTCTGGATTCCCTCCAGTTGGGAATCGAACCCGGTACCTCTGGATATGGAGGCTAGCGTGCTAACCACCACGCCACAGAGGCAGTATAAATGAATTTGTCAATACACAAAATTCCTGTTAGTATGCAGACACGAACACACAACTTCTGTTTGGAACACGGCTTGGTCAAAAAGTCCTCGTCTGGTGTGCTGTTGGAGTTTCAGTCGGCAATGTGAGCCGCATTTCTTTGAGGACGATCGCCAAGGCGACTGTCAAAGCTCAGCGGTATCGTGACGCAATTAAACAGTTATTCATTCCATATCTAAATTTAAAAATTGAGTTTTATTTATGGACGCTCTTTTACTGCTGTGGTCCTTAGCGTCCCATTCTATATTGGGCGTAAAATAACGGTAATTTTGTTCAGTGGCTCCTTTATTAGGCCTGAGGTTCTTTTACGTGCCGTAAATCTACGACACGGGAACACGGGCTTTACTTCCCTTCCGAAGGAAGCCATGCTAAGGATTTTTACGCCCGAAAGGAATCCATCGCCCTCCACCGGATTTGAACCCGCGACCTCGGGAACTAGAAGTAACCACTACACCACGGAGGACGACTTCTATATCTAAGAAGTAATCACCTGAATACAAACTTTATCAGCAAGATGGAGCTACAGCTCCTACAGCCCGATCAATTCTTCAAAAAACCGACTGTTCACGCCATTTGGAGTTATCTCTTCAGATCTGACAGCTCCAGATTTTGTTTTGCTTTGGGACTATCTCAAAGAGGTATTTTCCTGACGACGACGCACTATAGAAGAAGTGAAAATGGCAATCAGAGAAGAAATTGTGGCTGTTCCACTTGAAATGATTCAGCGTGTCATGAGGAGCTTGCGCGACCGCCTATAACAAACAATCGATTCCAATGGCAACCATTTACGTGACGTCATATTAAAAGAATAGGGTTTATGTATAATGGTACATTTACATTGTCTACATTGTCGTCCTCAGTGGTCTAGGGGCACCATGCTAGCCTTTAGCTCCCCAGATCGCGGGTTCAAACCCGGCGGAGGGCGATGAATTTTTTCGGGAGTAAAAATCCCGTGTCGTAAGTTTACGGTACGTAAACAACCTCAAGCCTAATAAGGAGCTCTCTGAGCAAAATTTCCGGTCTTTCACGCCCAATATAGAATGGGACGCTAACAACACAGCAGTTACAGAGCATCCATCAATAAAACTCAATTTAATTTATTGTCTACATCTCTGAACCATAAACAAAAGTTAGGTACTTGTTTGCAACTTTTTTATGATAGTCTTCTTATTTTTTACTACTTCCCAGGCCAGCCCTGTATATAGCGTCTTTGACAGGCATATAATTTAACAGCGGAGGCAAATTTTAAATTTTTTATTAATGCAGGATGTAAAAATTATTAATAAAGTGTATTTGAAAAAAGTATCAATTTTTAGCATCTAAATAGCACATTATATTTTTTAATACACAAAATATTTATTTTACTCCAAAACGAGGTTACGTTGCTTTTTAACCATAGATTTCAGAACATACAACAAAAGTTTTGGCTTCCTAACCTGAAAACTGATGTATCCTATACCATGAGTAAATGTTGTAGAATGACCTTAAACTATCAGTTATTATCTACAGGCATTTAAATGTGACGTAATTAAAAAGGCTTTCAAGCATAGTGCCGGTGTAGAATTTGGCCAGCATATACGTCTATGATTAAAAATTATTATTCCATAAAATATACGAAAATGGAATTCCTTTATACTGACCAGAACTTAACTCATGTAGCCCTCAAAGTGACCACTATGTTATTTTTTTTTTCAATTCTAGAGTACGTTTTTCCAAAATCACGGAGGTATTTTCGTGTGCATTTATTTGAACAAAATGAACGAAAACCCTCACAAGTTTGTTATGCAGAATTATTGATACCTATTGCAATAGTTTGTTGCTGTTAATTCCAACTAGGGCCATAGAGGTTGAGGAAAATGTAAAAAAGAGCGAAAATAGGGTAGCGATTTCAAATTTTAACCATTCAATAAAAATGATTAAACGTAAATTAATTAAAATTTTAATTTTAGTATTAACATATGCATTTCTATACTAAAACTTTTAATAAATCCGTCAGGGTGTATATTTTACTGTAAATTTATGTCCCACTATACTTGAGTATGTGAAAGTTTTCTTCAACAGTTAACTTCCTATGCATCAATGATACGTCTAATATGTTAACCGCTTAACGGTAATGCCAGAGTACGAAAACTATTGTGATGCATTGCAATTTGGTATTTGTCGCATTGATTAACCATTGAGCTACTCAGTCGCTAGTGAGGATTAACCCTCTCACTTCTAGTGATGTATAGGAATGACAAAAAGTTCCATTATATCCTTCCAGGGATGAAAGATGTAAAACCAAGCATCTGTTTTATGTGACCAAACTTTGGCAGATGCTCTATGTTTCCATTAGGTGGCTTATGCATGGAGTTATCAGTGTTAGTTTACAACGCTTTAGGGGATGATAGAAGTGGTAAAAGAGCATCTGTTTTACTGCATGTGACAAAATCTTCTCATATTTGTCATTTAGACTCTGTGTTCATTAGTGTTGTTACGAACTGTTTTCGGACTCCCGTTACTTGAATGCTTGCGGGAAGTGAACAAATACTGTTTAGAGATATTGTTCAAATTGTCTTCGATTTAACCGAATGCACATTTGATTACTGAGTATTACTGACTGATATAATAAGCATGCCAGGCGTTTGCTGAAGAGGAAAATATGTCCTAACAAGGTGTATTTCACATTTGAGTGTTGTTATATTCGCATCCAAAGTTGATGGAAACCTACCGAGCAAGAGCCAGGGTGTCGAGAACCCGACAATTATTATGCATTTTCTCAAGATGTCTTAGCAGTAGTGATTCTGATGGAATATCAAAGCAACACTTCGCATCGATTCTGCATTATGCACACAGTTATTTTCCTTGCTGGCAAGTCCAGAGAAGGAGATTGGCATGTTGAGATCTACTGGCTGATCAGAAGAACATGGGAAATTTCATTGGCTTAGGTGCGCGAAGCCAGACCAAATTTGTTCAGTTAGTCAGAGGCAATTTGTCTCTATTATTTTCTTTCTCTTTTCTTCTTCTTTGTTTATTTTTGTCACCTTTAACTGTATTTAAATATGCATTTACGGTCAATGGCCCATATTTGGCACTAATAAAGATACCTTATCTAATCTATTTAGTTATTTTTATGTACAGGAGAAACAAACAGTGACTTGTTGCTCGTTACTAAATAATTAAATGAATTTCAAGATTATGACGTTATTATGCAACTAACTCAGTACGTGGCGTAAAAGCAGAGTGGGCTAACGCCTACCTCACGGTCGCTATGCCATTTGCCTCTGTTCACACAGGTTGTCATGGGCAGGCTGCAGTAATGGAAGTGATGTGTGATCAATAGAAATAGGAATTCTTAAGCAGTTGGCTTCAGGTTATCTACTATCTACTCTCAGACCATTATGTCAGTACAAAGAATGTAAATAACCCGGACACGAGTCACTGGCGGGCAGGTAAGTCTGGTGAGTGCTGTCCGCAAACGCCAACAGCCTATACGAGGGATGGGGTAGTTCGTAACCTGCCTCACTGCGTGAATTCCAGTGACGGTTCAACTTAATTTTCTTTCGTCATGGCTTTAATGCTTAGAAATTCCTACGCCTGGTGATCAACATGCCGCCTCCTGCGCTGATATGAGAGATTTCTGCATCAGTGGTCCCCAGCCCTTCACGAGACCGAATGCACTTTGTAGCAGACCTTCCAGTAGGAGAAAAATCTGCATACCGGTACCAGGAATCGAAACCGAGTCCCCTTACAACGTTACAGCAAATATGAAGTTGTTATCCAATTCAGGTAATGGTCATGAAGTTTAACATTGCTTTTAACAATGGAATATAAATGTTAAATTCGGTTATGTACTGTTGTGAGGAACATATCGCTTTAACGACTCCTCCTGTGACTGCCGCTTTCGGTTTTATAATAGTGTGGTGAGCACATGGAGATTTAGTTTGGTAGGCCTGACTTGGGTTGACCCTCCCTGAATGGGTTGGTAGTCCTGGACCGGAAGGGTGTACTCAACTCTGCCGGTATTGGATCTTTCCAGCAACTTCCAGAATGTATGAATAGGGTGGGGATGTGTAGGATGGCCTGACTTGACCTGTTTAGTGAGTGAACAATGGTAGAGTTAATAGAGTAGCTTCCTAGGAGCATCTGCCTTGTAGCGAGGAGGCGGTTTGGGGTGATGATATTTTTTGCAAAGGATTTAACATGTGATTTTAAGGTAACAGATCTTTTACTGTTAAAATTGCAAGTTGTCAGCATTGAAACAACTTATTTTTGGATTTTCCTTAACGTTCCCGGACCACCTATAAGTTGAAATGCATAGTTTTTCATGTTCACTGATGTTATGTTCCCCCGTTTGCCACGTCCTTAAGTATGCAAAGTCTAGTGAATCTGTTAAATTAGTCTATGGCTGTGACAAGACGACAGACAGTAGAAATGACTGTCTCGGGAATGAAAGGTAATAAATTTCAGTTTCCTTGTAACGCGATTTTATATAAATCGCAGTTAGATCGATAGAAGTCAATTTGGATATTCCCAAATCACATTTGGTGGCTTCATCAAACTAACTAAGGTATTCTTTATGAAACCAGGATGAGAACCACATATCAAGAGACAACAGAAGCAATTTAACGAATTATACAGAGTGAATCAACCATCCCCAGCTATGGTATCTACGCAAACAGCAAAATAAGGTCTCGTCCTCTATGCCAAACAGTACTTTCTGTACAGCTAATCTTGTGGCTCATATATTCCTTCTTGTGCCTAACAAATACTAAACAAGTACCTTATTATTACATTCACAAGACTTTTATCCGTTGTCGTTAATATTTATATAGCGTATACAAACCATTCTTGTAAACTTAGTTTTCATGTTAATCGAGGAAAACGTTTTAAAATAGTTTCATTACACATTTCGTTGTAGATACATGCAGGAGTGATACGGGAGAGCGAAGCGATAGTCAAATGTTCAAATGGCAATCGTTATGTGTTGGCCTCGAAATTCCTTACTCTTTCCATGGCATCGCGAGAAACAAGGGAATACAGAAAGCATTTGAAAAATGTTATTGAAAAATTCGAACAAATAACGACAGATGTCTCGGAAATGACTGATGCCACGAAACAGTTACTTGAAAGTAATTGTGTATTTTGAATATATCTACATATTTTGTGAAATAAGTTTTTGTCTATTTCTTATTACTTGTCAGTTACGCAAATTATACCGAATTCCTTCCGAATGAAGAGAACTTCACAGGCTGTTCACAGAAAATTCAAAATATGCACTGATTTGACATATAAATACCTTAAATATAGGACATTTTAATCAAAACGTTTAAAGCCAGTTTTGAGAAATTAAAAAAATTTTACGCGCCCGCCACACAGACATCCACACACATTTTTCTAAAATTGCTTTTTATGGATCCAGAGTCCCTCAGATGTATTTCCTGTGAAACCTCACATGAAATTCTTTGGTGGATTGCTATACTCGCTCTGCTTACTTTAGGTAAGCAGTGGAGAAAGAAAAATGCTTCTTTTTGTTTTGTTTCGTTTTGTTTAGGAGCTCAAAGCATGTGTTTCTGCTAAGATTTTGACATTGGATTCTAGGATGGAATACAATACTATATTTGCCTAGAAGGAACGTAGTAGAGAAAGTAATAATAAATACAACTTAATAAATGTTCACACAGGTAAAGAAGCTCTGGAAAACATATGACATTTAGTTTGGATTAGATCTGAACATGCAAAGGTAGAGAACATTTTAGTGTAAAGAATTTCAGTAATGACTCCTTGTAGTCAAATAGACTTATGGTCCAAAACTACTGATGTGAATTCGAATATATGATTCAAAACTAATTTTGTGTGATCTTATTTTAATTTTTCTGCTTATTGAGTTCAATTCCGTATAATTCAAGAACCCTTAAAGGACCCCTCCAAAGCTTTTTGCAGCTTTGCTATTACTGTAGATTTTGTGGAGCAGTTTTTGGGAGCTTTGGGCAAAAATTAACCTAGCTCTAAATACATGTGTGTTAAAGCCTCCTTCGCACGGTTGTGAGGACGTCAAGTGTGAAATTTTGGAAAGCCCCAGATAAATTGTAGACAATTATTTTTATTCACATGTGTGAGACCTGAAGGTGGGATGGCTTGGGATGGCTTCAAATCATCGAAAACATTCTCTTAGTTACTACAGAATGTAACAAAAATGTACGGCACAAATTACAGGACACATTCCTCACACGTAGACGAAGAAATTATGTTATATGGACATGGGTCTGGAAACGCTTTGTTTTCATGTTACAACTCATTTTCACCAACTCATTAATCATGGGAAACACACACGAACAGAACGTTAGAATCATGGGGAACATGCACTCTTGGTTAGTCTGGTTACGTTGCCATTATCGTAGGTGCACCGCCAGTGTTTTGTTTTACATGTCTCTATTGCCATGCGACTCACGTCATTGCTTGTTTACAGGTAATATCAACTGTTCCAGTGAGCAGTACGACCTTGGCAAACACACGGGTTACAACGTAGTAGTAGAGTTGACCACAGGCTTGGCTCGTACAATGGCAGTGTACACAAATGCAGAGATCGCAGATGCCCATCTGATGTATGGATTAGAAGACGCAATGGCGCTTGCGCTCAACGTTTGTACCGGGAGAGATTTCCAGGACGAAGGTGCCCCGACAGGAAAACGTTTGAAGCCATTGATCGTCGTCTTAGGGAACATGGGGCATTTCAGCCTGATACTCGCGACCGGGGAAGGCCTAGAAGGACGAGGACACGCAGCGGGAGGCGGCAATTCTTCAGGCAGTTGACGATGACCCTAGTGTCAGTACAAGACAAGTAGCTGCAACAATGAATGTTGATCACATGACTTTCTGGCGAGTGTTACACGAGGTCCGGCTGTATCCATACCATTTACAGCGTGTGCAGGCACTATCAGCAGCTGATTTTCCTGCACGGGTACGCTTCTGCGAATGGTTTATGCAACAAAGTGTCAACCCTAATTTTAGTGCAACGGTGCTGTTTACAGATGAGGCGTCGTTTCAACGAGATCAGATTGTAAATTATTACAATCGGCAATTATGGGCTGACGTCAATCCTCACGCAGCTGTTGAAGCAAGTCATAAACAAAGATTTTCTGTCAATGTTTGGGCCGGCATTGTTGGTGACTGTTTGGTAGGACCTCCCGTTCTTCCATCCAGGCTCAACGGATAAAGTTACCATAATTTCGTAGAGAATGTTCTACCTGATCTGTTAGCAGATTGGCTTTAGCTGTGCGACAAAACATGTACTTCATGCACGATGGAGCACCTCTTCATTTTAGTGTTAATATCCGTCGGCTTCTAAATAACAGATTCGGTGACAGATGGATAGGTAGAGGTGGACCAATTGCCTGGCTTCTACACTCCACAGACCTAAAACTACTGGACTTTTATTTGTGGGGGCATTTGAAAGCTCTTGTGTATCGAACCACAGTACCACATGTTCAGTCTCCGTGCCCGTATTATGGAATGCTGCGAAACCATACGCAATACTCCAAAGATACATCAGCGCATCCGGAATTCACTACGACGGCGGGTTGATGAATGTAACAGTGCTCACGGAGGGCATATTGGACATCTCCTGTGAGAAAGAGTTGCATGTGGTATGCTGGTACGTTCTATTCTTGTGTGTTTCCCATGATTAATGAGTTGGAGAAAATGAGTAGTAAAATGGTAACAAAGCGTTTCCAGACCCATATTCATATACCATAATTTCTTCGTCTACGTGTGAGAAATGTGTCCTGTAATTTGTGCCGTACATTTTTGTTATACCCGGTATACAGACTTCAACTAGTTACAAAGAAATGATTGAAACAGTGTTCGATGACTTCAGAATCCCGAGCAGCAAAATGAGTGTTCAAGCTCATATTTTGCATTCTCATTTAGATTATTTTTCAAGACGAACTACCTGTCACTAGTAAGAAGCCCGTGAAACGGTTCACCAGGACAATGGAAACTAGATACCAGGGAAAATGGAGTGCGATGTGATGGGGTTTGTTGCGTATAATTTATTTGTAAGTTTCCCGATAGATGAAAATCGCATACAGTAGATCAGGGGATCTTGAGGATGCGACGGTATTAGTGTTGTATTTGTGTATTTGTAGCACCACGTTGTGGAAGCCAATTTACGAGAGCAAATATGTGTTTTCTTCACGCGAAGCCATCTTGTGTGACGTCATACGTTGGTTGGTTCATTTGTTCTGTTTGTAGATTCCTCTGGCGTAGCAATTTGTATCAGTTTTAAATGTCCACCGGCTAGCTATTATCTGATCTAGGTAGGCATGTTTTTCTTACAGGTTGTGAAGCGGAAAAGGAATCTTTTATCCAAAAACTACTAGTGAAGAAATGTGTTTTATAATGTTTTATTGTCGAACACGTGCACTAACACTTTCACAGATTTATCTAGATAATCGCCATACTGAAACTGTTTATAATAACTTCTTATCACTTTTAACTCACGTAATTCAACTTTGTATGTTTAACTTTAGAATATTTTATAAGATTTCTCGTACTTCTGCTGCGTGTAACTTATGACGAAAATGAAGGACTGATTGGCGACATCTTGTTGAACTGCGGAATCGACGTGGAGTGTACGGAGAATTTTGTATAACTGCGGGGCGATCGACTTCGAGCATGGCTATTTATAGGCTTGCCTTAAGATACACCTAAAGATTATAAATGAACTGCTATTGGCTAATAAAACGCGCCAACATTAGCGTCTATTTTATTATCCAATGAAAACCACTAATACATATTACTTTTAGAGAATGTTCTAGAAGCTTTTTTTTTACCGAAAAGGCGCGAAATATTACGTAACTTCCTGGTTCCCGGTAACGATAAACAACTCACCCCCTTGCTGCAGTATTGTGTTATTGTTAACAGTTTCAATAGAGCCGTATATTATTATTTACCAATAATAATTACAATTATTAAACCTCTGAAATCAATGTTACATAAAAATACATATTCATATTAAAACAATTATTTACATTAAAGTAATTTGTGATACAAATTACCGTCTCATATGCCCCACTAGAAACATAATTATAAATATTTATAACTTGTTTAGAATTTTATAATTTTGTTTTTAGTCTCCTAAATCTTGGAACACACGTTATCACTTTCACTTTACACTTCACACGTATTTAACACACGACATCTCGCCACTACTTGCTGGCTCTGATTTAATTAATTTAGATATTCATCTGACATCACAAATTTTTTTTTTTTTATAGCAAATACTTTACCCTAAATTACTTATTTACTGCTACCAAATTGTTTACATTAAGTTGTTGACAAAAATTTATACATTTAATATTTTTGTAATTATTATACATATTTACCAAAATATTCACCCTCAACACAAATATATTGATATCTCCTAAATCTAGACAATGTTTCACATTTTCTGTTTGCTACATAAGTATTTGTTTCAATTATTTTTACCCATTTTTGTTATTTTGTACTTTACTTTAACAATACTCTTGGAATTGTATTTACGTACTTTACTTTAATATCATATTAAATTTCAATCTTTGCATTTTTAATTTTTAAATCTTGGAATTGTATTTACGTACTTTTAATTTAATATCATCTTAAGTTTCAATCTTTGCTTTATTAATTTTCAAATGTTGTTACAGTTACTAAAAATTTAATTTACTTATTTATTTATTTTTAAAACATTTCTCTCTTTTTTTTTATAATTTATTTCTCTTTTCAAATGATATATATATATATATATATAAATAGTTAACCCTCTTACGTTCCAATACATTTCTCTGCAAGTCGTCTTTAACTATCCAGCATTTACTTTACATCACATTGCTATTTACCCTCCTGGATCAAATTGTGTGTGGCTAAACATTACTCGTAGCCGTAACCTAACCTTCAAATTTTTATTCATGAATAACCTCTTGTATTCATTTGAAATTTCATCACATGATAACATTTGTAAACAATCTAAAGCTTCCTGAACAATACATCTTTTAACAACTTTCATTTTCAATTCTTCTGCTATCTCTTTAATTTGAGTGTACTCTAACAAATCTGTACTAAACTGTACTGGACTGGAGTTTTCATTTTGAACATCTTGGTACAATTTCTTTCTTTGCATTACTGACTCCTGTATTTCTGATATCTCCCCTCTGAAATTAACTTGCGCCTCATTTACATCTACATTCCTAACCTCTTTCATCTCTCTTAGCTCACTTGTAATACTACTCATTTGACTTCCTAACTCTGTACATTCTACATTAACCTCACTTTCTTTGTTACCTATTTCCTTGCTCATGTCTAGCATTTTCTTTGAAACTTCTCCTATCTCACTTACTATTACTTCCTCATTTTCATCTTTCATTTCTGGCCTACTACTATCTAACTTCATAACTTTCTTTTCAATTTCTTCATTGCTTTGATCTACTGTTTGCTCTACTTTCTCATTCCTCCTACCAATACTTTCAATTGATTTCCTATGATCCTTTTTTATATCTTCTCTCAATTCCTCAAAACTCTGATCTACTTTTTGTTCTATACTCTTAATAATATCTTCTCTCAATTCCCTATCATTCTTTTCCATATTCTGAGTTAGTTTTTCTAATTTCTCATTATTCTTTTGCATATCTTCCCTTAATTCCTTATGAATCTTTTTTATCATATCCATAATCATTCTAGTATCAGAATTAATATTTCCTGCTATTCTATTCTTACTTTCTGCACTAACATTTCCTCCCTCCAATATTACATTGTTTGAGCTTTTTTTTGTAACCTGTATTGAATTACAGCTAACTGTTACACTATCCCCTTCCATCATTGTTTCTTCTGTATTGCTAGCAGCCATTGTTTTTGTTTTCTAAAAAAAAATTACTATATTCTGACCTTTTGTGACGCTGTCTGCTGATGTAGCCTTGATGTCCAGCGTTCTGCCCCTTTCTCCTAGATTTGTATGTCGCTTCTGCGTTGTTTTATGATGATGAATCTACGTCGTTTCGATGTTTTCTTGTAGCTGAATTCCTTGTTGCATCGCAATCTCGGAATTACGATCGAAGTCAGTCGTCCCTTTCGTCTCTGGAATCTGCGTCTTGTAGACCATTTCACCGCTGTATTCCTGGTTACTCTGCTTCATTCCTTTCCTGGTCGCTTCGCCTTCCTTTCCTGGTCATTTCGCCTTCCTTTCCTGGTCACTTCGCCCCACGTTGATGGCGCCAATTTGCGACGGTATTAGTGTTGTATTTGTGTATTTGTAGCACCACGTTGTGGAAGCCAATTTACGAGAGCAAATATGTGTTTTCTTCACGCGAAGCCATCTTGTGTGACGTCATACGTTGGTTGGTTCATTTGTTCTGTTTGTAGATTCCTCTGGCGTAGCAATTTGTATCAGTTTTAAATGTCCACCGGCTAGCTATTATCTGATCTAGGTAGGCATGTTTTTCTTACAGGTTGTGAAGCGGAAAAGGAATCTTTTATCCAAAAACTACTAGTGAAGAAATGTGTTTTATAATGTTTTATTGTCGAACACGTGCACTAACACTTTCACAGATTTATCTAGATAATCGCCATACTGAAACTGTTTATAATAACTTCTTATCACTTTTAACTCACGTAATTCAACTTTGTATGTTTAACTTTAGAATATTTTATAAGATTTCTCGTACTTCTGCTGCGTGTAACTTATGACGAAAATGAAGGACTGATTGGCGACATCTTGTTGAACTGCGGAATCGACGTGGAGTGTACGGAGAATTTTGTATAACTGCGGGGCGATCGACTTCGAGCATGGCTATTTATAGGCTTGCCTTAAGATACACCTAAAGATTATAAATGAACTGCTATTGGCTAATAAAACGCGCCAACATTAGCGTCTATTTTATTATCCAATGAAAACCACTAATACATATTACTTTTAGAGAATGTTCTAGAAGCTTTTTTTTTTACCGAAAAGGCGCGAAATATTACGTAACTTCCTGGTTCCCGGTAACGATAAACAACTCACCCCCTTGCTGCAGTATTGTGTTATTGTTAACAGTTTCAATAGAGCCGTATATTATTATTTACCAATAATAATTACAATTATTAAACCTCTGAAATCAATGTTACATAAAAATACATATTCATATTAAAATAATTATTTACATTAAAGTAATTTGTGATACAAATTACCGTCTCAAGGACCATAATCATTTACCAATTACCCTATCTTAAAAAATGTATGAATTAAACTTAATGACTGCTCAGCAGTATGCGCAGTAGCAAACGTCTTGTTGGAAATACATTTAACGTCGGTCAGCTGTTCAAAAAAAACGGTGTAAGTCATTCCTGTATCTCTCTGCGTTTATTATTTGTTCAGAAAATATAGGTCCTATTACTGAATTTACTGCACACCACACACAAATTTTCGCGTCATGCAAGACGCCCTCATGTGTAAAATCGGGGTTTTCTGTGCTTCAGTATCTGTTATTTTACGACTGAACATAACCATGTAACATGGAACCATGCTTCGTCAGAGAATATTGAGCGTGAGTTAGTTACTCTATCATTGACATTTCGCAAAATCCAATTACAGAAATTTACCCGACTCTGATGATCATATTAAAAAAAAGTGTATGCATCAAACCCCATATACTGGAAGGGCTAAAAGAAAACATCAGGCGAGAAATTCACTCAATTTTAGATGTTGAACTCTCGAGGGTAAACGAAAATTTCCTGAGACGATGCCAGAAATATATGGACAGAGGACATTTCCAGCATCTCTTATAATAAGGTATTGCTTATTATTATTGTTATTATTGTAACTGTAAATATGAGAACGTGAGGTGGTTGCGCGGAAATTATAACTATTTCGGCGGGAGTCTGAGCTACAGCGGCCGGTGCGCAAGCCACCGTGCGGTGGCCGCAATGCGGAAGAAAATGATTGTATAACACTGATCTGTGTATCTAGAACATCTGCCCGGATTTTTACGCGCAAAACACTTTTATATGTTTTCCTTTATACTAAGCGTTACTGTTCACATACACATAATCTTACTTCCGATTGCTTCTTTAAGCGACACCGACCATACCTATATGGTCTCTTTTGTTTCTTGTTTTATGGCCTGTCAGCTATTCATAGGCTTAGTTACATCAGCGGGGTTTTGTTCAAATAGGCGCGTTGGGTATTACAAAGTGCGTTTGCTGCGTTAGAAAGCCCAGTGGTTTCCAGGGGAGAAACAAAAGCTTTATTGTGGATAAGGCTAGATGGCATTAGAGGTGTTTCGCTTCCCTCATCGATGCTTTTTTTTAATGTTTATGGTCATCGCCATCTTGGTTATGAATTTCTCTACTATAGTATAACAACTTAGCAAAACCCTTCGGTCTATGGACTGCGCGAGTATTCAGGGGGGATAAATCGCCTCCACTCTACTTGTCTTTTGCCTTTAGCTACTGAATTATCCAATGAGGTGTCTTAAAGAGGAAGTGGGCTGATACGCGGGAAACAAATGTCATGTCACAGTTGTGAACATAGCAATTTTATAGTGTTGAAAAATTTAATAGGATCTTGTTCACATCGTGATAACTTAAAAACTAAAACCCTTATTCCAGTTCTGTAAGAGATATGTTAAATAGCACAGTTTCAAGATGATGATGATGATGATGATGATGTGTGGTTGGTCTCCCTGTAAAAAAATTAAAGTCGCTAATGTTCTTTGTAAAACTTCAATTGAAATAGTTTGTAATGTCAAAATCAATCAGCGAGGAACTTTTTGCCTTGAAGAAGAAGATGGGGGAGTGAAGGCGATGAAATACCCTAAAAAGTGTGAATTAACTTTTGGAAGGTATCCCATGATAATACCGCATGTATGTGAAATGCTATCGCTAGTTATATGCAAAAATTTGTTTTCACACCTGCCACACCTTGCTCTTTGCATGACCTGTCACAGCAATCTACAAACACAACATTTTTGTTGCAATGCTCTTGTGCCTTTAGTCCTACCTCTACAGTTAGATAGTTACAACAGTGGTGTGATTGAGTGATAAACATTTTGTGAAAACAAAATAAATGGGGCTAGGCGAAATTTTAACACGTGGTGCTTAAGCAGCGGCTTAGATGCCGAGTAGGAGTGGCATGCCCACCCAACGCAGTTAGAGAGGGGGAATACATGATCAGGTGAGTTACCCCTCCCAAGGGTTTTTTCTAAGTTGCTGAACTATATGTACTTTAAGTAGAGGAGTGTTATATTCCACTCAAAAATTCGATGGTAAGATTTCACCAGAAGTACATATTTTGAGGCCTCCGGATTCCAAAAAATGATTTTTAGAGGACGGCTAGCGCAGGGGCGCGTTCGTGTGTTTATCTGTAAATATCATAATGCAAAAACGAAATGTCGGATAAATACCAAACTTGGTATTTGGTTTCAGCTTCTTCCAAACATGCCATATGAAGATTTTCAAGAAAATCTCCCACTCGAAACTGGTCTTCACATGGAAGATTTTTTGAAATTTTCAATCTTCTCAAAAAATGGCTCCGATATATTTGATTAAGACACCATATGTTTAAGATGTTTACATGATAAATGAGTTGCAAAGCTTGAATTTTCTGGGATTAGCATTTTGTGCTCTCTCCATTCGCAAGGAATTTTGCATAAATTTTTATAGCTGCTAAACATTAAAAGTTAGACAAAAACGTACTTTAGAAAAAAATATACATCTGTTTAAAATACACAATTTATTTCAAATAACTCTTTTGTAGCATCAGCCATTTCCGAGATATTCGTTATTATATGCGTGAATTTTTCAATACTTTTGTGGTTTTTAAAAAGTACCGTTGCAATTCAGTTGCTTCTCGATATGGCATGGAAAGACAATTTCAAGACAAACATAATGAACAGTTTTTAATACATTTGATTATCCCGTCTCCTGTATCCTCTTGGACCCGTCTCCTGTATCTTCAACAAAATGAAACTATTTGTGCAAGCGTTTGTCTCGATTAACGTAAAGTAGACAGAAAAATAAAGCTTTTGTAACTTAGATTGCAGATGTATAAAAATAAATGATAGTGGATGGAGAAAATCATAGGAATGTAGCCCATTAGTCCTTTTTTATTTGTGTTATGTTACACGAAACAAGCCTTTAAAAATAAAACTTTATTTTTTGACTCAATTTGTGTCATTATGATGTACAATCAGCAGTGATCTACATTCAATTTGCGTATATTAGCTTAGTTTTTACATGGCGGATCTACTGAGGAAAAAAATGTGTGTTAAGCTGATACAGGAATGATGTGTAGTTCTACATTAACAAACTATCAGAACCAGTATTGATCTAAACACTTAATTTCTATTTGTGTTGAGATTGTAAGTGCTGCTTACTATTTAAAAGTTTATTATAGGAGAATATGCTATTCTATTGGCTTGGTATGATACGCTGTAAGTGTATCCCTTCTGTTCAAGAATATGTATGGAAATATGATATATAATTCCTTATGATTAGTCCTTCAAATTAATTCCTTTCCCCAATAAATAGTCAGTTATATGCTATAGAATAGCAAATAAGTGCAATAATTTTGCATGTATTTCCAGTTTAATGAAAAGGCGAATTAACGAAAAAATATTAAATGAAGGAAAAGAAAGAAATATAGAAGGAAATAAAGAAAGAAGGGAGGATGGAATAGGTAGACGAGGTACTACATTATTAGCAGGTATGTATGAGCTTTCGAACGCCAACACCAGGTAATGTCAGGTATTGACGCGTGCGAGTCTACAAATTCTGTCACGCTGGGTCAAAGCAGCTCTTTCGTCGTCTCTTCTTTCTTGTTCTTTCTTTCTTTTTGCATGGAGTTAAAAATATATTTATAGTAATAAGTTGTCTACAGTTATACTGCGTATTACTAGTTAAGACTTGGGTTTCAACAGCAAGCATTGAATGTGTTCGGTTAGGTCTGATACTGTAAAATACTTCAAAACTTCCTCATATGTATCTGGTTATAGTTAGCCTTATTTCGGACTTCAAAGATCTAATATAGTATTTATAACATTAAAAATAATTCGTAAAGCAATGACTATTACAGCAGTGTTCAAAAGGATTTCATTAGAGTAATTTATTTTAATAGTTTCCTCGCGTGCTCCTGTGAAATTCCTTCGGTATCGAAACATAGTGTGAGTTTGTCTGGTTTTTAATTGTCACTTCACTAAGTTCTCACTGTCACTTAATAACCTAATTCAGTTCAACTTTTCACTTCACTCCACTTTCTCCGTGACGTAGTGGCTTAATGAGATACACACGACTCAGCCTCTTCTTCCGGACGGTTCACTCGCCGGGGAATTGAACACAAGGCTTCTCCAATATCTCGTGGAAGCATAACTAACTGCACATCACAGCAGTCGTCACGAACTCGCTCGGAGAACAGCACCTTTTGTCGCACCAGAAACGCACTCGCTAACTCGTTCAGTAACTTACTCACTTCCTCACTAACTCTCCTACTTACTCACTGACTCGCGAGAACGCTCGCTTATATGCTACCTGGTTAGGGTTCCACAACGTTCTAGAAGGGGAAACTTCCAGAAGATTCTGGTTATCTGACGATAGCGCTTCCGATGTTTACACTGGGCGAGAGCGCTGCTTATTGTATTTATCTCTCCGAATGCCCTCCCGAAGCATGACCTATAGCCGCTGCGTCACAGTACGCTGTACTAATGTTAACAGCGGATAATGGAAGAGTTGAAAGTGCATTATGCTCAAACCAAAACGGAGCCTGCAAATTAGCTGTTTATGATATGCTATGAATGTATGGCTGTGACCTGCCAGTAATTAAATTGATCCTTAATAGTATACGCTTTACTCATTCACCGATAGAGGTTTTAGCTTTGCATGTAAAACTGGACACTTCTGAGAGGTGGAGTTGTAATCAAACTACACACGCTGTACAGGGTGGATACAGTACACAGTCTGAAAGGCTGTAGCAGCGAGTGTCATTTGTACTATACTACAGTGAAATAGAAATAATCTCGACAGTGAAGAGTAGTTGGATGTGTCTGTCTGTAAAAAACTAGTGACTCAGTCGATCTTCGTAGTAATGCATTTGCAGATACCTTGCAAATAAAGAGGTTTGTTCTCAATCTAGGTAACAAACTTAAGACCCCTTACCTTATGAAAAAACACGCCTCTACCAGCAGTGATGTTCTATCTGGTAGCTTTTAGCTTGAGCTATCAATCTGCAGCACAGTTCCACTGGAGCAAACTGCTACGAAATACAGGGATGTCCAGTTTATTCCATTCCTCCTAACAGCTTTCCAGAGACCATCCAAAGTTCGCGGCCGTCTGCTTCCAAGGGCTCTTTTCAGTAATCCAAATGCACAAAGCTCCATCAGTGATGCATCAGATGACTTAACATGGATGTCACTGAAAGGTATGGAATGTATTCCTATTTCTCTCCCTATGTTCTTCAAACATTTGTAGGTTGAAGCAGGCGTATAGCTTGATGCCTTATCCTGATGCAACCACGCTTTAGTTACACATGCACCAAAGAGAGCAGGGATTTCTGTATGGAAAATTGGTATCAGGACGTTAGTCTAATAATATGCCGAGTTGATTTTCACATTTTTATGTACACGACGAATGGTTAATTTGCCATTGCAACTGTACCTTGCTATTACCATGAAACCATTGGGGAAATTTTCGCTAGTTTCCTTTATGTCAACCTTCAAAGCTTTTTTCTCCCCTTGGTGGGTAATATATAGCACGGGGCTTGTTGCAGTCACTTATATGAACATATGCTTCATCTAAAAAGGCAACAAACAGCCACTTTTCACCAGCTAGGTATCGGTCATACAGCTTTCTACTGTTAGTGGCACGTTCTGAAATGTGTTTGGGCAACAGCTTATATCCCCGGCTCTTATAGCACTTTTCTAGAATCAAATCTTGGTTGATTATGGTGTTCACAGTAGTAACAGAAATCCCTAATTACAATGCAATGGCCCTCTGAGTTGCAGGATTTGGTCCAGAGGCATGGGCCTTCACCTTCCAAATTATCCTTGGGGTGCGACTGGTGGCCGGTCGTGGATTTCCCTGTTTCTTGCCCTTTGGAATAAGTACTGATGTAGCCTTACCTTTTTTGTTGAGTGTACATGAGATCATTTTCTTGGATATGGTAAAACCACGCCTCTTGTATTGCTTAATAATCTTCGAATACAATTATTTTGCATCGGAAAGGGCACTAATGTACCCTTATCAGAATGGTTCTATTTTTGACGCCATTTGGTGCAACAAGAACAAGAGCACACAACTGAGCAAACACAGTGATACACTCATACTGCTGAACTCTCATTCGGTTCCACATGTTTCAGCGCGGAGCTGTTGTGCTCTACTGATATTGTTACCATAGATGGTGAACAAGGCTCCGTAGCTATTTTATAAGCTAACTATACTAAGAAAGTTTTGCTTCTATCGTACAGTACTTTCAATAATTTCTTTGCGTCTTCAAGTACTATACATGGTTACATGCCCTATAGAGTTATTAGAATCGTTTTCCTATGGGCTGCTTCAGGAGTATCAAGGTTTACGTCATTAAAAATCTGTTGTGGCGTGTGTAGCAGGGGCGTTCTCACAGATGTAACGGGTGGCTAGCAGGTAAAAATGATTGTCTAATTTTGAACCAAACTGTACACTTGAGTGTAAAGAAGTGGCCTTTATTGTTATTATTTTTATCATAATTTTTATTATTATTATTATTATTTATTACGTACTCCCTATATGTGAGACACTTTTGATGCCGTCTCTAATATCTCCACCGTTGATGAATTTGCTGCCGGCAGCCACAGTGGTGAGCTATGAGATCTTTCCCTGAGGGTACGCGTGGGTGCGTGCGTGAATAGACAACTCCAGTTAAGTTGACTGATCAATTTAATAGAGGCTAATGCATGAGCTATCTGAAACGAGTTGCCGACAGTTTGAGGATGAAGAATTAAACTGTTTCTGAATCTTAGCGCGAGAAACTGTAGCTACTGAAGTATTATATCTGTTAACTTCTAAAGTATCAAGAAATTTATGGTTTAAAATAACAGTTTCCGCAATAACAACGAGAAGCGTAATTTACCGTGAATCGCTGAAATGCTAGATGGCGGCGAATCCCCTTGACGCTACCGCCAAGAATGTGAGAACACGAGCGCGGCCTTTAGGCGCTACGCATTGCCGATAATAATTGATCACGGTAAACACTTATTTAAATGGTAAAAGACTGTAAGACGCCAATTTTAGAAATAAGCGCTCTTTTATAAACTTAAGTCCCACCTACTTCATGACTACCCCAGAAAATTTCCTACGTTATACGTTGCCAAATCCTAAGCTTCGTTTTCGCATCTGAAACACAACTTTTACTCTTTGACTTTACTAAGTTCTAAGAATTCTTTCCCTTTCTAATTTCCGAAAATCGAATACGTGCATTTCTATACAACTTTCTGATTTCTGAAGTATTGAATTCTAAATACCTGAACCTTGAGCTAATGGATTTCTTGTCGACTGAGTTCGCCGGAACACCTAATTGCCTTAGCTACTCTGACTTCTAACTGCCTTGCCTCAACATGTAACTTGCCTGGTAATGACTTCTTATCCACTGGCAGAATTGTAACTCGTTCTTCTGATATTATGCATTGATTTTAATATATGGAAATTATTTACTGCAATTATTTATGTCTCCCTACCATGTCTTTATAAAATCATTAATCGCGAACTAGTTATTCAGATTGACAGAGTCATCGAAATGACAGCCTCCTTCTTGATCATATTTTCATTAATGGGAGTTGATTTTTCGAGGCATATCACACAATTCAGCAGCACCTGCACCACCATATCCTTATACGATAGACGCAATAATTTTAGACTTCCTTTCCAGTTTACTTCAGAAGAAACGTTTGTTGTTGTGCATTTTAACTCTACAAGTAACTCTCACTACCCCTCGCTGACAAAGTGACACATTGCGGTACACCCCCACGAATCAAAGCAAAAATTACAAGGTTATTTCTGATCCCCCCTTTGTTTCATATCTAACATAACATCGCGCACCGGTTCAATTTTGTTTCTTGGAATACATTTCAAGTCACTAGGAAAAGTGTTAACACTGGGGTTGAGTCGAGTTTTAGTTAGATAAATGTGGAAGTCATAGGAAGAAATAAAAACAAATTGTTGCTATCCAGATAAATGGGCCACATTTTTGCACCGGAGTGTACGTAGTAGTATGGCCTTGCAGTACAAAAACTGAGTGTTTTGTAGCACGCCATAGTATCATCTCCGTGCTGCGACCACCAGTATATTAACGTTAACAACACGGAGTATTTACTCTCTTTTGTAAAATACCACAGGACCTCTCTGGTTATTGTTATCCTTTCTAGTAGCCTTAGGGTATGCAGTCCATTTGTATACTGTTTTGAGTAATTTACGTACTTACTGCATTTCAAAGAAGTTCCAAGCTGACTCATGTTCCTGGTTTCTCCAATAATGCAATTAGAGCGGAGTAAATTAAGTGGGTCCTGAAGAATGTACCAGTTGTAGTGATTCGTCATCAACTCATCACTGTCAGTCAGTGTTACTGAGGCGATTACTTCGTCCTGCAACAAAAAATAAACTCTTAAGGTGTCAACAATGTTACCGCCGCATAATGAGAACATTCATGATGTGTCTGAGGAATAAAACACAACTATGATAAAAATAAATATCTGTTCTAGTCTGCGCAAGTAATGCATTATGCCATTACAAAGATTATTCAAAATGTCATTCATAGTAACCTGCACAACAACTGTATTCACCAAGTATTTGTATTTGTTATAACCCTTTTTGCTCAATCAAAATTATTAATTAATTGCTAAATTGTTATACCTATATTATCTACAGAGAAATGTCGAAACTGTTACAGTAAAAATAGATATATGTCATTATACCACGTTGAAAGAAATATACAATCTTTAAAATGAGGCAGATTTGACACATATGACACATATCCCGGAAGTTTACCGTGGAACCGGATATGGAAGAATTTCCTTAGCCAGGACAACCAACAGCTGGACAGCAATAGCCTATGGAAATACAGCGAAGCAATTGAAAAGACGTAATATAATCCGTTTCCGCTTGTACGCTATACTGTGTGGCCAACAATAAAAACTGAGCCTGCCTTGCTAGCGAAGTGGTAGATCATTAAGAAAACTCAAGAATAACAGTAGATATTCTTCCAAATTAAGATATTTAGCAAGTCCCAAGAAAAACGGTACAGCAATAGAGCCTTGACATTCAGACTTGAAAACTGGTATCGTGTCTGACTGGGAGTGCAGAGTTTTATTTTCAACATCTTCCGCATTGATTTGCT
This sequence comes from Deroplatys truncata, assembly GCA_030765065.1. NCBI lineage: Eukaryota > Metazoa > Arthropoda > Insecta > Mantodea > Mantidae > Deroplatys > Deroplatys truncata. The sequence goes on from CM060990.1 coordinate 168,990,906, forward strand.
TCCCTTGTCTCTTTTTAACCCTTCTCTTTTGAGGGTGTAGCCACACACACACACACTTTACACACACTGCACTTAAATTTAGGTATAGTAGATATTGCTTTACAATCACTTAAAAGCTACATATCTCTCTTCCATTAGCCTTTTATTGTATTGGAGGGTAAAAGGTCAAAGCCTACTATTTATGGAAGGATAACAGGCGACTAAGCACAGTTTACCTCAACTCACAGAACTGAAACCAATCTTTCCAAAGCGCACCTTCATCGCCCAGATGCAATACACCGAACGTTATCGCCGGGTCCTTCAACCCCGAAACAGATGATAGGAATTGATGGGCAGGAAATTCATGGTAGAAAACGAACCACTTCAGTATTCATCTACCGACCCCAGGAAACCACAAACAAAACCATGGTTAGATTGCCCGGCCTGATGGGAATCGAACCCGGGACCTCCGGAATACGAGCTTCACTTGTTACCTTGAAGCCATCTCGCTCGGTATTTGAGAGGGATAAAGAGGTAAAAGGGGGAGAGAGACTGGGAGGGGGAAAGAAATACATAGATGGAGGAAGAGAGTAAGAGAGAGAGAGGAGAAAAATAGGGAGGGCGAGGGGTGAGAGAGGTAGAAAGGCTGAGAATAATCTTTGAATTTAACGCAATAACCAGACAGCTGCGAGTTCGGATAGTTAATAATAAACTCAGTATATTATTTCATCATAGTTGCTGTAGTACACCATATTTTGAAACTTAAGAGCATCCACGTTAATTAAAAAAATTATCTGGGTCAGATAGTAATATTATACAGAGGACAGAAGTTATGCTTTACAAATCAGAGGCAACGATGTTGCATTGTGTTTATGTTTTGGATGTATACAACTGCATTCCTCTGGAATGAGTAGTTGGAAGTGTCTTAGTTTCCACTCTAGTAATAATAATATCTACACATTAAAATCAGTAGATTTTTCTTGGGTTTTCGAAACCCATCTAGGGTGTCATAGCATGATATGGCAATACTGACCAAAGTCACAATGTGAGCTGGCATGTTTCTTTCAAAATAACAGATATTTAAATCGGAAATTTTTTTAAACTTGTTTTCGCAATTAGACAAAGTCACACTACGTTACGGTACCTCAAAGCAATGTCACATGTAATATTCGCTTTCCCCAGCTGCAAACTAAATAGCTTGAGAGGCAGTAATATTAATGAAAAGAAAGGAAATTGCCAAGTACATGCACGACGTTCCGAGTTCCCGTCCACTTTTTTAAGTTATATCTCGTTACTTTGCACGGCGAGCTGGTAATATTGGTTGTATGTTGCAGGAGTTTCAGGGTGGTACACATTTCAATCAGTTACCAGTAGTCGCTCTGTAGATGCACCTTAAGAAGAAAGAAAAAAGTAGCAGACTCTCGATGCGTATATTTGCTTATCCAGATCCTTTCCGCGGCCGGTTCACAATGGTGTCTCGGGAAGCGTGCCTTTAGCTTCGTTCTACTGTCACCTTTCATACTGAGTCCCCTCTACGAATATGCGCTGACAGCCGAGCACTTATTAGCAGGTACGTAGTAATGAGGTCTACCAAGGTTCGTATCCCGAGTATACTTTTTTTTCTCACAAAAACGCAATGTTTATTACGCACATTATAATTTCCAATTGCTAAGGATTATTTGATTTCAAGGCATTTATGCTCACGCATAAAAACTGAAACAATCTGTTTTTCGTTTTAAAACTAAGTAAGAAATAAGTAAATATTATAGTCCTAAATGAAAATGCAAATACGAATAGAAATTCACTTAATATCGGGTGTGTAAACACTCAGCGTCTATTACTGCTCTCATTATATAACACATGAGTGATCAAATGCCTAGTTAAATTTTCACGAGAGGATACTTCCTCCGAAGCATCCTGTATTTCATCCCACAAAACCTCTTTTGTCTTGAGGCCAATTTAACTCCAAAACTTTCTTCACCTCTGCCCACACATTTTCAATAGGATTTCAAACCTGGTGAGGAAGGAGGCCAGTCAATCACTATGATAGTTTGCCTTTACGATAACCAGTTTGAAACCTGCTGACTTGTGCGGACAGGTTGGTTGTCCTGCCGGAATTCAATCATTCCATCTAACCCCAAAACGACACAGATACATCACCTTGGTGATCCATTTGTGCCACGTATTTTGCGTCGTAACTTTTTCCTCTGGGGCGGTAGACAAAAATTGCTTTCACCCATTTGTGGATGAAACTGTCACTTCGCCTGTGAATATAACCTATTCCAGTTGTGATGGACATTTTCTTCTGCAAATGCGAGGCGACATAATCTGTGATCGCCTTTAAGATGCTTCTTAGCTGTCGATCGAGCAAAGAGCTGTGCTGTATTCAAGCGATGCAATGCTGTGCGGTTCGACCGAGGGAAATTAGAATTACTCCAATTGTAGACACATGCTTGAAGGGATTGCTGTCTGCCTCTTGTAGAAGTGCAGTGTCCTGCTGAGGAGTTAAAAAACGTTTTCGACCCGAACCAGGTCTACGACGAACAATCCCTTTCCTGGATAACCGTTCCCACCTCGTAGCTGTAGATATAGGCACTTCAAGTGCTCTTGCAGCCTGCGACACACAGTATCCGGGAACTTTCACTAATCTAAGAGGAGATCTCCTTGTAGCTTCGTCTTTATATGTGCGCTCAGCCATACAAAGTCATGATTGCTAACATATCATGCAGAACTCCAAGGCTATGAGGTGCGCGCGCATGATCACACCAGCGCCGTTCATATCTGAAGAATGAGACAGAGAGTTTTCACATCCAATAATAAGTCAATTAAATATTTGGTTTAGCTTTTCACTTTAGAATTCTTACTAATATGGCACTTATTTTGAAAACGAAACTATAACTTTTTTGTGTTTTTATGCATTAATGTCCTAAAATTAACAGATCTATCCCTTTGATGCACAAAAAGTAGCAAGCTCTAACTCAAGAATGTTTTATTAGATAATGAATAATTATACATACATCCAAACATAAAACAAAGAATTACTCAAATAAATTTGAAAAAATCCTTATATTTGTAAAAAAAAATTATGTGGTATTCTCACGATACCACTGTGAAGCACACTGCTTAGGTTACACACAATTATAGGTGCACTGGAATACAAACAGTTCCTTTCACAAAGACAGTTCACTTTTTGTGGTATTCTTCAAAACAGTTTTTGTTATTTCTGAGGCACAGAGCGACACCACATGCTTCACATGACCACTATGAGCGCTGCTGATTGGCTGAAGAGCTGCAGTTAGCACATCGTTTCCATGTGCCTCTCACTGGCATATGCAGATTTCTTCTGAAAATGAGGAACTGAGCAACTTTGGGCTTGAACTTGTTGATTTTTTGTTTTACCTTGCTTTTCTCTTTTGGCGATTTTATGGGAAGCAGCCCATCAACCAAGGATAACCGAAAACTTTTTAGATCTATTGGTTTCCCCTCAGATCTTTCACGAAATATAATGAAAGAGTTCACAATTGCAACATCGAAGAAATGCCAAAAAATGCGTATGTACCACCTCTTGCTCTTCCTATTTATTTTATAACAAGCTTTCAGCATGTCTGATTTGTCAACACACCCCATGTGAGCATTATAATCTATCACCATAGTAGGACTATTTACTGTAATTCTTGTTCCATCTTTCTGGCGCCTCATTACAGTCCCATCTGCTGCTGGGTCATGAAAATTGCTGAAGAAATGCACTGCCTCTCTATCCTCCCATTTCAAAAATACTACGCCCTTCTGATTTTCCAGCCAGTACAGTCACCTCTTGTTAAGTCCTTGTCACCTTTTAGACTTTTGGGTAGATACTTTCTTGTTTTTCCAACTGTTCCTGCTGCATAAACATGCTTTTGTGCTAGATATCCCATCAGTGGTACCGATGCAAAGTAGTTATCAAAATATATTTCGTATCCTTTTCCTTCTAAATTAGAGCATAGTGTTTTCACAACACGGCCTCCCAAGTCTCTTTCAGTCATGTCTACAATCTTCCCAGTATAGACTTCAAACTGGCAGACATAACCTTTTGAATTAGCTCGAACCTATACCTTATAACCTCTTTTCACAGGCTTAGCAGGCATGTATTGTTTTAATGTTGAGCGACCTTTGAATCTGATCATAGATTCATCCACTGCCTGGTGTTGAGTTGGACGGTAATATTCCTCGAATGTTCTAGAAAGGATGTCAAGAACAGACCTGATTTTGAACAACTTGTCGTACCCAGAAGCCCCCTTTGGCTGCTGCAAGGAGTTGTCGTTAAAATGCAAGTGAGATAAGAGCCAGCTGAATCTGTTTACAGGCACAAGGCTACTAATGTAAGGATCCCGGAGTTTGGGATCAGAGAACCAGCAGTCTCTGTAGCTTGGAATTTTTTTATACCCATTAAAGTATTTATCGTCAGAAAGGTTTTCATCTCATTAGAAGTGGTTAGTGTGTAGTTTATGCCCCCTCCGATCTGTGTGGCATATAGATTTCTGTGATACACAATATCGTCAATTAGGCTGTCAGGAAAAATTAGGCGAGAAACATCCACTGGATATTCAGCTTCGTCAGACAGCACAGGTCCTGTAAGTTCCATGAAAGGTAGACACTGGCGCTCCACGTGTCCATGGGACCAACCTCCATTGTTCATTCTGTATAGCAAAGGTGTGTCATCATCAGAATCTGTTTCACTTTGATTGTTGACTGCAGAAGTTTTCATCGTATTAGGCATGAGAACGGAGACAGTTGAAGTAGTATATGAACTTAGGTTTTTAGCATTAAACTCATTTGATGGTTCAGGAACTGCATTTCCTGTAGCCTGAAACTCGACTCTTACATTTTCGTGAACTGCATCACTGCCGGGAGGAAAGGTTTCATTCTCTGCTGAGGTAAGCACAAATTCTTCGTTGACTACACTCGACTCCGGCTACTGTGACGGCTTCTCATCGGAAAATATGAACTCATCCTCAGAACCTTAGGAATATCAGCCCTTATTTCCGCTAACAATTCCTGATTAATTTCATCCAAAGACCATACGTTGCGTCCAGACATTTTGAATTTCTCTAAATCAGAACACGACAATCCACTGTAGCAAGCAAGAGAAGATACTCAGGTTTTGTATAGCTGAAAGCTTTCTTGAGACCGTTCAATGCCTAATAAAGTATAACTAGTTACTCAGTAATTTTATAACAATAATTTAATATTATATACCAAGTAGATATAGACATTCATTATCATAATAGCAATATGCGTTCTCACTTCTAAATTGAAATCTATGCAGCTGGCCACACTGGTATGGAGGCAATACCACCCATTATTGTATTTACTGTGTTGTATGTAAATAGAAATTTCTGGCATTTATATTACATCATGTTTCTATAATATATCTGTAAACAGATACAGCATATAACTTACGTTTGGATGTAGCAATAGTAACTAAAACTTTTGGAAAAAACATTCACTATCCTACGGCTCGAAATCATGTAACCACGGCCTGCACTCCATTAGAAGACTAGTCATTCTGGCGAGAACAGCGTAGCTGTCAGAAAAGTTTCTAGGCTGGCCGATAGAGGGAAGCACATGGATATCGCCGAACCAGGTATTAAGAAAATACCAACATGCAGCATGCGGGAAAAAGTACCAGAGATGAAGCAAAGGGCTATATGCATGGAAAACATACGAAATTGTCATATATTTAAACCATTTAAATTTAAATGAAAAAGAACATACGCCAAGGATTCGAGCCCAGTTGTTCCAATTGCAACGCACATGCGTTTCACAGCTCGGCTACCATGCATACAACCAAACTGAAAAACATCTTCCTACTTCTCGCATAGCATTTAAATAAATGCGGGGTGGTATTAAATTGCGTATTGTGAACGCAGCGTCAGCGAATGTTTCCGACGTTTTCCGAATCGAACTCCCTCTCTGGCTGTTGCTCATTTATTTTGTCTTAGGCTGTACATATATATGTAAGACACAATGCGTATTACAGATATAAAACTCTGCAGTTGGGAGCGGGATTCGAACTCGGAGCCTCTTCGTTAGAAACCAGCCGTTCTAATCACTTGCATACAAAGCACAGCTGCGGATATGTAGGTCAAAGTAGCTACCAAACAGGTAATCATCAGATGTCTGATGCATGTTGGACGGGACTTCTTCGTCTTATATTATTATGTATTACGGAATATTACGCTAATATTCATGCTATAAAGATCGTGATACTATACAAAATGTACAAATCAATGATGCAGTAACAGTATGTTAGACAGATGTAACAATCAAAGCTGAATGTTAGTACACCAAATACACTTGCCTCGTAGCGAGCGAGATGGCTCCGCGGTGACGTGTGACGCTCGCATTCGGAAGAAACCGAGTTCGATTCCTGTCGACTGTCCACTCTGACCTTGGGGTCTTTGTGATTTTCCTTGGTCGGTAGGCGATTGCTGGTTTTTTTTCTCATCTACCACGATTTCCTTTCCATTATTTCCCTTTCATTCCGTTTCCTTCTCATCTTTCAGATGTGCTTCTAGGTCTCGTGGCGTATAACGCTGCCGGACAGATGGCGCGTATGCTTGCTCAAAGGAAAGAATACTCCCTGTGGACGCTAGGGGTCTGCTTGGTCGACAAGTCGTACATCGCCCTCTCTAGGTAGCTCCAGCAGTGGAACGGATCTTAGAGCCTGGAACCGTTATGAATTTCCACACATCTCTGTGGCCTGTCTGCCTGCAGAGTGTAACGTCCTGTGGTTCCTTCACTTCATCCTTTCCTCCTGGGGGATGTTAGCCGCAATAGATCTCTGTAGGTCGCAGTGCGCGAGGTGTCCCCCTCCGTTGTATAACCTATACCTACACTTGCCTCCTACGCGGTGACAGTGTCAGCAATACTAGAATGCTTTTACATGAAACAACTGAAACAGAAGCCAGTAAGTCCTACGTAGTGTAATGACAAAGCGGTAGAGATATTTTACTATCCTTGATGTTATTTGGGTTGCTACTGGAACAAAATGGACGGCGATTCGGGAAAAGCATGAGTATGAGTCATGTATAAGCTACGAAAACTTTGAAATCAGTGGTCTTAACAGCAGTGCATCTTCCGCTTTCACCTGCTTCATTCGTTCTTTTATATAGCTTTGTAACTTTGCGTTTAAAAAATACTCGATTATTTGTCTTAACTTTTTATTGTTCTTTTATACCCAGTTATATCCCGCCTTTAACTGCAATAGTCATGTGGGCGGATATTTTTTTTTAACCTTTGGAATATATTGTCTATTGGCAATGGTGTTAACTCGTATACAGTTGTCATTGGATTTCTGATTCTTCTTTGGGCATTATACTTTAGATTGCACACACATTCACTCTTTCAGACTCTGGAAAGGATAGGGAATAATCTTGGCTAGAGAAAAATTCACACCCCCTGCTGGGAATTGACCTCGGGACCCCTCGCACAGCAGGCAGGTGCTCACCGACTGAACTACGGAGCCAGCCCTATCTTCATTTTTGATTGGCCGTGTTAGCTGAGTGGATATACATATAATTACACATTTAGTTGTGTTAGGTGTGCAAAAAAATTCTTAAATAGTAACCTATCCTATACCTGTAAGCGTTTTGCTTGTGGGTGCAAAAACGATACGTCTAGAACCGAACGGACAAGGGGGTTAATTCGGGAGATAAGAAGTTATTAGAATATGAATTTCAGAGTACTAATACCAGGGCAGTTATCTTGGAACCAATCCGAACATTTGATTCTTTCCCGTTTTAACTTTTACTAATGTTTAAACCAATACATTGTAACCAAAACTGCATTAACACCCGGTATATGCAATACGCACTTTGGTTAAATTTACTAAGATCTGCCATTGCTTCACAATAAATGTTCTCCTTTAATGACAACCCACGGTTAATTGGTTTTGATTCTTGTGAGAGGAGCGTTCACTCAAAATAGATACTTAATATTGATGTTCCATTGTTGTTAGAAGGAACTTTATGACTGTTTCCTGCTGCGTGAGTTCCCTTGAAAGTACATTCCTACTAGAATGTTATATTGACAGTTTGTTTATAGCCTTGTCTGTACCTAAAAATGAAGACAAACAATGCAACAACCGTCGGCGGGATTGCCAAGTTACATAGCGGCTATTTTGTTCAATTTAACATTTTCTCAGTGTACCTACAAATGCACATTTCAAACAGTATCACCTTAAGTTGAAGCCAAACTGGTGGTATTATACTGTAAATTCAAGCCATGTTAACCACTGGCGCGCAAGAGTAACGTACGAGTAGGAATAGTAGATATTAAAATGATCGACAAGCTAGCACATTGGCAAATGACTTATGCGCCGTGACAAAACCGACCGTTCGAAACTCCAACGGTCGAAAGTGGCCCAAAATGTCACTTTGGATCAAAACCGTTTCAATTTGTGAACACCATCTCAGCCAGCTAATCTTGCACCCAAATTGAAATCGCAGTTTCCGGTTTCATTGTCAATTCTCATTGTCAAATACTAGGAGCATTGGTGGGTTTCTCTAAACACCTTATATAATTTGGAACTAAATGCAGTGTGTAAATGCTTTTGTTGCGTTAATAACGTTTATTCATGCAATAACTAGTTTACTTTTTCTTCTACTGCATATTATATTATCTACCTATTACTTGTGGTATTCTATCCACAAACTCGATATCCAAATTTCAACCGAAATACAGGATCTCCTGAATCCAAACAAAGCATTTTTGAGAAGGGTTCTACTGTATGTGTGTGTGTGTGTGTAGCTTAACTCGAAAAGTTCGGAAGATACGAGATTTCGTAGTAATACCGGTTGCTTTATCAGGTTGCTCGTAATGTTCAAGGTGAAGATTTTTATGGCATTCCCACCAACCCATAATATTGAATATTTTCTATATTTTTTCTATATTTCAGAAATTGGTATGACGTAAAACGCATTATCTTAGGCTAATCAAAAATCCCAGAACTCGGGAATGTTTCAGTTTTTTTACTCTAACTTCTAATGTTCCCGGAAAAGGCTTTCGGGGGCGTTTTCATCCTGGGATCTGTAGAGGTTACCAACTTACACATATTCAAGACTCAACAACAACCAGGAACAGGACTAGAATACTACAACATGAAATTTATGTCACTACTGTCTTTCTGTCCGTTTCCATTCCTCTCTCTTTCTCACTAACCTCGGGTTATTGCATGAAAACCCATTCCCAATTTAAAAACCATTGCAATCAATTGTCATATATAAAATTTGTTCTTATGCTTAATTTATTACAGTTGTATTATTAGCAAGAAAAATGGTTATTTACATAACTGTAAGGAGAGCGAGGCTTTTTTTCAGGACGAGTAACAAGTAGTAGTAGTAGTAGTAGTAGTAGTAGTAGTAGTAGTAGCAGTAGTAGTAGTGGTATTTATTAAGTACTTAGTATTACGTTAATTGCGTAACACAATTGCAGGGTCATAAGACCGTACATGCTCTCTAGAAAAATACCTGGTCTGTAAATTTGACTTGCAGAATCGACCAGAAAACAACTACTTTATAATCACAACACTATATACATACATATAAAATGAAAAACACTCTGAATCACACACACACAAGCACACACACTCACGCACACAAATGCTCAAGTACCACATATATTTAAAGAAAATTCACATAAACACCTTATCTCTTAGTACACGTGCTTCCATTAAATATGTGCCCAAGCTTGGCCAGTTTTGGCTGTTTAGAATCAAGTCCCAGCATGCTGTCCTCCGTCTGTTGAAAGCCAAAAATACTTTCGGTAATAATTTTTTCCTAATACCCTCCGTCTGTACGCATGCTGCCAAAATATGCGTCCAGTCTTCCTGTTCCTCGCATAATGGACAATTCATCAACAATCTTGCGAGCTTTCCACCCTCCCAACCTAACCATGCTATTTCCGTCCTCTGTTTTATACCCAATTCTAAAATATATGATTCCTTACCCCATCCCGTTTTTATTTCAATTTGTAGCTCCAATGTTGATCTTTGTCTACATTCAGATTCTGTTTCCTGCCTGTTTATATCACATAGTCGTGTTTTGACTTTTTTCATGGCACTGGTGTATTTTCATTACCCAATTGCCAAATATCGTTTAAGCCAATTTTTTATAATTCCCGTTATAACCCCGCCGCCTACCATTTTGCATGCTCTATGTTATTCATTTCATGACGATAACATATTGCTCTCTGAGTTGTTTAGTCACCTTTAATTATTCGCAGCCAGTACCTAACTACATTTATTTTAACAAATACAGCACCTTCCTAGCACCCTACCTCACGAAGAACTCCGTAGTTTGAAGTACTCCTCCCCAACCCTAGAATACGCTTCCAGAAATTGCATTGTATTTTCTTTACATTGCCCACCCTCTCCCATCCCTACACTTCACTGCCGTATGGTAATGAAGACCTAACCATTGCTTCATACATGGTTTGTAATGTTTTAACTGGCATATCTGGTACCTTATCCTTAGTACTTCAGAAAGTTATACAATCCCTTTGTGTTTTTTAAACTCCATGTTCTTGTTCCATTTTCCACCCATATCAGACCTTACTCCTAGGTGGTCGAAATGTTCAACATTTTGAATTTCTTCCTCCCCGTATATCCACTTTTTATATTGGCCATACACATATCCATTTTTAAAGAAGAGTGTTTTAGTTTTAAGAATATTTACCTCCATACGCCATTGCCTAGAATATCGTCGAAGAGCGTTTAAACCAGACTGCAAACCTTTTATCGTTTTAGAAATAATTACAATGTCATCAGCGTACAAAAGAATTGGTATTTTTTGGTCTTCTACTGTCGGTGCATCTATGCATTCCTCCGTGATCACTCTAACAACATCACCAATAAACAAATTAAAAAGTAACGGAGATAGTATACAATCCTGTTTAACCCCCTCTGCGCTATGTTACAGTCTGATGTATTGTGCTGATCGGTCTTGATAACAAACTTAACTTCTTTATACATTGCCCTGAGTGCTTTAATCATTTTCCCGAAAGTCCTTTTCGTGTTAATTACTCCCAGACAGCACTGCGTTCCACAGCATCAAACGCCATTTTAAAATCTACAAATACAGTATATACCTTACCCCCTTTAATTCTCAAATTGTCATCAATTACTGTTTTCAGAACAAAGACATTGTCAATAGTCGAAAAACCGTCCCTAAATCCTGCCTGGAATGTAGAAATCCTATCGCATGTCTTAGTCTAACGCTTAATTCTTTCATATAAGATTCTACTGTAAATTTTTCCAAATATAGAGAGCAGCGAGATGCCCCTGTATTTTCCTGGACTGGTGTAACTCCCTTTGCCCTTGTAAAGAGGTTGGATAATGACGGTTTTCTATGCTTCCTGATATTCTCCGCCTTCAAATATTTTATTGAGCTTTTTCTATAAAAATCTGCCATTTTATTAACTTCTACGGAACTCTTGAAGAACTCAGCTGACACGCTCTCTATACCAGCTGCCTTCCCGTGTTTTAAACATTTTATTGTACGAACAACCTCTGCTGTGCTAATTTCATAGTCAAGTATTTGAACAACTGGAGCTCCAGCCATCCCTTCAGGCCAAAGTAATTAATTGCATCCTAAACTCCCCTCCTTCGTATTCCAGCAGGGATAGTTGCCTAAATGGACCTTCGCCTTCGAATCTGCCTAATAACTTTCCACATATCACCAATTTGCCCATTTTCGACTACTTGACGCACCTCTTCTGCCTTTGCGTCCTGTCAGGATGTTTTGCTCTGTTTTAGGATTTCTCTATATGATTTTCTTAGACTTGTAAAAGAAATTATATGTTCTTCACCCCCTCTGTTCTGTAATTGGCAAGTGTAAACTCCGCTGCTTTCTTCGCTGTCTTACACTGATTGTTGTACCAACTATTTGATGTTAAGCGGTTTGATAATATTATCCCTTCCTGTTAGCATGTGTGCACATGCTTTCTGTATAATATTAGTTATATTCTGTATACTTTCAGTTCCTTTGTGTTGATCTACGTCAAAAGATATAATTTCGTTTTCTAAAGTGTTAATAAAAATCTCCTTTCCTGCCTCCCTCCGTCTATATTTAAACAATGGCGTGAATATTTCGCATGCGCTTTCATCCCTTGCATAAGAAACTAGCCGAGATACTTTTAGAGTCATTATCAGTGGAAAATGATGAGAGTCAATGCCGTTTTCAACGTTAAAATTTTGAACTAACGGCAATACGTCCTGTGAACACAGAATGTAGTCAATGACACTACTCCCATTAGTATGCACAAATGTTACTTTCCCTGACATGTCCGAACCGTATTTTCCGTTCATTATTTCTAGCTCGTAGGCGTCACAAAACAATAATAACTCCTTTCCTCTTGCATTCAGGACTGAGTCCTTGCTGTTTCTGCCAGGTTTTCCGTTATCTATGTCCCTTTTTTAAATCGTAATATTTTCTTGTTCTATCCTAGCATTCAGATCACCCACTATTATTAGCTTTACATCCTGATATTCGTTCCTGATTTCTAACATTGTTTCCCCTAAGTCTGTAAAGATTTCTGGCTCAGCATACTGGAACGTAACCGACTGGGGGCATGCAGTTATAACAACGATATTAATATTAGCTACATTACAATATATACACGTCGCTCCCCTGAGATCACTCCGTATTTCCCTAATAGAGTGTTTATAATTACTCTTAAAGAAAGTAGCAACGGATATCCCCCAGGATATCTTACCCTTCTGCCTCTCACTTCTGAGCCGCTATAAACACCATGGAATTCACTTATAGACAGATCTTCAGGGCCGAAGCGAAGCTGAGGCCGGAACATTGAAACGAGTCCTGAAAAACACTTTCCTGTAGTTACGTACAATATTTCGTTTGATACTATGTCGAAATACTTTATATATTGATTAAATATTGTATTGCATTTTATGTTGGACATGGACGCAGTCATATGTTTCATATGCTCATTGCAGGGCCAACGTATTCATATGTTGCTGTTGGAGTACGGAAAGTAACTGAGTGAAAAGATTCAATATGATTTACCGGTCTGAAAATGAAAAAAAGAATGGAATTCTAGATAGTATGAAACAAATATAAATGATTAATATATATTTGTTCATTCGCCAGACTATCTTGTGGCATTGCTCCAATAAATATTGCACAATAATGACTGACCAGACCAGCTTTTATAGCACAAATTATGACTTATTTTGAGTGTAGCAAATCTGTCCTGGATTTTGCTTTTCTGAATTTGATCAACTTATTTTATCTTGGATTCTCTATAAATAGCCTTTGAAGTCCTCTTCATTCATATTGACTTCTTTTTGTAACTTTGAACATTAAAAGATAGACGAAAGCCTAGTAGAGCAAAATGTGAGTTTATTAAGAAATACAATTTGACGCAATTGTTTTTTGCATTAGTCGATTCCGAAATATCCTCTGTTGTATTTTCCAGGCTTTTACCTAGCTGAATTTTGTTACGAAGATATGTGGTTGTTCTTTTCATATCATAAGCTCATTACTAATACAGACTGACTTGTGGTGTAAACAGCCGTGTGTGGTCTATACATACCACATACAACCAATACTGCAGACAAACATTGAGGTGGATGTGATTTATTTAATGTATAAAGGATAGCTCTGAGACGCTAATAGAACAAGCCGTGTGACTGTTATATATTACATTTGTTCAGTTAGTAAAAGACATTAGATAGTATCAAGAATGTTTCAAGTCCCAAGCCAGCAGAAGAAGCACTGGATGTCGTTCTGCAGAGGAGACTGACCATGCGTGTTGGAGAACTTTTAAAATTGAGATCTCAACTTCTGCCGAGCTGTACATTTGAGCTTCGTCTACACTTATTAACGATTATGCATGCCGTATATTTTTCATCTCTTGCACATTAGTTTTCACGAGTTCATCCATTATTGTAGTGTTCAACACAGTATTATTAACAATTAGGCGACGTTAAATTATAAAATTAGAATGAACTCTTAGAACTTAAATATTCCTGATGTTCTAAGGACTGCTGGCGGATGTCCTATCAGCACTGCCGGCCCTCGTAGACGTAGTCGCTGCAGTGTATAGCTTCGGCGCTCCACCAAGCTGAGGGTCGCAGGTTCGAGTCGCGCCATGGGCATAGGTGTGTGTGTGTGTGTGTGTTTGTAATTGCGGTAATAAGCGGTAAAAGACAACAGTAAAACACAGCAATGATAAACTGGGTAAACAAAGAAACTTAAAAAAAACTGTCATTTTTCCTAACGTTATATGCAGTAGGGGCGGGTAATGTCCAGCTTCCGGGACAATTAGCGCTTTTAGTCTTCGTGCTACCCTTCCCTCGTGCTTGCTGGACACACTGCAGCCTCGAAATCTGGTGTTCCAGAAGAGGACTGTTCACACCAACATCTAGTGGACAGTCGCTTTTATGTTTTTCACTAACGTAGAAACATATATGCATTCTAGCTTGAAAATGTGCATGCAAATGTGGAGTAAACGGCAGCACGTACACTTTAATAATGAAACATGTTGATAAATATTCAACAATACCTGTCTTAAAATAGGATATAATGAAAAAATCTGATGTATTACATTCACATGAGTTTCTCTACCCTCTATCGCTTATTAGTGGCTATACAAATTATTCTTACTAAAGCTTGCTTTCCTATCTACTTCATTTAATCAAGATAAACCTTTCCGGTAATAGTTGCATTACACATTTCGTCACAGATACCAAGGGAATAGCAATACTAAAATTTTTTACAACTTAACACTATACGCTGCCTTAAAATTCCATACTGTTCCCACGACATCGCGAGAAACAACTGAAAATCAAAAGGACTTGAAAATATTGTCTAAGTAGTGAACAATTCGAACCATTAGTGACGCTTATCCAGGAAATAACTTTAAGAGAATAAGAGTATTGAACAATTCGAACCATTAACGACGGTGTTCTAGAAATGACTTTAAAAGAATGGCTAAGTATTGAACAATTCGAACCATTAATGACGGTTATCTAGGAAATGAGTTTAAAAGAAGGCTAGTATTGAAAACAATTCGAACCATTAATGACGGTTATCTTAGGAATTACTTTAAAAGAATGCTTAAGTAATGAACAGTTGGAACCATTAATGACAGTTATCTCGGTAATGACTTTATAAGAATGGCTAAGTATTGAACAATTCGAACCATTAATGACAGTTATCTCGGAAATGACTATAAGAATGGCTAAGTATTGAACAATTCGAACCATTAATGACAGTTATCTCGGAAATAACTTTAATATAAGGGCTAAGTATTGAACAATTCGAACCATTAATGACAGTTATCTCGGAAATGACTTTAAAAGAATGACTAAGTATTAAACAATTCGAACCATTAATGATAGTTATCTCGGAAATGACTTTAAAAGAATGTCTAAGTATTGAACAATTCGAGCCATTAATGACAGTTATCTCAGAAATAAATTTAAAAGAATGGCCAAGTATTGAACAGTTCGAGACGTTAATGACAGTTATCTCGGAAATGACATTAAAAGAATGGCTAAGTATTGAACAATTCGAGACGTTAATGACAGTTATCTCGGAAATGACTTTAAAAGAATGGCTAAGTATTGAACAATTCGAACTATTAATGACAGTTATCTCGGAAATGACTTTAAAAGAATGACTAAGTATTGAACAATTCGAACCGTTAATGGCGGTTATCTCGGAAATGACATTAAAAGAATGGCTAAGTATTGAACAATTCGAACTATTAATGACAGTTATCTCGGAAATGACTTTACAAGAATGGCTAACTATTAAAACATTCGAACCATTAATGACTCTTATCTCTGAAATGGTGATATCACAAATAAGTTATTTGAAATAAAGTATGCGTTTTAAAGAGATCTGCATTTCTTATGTAGTGCGTTTTCGTCTATCGCTTAGCGTTTACCATTTATACAAGATTATATAAAATTCCTTCCGAATGAAGAGGTTTTCAAAGGTTATTCCCAGAAAATTTAATGTATACATTTTATTTGTCATGACAGTATCTTTAATATATGGTATTTTAACCAAAATCGTTACAGCCATTTTTTAGAAAATCAAATATTTCGAAAAATGCGGCATGTAAAGGGTAGTTTGTGGTTGGGGGATTTTGTTGAAAATCTTCGTGTCGCATCTTTGGAAGGTACTAAACTTAAACATCAATTTTGGTGTTTATCCGACTTTTCGTTTTTGGCTATACTGTTCACACATATACATACACGCACACACATACCCAGACACACACACGCACGGACCTTTTCCTAAAAATACCTGTTTTTATTCAGGGGGCCTCAAAGCATGTGTTTCTGATGAAAACTCCGTATTGAGTGTTTGGGTCGAATGCAATATTTTCTCTACCTACTATGTATGTGGTAGAGAAAGTAATAACCAACTATTTGTTACCACCGAGGAAGATCCACTATAGTAATAAAGCATATTTTTATCTTACTAATTGTTTTGTTATCCTTAATAGTCACTTAGAAAAAGAGTCATTTCTTTCAGAACACGTCATTCACAGAAAAAGGTGTTCAAAGTAAAACACTTGCATATATTTCCAAGGAAAGAAAACACATGGCCTGGACACACGGTTGTTGCCAGATTTAGCAGGGGTACCAATTTGTAGAGTAAAACTTCCGTAAAAGATGAGCTAAAATTTAGTGCTCTACTGCAAATAAGTGTCATAGTTATGATTTTTTCTATGAAGTGTGCATAATTCCGACTACAAAATGGCAAATGCACTACCGTTTTAAAAATATGTTTATAATACAAGTATTGTACCTACAACAATAAAATACACATAACAAGCGGATATTTGTTTCATAAGACTGCACAAAAAGATTAAAAATATAATTTTGGCAATTTTAACCATTTAATCTCCCCATAAATTGAGTTGGCGCCGCGGGGTAAATTTTGCGACTCGCAATCGGGAGGTTCTGGGTTCAAACTTCCAGGGCCGACCAACATGACCGAAGGTTTTTTCGCGGTTTTTCTCGGTCGCTAGGCAAATGCTCGGTTGGATAATTGAACCGCGAATTTTCCTATCATCCCTTTCATCACTACATTTCATTTCCTTCTTGAAATAAATTTTCTTGAAAATCTTAGTGTCGTTTTGGAAGATGCTGAATTTAAATAGAAGATGTGGTATTTATCCCAGATTTCATTTTGAGTTAGTCATTCCCCCCTCTCTCTATGATACGCACACACACATAGATACAAAGGACAGTTTTTTTTAAAAAAATATTTTTTATCCATTGGGACCACAAAATATGCATTTTCGGTGAAATCTAGGTTTGGCCATTTAGATGGAAAACGATATTTATTCTAAATACTATAAGTCGATCTCAGAGAATGTGAAAAATACTTCTTCACATTCAGTGGACCTCAAATCTTCTATTTCCAAAGAAATCTCGATATCAAATTTTTGGGTGGAACGTACATAATACTGTCTTTACCTACCAATAGGTATGCGGTGCAGAAAGTAAATATCATAACAATTTGAGTTAATTTATTATAAGCCTAAAATAAGTAAATAATTCTACATATTTCTAGAAACTCTCCCTTTTAATATAAAATATGGTGTTTCGGCTTCAAAAATAATTTTGGTTAAAGGAACAATGACTTATGAAAATTACTTAAAATGAGCAACAAACTAAATAAATCGTCTAACGGAAATTACACTGAGAGTGCTAAATTTTGCAATTTTCAATTATTTTAAATGAAATCCAAGTCAGGGTTTATCTCTTTTACATATAAAAAGGTGTTTACATTTACGTTTATCTTTTAAACTTTTCAGGATACTAATTTTCAAACAAACAAACAAAAGCCGACAAAGAAAGAAAAAAAATCTTCTACAAATAGCTTCCTCCCCACGATGAAGATTTTAAAAAATTGAAATTATAAATATAAGGATCAGTTTTTATAGATACCTTCCTCAGAATCAAAGTATGCATTTTATCTATCCCTTACCTTAAAGTTCTCCAGAAGCTATTTTAAAGTATTCATTCCACTTTGAAACAAAAAATACAAATATACATTTTTTTTCAATAAAACCATAGGCATGAATCATTTTAAATACGAAATAGCATCCTTAGGTTTCTTTTTTAATCTTTCAGGAACTTCTGATGAAAATATAAAAAAGGAAACAAACGAAAGGAAGGAAGGAAGAAAGAAAGAAACTGGACAAACTTCATGGTGTGGAATATAGCTTGTAATGGTGAAAAATAGTGCATGGAATTCCGCTTTGCCAGAAAAGCGGAATTCCCTATCAGCTTACCAACTGATTATTTACATCATGCTGGAGAAATTATATGTAAATTAGGGAGAAAATATAAATAGATTTTGAATCTGCAAGGTTTTTTAGATATTTTTCTTAAACAAAAGGGATAAAAGTAAAATATTTGAAAATTTTGTTAAAATATCAATGCAGCATTCTCTTAATATCACTACAACGTTTGAGATTTCATACTGGTATAAAATGAAAACATTTTTCATAGTATCTTTATATTTAGAGCAATTAGAATAACAAAATAGTAATAAAAGGATATTTTCTGTTCGGTTTCACACGAAGTGGCCTATAATTATGTGGAAACTGTGCCTTAATAATTTCAGATTCAGGGAATATGTCTTCGGTGTTAATGAGTTACATATTTCTGTATATTAAGCTTCGTATAACGTTTTATTTGTAAGCAATATAAATAAGAACACGCTGAAAAGGTAAAACTAGTTCTATTTTAAGACCTTAACACTCACGTATTTTAGATACAGTAGTAGTAATATAAACCTCACCGAGGGAGATGGCTCCACGTAACGTGTGAAGTTCGCTCCCGTTCGATTCCCGTTAGGCCTGCCAGACTGACTTTGGGTGTTTCTTGCGGTTTTCCCTAGTTATTAGGCGACTGCTGGGCAGGATTATATGATGCCTTGAATCTTTCCGTAATGCTTCAGGATGGAGGGATCAGGCATGTGAACGGCGTTGTAGATTGCTTTGAGGAAGTCTGACCTGGCACCCGATGTGTGACGAACTCCCACCGAGAGTTCTGCTGGGGAGAGGAAGGCTTATGTGGGTGGTACTGCCGGCGTCAGGGTAAAATATCCGAGACGTTAGGGACGTTAGACGGCTGGAACCTGTCGCCCTGTGTCCATCGCTTCAACCCATCCTTCCGGAACTACAATAAGCCTTTATGTGTGCTTTAGTGCCCAAATCCTACTTTTTTATAATTATGGACGCTCCTTAACTGCTATGGTCCTTAGCGTCCCATTCCATATTGGGCGTGAAAGACCGGAAATTTCACTTAGAGGCCTCTTTATCAGACTTGAGGTTCTTTTACGTGCCGTAAATCTATGACACGGGACCACTGGCTTTACTTCCCTTCCGAAGGAAGCCATGCTAAGTATTTTACGCCCGAAAACAATCCATCGCCTTCCGCCGGGTCTGAATCCAAATCTTCCTCCTTTCCTGATCTTATTCTGATATAAATCTCAGGAATGCAACTTGACCCAAGTGTGATTCGAACCCAGTTCCACGAAAGACAGGTAAGGTTATTATTCGTACATCTCCACGATGGTTAATCTGCCGCCTAGATATACGTATTTTAGATGTTCGGTGAACTGACTCCAAATCTTTGAGTGCGTAAACTATGCAGCCCACATGAACCAAGTGTTGCATTCTGTCAATAGTGCGAGGCGTTCAGTAGTGGTACAACATTTCAGTGCATTGCAAACTCCAGTAAAAGCTATTAGAATCAGAATGTAATAGAACACGCTTTTATGCGCATCAAGATTTATAACATCTGAATCTTTCGCCTAAATATATAGGGAATTACGAAAAGATTTCACATTTTAAACTTTAGACACCGCCCAGCTAAAATAATGCTTAAGGGAAAATTGTCGAAAATTTTTAAAAATATCGATTTTAGGATTTTTACACATTAATAAGCTTTGGTTCTTCTAAGTTAATATGCCGAAGTTACTTTCAGCTAGTTGCGCTTTAAACGCTTGTCACGAGACATTCAATGGCGGTTTTAAATGTAAAAAGACATACTTTAAACATTAAAAGTTGTTTAGTAAACTTGAACTAATTGCTTTCATCAGAGATTCTTATTATCATAACAAATAAGAATTGCTCTTATTTGTGGAATTTTTAAGCAAGTAAAATTGATTACATACATCAAAACTATTTACCTCTAAAATAAAAAGAATTGAATATGTAATTTAACAATTTTTCTACAGTTTAAAATCATCCGATAACTTTTTAAAGTAGTATTCCTTGGGTGTAAATCTAAGGTTTTGTAACAACATTTTGAAAACTGCACAACAAGAACGTTCTTTTAGAGCACGGTTAAACAAATTATGTAATGCATTTTCCTAAAAATTATCTCATGCATTTTTCTAAAAAATTATGTTATGCATTTTCCTAAACATTTGAGAATTAGCTACACAGTATAATGATATTAGTATGTGGTAAAACCTGAAGTTATTTTCTTAAGAAAAACAGAATTTGAAATGTTAATAGGTTGATCCCCTTAATTTGGGTAAGGACTTCCTTTGCCTGAAGAGTGTTCAATCACTGCTTAGCTAGACATATTCTAAATAACAAAACTCTGATGTGTTACATTCACATTACTTTCCCTACCCATTCTTCACAAATTATTTTTATAAAAGCTTATTCCTCTATCTTGTGCTGTTATGTGTTCCTTTTATGTTTTGTATCTGTGTTATACATCCAGCCAGTCACTTTACGTTGCTTGTCCCCTTGCTTAACGCACTCTTTAGTGCTCTCTTTTTTCTCCTCTCTGGTTTGCTTACGTGGCATGTGCTTTGGCCGTACGCGGTGAGTGGTGGATTTCTGTCGCATTGCAGGGATAGCTCTCTGCCCGGCCACAACTCATCCGGATTGTGGAAGCTTTTTGTAATGGATTTAAGGAACGTCTTTTGTGATTATTTGTGGATCGGCCTTATGTAAAGGTAGGCTTTGTTATCAGTTTATATCTTGGTAATGGTGAGTGAATTTTGGGGCGGAAAACGTAATGTGTGTTTTAAAACACGAATTCGTAAAGTGACTGGCTCTTGGAATTGTTCATATGTTTAGTGTGTTTTGGTTCTTTTCTAGCTGAGTTATATTTTCAGTACGTGATTTTCAGTGCATAGTTAGTTTAAAGTTACAGAAATTCTGTTATGTTAATTATGGGAGCAGTAATTGCAGTCAAAAAACCCTACCATGCTGAACTTTGAAAAACTGAAAACCGTTGGGTTGTAAAGTACATCTAGCTCAGCTGGACTTTGAAGCTTGCTGTTACTAGAAATTCATAAAAGTCTGTTTGAGTCTTGATCAACATACTTAGCAAGTCTTTGACTAGATAAACATAATTAAATATATTGGTCTGATGTTTATAGTGGCCTTGTTTTATAACGTTTCTAAATTTATTTTGTTTGTTGAATTTTTGTTTTACTTAAATTTTGCTGTATTTAAAACTTGCCTTACTGCTCTGCTCAATTGATGTTTTGGTTTGTTTACTATTTAAGCCATCTTTGTTTTACAGTTATTCTTTTAATTCTGGTTCTGGTTATTAATGTTTGTTTATTATTATCATTAAAGTACCAAGACAGAGAAACAACTTATCAATAGTAGTATATTTTTGAGAGTTCTGGTTTCCATCTTATTTTTTTTCCCTACGGCACTCGTTAGGGCTTCCCTTTTCGCTTGGCCGGGGTTCCCTAACTCAGTCAAACCTTCTTAAGCGTCTGCATGGTTTCGCTGCCTTGCTCCAGTTTTATGTTTTGGGAGAAACAGCGGAACCATTGCAATCTACGTTAATCGAAATAAAGCTTTATATAAATGTTTTGTTACGTGTTACCTTGTATAACTGGAATACAGAAGGTCTGACTGATAATCAGATTGTTTAACAGCTGGTCGCTATGTAATGGCTTTGAATTTCCGTTCTCTTTCGTTACCAAGAGAAAAAATACATAACGACTTAACAGTTGAGAGAAATATAAGTATTTGAAAAATCAAACCAATAACAAGCAATATCTTGGAAATGGTTAACTCCACAAAAAATGTATTTGACATAAATTTCGTGCTTTAACGAGATCTTCATATTTTGGGTTTAGCAGTTACGCAAAAGTCATTCAGAATGAAGAGGAATTCAGAGGCTATTCCCAAAGAATTCAAGATATGCACTTCATTTGTCATGAAAGTATCTTAAACATAACGGTATTCCAATCAAAATCGTTAGAGCAATTCTTAAGAAAATGCATTTTTTCGAAAAATTGTCCATGTAAGGATGGTTTCCATGTTTGGTATTTAACCGACTTTTCGTTTTTGAGTTATGCTCTTCGCAGGCACACGCATACATACACACGGAGCTTTTTCTAAACATGCTATTTTTGGATTAAAGGAGTCTAAAAGCGTGTATTTGCGGTGAAATCCCGGTATCGAATTTTTGGGTGGAATTCAATACTTCATCTACTTGCTATAGGTAAACAGTAGACAAAGTAAACATCAACAAGGAATATGCTTCATTAGAACTCTTACTGATTTCCACCAATAAAAATGCTACGCTAATACTCACAGCGCCAAACTGGGCAAACGTCTGTTTACGAGGTAAACATTTAAGTTGAGGAAATGCCCATGTTATGTTACATAGGATAGCGATGTCGGAAGAGTAAACGTTCCAATAGCAATACGTTATGAAGGAAAGCAACGTGGTAAAAAATAACGGAAGCTTTCAAAACCAGTTTTCCATATAACCAGTCATGCAAAAGTATAACTTTTGTAAGCGAGTTAGAAGTAATTCTGTAATAATTTTAACATTCCTTTGATACTGGTTACGGAAATCCCTAAACAAAATTAATTTTGTAATAGGATTTGTAAGGTATATGCCATATTATTCTTGCAGCACACAGTTTCCAATGTGTATGCAACGTTTCAGGTCTTGAATTATTTTTGCAGACCACATTGATGTCACCTCTGGTGTTTTTTCTTTTAATTGCTAATTACTCTCCAAAAATGACGTACAGGAAGAGAAATAACTTGGATTTGAGGTTAAACAGTTTTCTCGAGGTGTTTAAACCTCAGCTCCGATTTTAAGACACTGTTTAGTACTAAGCAATACCGAGCGGTAAAGTGTGAGGCTCGCATTCGGGAGTCCTCAGGTTCGATTCACGTTGACCGGTCATTCTAACCATGGGTTTCTTTGCGGTTTTCCCAAGTTGGCAGGGGGATGCTGGGGTGGCCTGTATAATGCCGCGATGTTTCCTTGTTTCAGGGTCGAATGATCGGGCGAGTGGAAGGCGGGCGTATAGCGGTGGAATTTGCTTTGAGGAACTGTCTGCGCTGGCGTCCGGTGTGTGACGAGTCCCCAGAGAGACCTCTCCCTGGGGAAAGTTAAATCTATGGAAGGTTCCGCCGGCATCAGGATGTCATATATGGAGATGTTAGGGACCCCGCATGCCTCTGAGCCCGGCAACCCGAATCTGGTCGCTCTCTGCGTCCTTCAACCCCTCCCCCTGGAGGTTTCCAGAAGCACAATAGCCTTCGTGTGCGCTGAAGTGCAGAAATCCTCCACCGCTTGCCAATATCCATAAATATAACACGGAGCATTGCCATCACAACGCAGTAGTCATTTTTGGACTGTGTCTAACGTTAACGAATGCTCAACTATTGTTTCTGCAAACCCCCATACTGTCCCATCGTGTTTTGAAAGACACAGGAAACAATCTTACAGCTAAGGGTTCACCTTGTTCTCGTTCAGTCAAAGACTTAGACAACGAGGCTTTTTAGCAAAAAAACTCGTAATAAGATACACATAAAATATAAGTTAAATAAAATAAAATAAAATCTGAAATACATCGTACTGGTATGTGGTTCCATAAACCAGGACGTGTACTGCAACCTTTAACGTTGCATAAATTTTTAAAAACAAGTTTTACATTGATTATTGTACAGATTTACCTACAATTAACTAAAATACATAGAAAGTAGAAAAGAAATGTAAATAATAATAATAATAATAATAATAATAATAATAGAAATAAAAGTATCCCAAAAATGAAATAAAAATGTTTCACAATAAAATTATAACCCACTCTGAATCATTATCTAACTAAACCTGGGGGTCAGCAAACCAATAACTGGTACCCAGCTATTGCAATATTTACCCAAACTTTTAAAACCAATACTAATTTGTTAAACACTGGTATCCAGCACGTTCACCTAATATTTATAAAATGTAACTGCACGCTTCCCCAAAGCGTATATACATACGGGTTTATTCAGAAGGAAGCTGTCCAATTCAGGCTTTTGTTTAAAAAGAAGGCGCCAATGTCAGAAACACATTTCATACATCAATGGACAAAGAGAGATAGAAAGCTTATAAAAGCAGCCGTAGAGCTTCTATTAATGGCAGAATGCATTGGCGTTTATTTAATGAAAAGTCCTGACTGCAGGAAAGAATGGCCGCCTAATTATAATAAGCGAATTTACATGCGGCATGACAAATTTGGAAACAATGTATCAATTGATTTGCGCGTGGCATGAAATTGGCTACTGTTTTGATGTTTATGTACTATTTGTATATTTTGATTTTTTCTACCACGTACCAGTAGGTAAAGGTATTGTATTCCATCAAAAAATTTGATATTGAGATTTCACCAAAAATACATGTCCCGAGACCCCTGAATAAAACAAAAATCATCTTTAGGAAAAGTGTATATCTGTGTGTGTGTGTGTGTGTGTGTGTGTGCGGCGCGCGCGCGTGTCTGTCTATGAACAGTTTAACTCAAAAACAAAAAGTCAGATAGTTATCCAACTTGGTATTTTAGTTCAGATGTTCCAAGAATGCGACGCGGAGATTTCCAAGAAAATTCCCAAATGCAAAACATTTCTAACGATTTTGATTTAATGCCATATATGTCTGATATTTACAGGCCAAATAAAACGTACATCTTGAATTTTCTGGGAATAGCCAGTGAAGTCTTATTTATTCGGATGGGATTTTATATATTTTTGTATAACTGGTAAACGTTAAGATATAGACAAAAACGTACTGCATTAAAAGTGTATATCTCCTTAAAACACACAATTTATTTCTAATAACATTTTTTGTGGCATCAACCCATTCAGAGATATCCGTTATTATTCGTTTAAAATTTTCAATACTTTTGTAATTTCTTTAAAGTGCTCTCGCTATTTAGTGGTCTTTCGCGACGTTGAAAGAGTATGAAAATTTACGACCAGCATATGGTGCTCCACCTTTAAACATCTAACTATCGATACGGCTTGCTCTATTTTCCTTGTACCTTCAACGAATTAATGTGTAATGAAACTATTTCTGCAAAGATTTTATCTCGATTAACATGAAGTAGGTAGAGAAACAAGCTTCCGTAAGAACAGTTTGTGGAAGGTATACAAAAATAAACGATAATGGGCAGAGCATTTTATGTGAATGTAATATAACAGATTTTTATAAATGCCTATAGTCCTAACCACAAGACCTAAAAGCCCATCTATACAGCTTAATGTCTGCGTCTTTCACGGCAATGTTGCTAACTCGTGTTAAGTACAGTTGTGATTGGATTTCAGGTTTTTCTTTGGGTTTTATACATTAGGTCACACACATACATTCACACTCTCATTCATAATTCCAGACTCTGGAGAGGATAGGGAATAATCTTGGCTAGAGAAAAATTTCCACCCCTCAGCCGGGAATTGTACCCGGGCCCCCTTGAGCAGCAGGCAGGTGCTGTACAGATTGAGATTAATCATGAAGTTTTTAAACTAAAAATTCGATATTTTTAGGGTGGTTTAGGATAACTTCGTGCAAGTTCCATACGTTTTGCAACGTTTTGCTTTGCATGGTGCCAAGTTATAAATTCTTACAACCTAACCTGGTATTGTGGAAGATAAGGGACTTTTCACAAAAACATGCATAGTCATGGAACTGATATTTTGCACACGTTTCTCTACATTATATGTAGCAAATCCTGCAGCTATATGTTTTAAAATGTATTATTTATTTTTTAAGAAAATAATAACATTTGTACGATTAGATTTTAGAAATTATCACTCCGATCTGTATAAATTTACATATAAAACAAAATGTCTGCAGAGAATCTTTAATTTTTAAATGATGAAATGTGGAAAATTTCATTATTTTCACTAATAGCTATTAGTTTTTGAGAAAGTGTTACCTAAAGGCAGAAAAATGTAAGTTTCAGAAAACGAGTCCCAAAGTTTGCGAACCTGTGCCACATGCTAAACATTATTTCAGGTATCTGGTTCTAGTCTTTACATGCTGTCAACTTTTCAGCGGCTGCTTCTGTACTGTTTTTTAGCCGAACCCTGCAAGTATTTGTACCAAGAAATGACACACAGTCCATGCTGTGACATTCAAGATAACAGGTTCAATCATTGTTTTTATTTTGTTCCAAAGGGTTTATTCTAAGAAATAAATGCCAAAGTTACGCAGATTATTTATCTTAAAAATGTTAGCTTTAAAATGATATGTTGTACTTATTCTAAATATTTCTACAAATTAGTTTAATTGCTTTTAAAGTAGCGATTTTAATTAAAAAACGAAACTACGAAAAAATGCTAAAATGTTGAATAAACTTCATATAAGAAAGCTATAACATTAGGACCTTTTGTATCAGAGAGCCCTTTTTCCCCCTTTTTGTGTTGGTTTGGGTATTTTAAATTGGAATGCTTAGGCCTTTTACTGAATCTAGAATATATTAGAAGTTTGTTCAGCTATACTATATGCATTATATACTTTACATACATTTTATCTCGAAAATAAGATTTTTCACTTCAAATACCTCGTTTTCTCAGGTACTGATGAACCTAGAATAATGAAACTTGAAAATAAGTTGCTTATATAATTTTGCAACTTTTAAGACACGAGTGTTTTCATAAATTAATTAGAAAATATTTTATCACTCAAAGTTTGAATACATTTGTGTCAAAATTAATAAAAATGAACAATTTATTTTATAGTTGAAGCTTTTTGTTTCAAAAAGAAGTTCCATTGTTTACCCAGTTTATGAGAGCTGTGTTTTACTGTTTTACTTTATCCCTTATTACCGCAATTACACATACAACACACACACGCCCATGGCGGGACTCGAACCCTCAAAACTCAGCTTGATGGAGCGCCGAAAATATACGTTTCAGCAGTCACAGCTACTAGGGCCGGCACAACTTAACACAATACAATATTCCTGTGACTATTTCATTATTGAGGTTTCATGAATATGTGAAAAAGATTTCAACAGGCTGTAACCAATATATACTGAGAAAATGGCACATCAAGATTCTAATTTTAACGTTGGTAAGATAGGGCATTCCCCGTTCCTTTAAAAAGGTATATTAAATAACAGCTATCCATGATGTTCAAAAGTTGCCATGACAACGTTCTTTTAGATTATCAGATAAAACATACTGCTGCTCCACACTTTGGAAATAAAATCAATGATGCAGGATATAATTCAACTTGCTAAATCTAAAAAATCATTGGTCCCTCACAGTGTAAAGCAAATGTTTCTGTGAATGGTTATAGATCGCGATGCCAGCAGCTATGCCTTATTGTTCCGTGTATTCCATTAACGCACAAGGTTGCGTTAGAGTTGCTTTTGTGGAATCAATAACCGATATGTAGGGCTTGGTGCCAGCGTCTTGAGATGATGATTCTTAAAGTGCTTCATGTGAAGCCGTCGTTAAAAGTGTGTAACAGAACAGAAAGTTAGGTATCAGTAACTCATGCCGCGGGGCACATGTGAAATTATTGAGGCATTATGTACCGATGTTAGAGCATAATTTTTCTTAGCATGTACATACCGAGCCATATAGAAGCAGTAATAACAATGTCTATTTATAGTAACCATTCTATCCCTATTATCGGTATTCCTAATGAAATTCAGGGATCCCCAGCTCTTTTTAGTTTACTGTGTAAATTTCTGGGGCTAGTAAGCAACAAACGCACAGACATAAGTAGAGTAAAGGTAGTGCCTTGAGGTACCGAGATACCGACAACTGATAAAATGTAATATGATATCCTTTGTGCCAAGCCGACGGCCACGCCTTTGTGGCCTAACCCCGAACGCCGCCGACCACGCACCCTTTCCTTTGTGGACTGGTCTGAATGCCGCCCGGCAGAGTAAAACAATGGGCTATTGTCCTTTGTGGCCTGGCCTGAATGACGCCCAGTACAGGATTAGAACAATGGGTTATTGTCCTTTGTGGCCTGGTCAGAATGCCGCCCGGGCAGAGGAATAGAACAATGGGCTATTGTCCTTCCACGAGGACAATGGGGTATTGTTCTCGTCGTAATGGAGGTGGATCATTGTGCGCTACTGATACCGGCAGCCGGGCTATTGTTCAAAAGGTGGGATCGATATGAAAAAAATCAAGGATTTATAATGCTAACGTCCCAGCATCGTGCCTCTAAAGGGCTGGACGCAGACCCTCGATCGAAGTATCTCGCCGCATGTATTTTGATTGATTAATGTAATTAAACGCTGCTCGTCGATCGATGAATACAATTATTCCAATTAAGTATTTTTGAATGATTAATGTAAATAAGTGTATATGAATTGACACGCGCACCTGGTTGTCATCGTATATGTGTGTGATTAGGTGATTATTACGTGCGTATAATTATTACGACTAATGTTTAATTCTGCTTTGAGGGAAAAATATATTGGGGCTTATAAGAATATTACATCACTTAGGTGAATTAAAAAAAATCCATGACTGAAAGGATGGAGTTAGCGTAAATAGCTAACACAAGACGCTATCGAGTGAATCTTTCACGGAAAACCCGAGCACACGGTCCATCTCTTGCCGGCGCTCTAACGCTAATGATGTGTTTTCCTGACCGACTATCTTCAAATAGCATGCCCCCTCCGCGCGACATCCGCCTCCCTCACAGCGCTCTAGCGGGCAGCGGCAGAGGTTCACTCTTCCGGCCTGGGAGGGACAAGACGGAAGCCCTCCAGCTTGGGTTTTTAACACACGGAGGGCGGCCATGTTGGCGCATTATTATTCCGAGGAAATACCTAGAATAAATCACTTGAAAGGGTGATAAGGAACTTGGCGCTTCAAGATATTTTCAAAGGCTTGTTTACACGTAGGGTTGGCTCTGAAAAGTAAAATAAATAAACAAATAAATAAATACAAGCTAACATTGTAGTTAAATAATCCCCCCGTACGACAACCGCTTTCCCCACAGCGCTATAGCGGGCAGCGGCAGAGGTTCACTCTTCCGGCCTTTGAGGGACAAGACGGAAGCCCGCCATCTTGGGTTTTTAACACACGGAGGGCGGCCATGTTGGCTCATTATTCCTAGGAAATAAATAGCATCAATCATTTGAAAGGGTGATAAGGAACTACGCGGTTCAAGATTTTTTTCTTCTAAGGCTTGTTTACACTAGGGTTGGCTCTGAAAAATAAAACAAATAAATAATGAAATACAGCCTAACATTATAGTTAAATAATACATTCAAGGCGTTATTTAATAAATAATGAAATACAGAGAGCACCCTAAACAAAACATTCCGTTGTTGCTCTTTTAATTAACACCGGTTAAAAAGCGATCATAAATGAAAACTCTATTTTCTTATTCTCATAACAAAAAAGGTAAAAGTTTACTGTAACAGACCCGTGATTGTTTAGACATGCAATATCTAAAGCGGAATTGAATACCAGCGGAAACCGAAATTTGAACTCAAGCTAAAAAAATACATGGACTCTCAAAACATGCATAAGTATCGGAAAAGCTGTAAATAACATAGGGAGGAGACTTCAAAACATTCCCCATCGAAAGATATATTGACTACTCCAGCAGAGAGATCGGACCATTGGAAAGACTTCAAGTATAAATTTGATGTTCGTTCGTTTTCTAAAGACGCACACCAGAGGTGTTCTAGAAATTCGACAATGAGTTATTCAGTTGTACACCTCTTGCAAAATATGTTGTATATCCCTGAAGAGGGTAAACCATGGTGCGCTAGGGTTTTTCCAGTTTTGGGACCAACTGCACTTTACAGCTTAATGGACGGGTTCCTAACAGCATTCTTTAATAAAGATAGCATCTACAGGTGAATGCTTCAAATATAACCATTTGAGTGGGTTTTTAGCAATACATGCGTTCAAAAAATAGCGCAGACATATACACGCGGGTGGATTTCCCCTATAGACACTGGGAATTTCCAAGTCTAAAAATTATAAGACACCTATATCGCTCTAGTAAAATTACATCACGAGAAACAATTCTTTCTTTTCATTACTAGC
The DNA here is from genome assembly GCA_030765065.1 of Deroplatys truncata. Classification (NCBI taxonomy): domain Eukaryota; kingdom Metazoa; phylum Arthropoda; class Insecta; order Mantodea; family Mantidae; genus Deroplatys; species Deroplatys truncata. The sequence goes on from CM060990.1 coordinate 169,021,221, forward strand.
ACTAAAATTATTATTAAGTAATACATCCAATACGTTATAAATAAATAAATAATGAAATATGGAGAGTACCCTAAACAAAACATTCACATTGTTGCTCTTTTAATTAACGCTCATAAATAAAACTCAATAGAAATATACAGACACTCGAGATAAAATACAGTGGGTCTTCATGCATACAGTCTTCGAGAAGTAAAATGACATAGGCAGGGACTTTAAAACAGTCGTTGTCGATGAAGTACTCCCACCCACCACGCAAGCACGCTCATAGGTAGGGACTTTAAAACAGTCATTGTCGGTAAAGTACCAATTTCCCGCTGCTATCCAATACGCTTTAGACATTGCATGTCTAAACATCACGGTCTGTTACAGGAGACTTTTCATTTCTTGTTACGAGAATAAAAAAATAAGAGTTTTTATTTATGATCGCTCTTTAACCGGTGTTAATTAAAAGAGCAACAATGGAATGTTTTGTTTCGGCTGCTATCTGTATTTAATTATTTATTAAATAACGCCTTGCATGAATTATTTAACTATAAAACTAGCCTGTATTTCATTATTTATTTATTTTATTTTTCAGAGCCAACCCTACGTGTAAACAAGCCTTAGAAAAAAATCTTGAAGCGCGAGGTTCCTTATCAACCTTTCAAATGATTTATGCTAGTTATTTCGTCGGAATAATAATGAGCCAACATGGCCGCCCTCCCTGTGTTAATAAACCCAAGATGGCGGGCTTCCGTCTTGTCCCTCCCAGGCCGGAAGAGTGAACCTCTGCCCCTGCCCGCTAGAGCGCTGTGAGGGAAGCGGCTGTCGCACGGAAGGGGGAAGTTAGGTGAAGATAGTCGGTCAGGAAAACACATCATTAGCGTTAGAGCGCCGGCAAGACATGAACCGTGCGCTAGGGTTTTCCATGAAAGATTCACTCGATAGCGTCTCGTGTTAGCTATTTACGCTAACTCCATCCTTTCAGTCCACATTACAACAGCAGAAGTCCACCAGAAAGAAGAAGAAGGTGTTGAAATTGCAAGCAGAAGAGTCTAAGAAGAGGAAGGAGAGAAAGAGCTATGCTTCTGGACAATTTTAACCCTTTGCTCCAGGTACATTAGCCTGTATAAATGTTTTCAATGTAAAATTTAAGTTTTCTCAGAACGACATTTTTCAATATGTCAAATGTCCCATGCGGGACAGTTTTCTTTAGTTTTGTATGAAACTTGGCATAACAGTCCTAATGCTCTATCTAAAGAAGTTGTAGTATCATTTTTGGGCTACTATGTAAAACTTGGACACAGTGGGCTATTAATCCTAAAAAAGTTTTACTTTTTAGGCTGTAATATCTGCATTAATGATTATAATTAATAATTTGTTATTCAAAGCACAAAATGAAAAAGCATACTAGGGTAATTTGTAAGGAGTTCATATATTAATGTGACAAAGTGGTACTGATGAAAAATAAAACTTGTCCCCAATGGATTATTTCATAGTTTTCAAATATCGTGATATGAAAAACAGAAAATAACTCATATCTGAAAAACTGCTTCATCAATTTTATTGAAATTTACACATAATACTATTTAGAATAAGGGAAACCATAATACAAAATGTTAAAAAGATTGGAAAAAAATTGTAGAAAATCATATAATCTGTCCTAGGTCCCCTTAATTGGAATAATTGTATTCATCGATCGACGCGCAGCGTTTAATTACACTAATCAATCAAATACATGCGGCGGGGTACTTTGATCGAGTGTCGGCATCCAGCCCTTTAGAGGCACGATGCTGGACCGTTAACAGTATAAATCCTTGATTTTTTCAATAACGACCTCAACTTTTGAACAACAGCCCATTGTTCGACGGTCTCCGTCTACCGGTATTAGTAGCGCACAATTAGCCACCTCCATTAGCGACGAGAACAATACCCCATTGTCCTCGTGCAAGGAGAGTAGCACATTATTCTATTCCTCTGCCCGGGCGGCTTTCAGACAGGCCACAAAGGACAGTAACCCATTGTTCTAATCCTCTGGCGGGCGTCATTCAGACCAGGCCACAAAGGGCAACAGTCCATTGTTCTACTCTGCTGGGTGGCATTCAGACCAGGCCACAAAGGACAATAGCCCATTGTTCTACTCTGCCGGGCGGCATTCAGACCAGGCCACAAAGGACAATAGCCCATTGTTCTACTCTGGCCGGGCGGCATTCAGACAAGGCCACAAAGGATAGGGGGCGTGGTCGGCGGCGTTCGAGGTTTGGCCACAAAGGAGGGGTGCGTGGCCAGCGGTGTGGAACAAAGGATATCACATTACATCTTATCAGTTGTCGGTATCTCTTTGTGTCCTCAAGTCGCTACCTTTACTTGACGTAATGAACATTACTCTTTTCTTACAATGAAAATTGTTTTTATCGTCTGTAATTGAAACTTAAAATGGCATTAGTTACAGTACAATCCCTTAAGAGTTATTATCGCAAGTATATTTGGACTGTAAGACCATTTTGCATTATATAAGCTATAATTTCACACAGAAATGTTAAAATATGTTTATATGAGTATGCTAACTTTTCTGAAGAACAATAAATATGTACGCGCACGTGAAAATCATATAAATGTTAATTACTTAAAGATTGTAAGAATCAGGGTATAACTTTGCCGGCAGGCTGTTATAAGCATACCAACACAATCTCGTTATAGGCCGTTTCAGAAATAATGAACCGTATTCAATCTCTGCATAATAAAAGACTAAGGGAGGTATCTGGCATGTACTCGTATAGTGCAGAAATAAGTACCAAATTACCAAAATAAGAGGTAATTTGCACGTTTGGCGATTTAAAATAATTTCTTTGCTTCTAATTTTAATTGTGATAGGTTATGGCTTTAATTTTGGCGTGATTAAACCTTAAAATGATACACGTGACTCGAGCGCTCAGAACCGCACGAAAACGTGCCTTAAATGTAAGTTGTTATTCATAAAAGCAGTGATGTGATTATTTTCCATTTATTTTTAATTTTATTTCTTACCAAAAGAGACGTTTCAATCACTATCTATTTACGTCCTAAGAGGAGAACATTCGCCAGATATGGAAGGAAACCATGAATATAACAGGATTTAAAACAGTGTCACATAAGCAAGGTTCAACAACTCTGGCAAGAACCCTACCATGTGGTGAACAGGACTAACAATGTAGTCTATTGCATCCAGAGACTGCCCCGAGAGAAGATGTTGTTACATCATTCGACAACGCTTATCGGAACGACCAAGATTGAAAAGGCACCGGTGTGGCCAAAGCTGCGTGATACAGTCGGCCAAGTCATCAATGAAGGTTTTGAGCGCGGGAGTTCGAGAAAACAAACCCATATGGTGCAGTCAATGAATCTATCAATGAAGGCTTTGAGAGTGGGAGATGCAAGAAAGCAAACCTGTATGATACAGTCAACCAAGCCAACTCTGAAGGATTTGAACACGGGGGATTCGAGAAAACAAACCTATACGGTACAGCCGACCAAGCAATCAATGAAGGCTTTTAGCGCGGGAGATTCGAGAAAACAAACCTATATGGTACAGTCGGCCAAGCCATCAACGAAGACTTTGAGCGCGATAGATTCGAGAAAGCAAACCCATATGGTACCGTCGGCCAAGCCATCAGCGAAGACTTTGAGCGCGGTAGATTCGAGAAAGCAAATCCATATGGTGCGGTTGGCCAAGCCATGAACGAAGACTTTGAGCGCGGTAGATTTGAGAAAGCAAATCCATATGGTACCGTCGGCCAAGCCATCAACGAAGGCTTTGAGCGCGGGAGATTTGAGAAAGGAAACCCATATGGTATAGTCGGCCAATTCGTTAATGAAGGCTTTGGGTGCGGGATATTCGAGAAAGCAAATCCATATGGTACGATCGGCCAAGCCATCAACGAAGACTTTGAGCGCGGTAGATTCGAGAAAGCAAATCCATACGGTACCGTCGGCCAAACCATCAACGAAGGCTTTGAGCGCGGTAGATTCGAGAAAGCAAATCTATATGGTACGTTCGGCCAAGCCATCAATGAAGGCTTTGAGCGCGGGAGATTCGAGAAAGGAAACCCATAAGGTACAGTCGGCCAAGCCGTTATTGAAGACTTTGGGTGTGGGAGATTCGAGAAAGCAAATCGATATGGTACGGTCGGCCAAGCATTTGAAGAGGCTTTGACTGGCTACTATTCGAGAAAGTTCGCCATCTACATTCTGATAAATTCTGGAACACTGCAGTAATGTGTCTCCTTAGCAACAGTGGACTAAAAAATACAGCAGAAAATAATTTGAGTTATGAGAAAGTTTTGAGCGATTTACGAGCGATTTGTAAGTCAGAGATGCAAACCGAGGCTTGGAAAGCGTTTTGCGTAATAAATAAAGTTTGTTACGACTAGAGCGGTGTTTTTATTTGTCACATTATTTTAAGCAGAGATTCTGCTACGCTGTTGCTAGAAAATGAAATAATATAACCACGACGTTTAAATATTAGCAATTTCCCTTCCTCTAACACATACCGCCGCGGTAACGTGTGCAACTCGCATTCGGGAGGTCCCGGGTTCCTCCCCCGGTGAGCGCCTACTCTGACCCATGGACTTTTCGTGGTTTCCCCGGGTCGGTAGGCGAATGCTGAGGTGGTTCATCTTCTACCGCGACTCTCCTGCCCCTCATTTCCTGTACCCATAATCTTGCTCGTCATCTGTTTCAGGGTTGTAGGACCAGGCGGCGGTATTCGGCGGGTTGTGGCTGGGCGGTGGCTGGGCGCTCTGTAGGGGTTTCTTCCCTGGCGTCGTAGCGGGACTGCTCAGGTAGGTCTCGTCTTCGAGTGACCCCACCCCAAGGGAACGCCGGAGGTTTGGTGGCTTGTGAGGGGGGCCGATTGGCGTCGGATGCGTTCGATCTGGAAACGATAGGGACCTTGTCCATACTTGCGCTCGTCGTCATCCGGATCTGGTTGCCTTCGCATCTTTCCCCTCACCCCTCCCTCGCAGGAGTAACGTTAGAAGCAAAAACGGCCATGGTAGCCTACTTGCGGTGCTCTGCCCTAATTGCGAAGGCTCCTTCTGCACCTTTACCTTTCTCTAACACCTACTAGGTAGATCAAGTGCATTCAAACCAAAAGTTCGATATCGAAGTTTCAACGGAAATACATGTTTTAAAACATGAACAAACAAAAAAAAGCATTTTTAGAACACTGTCCGTGTGTATTTTTGTGTCTGTCTACGAGAGAGAGAGAAAGAGTGTGTGTTTGTGTGTGTTGTGTATGTATGTATGTATGTATGTATGTATGTATGTATGTATGTATGTATGTATGTGTGCCTGTGAATAGCGTAGCCCAAAAACGAAATGTCCGGTAAATACTAACCTTGGTATTTAGTTACAACTTCTTCCAAAGATTTGACACGAACATTTTCAAGAAAACCCCTCCAACACAAGCTATTCTTTACATGGAAAGATTCTTCCAAATTTTCGATTTTCTCAAAAATGGCTCCAACGATTTTGATTTAAGTTCCATATGTTTAGGATATTTACCTGAGAAATAAAATGCATACCTTGAATTTTCTGGGAATAGCATGTGAAGTTCTCATTCGTTTCGTATAATTTTTGTATAACTGGTGCGACAAGCGATAGTACAAACCATTACACCGTGCAGAAGTTGTATGAAATAGGAGGCTATAAATACGTAAATAACATTTCGGCCGATGTCTTGAATTCCATTATGCTTTATTTTGCTTTTACTGGTGATAAAAATTAAGCAAAAGTACAAACAAACAAACAAACAAAAAACAGCATATATATTTCCTCCTGGTGGTTTTAGTCATTTACTTATATCTTATATTGTAACGTTTATTTTGTTTTGAAGCCTTTAGTCTCGGTTCTGTGGTTCTTGATCTTAACTAGCCTTAATTTGAATATATTTAAACCAAATTTTAAATGTATAAATGAATGTTTAAACTGTTGTATATAAAAGTTTAGTTCCTTACGTGCATTGTTCACCTAAAAATTGAGAATGTTTAGTAGGCTCTCCTCCTAAACTACACTTAAGGTAAGACAGCCAGTCAAAAATTAACAAAAAGCCAATTACAGCTTTATACCATATAAGGTACTTAATTTGTATATTATACCAGTCATGTTTATCTGTGACATGCCCCCTTTTGCAGTTTTTTTCTTTTATATATTTGTACTTCTTAAATTGTACAAGATAAACTTCTGAACTCACCTAAGAGGAATCATTAGAGAACCAAGGAAGACAGTGAGAACCCTGATTATGGACCTTGGACTCTTCTAAATAAGAGAGTGGGACAATTTTTTAACAAAATATTTAAACCTGTTTTTCTCAGTTTAAGGGAGACTAAATGGTGAAATTTAGAAAAAGAATTACACTTTTAGTTTTTATACAGTCTATAAATTGGAATTTCCTCTTACATTTGACATACATTTTATAATTATAAAACCAATACTTATATTTTAAATGTATCTTTAAAAATGCTACTGTATCTGCCATATTGTACTGTAAAAATCTGCAATACTTCAAACAAACATATCCTAACACCTACACCCTTTGACGTAGCGAAATAAACTATAGCCTATCTTTTAGGGAACGTTTTGCTCTACAAATGTCTACTACTGTTAAGTACGACAGCTTCTGTGTGCTCAAGCCACGTGGTTTCTTTGTTTACAAGTGTTTGTGGATTTTTTGTTCTCTCCATTTTTGTTTGGACGGTTTTTTCTGTTGTTGCTTTTTTGGCATAAATGACCCTTTTCTCAGAAACTATTGAAGATAGCTAAATCAAGTTTTAGGATATAAAGACAACCTCTAATTTTACGTTACTAAGGTACATGGTCATTATAAAGAATGCTGATAAATTTTAATCCAAGGATAGTATAAATGAGAAAAATAATCCTATGTACCTTAATAAATCCATTTTATAAATGTAGACCTGTGTACTAAGAATACATGCATATGAATCGCGTAGAAATCTCTGTCTGATAGCTTAAATAGTTTCTCATAATGGGTCATGAATTTAGGAGATTTAACACTGGGGGATAGGGCTTTTAAATCTTCCCTTAATAATTTTTGACATTCAGGTACACATTATTAGTGCACTGATGAAGTTACAGTCCTGAAACTTTCACCACTTATTGATATCATCCTAATAAGTGAAAGTATGAATGGTACGCCCTTAATTCCAAACTATTTATCTAAAAAAGTATTTCGAATACTTTCTGAAAAAATCACTCTTCTTTAAGAATCATATTTAAAAGGTATGAGTACTTCAAAAAAAACTGATTCATATTATTATAAATGAAAGCTTGATAAAAAACTTGTACACATTTCAGAAACATAACTGTAATAGTTATTTAATAAGGTGTACCAGAAATCTGCAAATATATCATGGGCGACATACGGAAATCCGCCTTTGCTTCAGTTTTTACCAATTTTAATAAAATTTTATAAGTTTCAATAAATTTTGTTCAACTCACATGCGTGAAAGCTCAGCTTCGTACTTGCAGCGGTTGGCAAATTCTTTCATGTGCACGGACGGAATGACAAAGAGACGCTAAGTTAAACCTGCCATTCGTCTCGTAAAAATGGGACAGTTCCCTTTGTTTACTCATGTGTCCCGCGTCCATAGAATTTTTGTTGGGACGGAAATAGGCCCCACATTTTCTTGATACTGTCTTCTTAAATTAAAAGCGAAACTATTTTCCACATTTCTTGTTGTGAGAAACGCTGAATCGGCGCTTAGCTCACTTATTTTATATATACCTTATTGTTGCTTGAACTATAAAGTTATATCGCGACTAGTTTAGAATACAGAACATGATTACAATAAAAAATACAACATTTTAAACAGTAATAGCACGTACATTCAATTCTCTAGATAGGTGTGCCATACATTGTTGTTGTCATTGTTTGGCGCGTTCTGTGAACAATTAAGACAGACGAAGTTTGCCTAGTATAGTGTTGGCAGTTGATGAGCTGTTTTGTTATGCCTAAACGCAAATGGACTTTTTCTTCCAACTTAAAGGAAAAATATCCTTTCTTCAAAGAGACAAAGCTCACTGTAACATTTGCAATTCCAGATTTTCTATTGCATATGGTGGGAACTCGGATATTGTTCAGCATGAGAAATCAAACAAACAAAAGCTGGCTTCTTCTGCTGCTGTTGCAACAACTTCTAAAATAAATTATTTCTTAACAAATAAATAATGGGTAAGCTTGTTTCACACGTCCTAAGAAATTCTGCTTACGTGGTTGCTATTAAATAGGCATTTAAAAATGTAACACATTGCCAGCATAAACACGCTTTATTAAAAGGCTATCATGAAGTCAAATTCGTGATACTCAGGATCACAGAATGCTTTTACATTAATTATAATAACGCAATTATCGTTGAAGGTTGACTTGGTAATTCACCGTAATAAGACATTTCATTAAAGTTTGGTCTATATAGCGAGAACCACACATGTAACAGTTACGAGCTTTAATTTTTATCAAGATAGAACGGGTAAATAGTAAAAGCGTGATTTGTGAAATTCCAGCAAATGAAGAGGCCAGGTTAGCTGCAGCTGAGGAAACTTTTGAATACCATACCGTGTGTCATAATCATAGCTGTTCCATGGGTTGCACAACAAATGTCATTAAAAACTCTATGTCAAGTTTAGTTGTAAACGAACCAAAGCTGAAGCCATTGTTAAAATGTATTAACCCATTGGTGCAAACAGCTTCTTAAAGACCTTAGACATATAAACTTTGTAAGTTTATCCATTGATTCCAGTAATCACAAATCAATAAGGTTCCTTCCAGTATTAGTTAATTGTTACAGATAGGGGGGTGCATAAAGAATATTCGAATTAATTTCTATTGAAAATGAAACTTCTAATCTAATATCTAAAAATATGATGTCGGTTCTGCGTGATCATTGCCTGGAATCAAAGTTTGTGTTTTTATCTGCTGACAATACGAACAGTATGTTTGGCGGAGTAAACAGAAGTGGCAGAGAAAATGTTTCTGCTAAATTACAAGCAAGCCTGGTAGAAATTATCCTGTAGGTGTGGGTTGAATGGCACATATCATCCAGAACAGTGCGGAAACAGCCGTTGGGAAGCTGCCAATTGATATAGAAAAATTAAATTGAGTTTCCTTTATGGACGCTCTTTAACTGTTGTGGTCCTTAGCGTCCCATTCTATAATGGGCGTGAAAGACCGGTAATTTTGCTCAGAGACCTCTTTATTAGCCTTGAGGTTCTTTTATGCGCCGTAAATCTACGACACAGGACCACCGGCTTTACTTCCCTTTCGAAGGAAGCCGTGCTAAGGATTTTTACGCCCGAAAAAAATTCATCACCCTCCGCCGGGTTTAGACCCGCGACCTCGGGAATTAGAGGCTAGCATGGTAACCACTACGCCACGGAGGACGACCCCAATTGATATAGAGAATATCATTTGTAAAATTTACAAATATTTTCATATTTAAGCTGTAAGGGTGGAAAGACTCAAAGAGTTCTGTGATGCTGTAAATGTCAGTTACCGTCGAGTGCTAGGTTACAACAGTACAAGATGGTTGGCATTGCTTCCTGCTCTTGAGAGAATTCTGAACTTATATCCTGCTCTAAAATATTTGTTTCTCTCTGAATCAGGTTCTCCTTTATCTTTGCAATCAGTTTTCAACAATGAGGAATCTGAATTATGCTTATGGTTTGCTCATAGACATTTTTTGAAACAAGCATTCGAGCAACCGAAAAGCATTAATTGGGTTAATGAATGAACAAAGCAACCTGCCTTGCAGACAATGTCTTTTTATGAATTATTAATAACAAAAATAAAAAACAGGAAATAAAATAATTTTGTGAGTTTTAAGGTTAAATATACGTTGAGGGAATTGTATGGCCTTGATCAATCTGCTCACAGTAGGTTCTATTCCTATGCTCATTCATTCTATAATGTAGCACCTGAATATATAGATTCATGGGGGCAGCAGTTTTCAAATTATAATTCAATTTGTGGGAGCAGTTTCAAAAAAGAGCTACAATGGAGTGATATAGAATCAAGTACATCATTGATTCAGAAAGTAAGCAGTGTAGAAATTGACAGTGCAGAACTGTTTGATGGATATTGAATTATCAAAACGATTGTAGCTGAAAAATTAAATTACTGGAACGATTTCAAGGAAGAAGTGCGTAATAGATGGGTTAGAATATTTAGTCTTAAATGAAAAATGCGCAAAAATAAAGTCCTGCCTAAAATTGCTGAACTTGCTCTGTGTATCCTGGGGTCGAATGCACGAATTGAGCGTTTGTTTTCAGAAATGAACCACTATTGGTCATGTTATAAAACAAATGTTTTAAATAGTACAGTTGCCAATGCAATGATTCTCAAGTGCAATCTAAACATTTCATGTGCAGACATGTACAATAGATTGTTGTGTAATAAGCAGTTATGTGAGCAAATTCACTCAGGTGAAAAATCCAAACAACATCCTAGTAACATGAAGGATTTGTAAGTGCTCTTCTCTTAGGGATTTTTTTTTTCACAATTGTCAATACTATTTTACATATAAATGTATATTAGGGTTATAGTTTACAAAAAATAAAAAATAAATACTAAACAACAATAACTATAACATTACAATTTGGCATGAATGTGTCGGATAAAACATAAGAAACTTTATAACAACATTGCTTTTTAAACAAATGATACAGGGGTGTACAAAATTGATTATTACAGTAAGATAAATGATTAATAAAGAAATATCTTTTAATTTCGAAAATTGGACAGTCAAATAATAAATGCTCCACTATCTGTTCACTGCCACAAAGACATTGGTAAGTATTTCTAACACTTTGAACCTTTTGAAGCAACCTTGAAATTTTCCATGGTCTGTCATGAACTGTGTGCATACAAAGTTTGGATGGAAGCTTTTGCATTTAAAGCGAGTATTTAAGTCAGAAAAAATAAAGTCTTAGTGATATGTCCTTTGGTGCTATTTATCCGGTATCTGTTAATAGCTTCCAATATTCCATCTTCACACGTGATGCTGGACATTTTGAGTAACTAAATTCTTTGTGACTTCACAGTTGCCTTTGCTAATTCATCTGCTCTTTCACTGCCTAGTAATCCTTCATGACCCTTGACTCATGACAAGGATATAATATTATTACAATTTTCTGTTTTTCTGATAGCTATGGCTATGGGATGAATATTAAATTTATCTGTAATAGCGTTAATAGCAGACTGAGAGTCGGTATATATTATAGATACATTATATATATAAGTTAAGTGTAAAGGAGGTATTCCGGCTATGATTAGGGCTGCATCGTTTGAAATTGTGCGGCATCCTCGTATAATTTGTAAGATTAGCCCACGTTAAATCCGTTGCAGCTTTTGTTGAGCCCATTTCTATCTAGGATATGTCGGAATACAGACACGCAATATAGTACTAGAAGTTCAAAGGCCCCCTGATAAATAACGCGTAGCGCCTCGGAATTGATGCCCCAGGCAGGCCTAGTTGCAGAGGCTAGAGCTGTCTGTAACTGGCTGTAACTGATATTTACACGTCATTTTCTCATCTAAAATAATGCCAAGATACTTAAGACGATTAACAACCTTGGTTGCCTGCCATTCATAAAAATAGTTGGGGTATCCACTGATCGCTTTCTGGAGACTAACATTCCTGAAGGTTTCTCAGGATTAAAATTGAACTTGTTGGTATACCCCCATTCAAATATAGTTTGAAGTGCAGTGTTTGCTGTATGTGTCAAAGAGTTTGCATTATATTCCTCTATGAGAAGCACAGCATCGTCTGCGAAGGTAAGCATTCTACAGTTTTGTGTTAGCTGTTGTTTCAGAAGGTCGTCGTATAATATGTTCCACAGTACAGGAATGCAGGCTGTGCCCTGTGGACATTCTTTAATTACAAGCTTGTTTACTGTTGTCGATCCAATTTTAAGACGAGATTTTTGGTGGGAAAAGTAATCACTAACTAGCTTAAACCTCTTGAAGTTATGAGGACAATCTCTATTTTTAAATTCTAGTAATATATTTGGCCACAAGGCGTTATCAAATGCTCCGGTAATATCCAATGAAATTAAGAAACCCAATTTTCTTCCAATGAGTACTTGCTGAGACCAATTGACCACTCTTAACACTGCATTCCTCTGTACACTTCTGTGGAGTACGCCCAAACTGATTGGGACTTAAAAGATTATTATTGTGCACATCAAACATAATCCTGTTAATAAAAAGTTTCTCTAATGCGTTTCCCATAATAGGGAGGAGAGAAATTGGTCAATAAGTATTAGGGGTAGCCTTATCTTGGGAGTGAAGTTTGGGTATAATTTTAACAATAGCAATATTCCAACAATTAGGGAAAGTATTCAATTCCAAGCATTTATTGTACGCATCCAAAAGTAAATCTGGATAACAGAGATGCACATGTTTTACTATTTTTGCTGAAATTGCATCTACACAGGAGCTTTGTTGTCATTGAGATTCTTTATAATGCTGTCTATTTCATCCGCGGTTAAAGGACAATCATCTGATGTGTTAGGTACTATTTCAGATTCTTTTCGTATTTTCTGGTGTTAGAATCCTGAGAGTTCACAGGAAAGGACTTCTCCGTGAGAACTACCGCAGTTTTATATGCATCATTAGTATATCCCTTGTCCGTTTTAATGGAGGTAGGGGTTTTCTTCAAATCTCTGGTTTCCTGCATATTCCATAAACTAGCCCCCATGTATTTTGAGATGTTTGTGTAGAGCAGTATTCTTTCCATGAAATAAGCTTTGCCTGTGAAATCATATGTTTGTGTTGTGTTTTAACTCTATTACAAGTATCTGTGTAATGCAAACGCAGCAAGGCATTTTTTGACCTTTACAGATGCCTGTAACACGCTAACACTTGTTTTCTCTTAGGGGGTATAAATAAACACTGTTCTGATGAAAAGCAGCAAGGTGCATTTATTCAATATTATGTTTCCTTCATCCTAATGTTCTGTTAACACCATATTTCAGAAATTATTGATCAGCTGATCACAGCTATTTCAGGCGTCCCGTATTTTAATTACAAAAAATGGTAGGCTTACACTAAGTTGTTCTAAAGTACTGTACTACGTAAAAGTGGAATGACAGTTCTATTTTTCCACAAAAATAACTATCCCAATTTCAAACTAATTTAACTGAAAATACATTAACATATGTAACAAATGAAGGTCCCGTGACCTGGATCGTTTGCGGCTTTGCACGTATGAAATTGTTATCCGTAATGAATCGAAGGTTTTATTTTGAAACTTTAGTAAACTTAGTAGACGTCCATGTAACTACCGGTTCATTTGAATGTTTCATAATGTAGAGGAGCTTTTACGGATCCAAAGAAATAAGAAAGAAAGTAAAAAATGGATGCCAAAGCTGGATACCCATCTCTATGTGAACATGTTTGAACATACTAGCCTCAATGCTACGTCTGCCACTGTTCAGTCAACAACAAAGAGCATAGGATTAAGCTCCCACGTGAGATCCTCTAAACACCATCTAATTGCTTTGATTGTCGTATAGGAAGACATGGCTCATTAACAATACTTCTTTCTTCCTTTCTGTACCAACAATTGTTTTCTTTGTTATTTGGTTTGTGTCACAAAATCATACGCGACTAAACTCTCAAAAAATAAACAAGGGAATAATACCGAGAATCAGAGGCAGAAACCTGAAATATCTAAAGCTAACACAAGAATAAAAGAAAAATAACAAAGTAGCGGAAACGCTAGTCTAAATGGGAGTTGATGTCAAGTGAATAATTCCACGCTACTTCTGTTTTATCTTATTGGCCTATGATTTTTATATGCTATCTTCTGCTACCAGTATAGTATATAATGCAACAAGAGCGTCTTAATTACCATTATAGTCAAGTTGCATACGACTGTTTTGGTCGACCACACTACAATTTCAAAGCTTTGAGGTTTTACAAAAAGATCTTACCTTGTTGTGTGTAATTAAACGCTGATCGGATGGCAGAAGCTTAAGCGTGCTTGCGAGGAGTGCAACACATGGCAGTACTATTGAGTCCAGATCGTATTTATTGATTTTGTTAAGGCAACGTGAAAGGAACACATGTTAAAGCAAAGGAAACGAACTCCTATTATTAGAATATTAAAATTACAATGAACAGAATTAATTTTATTTTAAACACACATATTTCATTGTTTATCTGTGGAATGGATCCCACTTATTAAAAGGTATGGGAGAGCTGTGCGCGCCACCGAGTACCATCAGTACCGAGTGAGTCGCTAAAGTAACAGTTCAGTTACGTCACATGTAATCAGCGTATTATAGTGTCGTCGATCAAAACAGTGTATTAATAACTGACTACATTTTCATTATGAAATTATGGCCTACAGAGATTGATTTACTTTCGGATTGTCGCTTGCAATCAAGTATTTAATATTGCGGAAAATCTATATCTGTATTAATATTATAAACAGGAGCTGAATGCATGTAGCCGGTGGATCTGTTAGACACTGAACAATAGATTAGGTGATCTACATGTTCAAGGGCTTTTTGTCCTTGGGATTGGATATTACTGCGAAGCCGCAACAGGTAGCTTTCTGGTGGATACCTACTGAAGGTTGGTATAATCGGCGCAACAGTTCTAGACACGTGAAAATCTTAATGAGAGCTATGATGCGAGTTGCTTACCAGATCAGGTGGTGACCGGTGGACTGCATACTGCAGGAGTGCGTAGGACAGTCATCGTCAAATATCCATACCGGTTATGCACTGCTTTGCGCTGATAAACTTAGTTATATACAGTATATTAAAATCCACGCTGTTAAAAGCGCTTAATATAAAAAACGCTGTCAATCATTGCCTCCAATTCTTCCACACCTAACAAACATTCCTCTTCTGCGGAATCACTCACATTATTGCCGTCAGCGCTGCTGTCACTACTTTCTGCACCATTATCTTAGATGAGAATTCTTTCTATTTGATTTTCTGCAATTCCGTATTTTTCGAAATAATGATTCTTAATTTATTCAACATGTCGACATACATTTTTCTATTCTGGCCTTCCAATTTCAGAAAATTGCTGGCGTTATAACTGCTCCACATATTTTAATTTAAAAGTCATATTTCTGCATGCCACCCATGTTTTGATATCAGCCCATTTTAATTCGATTGGGTTTAGATCTGGGTGATGCGATGGGAGTCTAAGTACATTATGGCAATGTTGTATTACTATCTGGTCAAGTATGTATGACGTCTGAAGCTGTTTGTTGGTTTTAATTAAGTCATATAGCTTTGTTTTACTCATGCTTTCATCTAAAGCTATATTATGTCTAAGTAACCAAGCTCTCATTTCTTCTTTCAATGAATTTGAGGTAGGTGGTTTGTCAATTGAGTGTTGACGCATTGTGATGCATTGTCGATGACCAGAACAGACCCAGCAGGCATATTAGGTATCAACATGGCGTTGATTCACTTCATGTACTTTTCTGTATTCATTTCTTGATGAAAATCTCCTGTTGTTTTTGCAACTTGTAAAAGAAGGGCATTTGGAACGAAGCCGATCTCTCCAACAGCATGAACGATAATAAGTATTTGCCCTTTAGCAACAGGAACCTGCAACCTAATTCGCTATCGTCACTCCAACTTTTAGATGCTGTACGACTGCTGTGTATGTATGACTCATCTTCATACACTATAGTATTTTTCTGAAATTTGTAGCACCACTTAAAAATTAATGCTGATATAAGTACATATAAAATTATACTCATTTGAAAAGGTAGAATCAGACTGAAAAATTCAATGCCATAGCCGGGATTTGAACCACGGATCTTAGGCTTTCCGTGCCGTTGGTCTAACTGACTAAGCTATCATGGCAACATTTACTTTTTATTTTTTTATTTTATTTATTTATTTTGCTTTTCTGTTAGAGTTCTATTTGATTTCGGTTTCTTCCACTTGAACCCTAAATCTTTAATAATTTTTCTGAGATTTGTAGCATAACCTTGTAAGTTTCTGCTGTGTTTCAGCTGGATGAGCAATCTGCTTATTGTTAGCACAGTTTTTTCTTCCACATAGGAATTGTGAATCGTGCGCCGAATGACGCATTCGAAATCGTCTATTTCTGTAATACGTTTAGGGACCTTATGATTCTTTCCAGGTGTGTCAAATGGTACTCTTCCATCCATATGTTTTTTTTTCTTATCTTTGAGAACTCTGGAATCGGAACTCGGTGAAACACCAGTTGCTTTGATTACTCTTTCTTTCATTCTCTTAAGGCTTTTGTGGAAATCGGATGAACATATATTTTCTTCCTTCATCTCTGCTTCTTGCTTCATGAAGTCGAGGACATTTGCAATTATTTCCCTACTTTGACTATGTAACACCTTACCACTTAACTTTGAAAACATAGGAGCCATGGTTATAAATATAACAAATATGAAATAAGTACTATTTAGATACTGCAGCTCTCTTTAAAATTACAACCAGATGCACTTTCTATGCAGACTGTATGTGTTACGCACTGTGAGTAAGCAAAGGTATTATATCGCTTTCGTTGATAAAGCTAAACATAAACCATTCCTAGGCTCGGCAGCTGGGTTGACAATCAAGGTCACGAGTCCAGAAGTTTTGCGCGAGTAATAACTACGTGTCTCGCGCTCCATTGTTGTGATTAATTCTTCACTCCTGTATCCTGTTTCCAGCATACGGAAAAAATCTGATGTCTTACACTCACATGACTTTCTCTACTCTTGTCCAAAAACGCTTATTCTCCAGAGCGGCAGAGTATTTAACGGTTCTTACTTTAAACACACCTCGTAGTTAAAGATCGTTCATTGATAAAACTCAAATTCATTTTTTTTCACTGTGAAATTAAGTGTATCCACAATAGCCTAAATATCATATTCCTTACCAGCTATTTAAATAGTATAAAATAATCACAATGGCAACTCATATAAGTAATGTCACTTTGTACAGTTTTCTGTTAAGTGTCGCCTCTCCCAGTGCTCACTGTCACTGTTCTAAGTTCTTAGCTAGTTCAACTTCACTGGGATTTCACACTAATTTTCACTATCACTAAGGTGAAGTAGTCCAATTCTTGATCGCTTCATTTCCTTCGTGACGTTGCCTCCTCTTCCGGACGGTTCACTCGCTGGGGAGTCGAACACAAATCCTCCACAATCCCTCGGCCGCTGCACACCACAGCAGTCGCCACATACTCGCTCGGAGAAACGCACTGGATGCCGCACGGGAAAATCACCCGCCAACTCGCTCACTGACTGACCGACGCAACTCAACTCAACCCACATCCAACTCCAATCAACTACACACTGACTTCTATCGCGAGAACGCCCGCTTATATAGGCAGTGGAATCCTCCACAGAACAGTCTAGAATTCTGTCGACACACGTTCTGGAGAAGGGGGAAGAAACTTCCAGAAGATTCTGGTAATCTAGCGATAGTGCCTGCGGTGTTTACGCCGGCGACCGCTATTTATCGTTGCTTATTTCCGAGTGCGCGGCGCGATCTCCCGATAACCTTGGGTCATAGCTGCTGCCTCACATTAGTAATAGTAATACCTTTATATTATTATGCTACATCACAATACGTAATTTATTGTTTTTCATCCTAGATAAATACGAGATGGAACATGTTGACACTTATAACATTTTAAGAACATTTTTATGGACAGATGAACGTGTATTTGGGAATGATGGTAGTATCGACCGCAATAACGAACACCACTATGGCGACGAAAACCCTCATTACCGTAAAACAGTGCACGTCCAAGGTCGCTTCGCTGTGAACGTTTGGATGGACATAGTTAACGATCAAAGGCCCCCATGTGCTCGAAGATAAAGTCACTGTTGCCAGATATACTTTGTTAGAGGTTCTGCCTCTAGACATTCGTCGAGACATGCTCTCGTCGACCACCCCACACACACACTGCAGTACGGCACGGGGGATATTCCATTGAAAATATCCCGGTCGAAGGATTGGAGTTGCTCGCTGCAGGAGTGGCCCCCGAGATCCCCGTATGTTATTTACATGGATAAGGCATGTGCTTATTATCATTGTATTTGTAATTGCAGCTATGAGAACGTGAGGCGGTTGCAGGGTTTTCTGTTTCGGTGGAAGTCTGAGCTGTGGCGGCCGGCGCGCTAGCACTCATACGGCGGCCACATTGTGAAGGAAAAGCACTGTATAATATATTGCTCGAATTTAAATATCCGCGGATTTTGTCTGTACAGTAGTAACAAAAACGACTATACTCTACCCCATGTCATTCTTAAGCAAAGGTCAAAATTAACTTCGTAAGTATGTTCCTTGGTGATTCCAATATGTCCTTATTCTAGTATCCCGGCTTTTTAAATTTCTTTAGAAGCTAAAATTAGATGCTGTATTATAGCCTATGTGCTTCGAGGAAGCACAGTGGTTTTCAATGGCGAAAGAATGATTAAAATCTGTTAAATGGTTTTGAAGATTTCTCCCCCCCCCCCCCGCACACACACATACATACACAACTTCACTCACGGTCTCTCTCTCTAGCTATCAAAAACTTTTCTCTTTCATGAAGACCTTGGTTACTGTATTAACTACAGCAGAAGAAACGGATTATGGTAGTTCCATACGTTATAAGGGTATGTTTATTTTGACGCTTGAATATTAAACAAATGTTTCCTCAGGTACACGATACGCTTTTGCTAACATCTACCAGTAAAACATTATAGAAGAATGGCTCTTAAAAATGAATTTTTAGGTAAAATACTTGAAGTTCAAAGTACAATACAACCTTTTGATTTTCGTTTGTTGTTTAAATAATAATACTATTCGGCAAAATTAGGATAAGGATAACTAATCAATCTGTAAAATTTCTAAAATCCACAATTTTATTTCGATTCATTTGAATTTCTATTCAGTAATCAGGGTTTATTATATATGTACACCAAATTTCAGGCACATTTTTACTGTTCTTTTTATTGTTATAAATAAATACTCCTGACGATGAAACTGTTTTTTGAGAAAATTAATATTTTACAATTAAACTCATTAATAGTACTTATATTAATAAAATGTAGGGACACATGTTTAATTATCGTACTAGTTTAGCAGAAAATGTTCAACAGAGGCTTCAATTTCCTCGCTTAAAAGTTTACACGATACGAGTATTATTGTTTAATAACATCACAACTAAGCATGTTAACAAAAATTCATAACATTTTTATCATGCTATTTATAAGGAGGTATACACAATTTCATTTATTTATACCGAAAAGTACACCGTGTGGAACAATTTGAAAATGGGAATATGCCGACAAATTAAAACCTGGGGAAAGAGTATTTAAAGATTACAATGCTAAAATAACACTTTATGCTATTTAAAAACATTTAATTCATATAAGGCCCTCCATCTTTTTCTGCTCCTCTGCAGCTAATCTATATTTAGTATCTGAAGACACCCGAGGCCTCTTTAGAATGGTTTGTGCAGTTTAATGTAGGCAAAAACTTTTCGTTTTTACTATGAATTTATGGGAGGTTAGGCTTATAGACAGACATTTAAATCGATATAATATGTTTTAAAATGTCAAAGGGCTATAAAGACTATACAGAACTAAAGTAGAAGGTTTCTGGTGCTTAATAATGCTAAGATACACATTTATGAATTTTGGCTATTTTTGCGTTCGAAATAAATATCAATGAAGGTATAATTTGAGGCTTCTAAATTTTAAAAACAGATGATTCGTTCTACAGAAACATGCTTGACAGAGTACAAGAGATGTTTCTGGGAATAGAAAGCGCCGGTGAAGCGAGCAATCTACCGTGTTCAAATCTCTCACAAATTGATATGATAACTGATTTTGTCTTGAGATGTTGATCGTTACGTTGTTTCGTGTGAAGCTGGTCATGGTATGTTGCGTTCATCGTTAAAATCCTCTAGCAGACTAGAAAATTGCCTGTAATTCATGCCTCGAGAGACATGTGCGATGATTATTAAGGAAATATATTTTGCATAAGTTAGAGCACATTTTCTCTTAATATGCACTGAGCCGTACAGAAGTGAGTCAATTTATATGGCAATTTTGTTCCCAACTTCGTGATCAAAATAAAGACTACGTGCTTTATAACAACGAAATTAACTTTATCTTCTGTATTAGAAAAGCAATACATTTTCACGTGTAAGAAATATTCTTGGGGCCATTAACACACGCGTAGATTTAGTATTTAGCACAAATTTGCACTGTAAAAATTATAATCATTCACGACATTTAAATTGCCTTATATTTTAGCTGTTTTGAAGAACCTGAACACACACACACACACACACACACACACACACACACACACACACAGACACACACTCACGCTCACACACACTCACACACTCACTCATACAATCACACACATTCACACATACGCTCACACACACTCACACAATCATATTCATGTATACACACATTCACACATACACACACTCAGACACCCACACACATTCACGCATACACTTACACATTCACACATACACACATTCATACATACACGCTTACTCACACACTCACACACACACTGATTCATACACTCACACACACTCACTCACACATACATACAAAGTGGACCTCTTCGTAAATCTTTTTTGGATTCAGGGGGTATCAAAACATAATTTCCGTTGAAATCTCCATATCAAGTTTTTGGGTGGAATACAATACTTGTTTTACGTACTATAAGTGGACGCTATGTAAAGCAAACGTGCAGTAAATATAAATTTACTGTTAAAGCGAAGAAACACACTGACATGTAAATATTGTGCATAAACCTGGCGGCTTTACTGGAAAATGAAACTTAAAAAAAAGAAGAAAACATGGGATTACAAAAGACCATCTCCATCACGCAGCTAAGGGTCTCTTATTTGTACTAATACTATTGCGTACTACTACTAATAAATATTAATAAACATCGTTTTCTAAATCCACGATAACAGTGCAATCTATAGCTGAAACAAGCAAGTAATTTCAATATACAAGTTAAACTTTGTGATTTTCAAACAGATATTTAAAATTCAATCCTGTGGCATAAAGAGACGTTTACACACGTAACAAAATTGTTTCCACTCATGGTAATTTATTTGAAACTTTTCATGATTTCTCTGAACGAAATGCACAGTCACAACTGTTTTTATCCACAGAACTCATTTTAATTGTATATGAATCTAATAAGAATACGAATACATTAGGTGGGTATATTGCAGAAACAATCACTGTATTCCATGGAAGACTTAATGTAATTAAATTTTAATACGCATTGTAAATTTAATTTAAAGTGATCTATACACTGAAAGTCTTGAGAGGACCTGTGTCGAAATTACTGGGTCAAGAGAAGTACACCCCAATAATAATAATAATAATAATAATAATAATGTAACAAAAGAAAACATCACTTGCAAAACGTTTGTCACTTAGGTACTCAGGTAGCACAAGCGTTACACTTGAGTCAGTTTTGGCACATACTCGGAACACAACACAACTGATCCGTCGAATGACAACTCACAACTGAATTGCACTGGCATTGTCCACTTTTAACTTCTCCCCAGTGTGATTCTCTCGCTAGAGGCCCCAAACGTTTGCCTATATGTTGGCCATTTATGTGAGTTTTGTGATAAAACTTTGTGTACACATACCTTGAACAATTTAATGTAGTGCCACATCCCTCCCAATAGGCTTGGACTGTTCCACTGACCATGGCTCTGCTTAGTCACACGAACGTCTCCACGCGCTATACTCCAGTGTTGTCTTGCAAGCAGCATCGACAATGTCGTACACAATTGCAGAACACGTGTTTCTCGTTCGTAACTACTGGCAAACCGGTTCATTTAAATCATGTAAAGGGCATTTCGGGTCGAATTTGGTACGCGACGTGTGCCCTCAAAATGTTGTATTCAGAAATTGGTAACAAAGTTAGGGACGACTGGAACCTTGATCACACAGCATGCAGGCGGCCGGAAAATGAATGTGGGTGTAATGGAAGAAGTAAAAGAGCGACTACTGGCGCCACCATCAAAATCCTTGCGACGACTTTCCCAAGGAAATGAATGTTCCATATTCTGCGTGCCAAAGAGCTGCTAAGAAAGCAAACCTCCAGAATTGCAACCATGAAAAACGTGTGCAGTTCTTTGTATGGTTTCAAACCTTTATTAATCAGAATTCTGGGATTTTGGACTTTACTTGGTTCACGGATGAAGCGTGGTTTCATCTGAGTGGCTATATAAACTCTCAGAACACGCGTATATGGGCACAAACAAATCCTCATGCCCTACATGCAGAACCTCTACATGCAAAGAAAATTGGAGTGTGGTGCAGTGTCACATAGGCTTAATATAGGCACTATTTTTAATGAGAATACGGTAAACACTGAAGAATACATTAGAATATTCACTGACTTTGTCAATCAGTTAGCAGATGATGAATTAACTCACGGATATTTCCAACAAGATGATGCAACAAGTCACACGTCACGTGCAAGCATGAGTGGAATTGAAAGCTTTTTTTGAAGATCGAATCATCCCAAACACTCTTTGGCCACCAAGATCTCCTGACTTAACACCACCCGACTTCTACCTGTGGGGATGTCTGAAGGGAAAGGTATACAGAAATAGACCACGTACAATTGCAGAGTTGAAAAGTGCTATAGTCAGAGATTGAAGCCATTACCGAGGAGACTTTAATAAACGTATTCCGGAATTTGGAGCGACGTGTACAAACGTGTTTGGATGTGGGAAGGGACAATTTTCAGCATCAGATGCGACAGTGTATAGTTCAAGGTATAAGTACACAAATGTTTCATCACAAAACTCACATAAATGGCTAACATATACACAAATGTTTGGGGCCTCTAGCGAGAGAATCACACTGTATATATATTCTTTATTGTCGCTTCAACTATAAAGTCAGTTTTGTTATACATATATCATTTAGTAGTGAATGTTGTATAGATCACATTCAAGTACAGATAGTCAATACCGTATGCACTGTTTAGTAAAAGCTAAACGGATACTCTGAGACAATACTTCTGAAACATACTGCCTATAACTCTAAAGCACACCCTACAATGGTTGGTAACTGGAACCAGTACTGGCGGAACTTACGTTATCTTCTCTGTCAAAAATAAGTTATTGTTGATTCCAGTAGCCTTCAGTTTTAAAGCAATGCAGCCATAAAAGTGAAAAAAATCTACAGTTTTCTTCTGATTGCTTTGACTTCTTTTACCACATACTCAGAACATAAAACATACTGCACACAACATTGTAACGAGCTATGTCTAACTGTTCTTAAGATATTAATTGTTTATGTATAATTAATAACTTTTATATGGTAATATGCATAGCTCCTTGGACCCTACGTTTCGTCATAACGATCCCAAATATTTATTTTGAGCATAGTACAGTAGAACCCAGTTTAACGGAACTAAAGGGGGCGGAGCAGTTTCGGTTAAGCATTTTTTCGGATAATAATCGATGGTAACCATTTTAAGCAGCTAAAGGAATAAAATAATAGTATTCTAAATATATGTAATAATGTTTAATGAAAATAATATTACTGTATACGGTATTAAATGTGCATTACAGCGTTTACACAGGCTATTTCATAAAATCAGTAATTTTATCCTGAATTTCCTTCTCGCAACGCTTGCGAGCAGCTATATCACGTTTGATAAGCGTTATATCTGTTGGTGTTGATTCACTGCTTTATTTTACAACACGCAAGGCAACCTAAAAACAAAAACAATTATTGATATTGCTGTAATTCAGTATTTCTCGTTAATACTTGAATTTGTAGTCTTTCTTACCTTTAATGCTTGGAATACATTGTCCGCTGTCACCTGTACCTAATGACTTCGAGTTTCCATTGAATTACAACATGCTTTCTTTTCGCTGACATCTTAAATACAACTAAACCACACTGACCAACATGAATGGTAAAATAACAGTAGGCCTGCACATTAAATGCGTGTGTAAGCAGTCAACACTTGTTATAACGGTACAATATTTCTTGGAATGTGTGATTGGGGGTGAGGATGAAGTGCATTAAGGACGAACGCAGGGGCCCCCAAAACCGGGACAGAGCATCGCAAGTAGGCTACAATGCCCCTTTTTGCGTCTACCGTGACCCCTGTGAGGGAGGGGTGAAGGGAGAGACCCACCCGAAGGGCGACCAGATCCGGATGACAACGGGCGTAAGCATGGACGGAATCCCTAAAATTTCCAGATCGAAGGCGTCCGACGCCGCCCGGGTCGACCCACAAGCCCCTAACCCCCGAAGGAGGCTCCTAACTGAACAGTTCCGCCAGCTGAACCATCCCAGCATTCCCCTGCCTACCCGGGGAATCCACGAAGAACCCATGGGCCAGAGTGAGTGGTCACCGGAAATCGAACCCGGGACCTTCCAAATGCGAGTCGTACACGTTAGCGTGGCGCCACCTTGCTCGGTGATTAAGTGCAAACATTACCAAATACCTGTATTGGTATTTAGGGTTGGGGCTAAAGAACATTGACAATTGCGGCAGCGTTGCAAGCGCGAATTTGAGCATCTCGTATGTTTTCGTTCATTATTTCTTACTTTTCTTCGCCATTTCGGTTAAGTCGGGTTTGGTTAAGCGCAGTTCGGTTAAGTGCGGTTTTACTTTATAAAGGCTTAGGTAAATTGTTGTGCAACATTCATTTATTTTAATTGGTTTAAGAGAAAACATTTTTGTATTCACGTTGTTGAATTCAATGTGAGCTATGGAAAATAATTAATTTCAATTGAATCATTTAATATTTCTAAATAGGGCACCAACATTTTCAAGTCCGTAATTCCTGAAGTTGTAATGAAAATTTCAAGATAATAAGCTATAAAGCGTGATCCAAGGAGCATTTTGAATAGTGAAATATGTTGAAAACAAGGAACTGAGAAAAATGGAGTTGTTCAATGCGGTGCTTTACCTAAATGGTTACCGACAAATTACATAGCCATTTGTTGCTTTAAAATTGTTGATATTAAAAACCAATTGTATAGCACGAAAGGACAAGTTATAAACTTAACAAATATAAAAAAATCTGATGTGTTACACTCACATGTCTTTCTCTACTCTTGTACAACTATTTTTACAAACAATTATTCTCCATCTACTTCATGTTAACCGATATAAACATCTGCAGAAACTATCTTATTGCTAATTTTTTTATAGGTGCAAGGGGAATATGGTAGGCTTTAAGCGGTAGTCAAATCTTTTAAGAGCTGGTTGCTATGTGGAGCACTTCATTCTCCTTGCATGTCCAGGACATAAAAAGATAAATAACGAATTACCATTTGAGAAAAAGAATAAGTATTGGAAAATTCAAACAAATAACCAGGGATATCTCGGAAATGGACAATTCCAAAAAAAGAGTAAATGACATAAATTGTGTGCCTTAACGAGCTCTACATTTTTAGTGTAGACAAATTTTGTCTATCTCTTACGGTTTACCAGTTATGCAACAGCCATTCAGAAAGAAGAGGACTTTTGGGGACATTCCCAGAAAATTCAAGATATACATTTTATTTGTCATGAAAATATCTTAAGTATATGATATTTTAATCAAAATCGTTAGAGCCATTTTTGAGAAAATCCAAATTTTCGAAAAATCTTCCATATAAAGGGTAGTCTGGGGTGGGGGGATTTTCTTAAAAATCTCCGTTTGCATCTTTGAAAGATAGCGAACCTAAATACCAAGTTTGGTATTTATCCGACTTTTCGTTTTTGAGGTATGCTGTTCACAGACACATAGGCACACACGGACCATTTTCTAAATTTGCTTTTTTTGATTCAGGGAGTCTCAAAACATGTATTTCCGGTGAAAGCTTGGTATCCAATTTTTGGGTGTTGGGTGGAATTCAATACTTCTCCTACTTACTATACGTAGTAGAGAAAGTAAAAATATGAACATTTTCAATTTTGTTAACAAAATTTCGGCGATACGTTGCCTTAACACCATGATATAATGCGAGATTGTAAATTTTTGCTCAGAGGTACGTACCTACCAGTAAATGAGTTATATCACGGCATTAGAGAAATAATTAAATCCTTTGGTTCAAAGGAAAGCAAATGAGATTACCGCTGGCGTATTAAAGGGCAGAGGACATAATCACACTATCCTTCCTACTTCATATTTTATCCAAAAGAATCATAATTAAGGTCAATTTCTAAGTTAAATGCACAACATTTACCTATATCCTAAGGCAATATGATTACGTTCCAGTACGTAGAAGTACATATAAGCTGCTCACAAAGAGAAACAAGAGTTTGACATGTTCATTCTCTTAGTAGTTTAGATAACTTCGCATTTGGGAATATTAGGAGATGCTGCAAAGATAAGAATTAGAACTGCCTGTTAGGTAGCATCTTCACTGCAAGAGTGAAGTGTTTCTGAATAGAGGTGGGAAAACGGCTTTATTTCAGTAACACTTCCATATTCTGGTTCCACTAAAATACTAAGTTCCAAATAACCACTAAAAAATAACAGGAATTTACGCAAAACTGTAAAACCAAGACACACTTCGTCCAGGATTATGTTACTTGCCTAACTCGGTTTGTTTCTTATCAATCGTGATCATTTGTCCTGATATCAGAAGGCAAGGTTCCCCTCCATTCTTCACTCCCTTCCGCCATGCACGTGCGATTTCATAATGTATTGTTAACAGCAGTTCATCTATACACAGAATCTTAGTTTTGACGTGTGGCCATGTAACGAGGAATTCCTAGCGCTGATTTTAACCAATTTTTTTCCCACTCACTTTCCCTCCTTTCCGTGCGCCAGCTAATCAGCTGACACGAAGTCTTTGTATAGAGTTTAATGCATTGTTAAGGCGGATCTTCACTGCCTCAACAATGAACAAAAACATGTTGATTTAACGCGTTTAGCTCAACATGTCGGCGGTAAACGAGTGTCTCCACTGACCAATAAGTCTTGCGTAACATGCTGATTCAACATATTTTGGCTAAACCGAATTGTTTTCCACCGGTAGTGGAGTGCGATATGTATTCGACTCACTTCATGCAGACCCGACCAACTTCGGCCAGCATCATACAAGCAACTGGCCCATCCATTTTATTCATTGCTTACTATTGAGAAAAATCTGTTTTACACTCACATGTCTTTCTCTGCTCTTGTACAAACTATTTTTACAAACGCTTATTCTCCATCTACTTCATGTTAATCGAGATAAGCATTTGCAGAAACTATCTTATTGCTATTTTTCTTGTAGGTACAAAGAGAATATGGTAGGCTTTAAGCGATAGTCATATCTTTTAAGAGCTGGTTACATTCCATTCTCTTTGCATGTCCAGGACATTAAAAAAAAACAATAACGAATTTCCATTTGAGAAAAGTATAAGTACTGGAAAATTCAAACAAATAACAAGGAATAACTCGGAAATGGTTCACTCCACAAAAAATGTATATGACTTAAATTGTGTACTTTAACGGGCTCTACATTTTTTGTGTAGACAAGTTTTGTCTATCGCTTACGGTTTACCAGTTATGCAACAGCCATTCAGAAAGAAAAGGACTTTTGGGGACATTCCCAGAAAAGTCAAGATATACACTTTATTTGTCATGAAAATATCTTAAATATATGATATTTTAATCAAAATCGTTAGAGCCATTTTTGAGAAAATCAGAATTTTCGAAAAATGTTCCATGTAAAGGGTAGTCTGGGGTGGGGGGTTTTCTTGAAAATCTTCGTGTCGCATCTTTGAAAGATACTGAACCTAAATACAAGTTTGGTATTTATCCAAATTTTCATTTTTGAGTTATGCTGTTCACAGGCACAGACACACACACACACACACACACACACACACATGGACCTTTTTCTAAAAGTGCTTTTCTTATTCAGGGGGCCTCAAACATGCATTTCCAGTGAAATCTCGGTATCGAATTTTTGGGTGGAATGCAATATTTCCCGTACTTACTATACGTAGCAGAGAAAGTAAAAATGGAGTGGACGAATGAAAAGACAATATAGTTAATTAATGACATTCATGCAAGATCCGTCATCTGGAATGTGCCCCTAGAAGATTGTACAAGTAGAATCAAGAAAACGAAGTGTTTACGTGAGATTGGCCAAATTTTTTAGGAGAGAGAGAGAAGGGGGGTTTAAGGCTATCCCAGTTCAGCTGATATGGCTGCTTAAATTCGTCTTCTGTTTTGCAATTGCTGGCGAAATTATACAAATCGAAACCTTCCCACATTCTTAGAAAATTCTTGAAGCCAAATCTACCCTCAGTTCAGCCAAGATGCCATTTACATTATTTCTGTTGTTTAGAAAAGGGCGCACCCACTCGTATTGCTGCGTTTCTTCCACCAAGGACGTATTGTGGCCGCAAAGGCTAAATCTTCGTAATCAGAACCCATCCGACTACTGATATTAAGAAACGCAACGTGTTTACACTTTGCCTCACTTGTTAATGCAGTGGAAACGGAATGTTGATGGGAATTCCAACTGCACATATAACTCAACATGTTTCGCGTTACACGACTGTGGAGTTGTTTATGTCTAATGTTGAGTGTTGTGTGTTGATTGTTGAGACAGTGGAGACCCGCCTTTAGGCCACGTGTTTCAGTGTTATAGGGCGTTAGTTCTGTTATAATGCCACAAAGTTCGTATACTTTAGCACACATAATCTTCATGTATGATTCCTATATGACAACGAACGCTTGTTGAGAAGTGAGACGGTGATTTGTACACAAATATCCTGTTGGTCGTGCGCCTCACAGAGAAACGGTTCGTAATCTTTGAATATATTCAGGGAAACGGGATCTATTCTTGATAAGAAATTGAAAGTAAATCGTCGTGTTCTTACAGTGGAAAAAGCTATGAAATCGAAAATAGAACGAAGTCTAAAGAGATCTCTGAGAAACCTTGTACAGAACTCAGGAGTTTCACAAACCTCGGCTTGGAATACCACCAAACTTTTAAAATTAAAACTATAATGTAACTGTAGTTCAAGAATCGCGACGGGAGTAGATTTAATTTCTGCAGTTGGATGCTGGATGATGTTAATAATCACTCTACTGACCCACCTTTCATTCTTTTTCGGATGAAGCATGGTTTTATTTACATGGCCGTGGATAATTAATAAGTGTTAATTCAAACTTTCTTAAAATGCGTGAGAGCTGTATGGTGGCACAACGACACATTTCCCAACATCTTCTATGGTGAAGGTATATAGTTCTTGTACTTATAATTTGCATGAGAAATCTATGCACTTGAATATAAGGAGCTATATTCCGTCTCCGCTGGCAAATAGCCTGCTTCCCGGTGCCATGAAAATTCCAGTTAGGCCGGCCAAGCTTCCAAACAAAATCTCTGGACTGAATAATAATAATAATAATAATAATAATAATAATAATAATAATAATAATAATAATAATAATGCCATAAACATCGCTCATTTAAATTCCGTTTAAGAATTCACTACTATATTCATAGTAGGAACCGTCACCAGTTTACATGCATAGCAGGAACCCATGCTAATGATTTGTTCCAAAATGCTATTTCGGTAAATGATTTTTGCAAAGGCTTAATGACATAATAAAACTTTATTGTCCGGAAGGCTTCTAGTGGACGTTGTTTTTCTATTGGAACTTGGGCAACAGGAACGGCTCCAAGGTCTAGCCCCATGTACAAACTTGTAACTGTTGAAATGTAATGCGACGCACTCTCTACGAGCAGCACGTTATTTTTTAACTATCGTTATTTTTGGAATCGGTTACAAAAATGCTGAATAATCGCATTAGTGCAAAGATGGAGAACATATTTTGGAACTGTATAAATGCACCTATAGTTATATTGTTTCCTATCTCTGTTACTGAGACACACGCAACACAACTTTCGCTGCTTGCCAAGTGTAGTAGGGTATGAGAGCTGCTATTTTTCCATTAAGCAGCTCATCGATAAATTGGTCACCAAGGATCTCACGAATCTAGTACACCCTGTACCAGACCTACAACAAGGGAAACATTCTCATAGCAGTGGTGAGAATCAAATTCACGTACCCTCATAATGCAGGCAGCAGTGCAACGGAGAGAATTAGAGGTATGGAAAAAATTATGTAGAATAGAACCGTTTCAAAAGTATCCATACGTTCAATTACACAGTTCCAAAACAACAGTCCCCCAACTTTGCACCAATGCGGTGATTTGAATCCTTTGTGAGCTGTTCCAAAAGTAGCGCTTTGGTCGTAGAAAGTACATTACGCTGCAATCCAACGGGTAACCGAGGTCGTTAAGGCACGGGCTCGTGAACGGGAGGTCTGAGGCTCAAATCCGCCAGGACCATCCTTCCTGACAGAAGTTGTTTCCAGCTTTTCCTCAGTAATAACTGGCAAATGATGGGTATGTTCCCTAAACTTAGGCTTGAAACGCTTCCTTCCAAATACAATCTCATGTATCACGACTTGTGGTGCCGTGTATAGTAAGAATGGGCATTAAACATCTTTAAAACCAGTTAAAATCCAACAGTTAGTAAGATTTGTTTTTTGTTAACGACACTGTCAGTTGCCAGGATCATATAAGCGCCGCCGGTGTGTCGTAATTTCGTCCAGCAGGAGTTCTTTTACATGCTGGTAAATCTATTGACATGGAGCTGTCGCTTTTAAGCACACTTAAGAACCATCGGTCTTGACCGGGTTTGAACCCGCGACCTTGGGATCAGAAGGTCAGCGCCTAAACAACTGAGTCACCCAAACCGACGGTATATGCTGCGAGGCCGTACTATAATCCTAAGGGGTAGTATCGGCGAAATCATGAATATGAATAACTAGTTAATTAATATATGCTTATAGGAAATATAACAAGGAACAAGATGACATACACAGTCTGTATATTGTTCTTATGTTAATAAGTTCAGAGTGAAAGAAGGTGTTCATATTTGTGTTATATGTTTGAGTCGAGAAGATTTCTAAGCCCAGATTTCGACGGAATCGGTGTAAACTGAGCGCTGTCTTAACCGTAAGCTATTGTTAAAACTCGAGGGGGCAAAACGTCCGAAGGTTATTGTCTGTCAGAGGAACGTGACTTTTCGCAGTTGGAGATTTTTGGCGCAGAAAGTCGTAGGAACCTCCGCGAGGATATCACGTGAAATAAGTTATAGCCAATGAGAACAGAATAAAGTTGAAGTGGCACTTTGGATTAAATATAGGCGGGAAATTTTAGCCAATGACTGATTGAGGGTGTAATTGAGGTAAGTAATAACTACTGCTTAAGCAGAAATAAAGTTGAAATCGGGACATTTTGGCCAATACTCCAGGCGACCCCAGTAGGAACAGGATGGGGACTTAAGAGCAAAAAGGAATACCCCCAGCTCCTCCCCCTTTCTTTGTGCGCTAACCCTTAAAGCCGCCGAACAGGACCCCTCCTTTTTGGCCTCCTAGCATGTCGCCTGGATCTGTGCCGGTGGCCACGCCCCTCCTTTGTGCTCTACTAGCATGCCGCCCGGCTCTGTGCATGTGGTCACGCCCCCTCCTTTTGTGCTCTACTAGAATGCCGCCAGGCTCTGTGCCACTGGCCCCACTCCTCCCCTCCCCTTTGCGGTCTAACCCCGTACGCTGTCTACACCCTCCCCTCTTTGACTGTGCTGGTCTGAATTGCTCACTGTAGAGTAGTGGAGGAACGCTTGCCACACCCCCTCCTATGTTTGCTGTAGAGGAGTGTGGGTAATATGGTATTGTTCCCGCACGCAGGCCACCCCCATCCCTCTCTTGCGGCCTGACCTATACTGCTAACGTCATGGCATTGCGCCTCTGAAAGGCTGGACGCGAACAGTCGATCGAAGTATCCCCGCCGCATGTATCTTGATTGATTAATATAATTAAACGATGCTCCTCGATCGATGAATACGATTAAGTATTTTTGATTGATTAATGTAATTAAGTGTATATGAATTGACTCGCGCGCACCTGGTCGCCATCGTATATGTGTGCGTGGGTGTTAAGGTGATTATTACATGTGTATAATTATTACGACTAATAACATTTGTTTAATTCTACTTCTGAGGGAAAATATATTTTGGGTTTATAAGAATATTACAACACTTAGGTGAATCCATAGCTGAAAGGACAGAGTTGCCGTAACCAGACGTTAACGCGTGATAATTTCGGTGAAAGCCCGCGCGCAACCCTTCCTCTATGCAGCGTCTCACGCGAGTGAGCGGTTCTTCAAGTGCAGGGAGGAAGCTAGCATTCACCCCCTCCATCCCTCCCTCACGCTACAGATCGCCTCCTCCAGCTCGCGCGCCATCTAGGCGAGAGGGTGGAAAGCTGGCTCTTCCGCTGAACGACGAAGAGGGCAGTAGTAGAACATTTTAAAATTTTAACGAATGCACGGCGGCTGCCATGTTGACTCCAAGGAAAGCTAGCATAAATCATTTGAAATGTCCGATAAGGAACTTCACGTTTCAGGATATTTTTCCAGGGTTTATTTACACATAGGGGGCGGCTCTGAAAAATAAATACGGTTAGCATTATAGCTGAATATTACATATGTTATTAAAAAAATAAATGATGCCGGTTAACATTATAGCTGAATATTACATACGTTATTAAAAATAAATAATGTTCTCGCTGATCGATGAATATAATTAAATATTTTTGATTAATTAATGTAAATA
Organism: Deroplatys truncata; assembly: GCA_030765065.1. NCBI lineage: Eukaryota > Metazoa > Arthropoda > Insecta > Mantodea > Mantidae > Deroplatys > Deroplatys truncata. The sequence continues at coordinate 169,053,896 of CM060990.1, forward strand.
AGTGTATATGAATTGACTTGCGCATTTGGTTGCCGTCGTATGTGTTCGGGTGTTAAGGCGATTATTACGCGTGTAACAATAACATTTGTTTAATTCTACTTTTGAGGGAAAATATATTTTGGGTTTATACGAACATTACATCGCTTAGGTGAATGAATGACTGAAAAGACAGAGTTAGCGTAAATACCTAACACGAAACGTTAACGCGTGATTCCTTCACTGAAAACCCTGGAGCGTGGTCCTTGTCCTGTAGGCGCTGACACAGTAACGATGTCTTGTACCTGCATGTATGGCTTGACCGCGTCATCCCTTACCCACCTCTTCACTCTCCGTGCCTGTCACTGCCTTCCGTGCAATTATTGTCCGCTCTATCTAGCGGAAAGCGACGAAAGTTCAAGTTAAATATGTTATTAAAAAATAAAAACTGAACTAAATAAATCATGAAATATGGAGACTATCCTAAACAAGACACACTCCTTGTTACTCTTTGCCAAACAACTGAAAAGAAGCACAAATATATCAAGACAGACGATAAAGCACTCCACGCGCATAGGTATGGACTTTAAAACAGACGCTGACGATAAAGTACCCCACCCGCTCACACATGCAAGCGCATAGGTAGGGTCTTTAAAACAGACATTGTCGATAAAGTATAGCATTGCCAGCACAAGCACGAGCGTAGGCATGGACTTTAAAACAGACGTTGACGAATAAGTACCGCACAGCCAGCGCATGCAAACGCATAGGTAGGGACTTTGAAACAGTCGTTGTCGATAAAGTATAGCACTGCCAACGCAAGCATACGCATCGACATGGACTTTAAAACAGGCATTTTCGATAAAGTATAGCATTGCCAGCGCAATCACTCGCATAGACATGGACTTTAAAACACACATTGTCGGTAAAAATACGCATCCATTACACCCTCTCTCTTTCTCTCTCTCTCACTCCTTTGCACGCCGGACTTTAAAACAGACATTGTAGGTAAAAATAAGCATCCATCACACACACTCTCTCTGTCTCTCTCCCTCTCCCCTTTGTAGGCATGGACTATAAAACAGACATTATCGATAAAGTACCATAGCCCGCTCACACATGCAAGCGCGTAGGTAGGAACTTTAAAACAGGGATTGTCGGTAAAGTACCGCACTGTCACCGCAAGCATCCTCGTAGGCATGGACTTTAAAACAGTCATTGCCGATAAAAAAACTCCTCTTTCACGTAAACTCTCTCTCTCACGCACTCCCTCTCTACATTACGGGAACGATTAATATAGCGGTTTACACACCCTTGAAAAATATATTGTACAAGTTTGAAGAGGGTAACCCCAAGCACTAGCTGACTTGATGGTCGGGATTCCTCAGAAATATAGCATCTAAAGTGTGTAAATGGATTTTCCCCAAGACCCTGGAAAGTACATCGAGAGAAAACAAAGATAATTTATTTTCATTACTAACGCAAAAATTATATTATCGTCAAGAAAGCTTATTTGTTTATTCCATTTTAAAAAGACTGCTGTTTCACCAGCCATATCTAAAAATGATTTGGTCCCCATCATTCGAATGTATACATATCATAATTCTATGAGAGATAACGTGTCTATTCACATTCGAGAGGTCGCGGTAGGTTAGGTGATTTACTGTGCAAAGCAAGTCCTCCCATTAAGAGCTTTATAAGTTTTGGTGTAATATTTTCCCGTAACAAAAAACGAAAATTATTCGTGTAATAGACTTTTGATTGTTTAGAAATGTAGCGTCTAAAGTGAACCAGAGGGAAATCGACCTCTGAACTCAAACCAATAAATACAGGCACTTTCAAAACATGCATTATTCTCTTAGTAAACATAGGACGAGAACGTTTTTAAACACCCCTCCCTTCGAGAGATATTTTGAATATTCCAGCAGAGAGATCGAACCATTACGAAGACTTCAAATTATAATTTTCATATTTGTTTAAAAGCTTTCTTCACCAGGGATCTTCGAAAAATTCAATGAGTTATTAGGTTGCACACCCCTTGCAAAAATATTTTGTATACCCTTTGAAGACTGTATACCTGGCTGGGGGGTTTCGGAAATTACTCCGGCGACCGGCTACCGTCATATAACACATTTAGGACCATCTCGAACACCTCATTAAGGAATGATTTCTCTTCCCCTGAAAAACCCGTACTTATCAGAAAATCCCTCTCATACAGAAGACAGTGTAAATATTATAACTTAATTGTTTGTGCGATATCGACAATTAAACCAATTTTTATGGAATGCTAAACAAATAAATATGATTTGGAGAGGGTGATATGAAGAGTATGGCATTTTAGAACTAAAATGGGAGAAAGAATACAAATTAAGCGATCGAATGCATCTGATGGATTTTCTTAATTGGTCTTTGAAACTAGCCTGTTTTTTACGCCCTGCTTTATAAATGAATGAAATATTTGATGAATTACAGTCTTATTTAACATGGGTAAAAGGTGTTTAAAGGCTGTTTTGATAAAAATTACGTCGTGGTAACGTGTGAGGTTTGGATTGGAGAGGTCACCGACTCGATTCCAGGTGACCGCACTGTCTGACTTTAGAACCTGCATGAAGGTCTACGAATACATAGCCCACCCAATAACGATTTTTTATAAGCGAGGGTGTAGCCTTACAAGGAAATTTATATCAACAGAAACAATGCCTTCTTTTTCGTTATTTTCACTCTAAAATTATTAAATAATACGTGTCAGACGGCCACTTCAAATATAATACTAGCGCGAATATTTTTTGATGATAATAAACATTGAATTTTAGCCATTTATAAGCGAGGGTGTAACCTTATAATGAAAATTATATCAACAGAAACAATATTCTCTTTTTCGTTATTTTCACTTTAAAATTATTACTAAATAATACCTTGGTGCTAGCCTCAGCGTCGGCATTCACATTCATATCATGTTAGAATAATACTTTGATTGCAGACGGACGCTTCAAGTATACTGTAGCGAATATTTTGGTAATACATAGATACAGTGCAAGCCATCCTATTAACGGTCTTTATAAGCAAGGGTTCAGTCGGTAACGTCTGTGACTTGCATTCGAGGTCGGGGGGTTCGATCCCCAGCAGCTGACGCTCCTGATCCCTGGATTTCTCGGTTTCCCTGGTTGCTAGGCGAATGCTGTGAAGGTTCATTACAATCGCGAATTTTTTCCTGCACACCGTTTCACCGATATTCTCCTTTTACTCAGGCTTTCATCTCTCCGGCTCTGATCGGTAATATTTACTCCTGAACGTCGGCACTCATGTGATACAGATGCTTTATGAATAAAGAAACGTATATGTATGTAGCTAAATGGACAGGGATGTCGTAGTGTTTAAAACACCCTCGAGATAAAATACAGGGAATACCTCAAAACACGCATCCGAGAAGTTAAGTGTAAATGTCTTGTATATAGAGTGGTATCCTTAAACAGACGCACTCATGTGATACAGATGCTTTATGAATAAAGAAACGTATATGTATGTAGCTAAAAGGACAGGGATGTCGTAGTGTTTAAAACACCCTCGAGGTAAAATACAGGGAATACCTCAAAACACGCATCCGAAGAGTTAAGTGTAAATTCCTTGTATATAGAGTGCTATCCTTAAACAGACGCACTCATGTGATACAAATGCTTTATGAATAAAGAAACGTATATATATATATGTAGCTAAAAGGACAGGGATGTCGCTAAAACAACCTTGAGGTAAAATGCAGGGAATACCTTAAAACACGCATCCGAGAAGTTAAGTGTAAATGTCTTGTATATAGAGTGCTATCCTTAAACAGACGCAGGAGGAAGGGAAAGCCATTCGAGTGCACGGTTTATACTTCTCTCTTTGATGTGACAGCATATACAGATACCGGAGAGTTATCGTAGTTTTCCCTTGTCTGCAGGCAAATGCCTGAGTGGCGTATGCTGCTACGTTTTCATTTTATTTCATTCGCATCTTTAACACATGCTTCTAAGGCGCTCTGTTTGGGTTACCGTCGGTCACTTGCTCAGACCTGAGATTTTTCGTGGTTTTCCCTGATCTGCAGGCGAATGTCTGATTGGCGTAAGCTGCCACGTTTTCATTTTATTTCATTCGCATCTCTAACACGTGCTTCTAAGACCCTCTGTTTGGATTACCTCGACCACTCGCTCAGACCGGAGATTACGCGTGGTTTTCCCTGATCTGTCGGCGAATGCCTGAGAGGAGTATGCTGCCACGTGTTCATTTTATTTCATTCGCATCTTTAACACATGCTTCTAAGGCCCTCTGTTTGGATTACCGTCGGTCACTTGCTCAGACCTTTGATTTTTCGTGGTTTTCCCTGGTCTGCAGGCGAATGCCTGAGTGGCGTATGCTGCCACGTTTTCATTTTATTTCATTCGCATCTCTAACACATGCTTCTAAGGCCCTCTGTTTGGATTACCGTCGGTCACCTGCTCAGACCTGAGATTTTGCGTGGTTTTCCCTGATCTGTCGGCGAATGCCTGAGAGGCGTATGTTGCCACGTTTTCATTTTATTTCAATCACATCTCTAACACGTGCTTCTAAGACCCTCTGTTTGGATTACCGTTGACCACTCGCTCAGACCGGAGATTTTGCGTGAATTTCCCTGATCTGTCGGCGAATGCCTGAGAGGCGAATGCTGCCACGTTTTCATTTTATTTCATTCGCATCTTTAACACATGCTTCTAAGGCCTTCTGTTTGGATTACCGTCGGCCACTCCCTCAGACCTGAGATTTTTCGTGGTTTTCGCTGGTCTGCAGGCGAATGCCTGAGTGGCGTATGCTGCCACGTTTTCATTTTATTTCATTCGCAACTTTAACACGTGTTTCTAAGGCCCTCTGTTTAGATTACCGTCGGCCACTCGCTCAGACCTGAGGTTTTTCGTGGTTTTCGCTGCTCCGCAGGTGAATGCCTGAGTGGCGTATGCTGCCACGTTTTCATTTTATTTCATTCTTATCTTAAACACCTGCTTCTAAGGCCCTCTGTTTGGATTACCGTCGGTCACCTGCTCAGACCTGAGATTTTGCGTGGTTTTCCCTGATCTGTCGGCGAATGCCTGAGAGGCGTAAGCTGCCACGTTTTCATTTTGTTTCATTCGCATCTCTAACACGTGCTTCTAAGACCCTCTGTTTGGATTACCTTGACCACTCGCTCAGACCGGAGATTTTGCGTGGTTTTCCCTGATCTGTCGGCGAATGCCTGAGAGGCGTATGCTGCCATGTTTTCATTTTATTTCATTCGCATCTTTAACACATACTTCTAAGGCCCTCTGTTTGGATTACCGTCGGTCACCTGCTCAGACCTGAGATTTTGCGTGGTTTTCCCTGATCTGTCGGCGAATGCCTGAGAGGCGTAAGCTGCCACGTTTTCATTTTGTTTCATTCGCATCTCTAACACGTGCTTCTAAGACCCTCTGTTTGGATTACCTTGACCACTCGCTCAGACCGGAGATTTTGCGTGGTTTTCCCTGATCTGTCGGCGAATGCCTGAGAGGCGTATGCTGCCATGTTTTCATTTTATTTCATTCGCATCTTTAACACATGCTTCTAAGGCCCTGTGTTTGGATTACCGTCGGCCACTATCTCAGACTTGAGCTTTTCGTGGTTTTCCCTGGTCTGCAGACGAATGCCCGAGTGGCGTATGCTGCCACGTTTTCATTTTATTTCATTCGCATCTTTAACAAATGCTTCTAAGGCCCTCTGTTTGGATTACCGTCGGTCACTTGGTCAGACCTGAGATTTTTCGTGGTTTTCCCTTGTCTGCAGATGAATGCCTGAGAGGCGTATGCTGCTACGTTTTCATTTTAATTCATTCGCATCTCTAACACGTGCTTCTAAGACCCTCTGTTTGGATTACCATCGAACACTCGCTCAGACCGGAGATTTTCCGTGGTTTTCCCTGATCTGTCGGCGAATGCCTGAGAGGCGTAAGCTGCCACGTTTTCATTTTATTTCATTCGCATCTCTAACACGTGCTTCTAAGACCCTCTGTTTGGATTACCTTGACCACTCGCTCAGAACGGAGATTTTGCGTGGTTTTCCCTGATCTGTCGGCGAATGCCTGAGAGGCGTAAGCTGCCACGTTTTCATTTTATTTCATTCGCATCTCTAACACGTGCTTCTAAGACCCTCTGTTTGGATTACCTTGACCACTCGCTCAGACCGGAGATTTTGCGTGGTTTTCGCTGATCTGTCGGCGAATGACTGAGAGGCGTATTCTGCCACGTTTTTATTTTATTTCATTCGCATCTTTAACACATGCTTCTAAGGCCCTGTGTTTGGATTACCGTCGGCCACTATCTCAGACTTGAGATTTTTCGTGGTTTTCCCTGGTCTGCAGGCGAATGCCTGAGTGGCGTTTGCTGCCACGTTTTCATTTTATTTCATTCGCATCTTTAAGAAGTGCTTCTAAGGCCCTCTGTTTGGATTACCGTCGGTCACTTGCTCAGACCTGAGATTTTTCGTGGTTTTCCCTGGTCTGCAGATAAATGCCTGCGTGGTGTATGCTACCAAGATTTCCTTTCATTCTATATAATTTTCATCTTTCATTTCATTCACATCTTTTTTGCTTCTCGGTTTCGTTGCGCATGGTGAATGCCTGCTCAAAAGGATACTTGTCCCTTCCTCGGTTGACAACTTCACGAGTTAAGCACCCGAATCTGCGCGATTATACCCGAACAATACATACATCTTCACAATACTTTACACTTACTCTAAGCATCCGAACCTGTACGGAGACGTCCGAACACCCCGAACAATACATCGTTGCAATACTTTGCTCATTCACTCTAAGCACGCGAAGCTATACGAAGACCTATGAATACATGCAATCACACATAAACACCTCTGACCGACTCTCTAAATACTTGAACATGCAAAAAGACATACGGTCATGTGCTTATCAGAACCCATAATCAGATTGGAATGACAGGCTTTAATGTTGATATTTATTTACAACCATAACAACAACTCATCACATCTAAACACTGTCTTCGACAGGAACTTTCTCTTTAAGGCACGCTATGTATGCTAATCGCTTATTTAGATTCAATAGAGGTTCCAAACTTACATTTGGGAAAAAAATTGTAGGCAATTTAGGGTGCTCTTAAAGTTAAGATAATTTTATCGAGGATTCTGTTAAAGGCACGCATGACATGCAACATTTACCAGATAATGCTTCCTACATAGGCTTACAATAGCGAGTTCCCGACTTCAGATGCATGTATCCGACAATCAAGTAATTTGTTCACGGTTTTGCTTGAGAAATCTTATTGGGCGTGAAAGACTGGTAATTTTGCTCAGAGGCCTCTATCAGGCTTGAGGTTCTTTTACGTGCCGTAAATCTAAGACACGGGACCACCGGCTTTACTTCCCTTCCGAAGGAAGCCATGCTAAGGATTTTTACGCCCGAAAAAATCCATCGTCCTCCGCTGGGCTTGAACCCGCAACCTCGGTAACTAGAGGCTAGCATAGTAACCACTACACCACGGATGACGACACACAGCTAAGGTCATTTGTGTGTAACACTCTAACTAATCGAGTGGAATGGCTCAGGTGGTAAGACTGTGACTTGTATTCGGCTCGAGGGTTCAATCCCAGTAACCCACACCCCCTGATTCCCAGATGTGTTTTTTCTTTAAGGTTTTTCCCCCACTAGACGAATGCTGTGAAGGCTCGTTCCACCTCTGAATTTTTCTCTCATCATTTCACCTCCATCCTCATTTTACTTCTTTTTCATCTTCTTGCTTGTTTCAGGATTGAAACTAGCGGAAAGGGACTCTCGGCATAAGCAGAGCTTATGCTCTCTGTAACTTTCATCCATGGAATGAGTATGGTCCCAGAATCATGGACCTCTCAGGAGATGTGTAAGTCTGTAGTCCTCGAGAGGAGCCATAGATTGCGTCAACTGCCACCTGGGAATTTTTTAACAGTGAAAGGTAGAGGCCCAGCCCCCCTACCCTTTGACTGTCACACGTCGTCACCCTACGTGACAACGCCGTCACACGACGTTACTACGTCGTCACGCTGCGTGAAAACGTCGTCACACGACGTTACAACGCCGTCACACGACGTTACTACGTCGTCACACGACATTACAACGCCGTCACACGACGTTACTACGTCGTCACGCTACGTAACAACATTCAGAAGGCCCTTGATCATCAACATACAGGTGACAGAGACGCGGCACGAGTTGGAACGTTCAGAGATCTGGAAACTTCGGGACACACAGCGCAATGCAAGCTGTACAGATCTAAACAGACCGCCAAACTTTACTTCAGAAGGTAACAGTTCGCCGAAATGTAGATGGTAGAGACGCGCAACTAGTTGGAACGATTCAGGAGCTGGAGGGGGTGTTAGGGACATCCAGCACAATGCAAGCTGTACAGATCTAAACCAACCACCAAACTTTAATTCAGAGTAACAGATCGTTGACATGAAGATGGTAGAAGCGCGCAACTAGCTGGAACGTTCCGAGATCTGGAAACGTTAGGGACACACAGCGCAACGCAAGCTGTACAGATCTAAACAGACCGCCAAACTTTAATTCAGGAGGTAACAGCTCGTCGAAATGTAGATGACGGAGACGCGTCACGATGTTGAACGGTCCGAGATCTGGAAATGTTAGGGACAATCCGTTGTGCGGATGACGAGCGTTTCCAGAGAGCATCCTTTTCCACAAATGTTTCCAGAGAACAGCCTTTTCCCATGCTCGCACTCGCATTACGTGATGTAACGTAATGTTACGCTGTTAGGACGGTTCAGAAGACATGACGGGCAAAAGGCGCGTGGCTCCTACCCTTTAAAGATATGAACTTGGAGTCTGTTCAATCCAACCTGGCGTCTACCGGCTCCGTGAACAATTGCTGTCTAGATGACTAATGTTTCACAGGAGAGTATCCTTTCCCGCTGCTATGCATAGATCGAGGTCCCCTCCGCTGTGCTCATGCGAGTTATATACATAGTTGCGTGTTATGAATTCATTCATTCGCTTTTAATTCCTTCGTGCGTTAGCATTTACGTATTCATTTAATTTCTTTTGCAGTTTTAGCATGAGCTATTGCCGGAGAAATCTGTGCAACCAACGTATGAGAAACTCAATTTTTCATACATTACACATGAAGGAAAACGTGTTATTAAATGCTGTATATGCGATCGGATTTTTAAGAATCGTTCTTTGTCAAGATTTAAGCTTCATAGAGCAACATGCTATACTGAATCGTCTCTCTCTCCCTCTCTCCCCTCGAAGATCCGAAGATGTATAGATGTTATACCGCATCTGGCCTCTATCCTTTACTCGACTCTACTGCTGGTGAGGAATCTGGATACTGCGGAAGTCGCGAGAATATGAAGTCTTCATATGATGATGATGGTCCAGTGATATCTACGCTTGAAAATCCAAATAGACGTAAATATATTGAAGTTACTAATTGCATCGAGGGACGCTAGTAATAATAGTCACACACATAAGAGATTGAGGAAATTATAAGTAAGCTGAAAGCCTCTAAAGTTATAGCATGACAGGATCGAGAAACTGTGTTAATCAATTTCGGCCATGGTTAACAGGAACTTTGAAATATCAAGAACCTGTACTTATAAAATACATCATGCAGTCATTGTTGAGAGGTTTAATTTTTTTACGGATAATGCAGGTCTCTTTCTCTGTGATGTATATGATTATATAACTGATTGTTTAGAAGGTCTAGACTATCACCTTTGTCTTTAGGGAATATGTATGGTTTTTATGTGAAGGAATGTAATACGATAATGTTAATAAAAATAAATGTTGTTTGCATTACTTTTTTGTAAAGTGTTATGGTTTTTACAGGTATTCAGGTAAATTTAAAGGATTCGGTTAAATGTATAGGAAGAAGGCGAATAAGAATAAATATGTAATGGTTGTAAAACCGCTGGTTTTTTTATTTTATAGCTTTATGTATTTAATTGTCACATACATCCTTAGCATCTATTGTTTTTTAAAATACATCCTCTTTTTGTATATTCTAACACGCTCTCTTGTTAGAGGTAGTAGAGGTGGCAGGGGGGGTAGAACCTGATGTGACTGATTATAGGTTAGACGCCGCCTCGCCTGTCTATGGTATTGCTGGATGCTGGGGGTAGTAGTACTGCATTGTGGGATGTTGGAGGTGGTAATATGGGATTGCGGGATGTCGGGGGTGGTAGGTGTTTGTGGTAATTTAGCAAACCCTGTTAGAGAGGTTGCTGAATTTTTAATTGTCTGAGAGGATGTAGGTGATATCGAGGATGTGGAGGGCGGGATAATCGTAAAAAGGGTTGTGGTGTAACTTCAAGCAGTCTTATTGTAGACGCTGAAGAAAGGGAAGGGGAATCAATTGAAAATGGTGGTGATGTTAGTGCGCTGCCGATGGAAAGATTCTCCCATGCCGCCTCTAAGGTGATAAAGCGCGGCATCCTCCAGGGTGTGTCACACATCTCACCGGCTCCTGAAAGTATAATAATTATAAGCGTGAGAAATTGAGTTTATATAAGAACTACTCTGCAAATAAAGTATAAAGATTGTAGTCCTTTCAGTTATTGAGTGGAAAAAGTATGATAATAATAATAATAATAATAATAATAATAATAATAAGCGTGAAAAATTGAATTTATATAAAAACTACTCTGCAAATAAAGTATAAAGATTGTAGTCCTTTCAGTTATTGAATGTAAGAATAATAATAATAATAATAATAATAATAATAATAATAATAATAATAATAATAATAATAATAATAATAATAATAATAATAATAATAAGCGTGAGAAATTGAATTTATATTAAAACTACTCTGCAAATAAAGTATAAAGGTTGTAGTCCTTTCAGTTATTGAATGGAAAATAATGATAATAATAATAATAATAATAATAATAATAATAAGCGTGAGAATTTGAATTTATATAAAAACTACTCTGCAAAAAAGCATAAAGATTGTAGTTATTGAATGGAATAATAATTATAAGTGTGAGAAATTTATTTTATATAAAAACTTCTCTGCAAATAAATAATAAAGATTGTACTGCGTTTGAGATACTAAAAATAAATAGTAATACCTTACCATTGCCACCAGATCCTCCGGGAATATCCGGATATGTACTCGCTTCAAGCAGGTGATGAATCTCTACGTCTATTACGGGACAGAAAACCCACGGAACATTCTCCCGTAAGGAGTCTATCGATAGGGCTAGATTCTTCTGCATCGCCGCAAGCGAGGTCAGGAATGTAGCTTACTGCAAGCTGTTTTACGCCCTAGCTATTTCTTCGGCTGCATATACTAGAAGAATTAGAGTTTATACATTACATTAGGATTATATTAGAGATAGAATGAGTTTAAAGAAGTTCTTGTTTAAGGCGAAAATGCACTAAATAAATAATTTCACACTTTGATAAATTAAATTCGCGCAGCTAGCTATCCGTCAAGTACCCTCGAAAGAAAATATTCTATTGCATTTATAGAAAATTTATTATTGAAAATGGACATGGAAAATATCTCTTTTAACGTAACGGAAACAGAATGATAGTTTTCAGAATGCCTTAGGGAAAAATGTAACGTAGGCAAATAGCTATTAACTGAAGAACGCTCAATCGAGGCGTGCAATCTGAAGGCCCGGGGTCGAAAGAACATCTGAAGGCCTGCATATAAACAACATTTTTATTCGATACGTCAGGTGTTCAAACAATTGTAGTTTCAGTAAAAGGAAAAATAATTCACTCCTTGAAACCTCGTATTTAAACACACGGAATAATAAGTTTGCTTTTAAAAAAATGAATACTTCTATAAACTCTTTACATTTTATGAGAAAATGAATTCGCGTAGTTAGCTATTAAATGTAGAATAAGCTTGCCTAAAATGAATACTTAACTAAACTATTCACATTTTATGAGAAAATGAATTCGCGCGGTTAGCTATTAACTTTTAGAATGCTCAGCTATTTACATATAAATGCCGACATTAAAAACAAGAACGCAATTATAAGTTAAATGTACTGAGTAATAAGTTAACTTTTTTAATGAAAATGAATTGGTGTTACAACTTACCAGACATGATGTTCGATGAACTTTCACGACGTGAAGTAAAGGCTTGGAGAGTGCTTAGATCGCTGTGTTCTCACAATACAGTGAAAATCGCCGGAGAAGCTGCTGCTTTTATATAATTTCCTCCGATAAAAGCTGAAGGGGTGAGAGGTGTGATGGTATATAATACAGCGATTTTGATTGGCTACTCCAACCCATCGAGCAGAAAGCGTCGTGGGGGAGGATGCTAGTCTCGAACAGGGGTATTTCATAAAACCCGTTTAAACATGACGCTGGGAAATCCCTCAATCACGCCACCTCTCTGTAAGGGAAATGATTCTGTATATGACGCTAGAAAATAAAAAATATATATTATTTTTTATATTATCACTAAAATTCAATGTTTATTATCACCCAAAAAATAAAATTCGCGCTAGTATTATATTTGAATTGGCCGTCTGACACGTATTATTTAATAATTTTAGAGTGAAAATAACGAAAAAGAAGGCATTGTTTCTGTTGATATAATTTTCCTTGTAAGGCTACACCCTCGCTTATACAAAATCGTTAATGGGCGGGCTATGTATTCGTAGACCTTCATGCAGGTTCTAAAGTCAGACAGGGGGGTCACCTGGAATCGAGACGGTGACCTCTCCAATTCAAACCTCACACGTTACCACGACGTAATTTTTATCAAAACAGCCTTTAAACACCTTTTACCCATGTTAAATAAGACTGTCATTCATAAAATATTTCATTCATTTATAAAGCAGGGCGTAGAAAACAGGCTAGCTTCAAAGACCAATTAAGAAAATCTATCAGATACATTCGATCGCTTAATTTGAATTCTTTCTCCCATTTTAATTCTAAAATGCCATACTCTTCATATCACCCTCTACAAATCATATTTATTTGTTTAGCATTCCATAAAAATTAGTTTAATTGTCGATATCGCGCAAACAATTAAGTTATGATATTTACACTGTCGTCTGTATGAGAGGGATTTTCTGATAAGTACGGGTTTTTCAGGGGAAGAGAAATCATTTTAAAGCACAATAGATTCCTTAATGAGGTGTTCGAGATGGTCCTAAATGTGTTATATGACGGTAGCGCGTCGCCGGAGTAATTTCCGAAACCCCCAGCCAGGTATACAGTCTTCAAAGGGTATACAAAATATTTTTGCAAGGGGTGTGCAACTGAATAACTCATTGAATTTATCGAAGATTCCTGGTGAAGAAAGCTTTTAAACAAATATGAAATTTATAATTTGAAGCCTTCGTAAAGGTTCGATCTCTCTGCTGGAATATTCAAAATATCTCTCGAAGGGAGGGGTGTTTAAAAACGTTCTCGTCCTATGTTTACTAAGAGAATAATGCATGTTTTGAAAGTGCCTGTATTTATTGGTTTGAGTTCAGAGGTCGATTTCCCTCTGGTTCACTTTAGACGCTACATTTCTAAACAATCAAAAGTCTATTACACGAATAATTTTCGTTTTTTGTTACGGGAAAATATTACACCAAAACTTATAAAGCTCTTAATGGGAGGACTTGCTTTGCACAGTAAATCACCTAACCTACCGCGACCTCTCGAATGTGAATAGACACGTTATCTCTCATAGAATTATGATATGCATACATTCGAATGATGGGGACGAAATCATTTTTTTAGATATGGCTGGTGAAACAGCAGTCTTTTTAAAATGGAATAAACAAATAAGCTTTCTTGACGATAATATAATTTTTGCGTTAGTAATGAAAATAAATTATCTTTGTTTTCTCTCGATGTACTTTCCAGGGTCTTGGGGAAAATCCATTTACACACTTTAGATGCTATATTTCTGAGGAATCCCGGCCATTAAGTCAGCTAGTGCTTGGGTTTACCCTCTTCAAACTTGTACAATGTTTTTCAAGGATGTGTAAACCGCTATATAAATCGTTCCCGTAATGTAGAGAGGGAGTGCGTGAGAGAGAGAGAGTTTACGTGAAAGAGGAGTTTTTTTATCGGCAATGACTGTTTTAAAGTCCATGCCTACGAGGATGCTTGCGGTGACAGTGCGGTACTTTACCGACAATCCCTGTTTTAAAGTTCCTACTACGCGCTTGCATGTGTGAGCGGGCTATGGTACTTTATCGATAATGTCTGTTTTAAAGTCAATGCCTGCAAAGGGGAGAGGGAGAGAGACAGAGAGAGTGTGTGTGATGGATGCTTATTTTTACCAACAATGTCTATTTTAAAATCCGGCCTGCAAAGGAGTGAGAGAGAGAGATAGAGAGAGGGTGTAATGGATGCGTATTTTTACCGACATTGTGTGTTTTAAAGTCCATGTGTATGCGAGTGATTGCGCTGGCAATGCTATACTTTATCGAAAATGCCTGTTTTAAAGACCCTACCTATGCGCTTGCATTCGTGAACGGGTGGGGTACTTTATCGTCAACGTCTGTTTTAAAGTCCATACCTATGCGCGTGAAGTGTTTTATGTTCTGTCTTGATATATTTGTGCTTCTTTTCAGTTGTTTGGCAAAGAGTAACAAGGAATGTGTCTTGTTTAGGAGTCTCCATATTTCATTATTTATTTAGTTCAGTTTTTATTTATTAATAACATATTTAACTTGAACTTTCGTCGCTCTCCGCTGGAGAGAGCGGAAAATAATTGCGCGGAAGGCAGTAACAGGCACGGAGAGTGAAGAGGTGTTTGGGTAAGGGATGACGTGGTCAAGTCATACATGCAGATGCAAGAGATCATTACTCAGTCAGCGCCTACAGGACACCAGAGCGGAAAATAATTGCGCGGAAGGCAGTAACAGGCACGGAGAGTGAAGAGGTGTTTGGGTAAGGGATGACGTGGTCAAGCCATACATGCAGATGCAAGAGATCATTACTGAGTCAGCGCCTACAGGACACCACGCTCCAGGGTTTTCAGTGAAAGAATCACGCGTTAACGTCTAGTGTTAGGTATTTACGCTAACTCTGTCTTTTCAGTCATTCACTCACCTAAGCGATGTAATGTTCGTATAAACCCAAAATATATTTTCCCTCAAAAGTAGAATTAAACAAATGTTATTAGTCGTAATAGTTATACACGCGTAATAATCGCCTTAACACCCGAACACATACTACGGTAACCAAATGCGCAAGTCAATTCATATACACTTATTTACATTAATTAATCAAAAATATTTAATTATATTCATCGATCAGCGAGACCATTATTTATTTTTAATAACGTATGTAATATTTAACTCTAATCTTAACAGTATTTATTTATTTTTAATAACATATGTAATATTCAGCTATAATGTTAACCGGCATCATTTATTTTTTAATAACATATGTAATATTCAGCTATAATGCTAACCGTATTTATTTTTCAGAGACGCCCCCTATGTGTAAATAAACCCTGGAAAAATATCCTGAAACGTGAAGTTCTTTATCGGACATTTCAAATGATTTATGCTAGCTTTCCTTGGAGTCAACATGGCCGCCGCCGTGCATTCGTTAAAATTTTAAAATGTTCTACTACTGCCCTCTTCGTCGTTCAGCGGAAGAGCCAGCTTTCCACCTTCTCGCCTAGATGGCACGCGCGCTGGAGGAGGCGATCTGTAGCGTGAGGGAGGGATGGAGGGGGTGAATGCTAGCTTCCTCCCTGCACTTGAAGAACCGCTCACTCGCGTGAGACGCTGCATAGAGGAAGGGTTGCGCGCGGGCTTTCACCGAAATTATCACGCGTTAACGTCTGGTTACGGCAACTCTGTCCTTTCAGCTATGGATTCACCTAAGTGTTGTAATATTCTTATAAACCCAAAATATATTTTCCCTCAGAAGTAGAATTAAACAAATGTTATTAGTCGTAATAATTATACACATGTAATAATCACCTTAACACCCACGCACACATATACGATGGCGACCAGGTGCGCGCGAGTCAATTCATATACACTTAATTACATTAATCAATCAAAAATACTTAATCGTATTCATCGATCGAGGAGCATCGTTTAATTATATTAATCAATCAAGATACATGCGGCGGGGATACTTCGATCGACTGTTCGCGTCCAGCCTTTCAGAGGCGCAATGCCATGACGTTAGCAGTATAGGTCAGGCCGCAAGAGAGGGATGGGGGTGGCCTGCGTGCGGGAACAATACCATATTACCCACACTCCTCTACAGCAAACATAGGAGGGGGTGTGGCCAGCGTTCCTCTACTACTCTACAGTGAGCAATTCAGACCAGCACAGTCAAAGAGGGGAGGGTGTAGACAGCGTACGGGGTTAGACCGCAAAGGGGAGGGGAGGAGTGGGGCCAGTGGCACAGAGCCTGGCGGCATGCTAGTAGAGCACAAAAGGAGGGGGCGTGACCACAGGCACAGAGCCGGGCGGCATGCTAGTAGAGCACAAAGGAGGGGGCGTGGCCACCGGCACAGATCCAGGCGACATGCTAGGAGGCCAAAAAGGAGGGGTCCTGTTCGGCGGCTTTAAGGGTTATCGCACAAAGAAAGGGAGAGGAGCCGGCAGCTTTTAAGGGTCAGCGCACAAAGAAAGGGGAAGGAGCTGGCGGTATTCCTTTTTGCTCTTAAGTCCCCATCCTTTTTCTACTGACCTCTCCATGTGAGTGTGAATAAAGAAAGTGTTTGTGTGTTCAACAGTTTTGTTAGAAATACTGGTGATGACATGTAACAGTGTGCCGCGACGCGAAACGAGTCGCAACTTGCTCCTAATGAGCACTCGCGTAATTCAAAAGATGCAGTAAAACAATAGTTGAATAATTAGGCAACTGCGCAAGTCGGCAATTACCATTAAAGCGATCGAGGAAAATGACATACATAGAAATCCCACGTTCTAATGACTAGAATAAGTGGTCATTTATATCGATGTTAAAGAAAAGTAAAAAAGAACGTGCCGCTGTTTTTTTCTAAAACACCCTTCCCTTCATCAACCGCTCCAATAAATACCCATGCCGTGAGCACCGAAGGTCCTTTACCGAGGACATCCTACAATGTCCATGCTTTCCATTCGTAACCGCAAAATAGAGCTAAGCAGCTGGAGACATAACTGATTCCAGAGCCTCCACGAAACGATAGGATCGCCTCAGTTGCGAGACCTTGGAACCGTCCCTGCTTCCCAAGTTACAATGGAAGTTATGGTCCACTAAAAATATTCTGGCCAATCGGATTGATTGTGCGATTGAATTATTGGATTACGCGTGAAAAAGGCAATTACTCGAGGTGCTATTATGGAACATAACACCATAGAAGCAGATAAGTGATGATTACAAGAAGACGACAAGGAAGATGATTATGGTGGATGTGTATTCCTTTAGCGTGAGTTAAGTGAGCAATAATTGTAATAGGCACATGTGTAGATATATTGTAGTTAACAATAAATTACGAATTCGCACGTGCATGGTGGTAGGGGAAAAGAGATACCCGAATGAAGAATCACGATTTAGGCGAAAAAACCCGATTTAGGCAAGCAATGTAACGCTACACTAAGAGTGTTTTGCTTTTACGCTTATCAGTAAATACTTGTGGGCGTCAATTGGCTAATTTTAATGTGCGTAGTATTATTTTGAAACTGGAACACAATCAACTGTTTTTGACAAATAATCATTTTTCATACCTCTGGAGAGAATTGTTGTTTATTTCATAAGCTTTAACGCCTGCTCTTACTGCAGATGGCACCAGGGGCAAGGGACACTGGCGTTACAGAAACGAAATGATAATTGGAAAAGAAAGTTTGGGAAGGAAACTTTGTAAGTTTAGGGTACCTCCCCGGCATTTACCACTTATGAAGACTAAGGAAAACTTGAAGAAAACCTCAGTCAGGGAGGACGGTCCTGGCGGGATTTGAACCACATACCTCCCGTTCCTGAGTCCGTGTCTTAATCACCTCGACTACCTGTGTCAGTAGAGAACTATTAGAAACAACATTGTTTCTAGTTTAGGACGAAATAGTGGTGTTAGTCGATAAAATTAAGGAACAAAGTATTAGAGAGGCATTTAGTCTTTAGAAAAATTGCTCTTAAGCTATAAAGGAAAGTGGCAAATACTTAAACGGAAGCATCCTGTTGTAATTCAACAGCTGTACCAAAGAAAACACACAAAATTAACCGCTAGGGAAATGAAACGGTGCTACTGAGAGGTATATGCAGAAAGTAATAAAGTGAAAGGACTTTCATGTGAGA
The DNA here is from genome assembly GCA_030765065.1 of Deroplatys truncata. Lineage (NCBI taxonomy): Eukaryota > Metazoa > Arthropoda > Insecta > Mantodea > Mantidae > Deroplatys > Deroplatys truncata. Next base: position 169,072,128 of record CM060990.1, read on the forward strand.
AATACAAAAAGTACCTTTACAGCCGCAGTGACAACTTTAAAATAAAAATTAACATTAAACGCCCGAAGGCAGAAGGGGAGTCGTACCACCTCGTCCCCACTCAGTGGCAATTCAGGAAGATTCTACATCCTTTTCTGGTGTTGTTAGTCTACAGACATGCTGGAATTGATGGACGAAAAGGTTATCAGGTACCGCTATTGCACCCCGGAAGTTAAAGATGAGAGATGAAGGGCTCCCAGCAGTGCATGCAAGAACGAGAGACGTGCTGATTTCAAGGGCACACACTCGACTGTGCCAGAATGTATGTACGTTGGAGGATTATTGTATGTTTACATTCCCGTGCATTAAGGATTCTTGGGCGAGGACTGATAATACCTATAGCCATGCAACTGTCATTAAGTGTTACACAGAGTTAGTTAGTGTCTAGGCTGATGGTTTCTAGTGTATTTACCCTTTCGCTGTTCCGCACCTTACACAATCAGCGACCGCGTGGTGTTGTTACGAACGCTCAGATCTAGTTCGTTCTGTCTGAAGCTACATGCTTGTATTACTTCCCCATATACATTTAGTGACAAGGTTCTAGCTCCACTGAATGCTGAGAGCACTCCTATTGGTTCATCACACCCTGCATTCACAAAAACCAAATAGGAGCCATATCCTCACTCAGCGCAGCTAACATGTTTAATATAAAATCTAAACGACAAGTAATACCTGTATAAGATGTACATAAACCCGGACACTCTATTGGGTCAAAAGCAAAATCCAAAGTATACCCGTATCCAAAATACAAGTCAAAAATGGGATCAAAGTAATGCCAGAGATGAATCAGAGGAGGAAAGCTAGAGCGTGTGTGTACATATGTCACGAATGAAGCAAGTAGCAACCAAACTGAATAGAAAATGCAACTACAAAAGAAGACAACGCTCCGACGGATGCATCCTTGTTAGAAGTGAAAGCGTTTATGTGCAGAAGTGCGTATAGTATTTCCTGAGGCTGGTGTACATAATTGTTGTGTGGAACGTTCTTATTCATTGCTCAAAAATATTTTTACAGTGACATAATATTTAAGGGAGATTCTTAACTTGATATGATAAAGCTTAACAATCTTAGAAAAGTTTATAATTTAAAAAAAGACAATAGCACTAGAATATTGCATCCATTCGACGTCGGTTAATTTGGCGGATTTCTGTCAAAAATTAGGATTGGTTGCTTACAATCATGTATTGTGTTAATTTCAATGGCGTGGTTAAGTTAATAGTTTTCAAGGAAAACATCATTACAGAAAGGGTAAATTCAACATGCTTAATAATTAGATATATACAACAACCTCCTTTCTCCTTGTGAAAGAAGTTATGAGCATATACTTACTCTAGTGGGAACGACGCATGCCATCTGTCCAGCTTGTCCCGTTTGTCAGGGTTTGCCAGGCGACTGAGTCTACCTGGTTCCAAACTCTTTAATATAGTGAAGTATTAATACAGTAGCTAAAAATTTAAAGTATTATCCTTAAAGGTTGCGACAGTACAGGATGAACCAAGGCCTAATACAGGAGCCACCGTGTATGCATCCTCTACTTTCGTGTACATGGGCATAATAGACAGATATTTATACTGAGGGTGGCATTTGATCAATACGCTGAACTCCCAGTCGCTTATGTGAGGAGTGTAGGACAGGAGAGACAAGAGAAAATCAGTTAGTTACTGATACGCAAAGGGCGGGTAATTAGGTATGCAATTCGTCCTATGTACACACGTGAGTTTATAATCTAACACAGTCAGCACATCCTTTGCTTCCCTCCTCAAACCTTACCTACAATTCAGCAGAACAGTTCCTCTTTCACACTGGCTTTACTATGCCACACGTAACCGAGTTGCATGCCCGTGCGCTGTTTCCAAATGAAGCAACTCTTCAAGTTTGGTCCCCAATAATCTCATAAACTTGAGGGGATTCATTTTCAAGTTTTATAGCATTAGAAAAATCCCATCGAATGATGAGACATACCTTCTTTCTTAAGCTATTGACAACATTATCATACCCCAATAAAAATGAATTGAAATGAAGATATCACTGGACGTATAAGTTGTTTTAAAAGTAGAATAATCGTATATTTAGCATTTATTTAGGAAGGTTAAGGAGTAAAAGCATTATTTTAATGGTTGATGCACTAACATTTTTCATGTTGTAGGCATAAACATGTAACCACAATGACGTGAATACCGTCGTTTCACCCGTCTGCTTCTAAACCAAGTCCCACAGAATTGAACGGTCAGCAAACTCATATAAAACATACCCATGGTATGGAGACAATAAAACAAATAATCATAGATTAAACGTACATTTCTGCACGATACAAGAAGTAACGATGCGAAAAGGAAGCGATAAATACACACAAATATTCATTGGTGTGTGATGTGACAAATAAAGGAGGATTCATACCAGCTACAAACAGGAATAAGTGCAGGTATCTGAGCAACAGAATCACGAGATATGAATGCATTATATACATTAAAAAAAGTATACAATAAATTTGTTCATGTAGTGTGGATATTAATTATTTTACATCACTTGACATTAAGATTTACATTATTGTTAAAATATTTCAGTGCACTGCAATAAAATTGCAAACTGGAATATTCTCAGTTTTGATAGGAGCTAATGTTATCGAAACATGGTGTGACAGCGCGCGCTAGCTTCTTATGGACCGGCGCGGCTTGCCAGTGCCTCCCAGCCTATCTATCTGCCGCGGGCTATGCTAATAGTATGTCCCTCTCTAGAACAATGGGCGCTTTGAACAATAGCCATTGTGGGCCACTTCCACGCTCCAGAGGATTCCTTTTGGTCCTTTTTAATAGGTTCTCTTTCCCGAAAGTTCCGCTTTTATGCAAGGCCTATAAAAGGGACTCCTGGCGGCGGGACGAGTCAGTGTTGAATTGAGTCGAATGTTGAGTTCTGTTAGAAGTGACAGTGCAGTTTAATGGTGAGTTATAACTCAGCAGATAGTTGTGAATCGTGTAGTCCAGCAGTTCAATTGTAATGTGAATCGACGAATTATCTGTGTTGTATTCGAGTGTGTGCCAAAGTGACTCAAGTGTAACATTTGTGTTATGCTGACTGCCTTGTGATAAATAAAGTGTATTTTCGCAGTGACTGGTATTATCATTTGTTACACTGGTGTCAGGAGTGGGATCCACACGACGCAATGGGGTAACTACTTCAAAAAATTAAGTAAAGTTCAGACACTGAAATCCGCAATGGAGAAGATGGAGACGAAAATGAAATCCGGAATGGAAAAGATGGAGACAAAAACGGTCTCTGGAATGGAGAAGATGGAAGGGAAGGTGAATTCTGGAATGGAGAAGATGCAGACAGAAATGTCCAGAATGAAGAGGGAGCTATCGACCAAAATTGACGAACGACTAACCGGCTTGGAGAAAGGCATGGAGGAGCTCGGCGAAAAGGTGAAAGACCTTGCCCAACGTGTTAACGCCCTGAAGGACGTCGAGGCCTTAGCGCCATGAAGAAGTTCAAGGAACTGCTTACCGCCCTGGAGGGAAGAGTCGACGGCGCGACAAGGAACTGGGGGCCATGGTGGAAGAAAATCTTAGCGGAAGACTAAAGGATATGAAGATCGAGATGTCAGGTCGCGACACGACATCCACGTGCATCAAGGCACTCAAATACGACGGAACGTCAACTTTCGAAGTCTTCCGTGACAATTCGCCACCGTTGCCACCCACAACCGATGTTCAGCAGAGGAGCAAGCCACACAGCTAATATCCAGCCTTCAGGGACGGGCAGCAGAAATTCTGAATGCAATTCTAACGTCGGCAAAGTCCAGACACATCTGAGAGGCCTTCGAAAACCGGTTCGGGAACCATTGCTTGTGCTCAGCCTATCATAGTTAACTCAAGTCAAAGCTGCAACAGCCAGGGGAGACACTACAGGAGTTCGCCCTGACAGTAGAACAGCTAGTGAATAAAGCTTTGGTGGACCTTCCAACCAGTTTCGTCTCCCAGGAAGCTGCCTACTGCTTTGTGGAGTGCTCAACGCCGAGATACGAGAACGTCTGATGCTCGGCGATTACAAGACTATTCACGAGGCATTAACGGTCGCATTGAGGATGCAGGTGGCCTAGGTAACAGCGGCACCTACCTCGAAGATCAGGAGTATTCGATACGGCGGGGACAGAGGATCAACCCAAGGACGTCGACGAAGATTTTCAGGTGGTATATGATGGTGATATGACCAGCCAGGACGCCTAGTAAACGACTGCACATACCAAACCGACGAGCAAGCGGGAAAAAATAACCACCGGAGCAGCGAGGGATACGTTGGGTACATTTTCACCACCCCTGCGAGTGACACTGCGCGCCTTGGGCAGAAGAATGGACGACTGCCTCGTCGCGGACGGCTGGATGCAAGGGAAGTCGTGCCGCGACACAAGTGCAGCCGTGGCCATAATCAGACCTGACGTGGGCAAAGGCTTGCCGCCGAGAAAACCGAATCGGCCCTACAAACTAGTGACGGCATCGGGCGATACCTTGTCTGTGGAGGAATCTCTGCTGTAGTTGACCCTAGGGCGGAGCATCGTATGGCTGTGGATGTTCATCGCAGGTATAAGTGAACATGTGATACTGGGACTTAATACCTTCAGGAGCCACGAGTCGACGGTTGACATCAGCAGGAGGGTCTTGAATGTGAGTCGAAGTGAATGCTCCGGAGGCCCAATGATCATCCGGGGATCTTCAGAGTGATGCTGACGGAGGATGTGGTTGTGCCCCGCAAGAAGCGAGGTGGTGGTGAAGGCACGTTTGCAAGACCAGCGCACAAGGAATCTGGATTTGGACCGGAATACAGCATTGGATGGATTATGCTTCGTCAGGGCATTATTGGCTTGCGGGGAGAAAGTGCCTGTGAGACTGCTGAATCCATTGGGCACCGATCAGGACATATAGACCGGAATGGAGTTAGGGAAATGCGAAGCAACTGCGAGTGTGTCGCCGTGCGACGGACCCCAAGAGCCAGCACCGCCTAAAGACCTGGGGCCCCGGATGCAATACTTGTTGAAGAGGGAGGCCGACCATCTGAGCATCTAGGGGCATCATTCAAGAGTCCTGCAGCCCTTGGTGTTCCCCCATGGTCTTGGTGAAGAAGAACGGTGAGCTACGCTTCTGCGTGGATTATAAGAAGTTGAACGCTGTCAGCCGAAAGGTCTGTTTTATCTTACTCCGGATTGATGACATCCTGGATACTGTTGCTGGTGCCCAGTGGTTCTCGATCTTGGACCTGAAATCGGGATATTGGCAAGTGGCTCTGGACTCCAAAGACAAGGAAAAGACAGCATTCTCGGCCGGCCAAGGGCTTTCTCAGTTTACGGTTATGCCTTTTGGCCTCTGCAACGCGCCAGACACTTTCCAGCGCCTGATAGAATCCGTGATGAGGGGATTGACTTACGACGCCTGCCTGCTGTACTTGGACATCATCGTCATTGCCAGGACTTTCGAAGATCATCTAGAGAACCTTACCAAGGTATTACAGAGACTTTAAGCAGCTAACCTGAAACTGAACGCAAAGAAGTGCCAACTTTTCTGTAAGGAGGTTAACCCTTTGGGCCGCATAGCCTCTCCAACTGCGGTGGCCACGGACCCGGAGAAGGCTCGGTCTGTGAGAGATTGGCCTCGCCCGAAAGATAAACGAGAGTTGCCCAGTTTTATGGGCCTATGGAGCTACTACCGCCAGCTTATTAGAAGTTTCTGCAACATCACGAAGCCCCCTCACTCTTCTGACGGAAGAACACCGGCCTTACATGTGGACAGAAGAGACCGAGGATGCATTCCAGGCGCTTAAGTCAGCGCACCTGTTTTGGGTTTTCCTCAACGGGTGGCGATTTTATCGTGCACACCGACGCCAGTGACAGTGGTATTGGGGGCGTACTATCCAGGTCCAGGATGGGCAGGAGTGGGTAATAGTGTACTAAAGCAAGACCCTGTACAAGGCGGAAAAGAGCTACTACGTTACCCGAAGGGAGCTCTTGTCAGTTGTCACGGCGCTGGAAAACTTTCATAAGTACCTGTACGGTCAGCCATTCCACCTGAGGACTGACAACTCCGCCCTCATCTGGCTATTGAGCTTTAAGAACCTGGAGGGCCAGACAACCCGTTGGTTCCAAAGACTTCAGGAATACAACTTCACATCAGAACATGGAAAGGGAATGCGGTTGCCATGTCAAGAAGACCTTGCCCGGAGGAGTGCGGCCAGTGCACCAGGGTGGAAGAGATGGAGCGTGCCGAAAATATCCTTGTGATTTCGGCGGTGTCTACAGATGGAAGGGATAGCGCAAGCCTGAAGAGAGAGCATAGCGGACGACGATTTAGGATCGCTCCTGAGAGAAGTGGAGGTAGCAACTAGGCTAACTAGGAGAACATCGCACCCAGGAGTAGTGTGTATATGTCCTACTGGGACAAGATAACGTTTGTGTTACTCTGAGTGCCTTGTGATAAATAAATTGTTGTTTTCGCAGTAAATGGTGTTCTCGTTTGTTACAATATATATCACTTTCTTTCATGATCCATTAATAATAAGTTACTTTCTCTGTTAATTCTTTGATACCTGATGTGGAGCGAGTTGGTTCTGTTTAATGGAGGGAGCTTAAGAATTAACGTGTTTTGGTTTCGGCCATCTCCGATAACGCTGGTAATTGTCCTCAGGAGAATTTCTTGCAATTCGGGGTCTCACTTCTCAGGGCGCCTGTGGACCGGAGATAAATAAATACTGCTAATTACTCCATGAGTGCCATTTTACACATTTCCACGCTTAGAATGATTCTTTCCCTACACCCGAACACAAGAATTCACATTCACCAACTGCTACTCCCAAATTAAATTAATAACGCGCTTTTAAAAAATTTAGTCTGATGCTGTTGCGCTGCAACTTCCCCTTGCTCTGACGGTTTCCCAAACCTAACTCCACCACTGAAGCTAAAGTTACCTACGATCCCATCTCAACAGATGAATGGTGTCTATGCGTCTTCGTGACTCCAAGATAAAACACGGTGTGGAGATGTGAACACCACCAGAAACTGAGCTCCTACGCTACACAAAAACTCTATTTCATGCTAAGCTTCTATTTTCTCTTTCCTTCCTAGTCGTCTGACTTTTGATCAGTTCTATTTTTTCACGTGATAGATTTTCAGTTGTTTTATTGCCTTCTATATAGATATATAATGGAATTGTTCGCGTGCTCGCGAGTGAGTCAGTGAGATAGTGACTTGTTCTTGATGCGATTTAAAGTGCGTTCTCCGAATGAGGTTACGGCGATAGTTATGACGTACTGCGAATGCTGCTATTGCGAGATAGGTCTTGTGTTCCATCCCCCAGCGAGTGAAGAGGAAAGAAGGGGCTGCTTTGCGCGTATTGTATTACGCCGGTATGTCGCAAAAAAGTGAAGTGGCAGGGAAAACTGAACTGAATCATATTAGTGAAGTAACAGTGAAAAGTGGACAAAGTCACATTTTAGAAATTTAGACATGTGCCATCTATAATTATAATTATTTCACTTGATTGCATTGTCCGTTTCGGTGACTAGGATAACCTCGGCATTATCTTAAGTTTCCGTCCCTTAATGTTCTGCTCGCTCTAACCTGTTTTGTTATCCCATCACCTGAAGGTCGCCTGCAGCTGGCAAATCTTCCGTTCTTGGCCTTTTCTGTTTCCTGCTAAACACAGGTTCCTCCCTCAATATGTATAACATTTAATATTTATTCTCATTTAATAACTTCCCTTTAATATTACTGTCCTTCTTTTACGAGCTTTTCTTATCTTCTCTTTCTTTTGTTAATATTTATTATATAACCGTTTGTGATCATTATAGTGTTAAACATCCTTTCTCTTTATCTTATTTTCCTTCTCTTATGTTTAAGTTTAAAATGCTTTTGATATTTCCTATCGGGCAAATGTTTCGCCCTCATACTATAATGTTTCAAAAATACATGTATATTATTCATATTATAAGGTACTAGAAGTGTGTAAGTTATTAAATAAAGAAGTTAACTGGTAACAAAAGTGCACTCCACTGCTGCTATCACAATAATCGTTGTTGTTATCCGAGGATAAAGCACATTCTTTGAGCTTCCTTTTCTCCTATCCGACGAAGTAGATGTCTGTATCGGAAGCATCATGACCTTCCAACCAGACGACCAAACTTAATGGTAGCTTTCACATTATGTTTTATTACCTACATGGAGCCTGACACACTTCCACCTCCACCACATATAGAATTCTCGTTGTCTTTGACAGGAACGACAGGTCTTGTAAAAGTGCCCATTCGAAGCTCCACACTATGTTCTTTCACTCACGCCTTAATATATTTCAGTTATTATACTTATCTCCGGGGTTCAAACATCATCGTATATAAAATGAATGTAAATTTGAAACCCCGGTTGGGTTAACAAAGGAACTGACAATAAGGAATTCATGTTACACAGAATCACCTATTTGAGGCAATAAACAGATTACGGCACACCGTAATTGTACAAATGTTCAATTATAATCACCAGTGAGTCGAAGTAAAAAACCCTGCCAGAATGTTCAGCTCTAAGTCATGGAGTCGAATGCCGTTTGGAACCGCATTGTGCATAAAGTAAAAAACCCTACCATGGACGTTCAGTTCTAAGTCACGGAGTCGAATATCTTTTGAAACTGCATTATGTGATAAAGTATAAAAGCCTGCCATGGATGTTCAGCTCTAAGTCATGGAGTCGAATGCCGTTTGGAACCGCATTATGCATAAAGTAAAAAACCCTGCCATGGATTTTCAGCTCTAAGTCACGGAGTCGAATGTCTTTTGAAACTGCATTATGTCATAAAGTAAAAAAACAAGCGTTTTCCGTACTCCTGAACCAAAAATGCTGAATGAATATGGCTCACTTAAAAAATTAGAATGAACTTAAATGAAAAACAAAACCTGAAAACTTTAATTTAGCACACTGTCGTTATGGACGTCTGATACGACCATGTCAAATATATACATTTAGCAGTACAGGAGTGTTGATTTAATGCAGGTTTTATTAAAATTATTAAGAACAGATGTTTTGTGTAGAATGAGGTATTCCATAGCGCCAAAGTGTTACTTGTAACGAAATGAGGAAAGCCATCGGAAGCATTTGAAACCTGCATATGAAGAGCCATGTAGTGTGTGAAATGGATAGACAAAAAACTAATGAAACCTACCAGAAAGAGTAGGCGAAGGAAGAACAATGGTGCAACTATAAAACAAAATTGGTTAGAACAATGGATAAAATGCTGCTTGCTAAGCGATACAGCGGTAGAGATAGTGAATGAAGAAAAGGTTCGAAGAAGAGGAAGGCGGTGAACATTAAAATTCATTCCTAATATGCAGGATTAAACCGAGCGAGGTGGCGACGCGGTAACGTGTGCGACTCGCAATCGGGAGGTCCCGGGTTCGATCGCCGGCGACCCCACTGACTCCTGGGTTTTTCGTGGTTTTCCCGGGGTCGTCAGGCGAATGCTGGGATGGTTTCTTCTCTACCACGATTTCATTTGCATCATTTCCCTTTCATTCAGCTTCCTTCTCATCTTTCAAGTGTGCTTCTAGGTTTCGGGGCTCTGGCGACAGATGGCGCGGATGCTTGTACAATGGAAAGAGTATTCTCCCTGGACACCACCTTGTTTGGTGGATAGTTCATCGCTCTCTCTCTCCCTCTCTCTCTCGGCGGCTCCAGCAGTGGGACGGGTCTGCGAGCTTGGAATCTCAGGGACTTCCGCGCGACTCTGTGGCCTGTCTGCATACCGTCTATAGCCTCCTGTGGTCCCTTCACCTCATCCCTCCTCCGAGGGGTGGTAGCCCAATAGATATGTGCAGGTCGCAGCGCACGAGGTGTCCCCCTCCGCTGAATCACCTATACCTATGCAGTGATAATGAGGAAGACTGGGGGAGGGCCAAGTCTGCTGTGAGACACCCATCCTTAAATACGGAACCACGACTGACCAGCATTTTAAGGCAACTATTTTAAATGACAGATAAAATTGCAAATATTACCTTCAATTATCATGGTGTGTAAGTACAGCATTTAACAGAGCTAATTGTTTGGTATAATATCTGAAATTGCAATGAAAATACGTTTAGATAAAAAAAACGTCAAAGGGGGAATTATCAACATTTTTAATAAATGGAATTAATTGCTGTTCCACACTTGCCGCGTGTTGGACAACGTTGGAAAGGTAGATTCAGATGACTGAGAAATTCAATACCATCGCCAGGATTTGAACCACTGATCTTCCGGTTTCCGTCAGTTGTCTAACCACTGAGCTACCATTGACCTAACAGTGGCCGAAACTATGAAGCTCGGGACTGAAAGTACTTACAGCATTGTAAGTTGCCATTTGCGGTATGTCATCTCAATATAGTTTCAGATCTCTTTGTGGTTTACCGCAAAATGCGAATCAGTTGGGAAATGTAATGCCGTACTGACCAATTTAATGCCATGGTAGCATTAAAAGTTTACATATTTTAAAATTTCGTCACTTGGGACATTTCATATATGACTTGATTTTCATTTTTTTAATTTTCTTAAAAATGCGGGTACATAGGACAGCAAAAATTACGTTTCTATTACAGTGAGGTTGAAAGAAATCTTTGATAAACATTTCAGCTAAATACTTTTAAATTTGGTAGAAATTAACAATTTCGGTACCGAGTACCCTTAAAAGGGCCCGAGTAAGTTAGCTCCACGGTAGCGTGTGAGGCTCGCATTCTAGAGGTCCCGGGTTCGAGTCACATCGACCGCCCACTCTGACCTTGGCTTTTTCATGGGTTTCCCTGATAGGTTGGCGAATGCTGGGGGGTTTCTCACATACCGCAGTTTCATTCCGTTTCCTTCTCATATTTCAGGCGTGCTTCTTGTTTTCGTTGTGTGTGGCGTGGACAGATGACGCGGATGCTTGCTACAAGGGAAGAAAATCCCCCGTGGGATCCCCCCTGCCTGGCTCGACGGTCGCCCTCTTTAGGTAGCTCCAGTAGGGGGGACGATCAGGGACTTCCGCGCGTCTCTGTGGCCTGTTTGCCTAGGCCTGTAGCCTCATGTGGTTCCTTCTCTTCATCCTTTCTTCCTGGGGGTGGTAGCAGTAATAGCTCTTCCGTAGGGCGCTGTGCGCGAGGTGACTCCCTCCGTTATATAATCTATACCCTATACTTGTATGTCTCAATATTCGGGCGGGAGCACAACTAATATTAAACCCTCTAGCTTGGATTATAAATGCAGGATAATGAACGCAATACACAACGCTGATGATGTCGTCCTCCGTGGTGTAGTGGTTACCACGCTAGCCTCTAGTTCCCGAGGTCGCGGGTTCAAACCTGGCAGAGGGCGATGGATTTTTTTCGGGCGTAAAATTCCTTAGTATGGCTTCCTTCGGAAGGGAAGTAAAGCCGGTGGTCCGGTGTCGTAGATGTACGGCACGTAAAAGAACCTCAACCCCTTTAAAAGATAAAGAGGCCTCTGAACAAAATTACGGTTTTTCACGTCCAATACAGAATGGGACGCTAAGGATCACAGCAGTTAAAGAGCGTCCATAAATAAAACTCAATTTAATTTAATTTAACGCTGATGATACCAGCTCGTAGCGTCTTCTACTTGATCAAAGAACGAAGACTAACAACAACTTGATCCCGACTCCAGAGAACTATTGTGCTACGATTTGCGCACATGAGTTTCAAATGTTTTGTATAATAAACGAGAATGCAGTTTGTGTTTGTAGTGTGCGGTTGATTCAGCAAGTTGGTGTCACTGTGAATGCGTGCGTGAAGAAGATAAGCATCACAGAGAGTGTTTGTGAATAGTCTAGAGACGTATTTACAGAATTAATCTTGAATAGAGGCTTAGTATGCAATTGTATTCAAAGTCATGCACCCCGACCAACTTTTCCAGTTGCCACCTAAAAGTAGTTAACCGAATGATGAGTGATTTCGAAAACTTAAAAAGTACATTAAATATGCTGCTAAACAATTCAGATTTCAAACATTCGTAAGTTACTTATTTTAACATGTTGGTGCATATTTTGATTAGCACTGCCACCCTTCAAGTAAAGGGATGCTTTTAGTATCCTGTAAATTTATTAAATATTCTGTATTGATTTGGTTTTTCAATTTTTCACGTAACGCAGCAGCGGTTATTCCCCTTATTAGATACATTTATAACTTCCTATTAATTAAAAGCGTTGTTATATACAGTGTTGCAGAATTCAGCTTCAGGGTTTATAGGGACGTGTTAGTCATATGAATTGATAAAGGATACCGATAGGATCGAAAGAGTGTAAATTAAAATACATTATATGCTTTAATTTAAGTGGTGGAATATTTGAGAAACTGTCATCGTGATGCAGTGATACAGACTCCTCAACACTGAGAGGAAAGATACGTATTACGGAGGGGTCCCCGAAACAGAGGCAGAGCACCGCAAGTAGACAGCAATGGCGCTTTTCGAGTCTAACGTGACTCCTAGAGTGAGGGAGGGAATATAAGTTTGTCTCGGTCTTAGCTGCTTTAATTGAACGTTTTGCTGAAATCACACAAAAGAAAGACTTGGAAATTATGCGAACTTAATATCGTTCCCGTAATGTGGCATCTTTGCAGAGGCATCGGAAAAGCCAACTTGCATTCTAGTCTGCAGCGGACGTGAACTTACCGGTAAAATGTGATTTTCTCATCAACTTGCATAAGAAAGCGTGCTGTTGCCAAACTTCTCTGTATATCAAAGCATTTTTCTAAAATCTGTGAAAGACAGAAGAAAGTGTTTATTAACTTTTTAATTGTAATCATTGATAGATTTAAAAGATGACTTCTGTATCCCTTCCACTCGGCGACGCGGATTTTCCGGAAGGTTCGTTCTTGCATAAAACTGAGTGTTCTTTCGTTAGTCCAGGTCCAGTTGAGCTGCTGATTAAACTGGAAATTTAAGATTAAACAGCGATTCTGATTTACAGACCCTTGGAAATAATTTGCATTGTTACAGAGGCAGAAAACAAGACACGGCAACATACATGGTGTGCACAAATGATTATAAAGCTCATTATGTTTTCTGTGATATACAATATAATTTTGAATCATAAAGAAAAACTTTGGAAGTTACCATTACATAAATTACAAGTGCTCAACATGGGAACCATTTGTGACATGGTATACATCAACCGGTAGTCTATTTCTTACCACACTGACATGGCTGGTGTCTACATGTCTGTGTAACTGATCCTACAGCTGCAATAATCTCCGTCTCAGGTACGTTTGTAAATAGTGGTGGCACGTTTTCTTAACACCTTCAACAGTCATTGTTGCAACTGTTAGTTCTCGATTCGCCCGCCGCTCAGATTTTTAGGACTGCGCACTTGGCCGTTCTGTCTCTTTCCACATTCTCATCGGACACACGCGGTCGTCCTGTACTCTTGCCGTTACAGAGACATCTCGTCGTTTAGATGTGATTGTATCACCTGCGAATGTCATTACCAGAAGTACGTTAAAAACAAATCTTCGCCTATATGCCCGCTGAACTGTAACCACTGAAATATGTTTCGCGAATTTCAAGAGGCAGAAAGCTTTTTGCACGTGAGTTGCCACGGTTGGTTTATTTTGTAACAAATCCTGCTCATGTAGAATTCACACTTTCACAGTTACTCTTCAATTTAAGTTAGAATTCAAAATTATATTGCACACCACAGGGAACAGAAATAAAACCCTATAAAACCATTTAAAAAGTCTATAATCAGCCGTGTACAGCCTGTGTATTGAAGGTAATTAACACGAATCCTCGAACAATTATTTTGATAATTGTAACAGTGTTAGATGCCTTGGAATAAATACGTGTAAACAATAGAATCGGCAGAGATATGGACTCAGTAATAGCTCAGATAATACTCCATGACTTTCATTACCATTTGTTCTTGTTCGCCACTGATATCCATGTTTCTGATACATGGGACCCAAAAATATCTTCTTTGATACGAGCAACTGTTAATAATCATTTTAAGAGTAACATATCTCACACTGTGTACTCTTTGGCAAGAAACAATGAACCGTTTGTCCATACATAGTATTCTGCACAGCTTTGTTAGGTTTTGTATCAAAAGGAAGCTTAATGGTAATGCATAGACGCAATTGGAGCATTACTGTATTAGTGGAGCAAGATATTTTCATGTCTTTTGAATTGGGACGTTTTGAGATCATCATGCTGTTTCTTTACTTGCTGGTATCTTTGATCTTACCATCTATGACCACATATAAGATTGTTATTCTAGAAACGAAAGCCCAAATATGCTTTTCTGCTAAGCCAAGGAAATGGAAGCAACCCGCTGGCACTTGTGTGCTGAAAATATCCAGGACAGAGAGTACCTCCTGTGAAGATCTTCAGTGCTGTGTGCCAGCATCTTTCGAAAAAGGATCGCAGAACTAAGAACTGAATATCGCGGCAGACCTCGAACACTTTGCACACTGATCCGGAGATGCGGGTATTTTAACGAGTGATTAATCCACCTGGAAGTAGCACGGGAGGAATTGTTGCAGCTGTGGTATTAAACACATGTCTACATGCCAGTTTTGTATATAAGTATTTAAATTGTTTTTCAAAATAACAGTTTCTGTATCTTGTGCAACACCCGATTATTTAGCATAATAAAAGTAAAATAAAATGTATTTTCTCCAAAAATATTATAAATAATCTGCATTAAATTTAAAACACACTTATAAGTATGGTGGAGAAGCATATGATAACATTTTGAAATCATTTAGAGATAGACGGAAAAATTTAGGAATTTCACGTGTGGGTACCCTTAAGAAGTACGTTATTTTGCAACTACATTTCTTGTAATATATTGACTCATTCCTGTGCTTAACCAGCATTAATAATTTAAAATTGCGAAGAAGCAGCAGGAAGCTTAAAAATCAATAGCTTATCGTTGATTTGAAAGGATTTTGAAATAGAAGTGTTTCGTTGTAGAGCACCTAGCTAAGGTCAGATGTGATCGAGTGGAAATTTCTGAGGTGTACTCGAAGAAATGAGGACGTAAAAGCTTCTTATATTTATTCGAATTTAATGCTGTATCACCTGAGGCAAAGATGTTAATCAAACTAATGATTAAGCTCATGTAATTATTCATATAGTGCACTTATCTGGTGATTTAGGACAAGCTTTATTATTATATGTTATATTATTTCATAAGTGTAGCCGAATAATTCCTTTAATTCCTTCTGGCCTACCTTAAATACTCAACAAGTATAACTTAGTAGTACATTTTACACAATTATTAATGTAAAAAATCATCTAAAGTCCAAAAAAATAAATAGGGACAGGAAAATCAAGATAATTAGTAAAATCAGAACCCGAGCTATCCTTTCGTTAAACCTGAGGTTTGGTTAATATATCACTCAACTATTTGGAGCCTACAAACTTAGCGCGTTTTAAATTTTAATTTAGGTTTATTCTGTGCGAACTCTGTTGCCACCTCAAAACTTTGCCTGTATGATGTAGTGTTAGAAAGAGTTGAAACCTGCATTAGATGTTTATCGCGAATAGTCAAATAACACAGGCTAGTATATATGATATATCAAACGCTGAAGCCCTAGTTCACGCCAGAATTGATATATTAGCCTAATATATCATGATATGTGATATGACTGCAATTTTAGGATTAGGATTAGGCGTACCCCTTGACTGGCTTTAACCTATCCCTTCCCTATTTAAATATATTAAGTTTATTTTTAGCCGACTTTGGCACTGGACCCATGTGATTATGCTTTGCTATTATGAGGTTTCAGAGGTTGGTAGCAAAGTACACTTTTTAGTATAAGTCCATTAAATCAATTAGAAGACTGGTAGAGGACTCATCAGAAGGGATGATTTTTGTCTACCTAAATACGTAAATGAGCTCTGAAGTTACAACGAAGACGGATATGAGACACATTTAGCGAGTAACCGTTTCCATAAATAAAAAATCTGATGTTACATTCACCTGATTTTCTCTACCCACTATCGTTTAGTTTTATACAGCTTCTACAAACTATTCCTACAAAACCTTGTTGTTTTATCTGCTGCAGGTTAATCGAGATAAACTTTTGCAGAAATAGTTTCATTACACATTTCATTGTAGGCACAAGGGGGGATACAGGAAACCGAAGCGATAGTGAAATGTTTAAAAGGAGATCACTTCATTGTTGTCGCTATATTCCACGCTCTTTCCATAACATCGCGAGAAACAAGTAGTGACAGCACGCAAAAATTGACAAAGTACAATAACAACGAATGTCTCAGAAATGGCAATGCCGTGAAAAGAGCTATTTAGGATAAATTGTGTGTTTTAAAGAGATCTAAATTTTTGTGTAGTAAGTTTTTGTCTTTCTCTTATGGTTTACAAGTTATGCAGCATTCCTCAGAATGAAGAATATTTCACAGGCTATTGCCAGAAAATGCAATATATACATTTTGTCTTGTAAATATATTAAGTATATGGCACGTTAATCAATACCGTTAGAGCCATTTTTGAAAAACAAATAACAAATAACGAGACAGTTTCCTATAAATCTTGGGTTGAGAGTATTTTCTTGAAAACCTTCATGTCATATCTCTGGAGGATACTAAACTTAAATAAGCAAATTTGGTATTTATCCGACATTTCGCTCTTGAGTAATATTGTTACAGACACACGCACTGATATTTTTCTAAAAATGATTCCCTTTTTTTTTTATTTATTCAGGAGACCTCAAAAGTACATTTGAGGTGAAATTTCGATATCGAACTTTTGTATGGAGTGCAATACTTTCTCCATCAACTAGGTACTTTTTAGGGGAAGTTAAAAGCATCTAGAACAACAAGTGATTCACCTGGAATACTTTTATAAAGTTAACAAAAAATTTAAATGTTTGCAGATCACAAGGAAGAAACAGAACTAGAAGCTGGAGTGAAACCCGCTAGAAGCACGTTCACTGAAAGAACATTGTGAAGGTGATTAATGAATGAATTGTGAGAATGTGTTTAAATCCACCTGTTTCATGGGTCAGGTCGTGACGCCTTGCTTGGAAATTATTACAGGAATGGAGTTCAGACGTGTATTTGTGTGTGCAATTTTCCAAGCCCCACCGAAGAAGTGACGTGAGTGACAAGCAGCTAAATCAGTATTCATGACAGAGGGAGGTTACAAATCTGGCAACTGTTATAATATGCACAGCATTCCTGGAATCAGCAAGGAGTGGAGTTAAACGTAAAACTTAAGTATTACGTCATGATCCGCTGGTGAGAAGTGGGTGTTGTCACTCTCCACATAGCAAATTTTGTTTTATCATCAATGTCTAAGGTGGGCATTAAATAAATATGACGTCTACTTTAGAATTAATCTAAGCTATTAAATACACATATATATATATACATATATAATGTATTGTAGACGTTGAAAATTAAAGCGAACAAACAATGCTATGCACTACAAGTAAATTATAACATAATGATGAGACGCATAGACTATAAAAGCCAGTGATGATATAAAACGAAGGTTTCATTTGTATGTAGCGGCATATGTAAGCTCTGTAACTGCAGGAAAATATTTGTACATTTTTGTTTCTTTAACTGTGCTTATCGCACATGCTTTATTTCAGTTTTTTACCTTAATATGTTCTTTATAAATATTTAATGTTTATTTATACGTGTACCAAATTATACTTTCCTTGGCCTATTCTACGTTCATGGGTTTCTATGACCATCAGTGAACTCGCAGAACGCAATCCAATCTAATCTTAATCTACCAGAGCTCATATACAGAAGTTTCGGGTGCAGTAGTGCATTTTTATAGAATACATAATTGAAGTTCTCATTCATCTCAATCGTTTTCAGCATTTGTGTTTCCTATATACATTGGCCCATTTGATGCCTTTTATTCTATTCATACAGCACTTCTTTCCCTTGCATCGTAATTTTAGATGCATGTATTGAATCGTAGTTACTCCCTTAGTTTCTTATATTATACGAATTTCGAAATACTGCTCCCCTAATCCCATTTGAGAATGTGGATATTCCAAACGGTCTTTCTCAGCAGTGGGCTGTTTCCGAGTGCATTATTTCTAAACGAAATATGGGAAAACCAATGCTCTCGGTTTCCGAAATCAAAAGCTATCTTCCTCTTCAGATTACCCTCCTGTTTGTAGGACTTACATCCCCCCTCCCCAAGGACTTACAAGCCAATGCCTTGCGTCAGTAGCCTGTCAAGGAGCAAGCAAACCCTAGAACATAGCATATCCAGAATGTGTGATCAGCCCAATGACTTATATGGCGGTGAAGAAGAAGGAAATAAATGTAGTGATGAATGAGATGATAGGAAAATTCACGGATGAAATTAGCAAGCCAAGAATTCGCCTAGCGACCGAGGAAAACCCCGTAAAAACCTTCGATCAGATTGGTCGGCCGCAGATATTTGAACCCGGGACTTCCCAAATGCGGACCACAAACGTTAGTGCCTGAGACTTCCCGCCAGATTCAAAAGCTATAAATTTAAAAAATGATAACATTTTGGGGCTTAATTCATATTCTAGAAGTTTCTTCTTGTGCATTAATTTGCACTTTCAAAATATTTTCACATTCTTGATTTGCAGCTGAGACAGTAATATCCCCCCAGCTGAGAAAATGATTTTAAGGAATAGAATTATAATAGAATTTTCATTGTTGAATGAAAATATCTATATTTAGTTTTGATAGTATAATAAGATAAAAACTAGTTAATATTTTCAACAAAATGCTATAGCGATGACGATGAGATGTCAGAGTAAGTTCAGGAAAAGTAGCATTCAAGCGACAGAACCAAGTTTTACCATACACTTATGGTTGGAACACTATTGCTGCATACGCTAGGGTAAACTACTTATCCATTACATTATTTCAGCTCTGTAGTCAGAGGGGATTAAAACCGAAACGGCGTCTGAAGCTGGGGAACTGCGGGGAAAAGTAAAAAATCAGTACACGATAAAGGGAAAACACCAATAAGATTCAAGAATTAAAATGACGTAAAGAAGAGAGCTTTCGAGTGGCGCAAATTGTATCCAATGGTAGTAGAGAAGTGATATGACCTCACATTTTAGTGCTCACTATATAAGTAGCCGCATAGATCAACCCAAGGCCAGTTTTCTCAAATTTACTCGTACCATTGATAACCACTAGTATGCCTTTCAGTGAAAGAATTTGGCGCGTGAAGTTACATGCCACATTACAGATGAAAACGAAACAGACTTTTTAAACTTCAGCGAGGCTTTTAAACTTCTACAACCTTTATCTCGATTAACATAACGTAAATAGAAGAAGAAATATCTGCAAGGATAGTTTTTAGAAGCTAATATAAAATAAAGGGTAGTGCCTAGAGAAAGTCCTGTGAATGTAACACAGCAGATTTGATATGTTGATGTTTCGTAATCCCTCGAAAAGATGGAGCTATAACTCATGCTCCACATAAATCGCATGTTTTCTAGTGAGATACATTCTTGCTAAATGTTTAGTGTTTATAAGAAAACTAAATAATAATTAATTAAGAAGAAAATCCTCTTATTAGATTCAGAATAATTACTTGTTAAGCATAACCTGAACATTTTAAGCGGATCCATTCAGTAGATCCTGAGAAAACGTGCACTTTACATCAGAACATATACTTTTCGAGAATTCAGCGACGAAATTTTGATTAGTTTTTAGCGCATTCCAGCTCCATAGAATGGATTATCAGCAAATTTTCGTCGCTATGTTTCTGTACACAAGTCATATACATTATAAATTGGTTTATGTTATTTCAAATATTTCATTGATAAAGTAATTAATGTTATCACTAAGCTTTTGAGTGAAGGGCTATTTTGTTTAGCTCTTGACTGGGAGTGCTTGCTAGGCTAGGAAAAGACACGTTGTTGTTACCGGTACCAATTTCTGCACTTGTTTTTACTGACTTTGTTTTGTGTTCCAACATTAGTTCTTTCTTAAAATGCTTTAAAGGATTACTGTTGTTACTCTTTCGGTCTTACACATGACAAAGATAAAAATATACCACAAATCACTTTTATATTTAAATAAAAACAAAGCAGCTTGGATGAATTGATAATCTGTTATATAATCTATGCTGGAGAGATTGGCCATAGCATTTAGTTTCTCTAAACGTCTTAAGATTCAAACATCAAAATGTCCCTCGTGTGCCGAAAGTTTGAGAACGCATCAGTTTGACACCTCCAAACGGGGCCACACCTATGCAGGATATTTTTAACTAAATATTTAAAATATGCATATGTTAGCAAATAGCATGAAGCATAAATCATTTGAAAGGGGAGGTTCCATAGAGTTTTAATAAGCAAATATGTAACAAATAAAAAAAAATTCCATCCCTTTTCGGGTCCCCTTAAACAACACAGGTGTGGCAGAAAAGTAACACAAGATTACATTTGCTGTTTCTCAGGCCGATAATAGGTAGCTCTGCGGTAGCGTCGCTCACGCGTATACAAAGAAAAGCGGCATTAAAAGTTAAATCTAGCGTTATTTGGTCTGATGTATTGTGGATATAACCTATAAGAAGCTGTCTCTTGATTGCGTCTATTGTCTGCGGTTATCATTGTGTATACTATAGAATAGTGAAAAGAGTCACTAGTGAACTATCAACTTGAATTTATCCAAAAGCGCTCTAGTGTCAGCATTCCCAACAAATCTACAGTGTATGGATTAAAAAGGTTTAAACAGACTGGTCCGTATTAGGCAAACGGAAACAGTTTTCCAAGGAAAAATTAGAAGAGGTAGAGTTGTCATGGAAAGGAGACCAAGAAAATCTCTACCTCTTATCACAACCAATGTTTTATGACAGATTAACTGACTGAAGTACTCACTCGCCAGATATAAATGCATGTGATTATTATCTATGGGAGTGTTTTAAGGAAAAGTTGATGCAAAAATCCCCATATGCTCCAGGAATTGGAAGGCACTACCCAGCGTACGTCATGCAATATTTCGGCCGCATAATAAAATTCGCCTGCCAGTCGCCTAATTCAAGAGAAACCCGTAATAACTGCTGTGTTTCTTTAATGATGCTAACAACTGCCACGGTCATTTTAATGTCGACGGTGTACCGAAATTTTATACCTCAGTTCTTTCACATGCCAATAGATCTATTTACATGAAGCTTAGATAAAATCATTAAATGACATTAAATGCCTGGGTCGGGCTCAGAAAGCCGGCGCTCAAACAACTGCACTAACCAGACCGACTATATAAGGTAGTGTTATGCACTTTGCATGATTTGGTGACTCCGCGAACAAAAGTATTTTCACCACACATATTGCATATGCAGCCTGGTGAATATTTTCTATCACATAGCGTTCGAAACACAACACATTTCCAGCAACAAAGCTCCTGGTGTAGAAGAATTATGTATTCACAGTTTTGTTGCATCTTTAACTGAATTTTGCAGCATGAAAAGATCAGACAATGCCAATAACGATCAGGTTGCAATGATGAGAAACACAATGTTGTTTATTATGATATTATAGTCGGTGCGCTAATCCAGGGACAGTAAGAAAAGTGTTCTACTGTCATGTCTATGAACTTTTAAATGTCCATAGAAGATAAATATTTTGAGTATATTCAGACCAGATTAACAGGAATCGGTTGTGCACACAGCATCGTTCGTTGAACTACAGATCTAAACCCTGTGAATGGGACAAAAAAAGAATCACACGCGAATGATTAAATTGAGCAAACTATGAGGGAAGCAGAGGAGTGGCAAGGGGTACCTTCAAGAGGTTTCTCAGGCTCGGCTTCAGACATCGGACAGCGGTCTGGGAAGTGCCTAGCGCGAGTATGCGTTACAATTTATTTATGTACTTATTTATTCCATTTCAACAAGATGTAAGTCCTAATTACAGAAAGTAGGGAAACAGTAACACGAATACAATTTGCATATCCTGTTTGGTGTAGTTTTTCGGCTATATAGTGAGAAATTTGTATTTAAAGAATTTAAATAATTGTTTGCCAATGTGTTTTCGAATATGTTCAGGGAGATTCGTCCGCGAATTCGTGGAGATCTTGTATGCGATGCCCGACTTTGAATCTAAAGAAGAAACTGAGCAATGTCTAATGCATGGCTTCTAAACAATAAAAGGAAATATTTTGAAAAAAATACGCATTGTGGAAGCACGAAAAGTTTGCTTTCAAAAACGAATTTACGGGCTTGTTGCTAGGCTGATGGTCTTAGTGACTCAACAAAATATACTCGACCAAGAGCTAATTTTAAAGGCATTTACTGAAGACAATGAACAGCCGGTATAATAGGAGCTGGTGATTACTCAGTGGCACGATTATGCCCTAAAAGCTATTGGCTGTTGTTATTTAATTGAACTCCTTAGCAATTCCTTCTTTAGGATGTCCTTCAAGGTCCTCGCAGTCCAAATCTTGTGGTTAGGGTAATAAAATACAGTCACAGTCTTCGCCATTTCGAACAGCTACCGTTAGCTTTGAGACAGGTTGAACGGAAACCAATATGCGTCCGGAGAGCAGAAACGCCTTTCCGAGAGAGAGAGAGAGAGAGAGAGAGAGAGAGAGAGAGAGATCTGTGCGTCCCTAATCGTTCAAATTAACAGTAGTGGATGTGGTGTTATTCTTCTGCCCTGTCTAGACAATCTCGCAGAATACAATAGCAGAGAATGGCAGAATGGCTTTACTGACCTAAAGGCCCTTCACGTAGACGTTCTTCCGAGTGGAAACCGACATGATACAACGGTGATCCTGTGCGAGTTCTATCTCTGAGAGAGTGCAGATCTAAGAACTACAAGTCCAACTAAGTGAACAAATAATAAGAAATAATGCAAGTATAACCCTGATTAGGCCGTGCGTGTAGTTGAATGTGGCTGAGTTGAAATGCCAAGAATAAATATGTGAGTGATGTGAGTATACAGTTTAACTTGTCAATTCTTGTTAAACGCATTTAACATGAGCTGTGAATTCTTCCCATTACTGTCTTACCACTTAATTAGACATTTAATTTTGGAAATTGATCATTCTGAGTTCCTATTATTTTGAAGTCACCGCAATGACTTTTGAACTGCGAGAAGAGCATCTAAATTTGAATATTTCTCTCAAGGGTAATTTAACATACTATTTTGTTTAAGATAATTACTTTTTAAATGGCAGTGGCCAAAGCGATGACCATCCTCAAATGCTGCAGGGCCTCCGTATGCAATTAGGTGGTTGAATATATAACAGTCCTGTTTTAGTAAGGAGTAATGTGAAAATTGGGTATTGGTTACATCTGAGCTTTTCGGGTAGTACATGCAGTAATACGCGAGTGTGTGAATGATAACGGGATGAGAAATATGACAGAGTCTGAATATTGTCCAGGCGTCATTAGGAAAGAGTATAAGAAGAATAAATGAAATATTAGGGGCAGTCCGATGTCTCACAAGCATGAATGAATGGGCATTCCGTGAAGAAAATGTACTGGTGAGGAGGAATTTATCACCGCTTAACTATAGAGCGTCTCACACTTAAAATACAATACAGGTTAAATACCACATGTACTTACTATACATTACTACACGTATGCTCGCAACTCTGGCGCCCAGCTGCGATCGGTCTACCACTTTAATGCCATCTTGTGAATGACATCACCAAATAGTGAAATATCTGCACTACTATGTAAGGCTATTGTAAGATATTTGATTTTCTCCTGCCATTATGTCTCCTCTTTGTATTTTTAGTACTTCGGAATACATTTTACGGGCATACAAATATATATTATCAAACAAATATGGAGACATAAAATGGTTGGTAAGGTATCAACACTGTTTACTCTTGACAAAATTACCTTCAACGTGGGTGGGATGTTTTCAAACGGCAAAGAATGAACGATGCGCCGCACGTCCCTTTGCGCTATTCAATCATATTGCGTTAACCTAACGTGTTTTGTTTCCCAAATACTTTTTGCTTTCTTTTTTATGGATCCTTAGAGGTCCTTTCATTCGTTCCCCTTTTATTCAATACACTACTGTTTCTGAACACCCGGTAGTCTTAACTATTTCTTCTGCTGCCTTACTAACATTGGCTTTACTTGAAAAACAATCTAACACATTCATTATTAATTTGCATTTCTTCTTAGTTTACCAAATTTCGTCTCTTCTTAGCTTCTCCCTCCATAACTATAAATATTTACGTAAAATGTTAAATAAATAACCTATATAACACCTCATAGTGTTCTACACGCTATAAACGTATACACTTCCTTACACTGATGTTAACCCATACTGCCTTCTGCCTTGCACCTGGCACCTGTTGGCTAACTAGATGGATGAATTTTTTGTCATAAACAACGAATGCAAGAAGTTACAGGATTTCGGCTTGTTTTAAAAGTTGTCTCCAATCCTCCGCAACATTTCTCTTGCTTTGTCCCAGCTGTAAACCCAATAACAAAACATTTTCTCGCTGGCTGACTTGCTACTGCATCGGTACAGAATTTTCCGAAAATATTTAATTGAGACAATTATAAAGCTCATTTTATTAAAGATATGGCATTCAAACTAGGCAGGTATCAGCACTCTAGTTTACTCATGCCCAAAAAATTGTTGCGTTCTACCCTTCATTTATTTGTTACTTAAAAAAAATAAATTGAGTTTTGTTTATGGACGCTGTTTAACTGTTATGGCCCTTAGCACCTCATTCTATATTGGGCATAAAAGATTGGAAATTTTGCTCAGAGGCCTCTTTATCAGGATTGTGGTTCTTTTACGAGCCGTAAATCTACGTTACGGGACCACCGGCTTTACTTCCCTTCCGAAGGAAGCCATGCTAAGGATTTTTACGTCCGAAAAGAATCCATCGCCCTCCGCCGAATTCAGGAACCTACTTTAACGTCTTCAGGTACA
Source organism: Deroplatys truncata (assembly GCA_030765065.1). NCBI lineage: Eukaryota > Metazoa > Arthropoda > Insecta > Mantodea > Mantidae > Deroplatys > Deroplatys truncata. Next base: position 169,097,043 of record CM060990.1, read on the forward strand.
CAGGGGGCCGCGAGGTAACGAAGTTGGTATTTCCGGAAAAATAATATTCGCATAACAGTTAAAATAGAATTGGGAGTAGCCAAGACAGTCTCCAATATGGTTTAAAAATGATAATATGCTTGACACGCACATGCTTACAAAGGAGTACTTTTGTTTGTATGTATATATGTAATTAATCACATTTATAGTTTTAATCGAATAAGCATCCTAATTGGTAATAAGTGCAAAAATGTAACATATATGGCGAAAAGGTAAGGTGTGCAGAAACAAAGTAGTGACCACAATAACTGTTAAGAGAGATAAATAGCAATGCCATTTCTCGTGCAAGCCTTTGTGCCAAGTGAAGTATACACAGACGGATGTAGTACCCATGTTAAACTAGTTCAGCGCGTGTTGTCTTTATTATTACACTTTTGCAGCGAAATGCTAAAAGAGTTCCAGCATTAACAAAAGCTAAGTGCGTAAAAACTAAGGACAAAGCAAAACATTAAATGTGCCAAGGGTGACAAAGAACTTAATATAGATTATTATCTTTGTGTTTTAATCTCATACACACATACATATATATATATACAAGGCCTATTCCAAAACTAAGGTCCGTTTGGTCATAATAACAACGTCGCTCATGAGATAAGGTTTTTATTGACAGTAATATGTGCCCACATATATACTTTACTTTTCCGCATAATCGCCGTTCACATCTATACACTTGCTGTAACGCTGCACCAGCTTCTTTAACCCCTCGGCATAGAAGTCTGCCACCTTGGACTTGAACCAGTTGGTAAAGCTCGTTTTGGGTTTATCTTCAGTTTGAAATCATTGTCCACCCAGCCACCGTGTCAAATGCAAGAAGCGGAAATAGTCGCTGGTGCCAGGTAGGGACTGCACGGAGGGTGGTCAAAGAGTTCCCAACGAAACTCTTGAACCTTCTCTTTGGTTTTGGCAGCTGTGTGCGGGCGTGCGTTGTCGTGCAGGAGGATGATGCCAGACGGCAGTTTCCCGCGGCGTCGATTTTGGATCACACGTCTCAGTTTGGTAAGCGTTGCACAGTACACGCCAGCTGTCATTGTTGACCCACTGTCCATGAAATCAATCAAAAGGACGCCGTTTTCGTCCCAAAAAACAGTAGCCATCATTTTGCGATTCGTGTACGGCGATTGCTTACACTTTTTTGGTTTGAGTGAACCGGAACGGCGCCACTGCATTGACTGTTGTTTCGATTCTGCGTTGGTGTACGCTATCCACGTCTCATCGCCCGTAACAATGTGGGAAAACATACCATCTCCATCTTGTTTATAGCGCTCCAAAAACTGTCGTGCACTATGCATTCGTTGCTCTTTGTGCTGACCGGTGAGCAGTTTTGGCACCCACCTCGCACAAAGTTTCCGATATCCAAGCTGTTCAGTGACAATTCTGTAAAGTGAGGTTCGGGCAACATTTGGAAATTCATCAGTCAGACCACTAATCGTCAAACGCCGATCACTTCGAAGTTTTTTTTTCACTTGCTCAACAATGTCGTCGGTCCGAATACTGGGCCTAACACTCCGCTGTTCATCGTGCACATTTGTGCGGCTATTTCGATTGCGATCTGCTCTCACCGACTGGCAAACGCCTACTGCGTCACACTAACACTGTGGAAGATTCCTCAGGAATCGGTAGACAGCGCTGCAGGCGTGAAACATCATTCAGGCCTACCATCCGTTAAATATTGTTCACCGGACCTTAGTTTTGGAATACACCTCACACACACACACACACACAAACACACATCCACACACACACACATATATATAAATATATATTTGATTGGAAAACAGACCGCTTAGCAAGGCAATAGAGAAGCCTCCCCTAAAGCTATGTCTGGCGCCAATTTGTCGGTTAAAAGTTCTATTGTAGGTGAAACGGACGTGCGAGTATCAACACAAGTTAGGGTTAAGTTTGTAAAGTAAAGATTTCAAAAGAACGTGGCTTATCTGGTTACCGCATCAGTTTGCATGAGAACGTCTATACTTCAGATTCACATAACAGAACTGAGTGCGGAGTTTCTATAATATTTTCAAAGACAACATATAGAATACTGGAAACATATCCAAGAACAAAGACATGGAACGTTAATTATGCTTCAGCCATATCTTAAAAGGAGTACTGCAGTCATTAAATTAAGTAGTAAGCAGAGGCTCATGGTGGGTGTGATGACTAGTCATGGGAATTTTAAAAAACACCTGCAGATAGTAGGGCTCTCAGAAGGCCCAATATGCAGGATGTGTGTGTGTGTGTGTGTGTGTGTGTGTGTGTGTGTGTGTGTGTGTGTGTAGAGGAGGAAACGGTCTCACACTTAATGTTCCAGTGTGAAGCATTGGAAGTGAACACATACAATTAATTTGAATCTGTTGATCTAAATGAGATAGTATCTAATAAAAACCTAATCATTGGACTCCTGAAACTTATTAGAGTTTAAGAAGGTGACGATTGGAAAAGGGAGGGAACCGTACAATAAAACTAAAGTTTTAGTGCGGGCAGGTAGGGATATGTCCCTCATGTTCATCTCCATGTCAAATATCTAATCTAATATTCTCTAATATTTCCCGACTAATAGAAAATTGCATTACAAGGAAATACTTCTATAATTATTTTAGACCGTACCGAATAAGTACCTTTAAATGCCATAATTTTAGTTTTTTCAGTTAAAATTTCCATGCGGTATGTTTTTTTATATTAAAATTAGTTTGTATGTCATCCTGTGAAGTTCCTCTTCTCGTTTCGCTATTAATATCTGGTCATCTGCGAAGACCACTGTCTTTATTGTTCTTGACCCCAAATTAATCCCTCCAAAAAAGAGATGGACACAACAACATTTTGGAGCCGGAACAGGCTAAACGGCCTAAATCCGTGAAGTAGAAGAAGAAGAAAATACTTTGACGAATGGCATTAAAGACATTTGTCACGTGGGAGTGGGATAAACTAAAATGATATGACGATTTTACATCAACGAATAAGGGCACTCAACATTTTGAAGTCGCAAAGGCAGATATGCATCAGTGCTGACGTAGGTATTGGGTCTGACCTGTGAATGTGAAACTAGCAATAACGAAAGTTTACCGCAAAAAGCTCTCTAGGCAGGCAGCCGACGCGAAAATTGAAATGTTTTTGTGTGGTCTGTTCGTACTAAGGAAAAGGAACGAACGAGGTTATGAAAATGCTCGTGTAAATAATGTTATCTGGCCAAAATCTGGTCTTCGTTTAACGGCGGCACAGCACGCTCTCAGATAGAAGGTTAAACTAGCAAGTAATATTCGTGTGGTTTTAATAAATTAATAAAATATATATTTAATTTAAAATATTAGCTTACTTTACTGCTCCACTTTATCACCTCCATTATTTAAACATGTGGCGTATCTGTCCGTGAGCTTTAGAGTTCCCGTGTTGCAGCCCGCTGCCATCAATCCACTGAACCAAGTTGTTCGGACACAATTTCATCAAGCAAAGAAGGAGAAATGTTTGGGAAAGAAATATATAACTTGTCTAGGTTTAGGCTTCTATCTTCCTCGATTTTGTTGTTCACTTTCTTCTTCAAATCATCTTTGATGAGTGACGGATGTCCGGGTCGAGTTTCATCATTTGTTCATGAATTGTTGAAGATTTCACACCACTTTCCCATGTTTTTTATTATTATTACTGTATCACTTTCCTTTTGTTGACGGTAAATTTCTGCAAATTTCAACCTCCGAGCACTCAAAAATTGAAAAACACCTCTAGCCTCACAGTCGGTAGAACATCGTATCACACAGTTCATTTTGAACAATCATAGAATGCACAAAAACAACTTATTTCGACTGGCACTCACCCAACACCGATAAAATATGCCCAGGAAACCATTCGACCTTGGTTAGAAGCGTGTCAGCGATCCGTGCAGCAAGAATGCGTAAACAGTTGATACTTCCTGGATTTCCCTCGTACATATATCAATCCACACACGCATCCCTCTATCTCTCCCTCTCCTACCCTCACGATTCCCAATACTACCACAAGTAGAAGAAAAATAAGCATTTCTAATGCTCTCCTCAAGACTCTCTAGGATAACACAGAAACACACACGTACACACACACACACACACACACACACACACACACATATTTCACACCCAATATTACTACTTAAGTGTTTAAACAAATGCGTAATCATAATCATGCTTGATAAGTTGTTCTATTTATTAATAGTGGTTACGAGTAAACCCGGCAAATTAAAAGTATTTGCAACATTTCAAGTACTCTTTTAGGTATGGTAACTGAGTATTTCTGAACGCCTTGAAGGTTTACTGGGGTGCTTGAACCAAACAAGAGGATTCAATGCATGTAAGGGTATCCGGCCATCGTGACACAGCCAGAGTCGGTTTGGATGGTTCAGTAGGTTAGGCACTGGTCTTCTGATCCCAATGCCACGGGTTCAAACCGACCCAGACCGATGGCTTTTAAGTGTGCTTAAAAGTGACAGCGCTATGTCAGTATATTTACCAGCATGTAAAAGGACTCCTGCAGGGCGAAGTTCCGGCACACCGGCGGCGCTGATATGAACCTAGCAATTGGCAGCGTCGTTAATAAGCAAAATATACTTTGTATCATGGCTCAGTGATAAGAGCATTAGTATGGAGTGCCGAAAAGCCGTATTTTGAGTCCTGGAAGTGACATTGAATTTTCAAGTCAGATTCATATTTTTAAACAGATACCACTTATATTGTGTCGTAACTGTCAAATTGCTTGCGATTTTTTTTAATACACTCGAAGAACTCCTTCGTGAAGGGGTGGCGATAATACTAGCGAAAGAGAGACAGAAAGAGGGAGGGAGACGGAGGGAGACAGAAGGTTCTGCAGTATTGGGTGGAGGTAGCATACAGACAGGAGCGGTAAGATTCCTTATTCGACATCCGGACATTACACAAGGATAGTAAATGATCGAGTAGAGATAAGCGTGGCCGGTCAGAGCTTCTAGGTTTATGTTTGGTAGGTCAGTCGTGTTCCGTTAGGGACGAATCTGCGATGCTCCAGTACGGATCAGTGACAGTCTTTGTCTCCGGCTCTGAAGCTTAGCGCGAGTGAGAGAGGCAGTGCTGCCAATTCTTGCCACTGCTATGAACACGGTACAGTATTTGTGGTTCATCATTTTCGACTATGGCCACCTGCAAACTTGTCAGTGTTCGCCAACCACTTTTCACCTCACATGTACAAGGTGACACAGCATATGATCGTGCACAAGATCAGGGCCAACTTCCGTTCAAAATATAGAGTTATGCGATAGCAGAGTTAGATTAGATGTTTACAACTATATTTTAGGCTGCAGCTATTATGTGCCATATAGGTCCTTCAAATAATAACACGATTTCCTGAAATATAACCTAGTCCTAACATAATCTTGATCTCATCATTAAACATTTTTCTACACTACTTAGATTTCTTTGATGTGCACACTGAACTTCTTATTCTCACCGGCGGGGACTCAAACTCTGATCAACCCGGTGACTGACGCGAGAACTAAAGAAATATTCTACCGAGAACTACTCACAGCAGAGATCCCCCAACAAAAAAATATATTTGTGATAAATTGTGCTCTCTTAGAGAAAGTCTTTCTCTATCTCTTATTGTTTAACAGAAGATTCATTCAGAATGAAGAGAGCTTCACAAGAATGGAATGGAATGAGAAGCGGAGGGGATGCGGCACTGATCCAGGGAGTCTGGATATTGTACCGTAAGCCCCCACAAGGGTGGATGCATCCGAGAGGAAGGGATGAGGTGAAGGGAGACAAGGGGCGCCCGGAACCAGGGTGACGACACAGCAATGACAGGGCCCCTAAAGTTTCCAGATATAAACGCCCCGACAGACCGGGGACCCCGCCCCACATGGGGTCAATGCTCCCGCCGGTGGCGGTTCCTATACCCCGGCAACCAGCCGAGGGACGAAGAAGGTTCACAGAGTGCATCCTTTTTCCCTGCCACACTGCACCGAAACTCCATCGCCGACACTTCCAACCCTGAAACAGACCAAACGGGGTCAAGGATGAATGGAGGAACAGGAAATTCGGGGATGTAAGGATCCTTCGCAGCATTCGCCTGGCGACCCAGGGAAAACCCCGAAAAAACCCATGGGTTAGGAAGGTCAGCCACAGGAGTCGAACTCAAGACCTCCCGAATGCGGGCCACAGACGCAACCACCTGAGCTATCCCGCTCGGTCTCGCAAAGAAAGCTCAATATATGTTGTATTAGTCATGCAAACATCTAATACATACGTATTTTAATAACAATCAATATACTATTTTTGAGAAAACACAAAGTGACAAATATTTTCCATGCAAGTGAAAGTTTCGGATGGGAGATTCTTCAAATTATTCGTGTCGACTCCTTGGAAGATGCTGAATTTATGTAAATACCAGCTTGATATTCTTACAACAATTCGTTTTTGAGTTATGCTGCTTACACACACACACACACACACACACACACACACACACCTTCACAAATTTGTTTTCTAATATTTTTTTTTCCAAGGGGACCTCAATGTGTTTCCGAAGAAGTCTGTGTAACTTCCTCGATCCACTAAAATAGCTGGTAGAAAGAGAGAGAGAGAGAGTAAAATTGTATGTATGAAGTGCCAAGCTTGGCCTTAATTCTCCAATATCGCAACCGGTAACCAAACTAACTGTTGTGAGAATAAAATGATTGCAATTTATGTAGTGCTCAATATATTGATACATTCACTACCTGATATTTAAGTTCCATAGCGCCTCAAATTTTTGGGGATTTAATCGGAATAATATAGCAGTGTGTAAGAGAACCAAGTTCCTGGAAAACCGTATTAGACAAACGCCTGAAATGTTCCCAGAAAGTTCAATATATACTTTTTATTTGTCGTGTAAATACATTAAGTACATTTTAATCGTAATCATTAGAGCCATTTTGAATACTTCAAAATTTCGAAAGCTTACTTTTCTTTCTACAGCTCTTCTATCTAAAGGGTACTTTGATGTGAAGGGATTTTCATGAAAAACTTATTTAACCTAAATACCAAGTTTGGTACTGCTGTTCACACACACACGCGCGCGCGAGCGCGAACCTATTTCTAACTCTTTTTTTGGATTAATGTACTTCTGGTGAAATCTCGATATCGAATTCTTGTGTGGAGCACAATACTTCCTTTTACCTATTGCAGGTAGGTGGTAGAGAAGGTAAAAATAGAATATCATACCCATCCGACTTTTCCATGAGTTTTTCTTCATCATGTGGTTTCCTTAGCTCTACTGCAAATTCAAAGACGATGCAGGAAGCTTAAAAACGACAGTTTGACTTGGGTATGGAAACTGGATAATCCGAGACGTTTCGTGGTAGAGAGTATCAGCAATGCCTGCAGGTGCAAAGTGGAGATTCACCCATTTTCTCTAAACAGGAATCACATTTTTCACTCAGAATTTAGGCATCAGATGCACGAAAACACATTCAAATGGATCCGCACCGTTCACTAATTCTATAGAAAATAGCTATTGAATCCATTTTCATTATGATAGTAAAGGACTGAGTTTTCAGTTTTAACTTGATTCCTGAATCAGAACTTTCGGTGGAATTGATTTAACCGCCAAATGGGATTCGAGGTGATTCTGTCCATTAGAGTAATTCAAAAGTCGTGTATATTCTCTAAACGCGGGACTTTTAAAACAGTAGGGAGAATATAGCGGCTAATACCCTAACAGAATGCATAAAATACACTGCTGTACTTTAGACACCTTCTTCCGCCATCCTTTGATATTTAAGACAGTCTATATAAGCTCTTGCAGATGGTTAAGCTCCTAATGCATTAAACTAAAAATTGGTCGCGAAAACATTTAAGAAAATGGTGGTGACAGGTGACAGTGTGCCAGGTAAGATTACAGTTTGTCGGTCTGTACTAGAGTGCAAGAGAATTGTGAGGTTTTTAATTATTTATTTAACAAATTTAAAGTCACCTAACTACATAGCCATTTATAGCGACTATTTACAGTATGCTGTAACCATGTGTTAATGCATTTGTACATTGAGACACAATATTCACTAGTTCTTAAGCATTATGCATTTGCAGAGTTGGTTAGTCATCTTGTGATGTAATTGAATATTAACAATGTGTCTGAGCTAAATACAAAGTGGTACATTAATATTATATTGGTTAATAAATTGAAGCGTCTCTTAGGAACTGTAGTATTGCGTGGGTCATTTTTGGGTCGTTGAACACAGTAGAGTCATCTGCTGGAATCTTGTTTCTCGCCCGCCATATTGTGTATCTGGAACATATTGTGATTATATGAGCAGTGGTTAAAGCAGTCTGGCATTTCTCGCAGGTGGGTGCTGGATTCTTGGATAAGAGGTACGAATGCGGGTCTTGCAATTCTTAACCCGGTTGTAGCAACTTGTTCTTGACGAGAGGAGAGGAAATCTTGATATTCTGTTTTTAATTATGTCGTGTAGTTTGCTGTTTGAGTTGCTGTACCACTGATTTTCCCAGTTTCCTTTCATTTGGCGTTTAATGTAGTTTATGTAATCTTGATAAGTTACGGCTATTTCGGCGGGAAATACTCTGGTTGCCTCGCGTGCTACTGTGTCTGCTCATTCGTTGCCATCAATTGTCTCTGTGAGGGTATCCATAATATGTTAATTTTCTTACGGGAATTAATAGCTTTGTTTGATAAGACTTGTGTTTTCTGAACCGTAGCATTGTTTGTATGCTTATCCTTGATGACCTAAATTACACACATGGAATCAGTAATTATAAAAAGAGATTTAGGGTTCTCGGTTTCTAAAATATGTTTCAAGCTTTCCTTTATGGCGAATAACTCGCACGAGAATATATAAAAATGTGCAGGAAGACTGCGTGTACAGAATGCACAATTGCACACCCGCATCTCCCATCAGTAATATAGCTATCGGCGTATGTATGAAAATCAGTGTGATAATTGTTTTGAATTTCAAGGAAAAGTTGGTGATAGTTGACGTTGGTCATTTGACTTTTGGTATGTAAGAAAATCTGTGTGTTTACACGAGGTAATGAAAGCTTCCAAGGAGCTGTTTGCGGAAATGGTTTCCGCACACAAATCTGAGGCAGTTTGATATTAAGGCGATGGAGGTAAGCATACACTCTTTCACAAAATGTAAGAGTAATTTGTGGGAGAAGTTTTCTGATTCTGAGAAAAGATTCTGAGTGTCAGTTTCAGGTATGGAAGCTTATTTGAAGGCATGTGATAAGCTGGGTTGAAGTCTTCAAATTTCTAGTGGAAGTTCTTCTGCTTCTATTTGAAGACTAGAATAAGGACTTGTACGAAAAGCTCCCAATACTAGCCTTAAAGTTGTTTGTATCAAATCAAGCATTTGAGATAGGTTGGAGATTCTGAGTTATATATTATGGCTGCGTAATCTAGTTTGGAACTTATAATAGCTTTGTAAGTGGACAGTAAGACCTTTGAGTCTGCATCCCAGGTTTTCGCAGTTAATACTTTAAGAAGACATAGTCTCCTAATACATTCTGATTTAAGATTTTTAATTTGGGGAATCTACGTTAGGCTATTGTCGACCAGTACTCCCAGGAGTTTGATGGTTTTAACAACTTCAATCATATAGTCGTTCATGTATGACTTAGGAACGTCTTTGAATTTTTGTTCTTAGAGAACATTGTGCATTTTGTTTTCTTTTTTGAGAGCATGAATCCTGTTTGTTCAGATCATTCTTGTAATGAGTTCATTGTGGTTTAAAGGATTTTTTGGGTAGTATTCAGATTTTTGCCATTACAGCAGATTGTTAACTCGTCCGCAAATAAGCTGCTTTGACTGGTAACTTAATATCGGATGTGATATCTTTAATCGCTACAAGGAAAAGTAAAACACTCAGTGAAGAACCTTGAGGTACTCCACTTTGCATTTCTTGGGTTTCAGAATAAGTTCCGTTGGCCAAAACTTGAATTTGTCTTCTTTTAAGACAAGTGTTTTCGTATGATAGCATTTTTCCTGTGATTCTGTTATGCGATAAAATTTGCAAAAATTATTTTATTTCAAATCACGTCATACGCCTTTTCAATAAATAAACTTATCGTGCATTGCTAAGAATTTCTAAAATCTTCTATAGTTTCTTTTTCTACCGAAATAGGACTGTTCGTTGTTGAATGACCTTGTTGAAATCCTGAGTGTACATCCAAGTCTTGTACTTATTATTTTTTCCAGTGCTTTGCTCGTTGTACATATTAGAATAATAGGACGATAGATTTCTAGTAGAGAGAGGTCACTGTTTGGTTTAAGTATGGGAACAACCGTTGCTTTCCTCCAGTAAGTAGGAAATACTTTGCGAGTTCACGTAAAATTGTAAAGTTTATGCAAGTATAAAATGAAATTGTCAGAAAGTCCTTTAAAAATCTCGTAAGAAATTCCGTCTGGTCCACAAGATTTGGATTTGCATACACTTAGCGTTTCGATAATTTCTTGTACCGTTATTTCGCTCTCGTACTCCTGTTCGGCAGTTGAGGAGGAGAGAGACATACTAAGGATTTCGAGTTCACATTTTGCTTCAAATCTGAGAAAATATCGTTATAATTAGCCACTTGAAATTGCCAGGAACTTATCTGATATTTCTTTATTGTCGGTCAGTGTATCCTCAGATCCGTTTTTGCGTATTAGTGGAATCTTAGACGTCTTGCTTATAATCTTATTTACTTATCTTACTTATTTTACTTATCTTTTTCCATATTTGTTTTAAAGGAGCAGGATGGTTCATCGAAGATACAAAGCCTAACCAAGATTTGCAATTGGCTTTTACTTTCTCTACTATGTATAGCAAGTAGGAGAAGTATTGTATTCCACCCAAAAATTCGATACCGAGATTTCACCGGAAATGTATGTTTTGAGGGCCTCTGAATCCAAAAAAAGCATTTTTGGAAACATGTCCATGTGTGTGTCTGTCTGTCTGTCTGTCTGTGTCTGTGAACAGCATAGTTCAGAAACGAAAAGTCGGATAAACACCGAATTTGGTATTTAGGTTCAGTATCTTCCAGAGATGCGACACGAAGGTTTTCAAGAAAATTCTCCCACCCCAGATTACCCTTTACATGGAACATTTTTCGAAAATTTTAATTTTCTCAAAAATGGCTCTAACGATTTTGATTAAAGTATCATATATTTAAGATACTTTCATGACAAATAGAATGTATATATTGAATTTTCTGGGAATGTCTCCAAAAGTATTCTTCAATGTAAACGACATTGGCATAATTGGTAAACCATAAGAGATAGACAAAATTTTACTGCACAAAACATGTAGATCGCGTTAAAATACACAATTTATGTCATATACTTTTTTTTTTGTTGAGTGAACCATTTTCGAGATATTGCTTGTTATTCCCTTAAATTTTCCAATACTTATAGATACTTTTTCTCAAATGGGAATTCGTTATTCCTTTTTTTGCCCTGGTAATGCAAAGAGAATGGAATATCGACATAGCAACCAGCTCTTAAAAATTTGACTATCGCTTAAAGCCTACCAATTCCCCTTGCATCTACAAGAAAATTAGCAATAAGATTAACATCTCGATATCTCGATTAACATGAAGCATATGGAGAATAAGCGTTTGTAAAAATAGTTTGGACAAGAGTAGAGGAAGTTATGTGAGTGTAACAAATCAGATTTTTTTATTACTTCACGTGCTGTAGCTCGAAAGCGTTTTAATTGTATTTAATATTCATGAGATAGGTGTTTTTTTAAATTTAAGGTATGCTTTGTATTTGTTACATACTGCACCTTTACATTCGTTATTCCACCGTGAAACGACACGTTTGTGTGCGAATTCCATTGACATTTTCGGAATGGTAATGTTAGCGTCTTCCGTTATCATATATGTGAAATGTTTAACGATTTTATCAACATCTAAGCTATCATGAATTAGGGGTAAAGATGCTTCGACTTGGCTAGTCCGGGTTTTAAAACTTATCCAGTCTGCTTTATTCAGTATCCATTTTGGTCGTTGTATATATTCAGAATTAATATTATCCACACTTATAGTGATAGGAAAATGGCCATTCCGAAGGGTGTGCTATAAACTGACCAGTTAAATAGGTGCGTTGCTGGGAGAAGTTACTCACAAATCTATGTTACTAAACGTGTTGTGAGCTAGATCGAAGTGAGTGTGTTGGAGGGAATTGAGTATTACTAGGTCCTGCTCTAGTAATAATCATTCTATAAGTTTTCCTATTTGATCGTTTTCTTACATCCCCATAGTATATGGGGAGTGTTAAAGTCGCTCAGCAGTATGAAACGATTGGGTAGTTGGGTTATAATAGCTTGAAGGTCCTCGAGGTCGAGCTTCCGGCTATTTGGTAAGTACATATACGTTGCATATACGGAGAGGAGTTGGCATTAATACTTTCACTATCACTGCTTCAAGACGAGTTCTTAGTGATAATTCTTTATGGATCATGTTGTCTCTAATAAAAGTTGCTACTCCTCCACTGGCATGAGTTGTCGTTTCTCTATTTCTGTACTAGATTGAACATCCAGTATATTTGATATGTATTGATAACTAAAGCTTGTTTCTCGTAAACATATAGCAATTGGCCTTTCAAGCAAAATGTTCAGAAACTCTTGTTATGCAAGGAAGCCTCGGAGAATCCATTGTAAAATGACACTGCCCATTGTCGTCAGGAATTGGATTTAAAAATAAAAAGGGGATTGAATTGTGAAATGGAGGGGTTTCGGCACCGATCCAGTCATGAGAATATTGTACCGACGCCCCCGGGGAGAGGGGATGAGGTGAAGGGAGACACCGGGCGGCCGAAAACAGGTGCGACGGCACAGCAATCAGAGGGTCCCTTCAAATTTCAGATATAGACTTCCCGGCAGTCGGACAGGCAGACCAGGGAACCCACCCCACACAGGGTCCAACGCCCCCCCCCCCAAGGGGTGGTCCTTATTCTCCGGCAACCAGCCGAAGGCCGAGGGACGGAGAAAGTTAACAGAGAGCATCCTTTTCCCCTGACACGCTGCATCGAAACTTCCAACCCTGAAACAGAGTAAACGGGGTGAAGGATGAATGAAATGATTAATGGAGGGACAGGAAATTCGAGGGGTAAAAGAAACCACTCCAGCATTCGCCTGATGATCCAGGAAAACCCAAGAAAAAGCCCAGGAGTCAGAGCGTGCGATCACTGGGAATCGAACCCGGTACCTCCCGAATACGGGCCACAGACGTAAACGCCTGGGCTATGCCGCTCGGTATAAAAAAAGGGAAGTAGAAACAACCTAGATTGAGTTAGTTGGTGTACCAAGGGCTGTTGGTGTTTTTGAATTGTTGACTTCAAGGGTGAATTTATTTCCAATGCGGGTGAATCGATTTTTAATTCCTTTGCCTGTCAACAAAGGGTGGATTTTCTTAATAGTGTCGAATAGTCCTTCCAGATTACCTGTATAATTGTGAGCTATGGGCACTATATGTGATGTTGCTACTGTATTTTCCACGAAACTCTGGAGTTATTGAAAGTTAAAGGATGTAATTATCTGGGTTTTCTTTCATCGTTGTTTTAATGTAAGATAGCTGGTCACCGATTATAAGTGCACTATCTGTTTTAGATTTCTAATGCGTATGTTTTACCTTATGCGGCTTTACACTGATCGATTACTCTTCATTGCTTTCAAGCGACGAATCTGACTGGTACTGTTCCTCATTGGTTGTTTCTTGGTTGTTGGCTTGAAGTTTAAATGGCTCCTTTAGGAGAAGCATCCTTGTATTTCTTCTGCTTTGCTGTAGGTACTTAGTTGCGCTGCTTCACTTGGAGTTAGATTTTGTAAGGTTTTCGGTACTGGCGTTGCCGCGTACTCCACCACTGTTATTTATTTACTCTCTTCGATTAATTGCGAGTCAGTGCTTAATTTTGGTTCTGGAATGTCTTTTAGTTCGGCGACAGGCAGATTCTTTACATTGTTTTCATTCTCTGTATTTCCGAGAGTTTTTTGGTCGGGAACAGCTTCCATGGACGACTTGCATTGCTTGGCAAAATGATCTTGTATTTTGCAAAGGAAGCAAGTTGGATCATCTGATGAGAAGAAGCAAATCCAGTAGGTGGTATCTTCAAATTCTGTTGGCATCAATTCAGGTAATTTATCAAAGAAAGTGCATCATATGAGTACACCCTGGAATGGGTATCCCTGCTATGATGTAGGAAATTGCAGTTGCTGTTTGAATGCCACAGCTATCTCATAGGTGCTCCTCAATTACATGGTTTGGTATCACAGGGCATACTTTGGATACTATAATAATTTTGTTCTTGGTTGGGAGAGGTCTGATTTCTACCTTCTACTAAAGTTTTATTTGGCAGGTAGATACAAACTCTGTTGTTAGAGATACGTGATACAAATCTAATACTTATGGGATTTACCAATTTACCTATAGCCAGTGCATATTCTTTGAGTTTTGGGCTATCATGTGCTTCAATAACAATTGCTTGTTATTTGTTTGGAACATGCTGCGCGATTGCAGAATAACTGCGTGCGGGGGTCGTGTTTCTTTTGTACATTGTGTTACTGTTGGCCGAGATTGGATGGCAAACTTGATTTTCCGAACAATTTGCTAGCCATGCTGCGTGTGAAACTGCTGAATACTGCAGTAATGTAGCATCAACTATGCGCATCTTTTGTTTATCAAAAGGCGATATTTCCAATCATCAAGCTCTCACTTACCATCTCAATTTCAACAGAACAGAAGTTGCCTTTACTTACAGAGCTACGCTGGGTAGAGGGCTATTTCCCTCTGTCGTCGGATGACTTGATGCTTACCGTGTGCTAGATGCATACTACTCTAAACTAGGAGCTTAAATCTTTCTTCTCTCTGTGAACAAACCACGGCCTCCTATGGAATTGTGTTTTCTTTACCGTAATGTGGGTAAAAACGTGCAGGTATCCAATAGTATAACACAAAATCAATGTTGATAACCTTGAACACACGACTAACCAAAGGTTTCAACTACTTCACCTAATTACAACTAAACTAAACAAAGAAATACTTTCGTGTTAGCTTTAAAACAGGGTAGAAGGTTTGCCGCCATCCTCATTTCACTGCTGTCTAAATCCTAAAGAAGAGAGATTTCTTCCCAGATTAAGCGTAATGTAAAATATCGAAAAGCATTTCGGAGAAAAATAGGGTATGTTACATTCACATTACTTTCTCTACCCTCTATAGTTTATTAGTGTGTGTATTATTCTTACGAAAGTTTATTTTTCCATCTACATCAGTTTAGTTAAGATAAACCTTTGCAGAAATAGCAACATTACACATTTCGTTAGAGACACAAAGGGAACAGCGATATTCAAATACATAATAAATGTACGTTATATGCTGGCCTTAAAAATCCATACTGTTTCCATGCAATCGCGAGATACAACTGAATATCTAAAGGACTTTAAAAAGAATAACAAAGTACTGAACAATTCGAACCATTAATAACGGATATCTCGGAAATGGATTATGCCACAAAAAATTATTTGGAATAAATTGTGTATGTTAAAGAGATCTACATTTTTTGTGTTGTACGCTTTCGTCTATCACTTAACGTTTACTAGTTACACAATATTACATAAAATTCCTTCCGAATGAAGGGGACTGTACAGGCTAGTTCCGGAATATTCAGTTATACATTTTATTTGACATGTAAATATATTTAATATATTATGGTATTTTAACGAACATCGTTAGAGCTATGTTTTGGAAAATAAAAGATTTCGAAAAATGTTCCATGTAAAGGGTAGTTGGGTGTTGGGGGATTTGCTTGAAAATCTTCGTGTTGCATCTTTGGCAGATATCCAACTTTTCGTTTTTGAGTTATACGGTTCACTGACTCGCACACACACACACGCGCGCAAGAATCTTTTTCTAAAAATGTTTTTTTTGGTTCAAGGGACTTCAAAACATATATTTATAGTGATATCTCGATGTCGAATTTTTGGGTGAAATAAGATACTTCTCTTACTTACTATAGGTAGTAGGGAAAATAAAAACTACGCGACATCTCTACAAAATGATATTCATGCTTGTTGAGTTTGTGGACAGAATATCACCAAGGGTTTAACACTGTGCACACATTACTACTTTAAGAACATTTGAGGAGCTTCAAGTGGATGACTTACCTTTTGGAGCCGGGATGCACTTAGAAACACATCCAGAGGTTTGGTAGCACTTTGTAATAATACAGGTGGGCTATCATCTTCATCCATAATACAAAAAGGGATCAAGTTCACAATACAATGCTTTTTCCAGCAGCAACGTACAGCTGCACATATAAGCGGCCCAGGTCTCCTTGAGTCACGGTCCAGTGCGGCTCGAGAATACAACTTCGTTCCATTAGCAACCAAAACATCTGAAGCTATGGAGAAAAAAATGTTACATGAGATTAGGAAGAGAAGTAAGTATAACCTGAACGGGAAACAAGCATCCATAATTCAAAACGTAACATAAAAATCGACGAAGTACTTTAATATTATTCTACACATCTCTGTTAAGTTGAAAAGTGTCAAAAAACAAATCATTGCTCAATTTGAAAACCTGATTTGTCTTTGCAAGATAATATTCTCTATAGGGAGAAGAGATGGTGAAACAGTTTTTCAGTCTTAGACAATCAATGGCATATGCTGAATTTTAAGTTAACAATGGAGCAGATTTGTCGATTTAATAGAATTAGTTGGAGTAGAAACAACTAATAACCAACAAGCAATTAGAATTTCAGGCAATATTTCCTGAGGCATAAAAATTAGTAATCAAATATTATTTGTTTAAGAGTTATCGTCAATTTATTCATTTTAGATTTAATCAATTTCCGTAGTTTTAGCCTCAGAGTATCATGAGTCATGTCAGTGGAAAGCCCTTTAAGGATACTAAGAGTGTTTTAATTTCTGTAAAGATTGGCAAATAAACAGTGCCGCCATTGCCCTTTGTTTTATGCAAGATTTGCGTAAAAATCAAATAAAATTTTCGTTGTGATTTCATTCTTCAGAATCAAACGCGTGGGCAGACAAACACGCTATTCTTTTGTGTCCACGCGAGTATCCCCCTAAGTATAAGAACCAGGCAGCATCTTGCAACGAAAGGAGCGAGCAGCCGTTGACGTTCTAAACTTTAAAATCTAGCTAATAGAAGAAGAATGAGGTCTAGCGTAAAGCAAAGTAGCCAAATATGGTGTAGGGAGGTTTGACTCTCAAGAAAATATTACGAAGGCTGTCACCGTAGAATAAGTATAGTAACATCAGCGAGATTCGGGGGTCGCTCTGGTAATTCTGATGCTTGAAGATGCATGTGAAGCGAGATCAGGTGAGAGGCAGTTACGAGTTATTCGCCGAAGTTAGTGCGAAATAAAAAGCAAGTTTCAGTTATCGGATTTTTTTATTGATAAGAACTCAGTGCACAAGAGTGCATGTAGATAAGCGGCGATCAATAATATTCGCGAAGGAATTAAATCGGAGAAATTACACAAAGTAACTTTGCGCATCTAAATAACGGTCGAACATGCAACCGGGGGTAAAGTAAATAGTAGCTATGGCACAGAACAGTGAATAACTAGTGATCAGTTTACGCCCAAGACGTGTGCCTTGTAGGATACAAAACACAGGTGCTGATGCGGGAGGCGAACCCACGAAAGCGAATCTTGCAGGAACAAAGTGTCGGGATCGGTGTTAGAAAAATGTAGCCGGTGTTATTTCTTCAAGTGTTCCGACCATCAGCTGTATTCCCAAAATTTATCCCTACGCCCACGCTTCTCCATTCACAGCAAAGTATATTGACGAGGACAGACCTTGGGATCAACGCTTCCATGTCCAAGACTACGAGGAGGTCAAGAAGTCACCCCCAGCACCAGACGCTCAACCCACAACCACTCGTCGATGACGTAGTAAAAACGCTACAAATTTTGCGAAACACTTATACCAGCTGGTGAATACGTGGTTTTTCTAACGATTTACTAGAACTCTATTTTAAAATATCCTGGATTGGATTTAAACTAAAATCCATTTTTCAAATTTTGCTGCAATGTTAACTGCAGTTAATTAATTAAAGTTCTCTTAAAAAAAAGCGGGTCCTTCGCTGCCACCAGGCTTCTTTAATTCCCCCTACTTTCAACTTTCATCTGCATAGAAATTTTATTTTAATATCCTTGCTTCTATAGGGTTTCTCCTCAATGATGCGTCTGATAGCCTGCCGGTTCCACGGCACTGCTAGACGATTCGTTCCTGCAGTAGCGGAGGAACGGATCGCCGTTCCTCCCCTAGATAATGATAAAACGATGTGAAACATAAATATGTTACGTTTACCTTTTGTTATAAAACGTGCTTGAAATGATACCCCTCTACCTCTAGTAAAGCTAGGCTATGATCACTCGACGAATTTCTGCAGCCAAAATATTGGAAAACACAAGCCGGATACTGTCCTCTGTTTCGTCGAGCGTATGGAATTTGTTGCATAAACTGTATCTTTAAGCATGCCGCACAAATAATTACATGAATTTATATCTGGAGAACGAGCAGGCCATTCAAGTATTCTATCATCAAAAACATGTCGTGATGCGAGGCAGAGTTTTTCTTCGACTTTTTTCCACGAGTGCGCCGTCTCCTTTAATTCACACTCTTGCCCTATCGCAACAAGTCACGGCATCTGTGCTTGTATTTTGTATAAAGTTGTTGTAAAATTATAATTTTGCATCAAAACATCCTTTGAGCATTCAATTATTTCACAGTACCGTAAACAGTTCAAATAAGATATAATAATAATAATAATAATAATAATAATAATAATAATAATAATAGTTTAGGAGCAGCTGGTTGTAAAAATAATGCGAAATTCCATACAAGTTTCAGCAAAACAAAGCAGTGATTGCGTATCAAGCTGGCCATGAATGATTCGCAATGTAGATAACGTTAGCATTAAATCTACAAACAGTCGAGTAGTTAACTAATAAAACCAGGCTTCCCAAACTATGGCGTTAGTGTAGGCTCACCAGTCAATTATGACGTCTGTATTGGCGCGCGGGAAATCACGGATAAAAATTAACACCCAGTGTAATGATATATTGTAAGTTTATGCATAACATCATGTCACGCTGTGGGTTCGTCATTCACAGAGTTTCTAATTTTCCACTCACTGTTTACGTCAAACTAAAGACGCCATAATGTGCATGTGGACAATCAAAGGAAAACCCTTGCCTTATTTTCTCTTGCGCACCTCTGTTTATGAACCTGGAATTGGTAACTACTGAAAGGAAAATACACTACTCTTTCATCACGAATAAGGAATGTAACAAATCAGCTTAGCTTTTATCTCCTTCTTGTTTTCCTATTGTAAGGCTAGGCTATACAGACTATTGAGATGGAAAAATCTTTTCTGTGGGTGACGCCGCTATCGAACATCGACCTCGTGTTACGCATTGGAATTCTTATACTATAAATGTGTTATCTTAGGCATTTAGGAAAACTAAGCCTAAAAATAAAGTTTCCAGCGGTCGCTGCCGTCCACAGGCAAAGCAATGAATCTTTTCATACACCTCCCAGTTTTACTTACAAAGGATTGTGAAAATGAATAAACGTACTATGTATATGTAGGTGTGTGTCATTCAACTTTTAGGGCAACCATTCTCAATGAATCACGAAAAGGTGTAAATTAAGCAGTGAATTAAACGTAAATTTAGAAGCTTACAAAGTTCGAGCTTTCAAGCTTATATCTACGTCAAACATGAGGAACTAGCCAATCAGAGAGCGATTCTCATCCATGATTATTCTATCATCTCCAAATTATTAGATTTTCCGTCGCCATGTGTGAACACGCTGTCTTTCTGTGTAAGTTCGGGGCCAGTGATCACCGTGATATCTGTAAAGATTGCATCAAGACATGTAATGTTAGTGGTGATTCTTTGTGAGTTTAATGTTCTTTAATCGGGTAGCTAGATCTTGTTCATTCTGATACATGTACATATCCTCTTTTGTCGTGTGTGCTTCGCAGACCGCCATATTAGCTCAGCTGCTTCACGCTTTCCTGCGATTGGCTGCTGTTTGTTTCCATTTGTGGTTGTCTAACACAACATATCGCGTTAAGCTTATACTTAAATTTTATCTCGCTATGTTAATGCTTAAAGTTTTGTGAATTGCCACTTATGTAGGCTAGCCCAATGTAGTATGACTAGAAACTCGGCTTAGCAGGGAGGGGCAGGCGAGAAATGAGTTACCTATAGCTTTAAAATATACAACAGCCACTATATATGTGTCAAATGTATCTTTTGAAACAGTCATGGAAACGTAGTGTTAAGTTATTGCCGTCATCGATTAGTAGTTAACGGTACAAGAGCAGCTGAATTGTATGACATACCTCGAATAATCGAATACTACTTGGTGGAAAAATAATCAAGAAAGGGATCGATTTCACCAACAACTTGATTCAGTAAGATTATATAAATACTGGCGATGATAATAATAATAATAATAATAATAGTAACTCATATGATGGAAATTAAAAGTCCTCATTAAATAGGTGGACTATTATCGTTAGCCTTATTAATATTATGAATATTTCTATTATTGAATTAACAGTACTCAACTAGCAAGAACATAGAGGGATCAATCAGGCCTATTCTGTAACGTTCTGTCAAGGCTTAACAAATTGTTATATCCGCTAACCAATCGTTAAGCGCTATTCGGCATTCTGTAGCTTCGTAAGAAGACAAAATTTTGTTAAGAATAAACATTTGGTTGTTGAACGCTACAAACCCAGAAGCCTCTTGCTAACGCGTTTGTTACACAACAGATTCGCATAGACGTCGTTTTATGCTGCTGTAAGAGGAAAAGTATGAGAGAAATTTGATGTTAGTAGTAATAGTCCCGGATGAGCCAATTGGATTAACGATAATCCTGCCGCTAGGGGCGCTAGTGTCGCTAGTGTCGCCGCGGATTAAGAGCGACGGCGGTAAGTTTGAAAAGCGCCATGAGCGGAAGGATTATCGTTATTGCAATTGGCTCATCCGGGACTGTTTTCTTTATTTATAATTTGAATACAGTACATTGGATAAAGATATGAATACATAGTTGAGATTAACATGATGTATTATTTGCTTAACATATGAATACATAGTTTGAGAATATCATAATGGATTATTTGATTACAGGAGATTAACATATGAATACAATAAATGAACAATATAAGAAATATTAGGAGAAAAAAAAGCACATTAAAATTCATAGTTTGTTGAGGCACAAGGACACACAGATTTCGCGCACAACAATGATTTTAAAGTACGTGGTGCACTTTGAGTCCCCGTCATCGCTGCTGCTGCTATCGCGGTAAATTGGTGGATAGGTTTGGTGATGCAGGTGACGAGCAGGTGAGAGAAACTTTCGTTGACGAACTCGGTGAAGGTTGGTATATAGATGGGGATGGTAAATTCGTTGTAATGGCTGGTTGAGAAGCATCCTGTGGATGTGACTTTGTTGGTTAGAGCAGGAATGTTGCTGTTGCCGAGGTATATGATGCATAGTGCGTCTTGTTGATGCTGGTGCACTTTGGTACGTACGCATTTGACGTGGACGGCGTGAGCCCCTTGGACGTCGAGTGTGATGGTGACAACTCTGCTGCTGCGGAAATAGGATTTGGAGATGCAGAGGATACGCATAGGTGATGCTGCGTTGAGAATGAGTTGTAGGTTAAGATTGTTCCCCACGGGGACGGGATAGGTTTCGTCGGACATTATTTAGGGTTATATGGGGAGAACGTGACGATGTGACGTTTGAAACCGCTGCGTAGTTTTTCCTCGCCTGCGTATATGATGCAGACTGAGGTAGAGTTGAGTTTGTTGATGAGTTCTGGAGAGGCTTTTGCAAATCTTGTTGGTAGGAAAACTTCTGTGTCGTTGTAGAGTTTGGCGACGAGCTTTGTACCGTGAACGGTGTCGAGTGTTTTGACGCCGACGACACGATACGGTACGTGCTGTTCAAGCGTAGATACGCTGAGAGTGTCGGCGCTGCGGGAAAGTTCTTCTAGCTCTTTAAGGGCGTCCTGTGACATTATGACGGCACAGATGGCAGTTTTTGATAAACGGGGGAGGACCGTCTATATGAGTGGTTTGATGAGGAAGGTTGTAGTGTTGTTTACACCTGCGATAAGGTGCGCAAACTACCTGTGCGTCTCTGGGAAGTTGGTTCCACACAAGGTCGACGTCGCTTGGGGGATAACGTTCAAAGATGTATATGCCGTTCTGCAGCAGCACTTGGCGTTCCCTGGGCAATAGCAGGTGGATTCTTCGTCCGTTATCGAGATACCGAAAGAGCACGATGAAGCAGTTCATGTGGTGTTTCTAGCGGAGTACCTTCGAAGGAATTGTTGAATTTGCTTGTTGAGTTGATCGAGGTCTTCGTAGAAACCGAGTTGACACTGCGTGCACAGGCGGGTGAGACGGTGCCTAAGTTCGCAGCTGCACGTTTGGTGAAAGCAAAACGAGCAGTGGAAGTCTTTATACGTCGGCCCTGGCATTCCCCCACGGCTGGCTAGCACCGAATGAAGGGGAAAAGAATGCGGGTGAATAAATATAACCCAACTGCCGGAAGCAGGAAATCACTGGTGGGGGAAAAGTTCGTTGGAGATTTACCACATCAGGGGGAAGCACTGGTGGGGGAAAAGTTCGTTGGAGAATTACCACATCAGGGGGAAGCACTGGTGGGGGAAACGTTCGTTGGAGGTTCACTACATCCGCCGGAAGCGCTTAGCGATTATTGCACAATATCCGCAGGAAAAACACTGTGTCCGTTGATTTAACGGTTTTCCTCTTGGAGGAGAACTCTGTTTTGAACGGTGCTGAACATGCAAACGCCGTGAATGTGATCGGGTATGATATAGGGTGATTCGCGACCCAAATGCGCTGCTAAGCACGTGCCGTAGCACATGGGGTTTTCGTTTAACATTTGCTGCATTTTGTCTGTGGAAATGTATTGCTGTTCGTAGAAAACGATGTATAAACCTCTTGCGGGTACAAATTGGAACCACTGATGTTGTTCGTCTTCTTTATCTGCTTTGAAATGGATATGGTTGAAGTACATGTTAGATAGCACAAAATGAATTTTGGTTTCGCAGCTGTGAACTCTGGCAGAGACGGATTTTCCGTCGTAGGTGCTGTCGACGAAGCGAAGTGCATAAGGTGTATTTTTATGGGGGTGACCGTCCACCTCGTAGTTTTTAAACACCTTACTGTCATGGTAGTACACCGACAGGTAATTTCTGTAACCCATGATGCGGGAGCGAAGGGCGCGAGATGATTGGGTGAGGTGCGGTTGGAACGCTGGTAGAAATACATGCGCACTAAGGACTATTTTGTGAGATGCGCAGTGCGAAATGGGTGTTGAGGAAATGATGAACCTCGAGGAATGTTCTAAAATTGGCGCACCGTATGTACTTGGTGAACTGCGTGAAATTCATGTTATGTAAGGGAACGTTGGAGGCATGGTTGTGAAGCATCTACTTGTGGTATGCCATGATTTGATTTTGCACGTCCATCTCTTCCTTCTTTTTGTGATACATGATGTCGGTAATGATGCGCTGCAGGGCATGAAACACGTACCATTCTTGTTGGTTGAGCGTAACGGATGCGCCTTGCGGGTCTTTGAAAACGAGCTTTAGCTTTCCGAACACAAACTTAAACACGATGGTGACGCTGTCGCTGAATTGAAATTCCTGTAGACGTCCCTGTGGGTCATTCAAGCGTTTGTGAATGATGGGGATGGCTTCGACGAGTTTGTGCCACTGCGAGGAACTCATGACGACTGCGTTGTGCTGTCCACATTTGGCAATGGTGACGACGAGATGGTGCGGCGACTGGGGGGAGAATCCCACACTGACGAATTTAGTTTGTTGCGGGTTGAGGAAGTAGATATCCGCCAGAGGACCCACAACTGCACTGTGTTGGAACTGTGCTGGCGGAGCAGGGCTGTCGGGATGCTGTTGGAGGTCGAAGATGGGTAGTTTCCTTTTTTCCCCGGGTTTTGAGGTGGTCGGGGTTTGAAATCCGGTTATAGTGGAACACACAAAACAATAATAATAATGAGAGGGATAGAGAGATAAACGGGATAGAAAAAAGCAAGCTAATACATAGGTGCGGACCTACCTGGTCGGCGTGCTGCATGGCAGCATGACTGTATCCGCGTGCTGCATGGCACACTCTGAATGAGGCGAGCGGCACCGTGACGTTGCTTTTTATATGAGCAAGAGCGTCTTCTGAAAGCACGTGCAAGAGGATGGATTAGGTTAGATGTGATGAATAGTGACACACACACTCACATACGCACACAGGTACTCACCTTCAAGGGTTGACAAGTTTGCTGAGCGTCAGAGCACTTTGCGCGGCATGCGTCTTTGTACGTTTTGCGAATGACGACATCATTATGCGCGTGATTGCTGACGTGAAATTTTGAGAAGAATTTATGCTTAGGTAAGCCGGAGCAGCGGTGGGTGAGGTAGGCGATGACGTAATGACCGCAAGTGGTGCTGTCGAAACCTTGCAGCCTTCTGGCGTTGGTGGACCAACGCGTCCCGCAGACCGAATTTAAGAACCGGAAAAAATGGGGCGAAAGCGGTCCTATGCCGTAACTGTCAAAATATTCTCCATGCGAGTTTTTGTCCACAAAGATGCAAACCCAGTGTTGCCCGGATTTGGTGCTGGGGTCGGTGTTAGCCACTAGCGCCAAGGGAGGCGTTCGAATGCCGTGAAGTACGGGTAGTTTATCGCAGGGGTAGACGCCTAAAAAGTGAGAGCGCGTAGAAGGGCATGTCGATAGAAACCGTTGAATTTGAAAGGTGTTTATGATACCAAAATGGATCAGTTGGCGTCGATTTCGACCGTGCGATATATTTCCGCTAGCAGCAGAAGTATGACCTGTTCTGTCAATTTATCGGCAAAACCGATGCTTATAGAGACGGTTCCGTGGCGCTGACCCGAGATGTGAGACTCGTTAGCGCTCATGTCTGCAGTGAGATCGAAAACCATTATCGTACACCCTTGCGGGTAGGTTTCTCTGGAGATGGAGTGTCCCTCGTCCTTGAAATGAATGCCTAGGCCGTCCTGCAGGGTTTGAAAGCATTGCAAATAGTGTCCCTTTGTAACGTCGGGTTGCAGAGGTTGGGAGGGAACGGGTTGCCCGTTCACGTAGAGCTGAAAGAAGTTCATTTTAAAATGTTTCAGGTTGTACGGATTTGAGTTAAAATGGTCGGAATAGGCCTTGTCGGTGACAATGGCTACTACCACTCTCCTGGGAACTTGCCCTACGCACACGTCGCTAAACGTCATTGCCCTGGACTCCTTGGGGATGCTGAGAGCGTGAAAGCTGACGTCCTTGAGATGGTACTTTGCGTTGCCCTTTGCGAGCACGGCCTGGTGCGCGAGCTTTATGGTCGGCGAGGGCCGCACCGATTTTAAGCGCAGCGTGGCAGACACGATGTCGGCGTACCCCTTAAAGGTATCTACGTCGGAAAACAGATAAAACTGGGGAGAGGCGGGAGTGAGCTTGACGGTCATGCTAACGTTGCTCAAAAGCAGCTTATCCTGTCTAAACAGAGCGTTGGACAGAGGATCGATGAGCTGTACGACGTTGCTCCCTTTGGTAAACCCCTGACGCCACTGAAAATCCGCATTGGCGATAAAAGTGTCCATGATGCCTGCCGTGTCCTTTCTCCAGAGGGTGGATTCTAGTTTGGTGTTCATGGCATCTTCGGAGTAATTGAGAAGCGTCTCGAGGTAGGTTCTATAGGGGTAACCGACTTGCGGCATGGAGACGATGACGTTATTGAGGGTTACCTCCACCTGTTGAAACAGGGTATTTAAGGCGTTGTTGACCAGAGTGGCGTTAGCGTCAGCGTTTAAGGCCTCTCCTTTGTCATCTACAATGCGCACCATGAGTTCGAGTACGACGTAGGTCAAGTCTAGGTAATCGTCCGCATTTCCGGAATAATGAAAGGTGATGGGGGCATTTTTCATTAAAGTGTTTTGATGGTTTAGGTATAGGAACCGTGACTCCTCGATGCTCATCTGAACCGGCACCTCTGTAAAGAGGTCCAGTTCGGAACTCATGTGGACGGCCGCGTCTGCCATTACGAAAATACGTCTTGCACCTTACGCCTACCGCGTTTCAGCTTCGACTGCTTGCTCTTTTTGGATTTGCTCGGTTTTATTCTCTTGAGGCGCCTGGCCCCGGAATCGAGCATGGCATCGAGCTTTTCGTCGGCTTTTCGCTTTAAATTGTATCCGGACACCTTGAGCCTCCGTTGGAGCGCTTCCTTTGGCGCTGCTCCCGCGACAGCCACAACGGACAGAACGTGAGCGCCCGCCTTTAAGGCCTCCTTTCCGACTGCTTTTGCTCCGCTCTTTAAAAACGGTAGCACCCTTCTGAAGAGTCCTCCGAGGGCTGAAAAGATACCGCTGCCTCTTTGGTAGCGCTTGCCCCTGTAGAGAATAAAATCGCGATCGTCGAACGCGCCGCCGGCCTGATTGAGGTAGTACCGCGTCACGGCGTGCACGTCCATTACGTCTGTTTCGGACGAAAAGCGAGAACTATAGTAGAGGAAAATCCGTCGGCGAATGGCAGGAGATCGCCGTAACCGTTCCTTAAACCTATGTTGACCGTCTTGAAGTCTTGCTGAATCAAGGGTACCCAATTTTGGGAAAAAAACGTCTTTTCGTCATTCATGTAAGTGTTGTTGCTTCTTTCGTATTCCACGACCGCGCTCTCTATGACTTGGGCGAAGGTGTCGCCCACGACTTGCGGGGTCACTAGAATACAATAGATGAACATTTCGTAAGGAAACCCCATATAGGGATCTACGGGGTGTTTAGGAGCTTTTTCGAGAATGACGTTGACGTAGGGCTCGAAACCCAACATTTTTGCCATAGCGGGCGTTAAGAGCAAACTGTGGATGCGGTGTAGAGGTCCCGGAGGGTCCTCCGATTTTGAAACGTCTGGTTTGGGTTTTGTGGTAGATGTCGCGGGTCTGACGGGACGAGCCGCCGCGGGTTTCTGCTGCCCCGAAGCCGGGGGCTTCGGTTTCGGTTTCGGCTTGGGTCTCTGGTGGGGCGCATCGTTCAGAGCTTCGTATTCGCCGACCGCGTACGGTACGGCCGTGCGCGCGACATTTTCCACAAACCCGTCGAACGGAATGTCGGGTAGTGGTGCGGGATGGGCGACGGCGGCATTCACGCCCACCGTCTTCTTGCGCTCGTCGAAGAGGAAGAAGTTTTCCACGTGCAAGTGTTCGATTAGAACGGCGTTGACGAGGTTCACCAAGTCTTTGGGATTGTGCACGATGCCTTGCGGCATTTCCAGGCTGAATTTGGAATGCGTGGGGAGGAGCGTCATGGTGTACTTGGTGCCCACCAGACGGGCATCGTCTCGCGAAAGGTTATAAAATTTCACCGGATACCTGACCTTTTGCAGGGCGACCTCCCATTCTCCCTGCAGAACGATTCTCTCGGGCAAGATGTTAGAAAATCTGGGCGTGGTGTTGTCGGTAAAGTGTTCCATGGAAGCGTTGCTCACGAGAGTGATGGAGAAGGTCTTCGTCTTAATCATGTCGAATCGATGGTCGAAGCCAGAACCCACGAGTTAAACTTTGCCGGATACCCCTTCCACTTTACCAAAACCTGCTTGTTGCGCCCTCGGCCCTTGGTCTGTAAAACGCGTTCGATCTTAAAAGTCCGAGGTAGCGCGACCTTTTGTTGCTCCTCGATGTAAAATATGCCGTCTATGGCTTCTCCGGCCAGATCCTTCAACTTATATACCACTGGCCGACCGCGCACCACCTCGGCTATCCGAAATATTTCGTCGGTCCAATTCTGCTCGTAACCCTTGTCGAATTTCATTTTTTCTTTAGAGATGCGCACGTGATTGCCCACGGAAAATCTGGGTTTCCCTGCGCGAGGTAGGGTCCTATTTCCGTAGAGATTGCGGTACACTCGTAAAATGTTAGATTCGTTCACGTCCTTCGGAGCCATTTTTATGGACCTGTGATGCGAGCTATTGTACGACTCGAGTAAGGCCGGAAGGACCTCCAGGTATCTGTAACTGTTTTTGTGCGTGAAATATCTCCACATCTTGGTTTTTAAGGTGCGGTTGAAGCGCTCCACGACGCTGGCTTTAACGTTATTTTTGGTTGTGTAATGTTTCACGTCGTGTTTCTTCAGAAAGTCGCGAAAAGTCTTGTTGGTAAACTCGGTTCCCTTGTCCATTTGGAGGACCCTGGGGACGCGTTGGGAGAATATGGAGCGAAACGCTTGCGCAACCTCGGTACCCAGCTTCGATTTCAGGGGTACGGCCCAAGCATATTTGGAAAATACGTCGATAACGGTCAGAATATACACGTAAGGTTTGTTATGTTCCCTCACGCTGTTCATGACGTTTAGATCGGCCTCCCAAAGATCGTCCATATTCGTCACGTGATAATATCTGGTGGGGAACCGCTTTCTGACCGGTATGTGCAGAGTGTAACTGTCCTGGGTTTGAAGGAAGGACTCGATGTTCGCCTTAGACGCACCCTTGGCCTTTCGAAGGGGCTTGACCGTACCCAAACCGGCATAGTGTTCCGGTTTGGCATAGTATCGCCTTAGCGCCTTCCATTCCTTCATGCTTTACTTGTACAGGGGTTGCCAGACGCGTTTGCGAAAATGGTACGACGCGGAAGGCGATTTCGATTTCTTTTTCGGAGTGGCAGGGTTTGCCCTCTTCTTTTTGCGAGGCGAGAGGAGGTTGACCTTTATGGTTCGGGGTTCGACCTCCTGCTTCACCGGCACGCGTTCGTACACGTCTTCGTAATCGTCGTCGTCGTCGTCGCTTTTGCTTTCGCCAAGGAAGGGCTTTCTGACTTGTGCCACGAGATCGAGGTAGTTGTCCAATTTATATTTTACGAGCCGCCACTTTTCGTCGGCAGAGAGCTTTGCGCTCTGCAGGTTCTGAATTTCTTTAGCCAATCTGGATATGGTGCGGTCTATAGCGTGAAGCTTATCGACGGTCTTTGGCTGCGGTGCAACGAGGATCTGCTTGCCGTACTTCATCTTGTTAATTTCGACACTAGCGCGCCGCCAAGCGAAGCCAAGACGGGTAGGAGAAATGCCGGCAAAAAACCTCCTTTTTGAACCAAGATGCTCTTCTTCTTCTTCTTCTTCTTCTTCAGAGGAACCCGTTTATCCGTCAACTTCCTCCAAGAAGCCTTGTGCTTCTTTAGGCGACCCAAGCAATTTGCGGGAAGTTGCACGTGACCTCTGCACACGTTGAGCATACATTCGCTAATGCCCTTGATCAGATCGCCATCGGCATTTTTTAACAACTTTTTGCGCAGAGGGGCCTTCGCCTTGGCCAGAGCCGTCAAATTACCGTGCTGTCTCGCTATGCGTGGACTGGTCAGCGTCGCAAGCCTTAACCTACCTCTAGCCATGCTTGCGCGATAATGACGTTCGCTCCCAAAGCGGAACTTTTTATTTAAAATCAATGGTCTCAGTTGGGTAAGACCCTGCCAGGATAAGCCACGCAAAAAAGCAGAAATATAGAACGAAACGAACCCGAGCCCTCTCGGCGGTCTCAGTTGGGTACGAAATAAGAGAGGTTTTCCCCCGGCAGCACGCCGGTTCGATACCTGTATCGGGCGGGCGTGTACTGAGTGCAGTCCAACACGAGATACCCGTGAGGGCGTTCGGTGGCCTTCTCGAAGGCCTCCAAGAGAAACCTAGAATTCCTGGGTTCGATCTGCTGGCACAGTCTCTCGATCTGCATCTTGTCCCGGTTGTTCTTGAAGACCACGACGTAGTTTGCATTCAGAGAGATGCTGCGATATCTCTGACCCTGCGGAAACACGTTCTGCAGGATGTAGACGATGCCGAAGCGCTTGTGATGGGAGTCTCTGGTGAAAAAATTGGACTTGTCCTTCCCGCCCCCCTCCAGCATCAGATCGTCGAGGACGACGAGGTCGTTCTCGCCCACCGAAGCAAGTTCGGGTATGCCCGCGTAGGTCTCGCAACGCAGAGCCGAGGGTTCGAGTCTCGGCGAATACTCCGGAGGGTGGCACCACAGCACCCTCCTGGGGCGCACGTCGAACATCCGGTGCGCGTGGCGTAACAGGTTTTTCACGAAGGTCGACTTGCCGCAGCGCGACGGCCCCGCCACGAGCTTCGTGCTGGGAAACTCGAATCGCCCCAGGTCCCGGGAACCGGGCATCGTCTCCTCAGGGGAGCCCGGTTCGAAATGACTTTGGCGCGGCTCTAGACGTCTCATTTATGCGTTCCTCTTGAACCCGTAGGGATAGGAATCGTGATCGCCGGCGAGAACGCGCTTGTTGACCACCATCCTAAACGTCTTCGAGCTGGGTTCGGTGACTACCGTCCAAGACGGTTTCCGCGAAATCTGCGTGCCCGCCAGCTTCACCGCACGGTCATTGTCCCTCAGCACCACGTCGCGAATCACCTCGGTGTTCTCCAGCTCCAGGTTACCCGAATTGAGCGTGATCCCCTTCACCTTGCACACCGAGAAGGTCTTGCCCTTCTCGGGGCAAACGATCTCCATGCAGTAGCTCTTGGGCCCCGTGGAGGCGAACCGGGCGATGTAAGAGCCCCGCCCGTACTTCTCCAGCTCGTCCGTCATGTCCCCCAGGAGGCGTCCAACGGACGGCGTCCAGTCACCCGGAGCGGCGGCGACGACGACGGAATCGGTGTCGAAGTAGCAGACGCGTTCTCCCAGCCTCTTGAGATAGGAGTAGAGCACCAGGCGCGCGTGAGCCGTGGTGTAGGCCGCCAGGACGGCGTTGGCGGTGGGGTTGAAATTGCGGCGCTGCTCGCAGTACCTCCACACCGCGTACATGATCCGGTCGGTGACGGGCGCGTAGGTCTGCACTTCCACGTCCGGGTCGTAGAGCAGCTCCAGGAGGCGGTCGTACCGGTCCACCAGCTCGTACGTGGGGAAGTTTTCCCTCTGCCCCAGTTTGCCCCAGAAGCTGTTGAGCATCAGCTTGGCCAGCTCCCGCCTGCCGGGGTTGGTGGCGACGGCCTGGGGATCCAGGGCCACGCCTTCGTGCTCGAAGAATTGCTCCACGTACTGCTGCTTTGCGGCAGGGTCGTCGCAATCCGAGGGCCAGCCGGAGGCTTCAGTCTTGATCTTCAAGAACTGATTCACGTAGTCCTCGAAGAGACCCTTGGCTCGGGTGGTCGGTTCGTGCCGCACCACGTCGTACTCCCAGATCTCGTGGACCCGGAGGAGGCGGTACCCTTCCTCCAGGGCGACCTTCATCTCGTCGACACCCAGGTACCCGACAACGCCCTCTCGCGCTCTCCGTGGTGGCACTCGTCTTGGTTCTCCGCCTCCGCACAAGCGCGGCATAGCGGGAACATGAGCTTGCCGCCGATGCGCGCCGGTAGCACCGGGTGGTACAGGTGTTGCGGCGGTAGAACCTCGAACTTCACCAACCCGCCCCCACGTCTTCCAAGCGCGGGAATCGATCCACGTGGATCTTGGGGTGGCCCGCGGGGTAGGGCTTCGTCTTGGTCACGTACGGGTACAGGCTGCATACATCGTAGTAGTAGATCTTGCTATCCCCCTTCGCCTCGCAGTACGTCTTGGTGCAGTTGGTGCGACCTCCGTAGAAGGCGTCTCTGGGGTTCAGGGGTTCGGGTACCGCAAAGTCCCTTGCGTGGCACGCGAGGTCCTAGTTGGCCTTCATCGCGGCATTGAACTCGCACTCCCACATTTACACCACGGCGTAGCCGGCGGCCTTGATCTTGGCCGTGACCATCTCGGTGCTCTCTAACCTGGAGGTCATGGTTTCGTATCCCGAGTTGTATATCACCGCATGGCGATTGTGAAAGCACCGCCTGCAGCCGTGGTAAAAACAGCCGTGGAAAAAGTACGCGGTTTTTTCAGCCTCTCTGTACCCGTCCACCTTGTGCCCCACGATTTTAACTTCGCGTCTTCGCATGGCGTGCTGGATGACGATGCGGTTTTGCATCTCTAGCCAAGTTAGCCATATGCATGCGGCGCGAGACTGCCGGTCCGCTAGTCGATACCCGTCCGCTGGCAAGAGGGCAATTTTTTTAAGCGGCATGAAGCCCTTTCTATACACGCACATGCACGCCTGCGCGATGGTGACGCATTCTCTGAACGGGTCTATTCCGATCTGGTCCAAGAATTCCCTTCTGAATTTGGAAACTCCCTGACTGAGTAGAAATACGTCCATCTTGCAATACGTCACCATTTCCGCCCTCATGTCGAAGACGTACCCGGAGGAAGCCTTTTCTTCGTGCCACTGCTCGAAGGCTTTCCGTCCCTCCGCCGACATGCCCTCCGGACAGTAATGCCAGTAATCGAACCCACGTACTGCTCGTTTTCCTTCGTGTTAAACAGGTACGGAAAATAACCTTTGCATTCCTTCAATCCGAAGGTCTTGGAAAAGCGGGAGAGTGGCATGGGTATGAAGTTGAGCAAGTCTAGAAATGTGACGTCACCGTACCTCATCCTTTAGATCTTGCTCCCGTTCATGATGAGCTCCGGTGACCAGTCTAAGTGCACCACCATGTACTTTAATAAAAACTGCCCGTCGTAAGCTCTGAGGTTATGCGCCACGACGTAGACGTCCCAGGCTTCGAACCTCGCCTGCGCGATGTGTTCGAAAAGCTGCTTCACGGGCTTGTCCATAAACACCCATTCTTTGCAACCGCATTCGGTACAGTATGCCGTCTTGTGGCGTTCGTCAATGCAGAGCGGACAGGCGTGGTACAACACGCACAAGTTAGGTACATGCTCGTATGTGTCCTTTTTGCCGGTATATGGAATGTTTTGCGTGCATTCAAAGTCGATAAACATAAACACGTACCGGTTTCTTTTGTTCTTTGTGGCATACGGCTGCATATAGCACATGTGGCTAGAATTCACGTGTGTCTTGC
Organism: Deroplatys truncata; assembly: GCA_030765065.1. Taxonomy (NCBI): domain Eukaryota; kingdom Metazoa; phylum Arthropoda; class Insecta; order Mantodea; family Mantidae; genus Deroplatys; species Deroplatys truncata. Next base: position 169,130,004 of record CM060990.1, read on the forward strand.
AATGATAGCAGTACTTTTCCCCGCACTCGTGCGCGGTTTTTCTGTACCTCGCATTCACGAGCTTATTGCAAGACGTGCACACCTTTTCTACATCGCACACCGACAGTGCCTTTGGGTAAAAAACGCCTTTCTTTGCGTGGTTTGCAAAGCATGTCGGTTCCTTAAAATCTCTGTTGCACTCGGCGCAGCGTATGTAGGCGTCAAATCGCGCATCGCACTGCTGATGGCATTTAGCACACCTGGCGTCGCACCTATGAAATTCTTTTTTGTGTGCCGAGGGATGATGACACTGGGGGCAATACCATTTGCATTTAAAGCACTTGTGAAGGTTCACGATACCATTAAAGTGCCCGGCGTGGAGCATGACGTCGATGTATTTATCGCATTTCTTATCCGGCGCGTACAGCACGTGCTTCCCCGTATGATCGCCAAACACCGTCACAGCGTAGCCCTTTAACGCAGCGTCAAAACGTCTGACGTCATCTATCGTACAGCTGTCGTGGCCTTGACCGATGCTCGCACACAAGGCTACGGCCTTCGATTTTTGCAGATAGTCGGAGCGCGTCATCGTTTTATAGTTGACGTCGCGATCCACTTTGGCTTTAACTACAACAATGGCTCTTGCTAAACACAAGTTGTCTTTGTTGGCTATTTCGACAATGCCTTTATTGTCCCTACAGGCATCGCAAGGTTGGTGGCACGGACCCGAGACCTCCTTGGTCCACACAAACGTTACATGAAGAGGTCCGCTTAGCAAGAATTGTTGGTTACTTTGCATTACTTTTTCGATGTTTCGACATCCGCATTCAATTGCTCTACGCGCCTCACGCTCATATTGAAGGCTTTAGACGTCTCCTTTTCGTCTTTTATGGATATGCCTAAATATCCGGGTTCGTTTTCTAACAGGTTCTCTTTCGCAAAGTTTAGAGTATCGTTAAACAAATGCGATACCCATTGCTCCGGGTTAACATCTCTGGGGACCGGGTTTACGGTAATCTGCGACTCTGTAAAGCCGAAAAAAGTCTTGGCAGCGTTCTCTGCTTGTGCCCTATAATTTCGAACGTAGGTTGCAAGGTGTCATCGCGACTTCCCCCGGGTTGCGGCTCCATCTTATCGTCCGAATGCACCGATCGCTCTTTACCTGCAAAGTGCTGCTGCTGTGTATTTCTGCTATTTTGTTTTTATTTTAAACTATTTTTCTCCGCTTTAACACTCTGGGAACAACTGCTGCGGCGTATGTTCTGCTATCACTAGGGCGATGGTCAATACCGATCGATGAATACAACCGCACATGTGCGCGTATTGCTCTAAAACTTATATCACGTCAAATAGCACGATTTTACAGCAAAATCCACTATCGCTCCCGTTTCTCACTACGGCCGGCTGCTCTTGGCACTGGGTTTTTATAAGTTCGCTTATCGCAACCGCAGTTTCAGCATGCGCGTCGAGTTAAATGCCTCATTAAAAATCCTGGCGCCACAACTTGCCAAGTTGTAATCGCAGCCATTTCCGGTGCACTTCCGGTCACACCATCCATCCACCGCTGCACTTTTTCCTACCATCGACCATAAAGCCACATTTAAAAGATTTTCTCGCTGATGAGCATCCGTTCGCACGGCCATTTTTAAAGTTATCGCGCAGTTTGCAGCTCTTTAATCGCGGTGGCCATATTGTGACGCACATCGGCTGCTGCATCAGCACCCGTTCACACGGTCATTTTTCAAGTTATCGCGCAGTTTGCAGCTCTTTAATCGTGGCGGCCATATTGTAACGCACATCGACTGCTTCATCAGCATCCGTTCACACGGTCATTCACGTACTGCTGCTGCTTCCGCTGCGCATGAGAATCGTTCTTTTACTGTTTTCTCCGAGACTAACGTGAGCAGAACTATAACGCTTGCTACATGTTGCTAATAGTGGTTGAGCTTGCACTCCCACTAGCGCTTTTCGCGGAAAGTTAAGTATTTCCGCATGGCTATGTGATTTATTAAGTGCGAGTGGAGTTAAAAACAGTGCCCCGCCTCAACTTCAACATCAGTGTCAAATATTTAAAACTATCAGTGTCGTGTGTAGTGATTTTGTGTTGTGCGGTGCATAAAATCTGAGAAAAATCACGCACAAACTTTCGACTCGAGCAACAAGCGGCTGTGTGCCCTTGTTGCACGCATTGCAATAAACTGTCGAATATGGCCGCCAACCGCACCATCAGCAACAACATGGTAGGAGGAAAAAGCCTGGTTAAAATGCCGGAAGCCACCTCCCCCACAACAACATGGCCGCCGGGCGAAGTTTCCAACCAACTTTTGTCATCCCCTCCACTTCCGCCGCTGCACAACAGCACGGTAGATCATTCCATGGCTACTCAAACCATGGTAGGTGGAAGTTCCGCGGAACCCAGTGTCCCCGGCCCCGTGGATCCTACTATGTACTATCTAAATGGCGGTGATCTCAGATCATTCATGAACAATGCACTCATTGTGGATCCTCATATTCCGCTGTATAATGAAGTGGCGCTGAATTTGCAGTTGGAATTGTCATAAATACAAATAGAAACTTCCATTTTCGCAATCAATTATATAAAATTAATGCAAAAAACTTATGCCAAAAACGTATTGCCATATTATTGCGTTAAGTTGTATCACGCTCGTTGTTGTTGTATAATTCATGTATTCTAATCAGCACCCGTTCACACAGTCATTTTTCAAGCTATCGCGCACTTTGCAGCTCTTTAATCGCGGCGGCCATATCGTGACGCACATCGACTGCTGATTACCACTCTTGCGTCTGCCATGTTGACCACTAACCTCAAATCCCCTCGTTCTTGACTTCTTGTCTCCGCCATCTTGTTTAGTTCCCATTTTTGCCACCGCTCCTCACATCTCCGAGCTAGATTTCCGGCAAGAACAGATTTCGTTCATTCACACCTCGACGGTTGACTTCGACAGTAGCTACTGTGAACACCTGCGTCGTACACTTTTTTGACCGCTTTCGACCGGCAATGAGAACCCTGCTCCTACGTACGCTAGCGACCATTACGATGGTCCAGTACCAGGTTTTTGGTATAGTTAAATTACGTCTGTGCAAAGGGCGTCTGTACCGCTTTAAAAAACCTAGGTATATCAGTGCGTAGTGATGTTGGTTGATCTTAAAGCTGGTTAAGCATTTTCAAAAACAGTTTGCTTTTATTTTTTCGCGTCGCGTGAAGCTGCTGCGCTTTTGGTGACGCATCAACACCAGTAAGAGGTAAGTACCACACGCATAATTATTTTTCGGGCCTGCTTGGCGTAGGAATATATCCTTTGGTGTTTTGGTACTGGGTAAGAGTCCCAAACTACAAACTCCACATTCCACCACATTTTAAAATAGCGTTGGGGTAGAAATACATGGTTTAGTGTTCTGGTACCGGGTTTGAGTCCCAAAGTAAAAAAGAAGTCCACATTCCACCAACATTCCTATTTAAAATACCGTTAAAGTTCACGTTTAAATCGAAGTTGTGATGTCACATTCAAAACGAAGGTTCAAAGAGTAACTTTTTAATGTGTTGGGTTTTGGTACTGGGTTTCAATCCCAACAGATGCGTTAATGATCACGGCTATCGTCAATACCGCCGCAAATCACCTTCACTTCGCCTTATTTATTCTTTTGTCCAATCCAATCACGTTTTATTTTCACCAATCACAAATCGTCTTATTTTCTCCAATCATAACACGCCACGGAACTTCCTGCCTTCCTTTTTACACAAGTATTATATTTCTGTGCTCTTTTGTGTTTTCAACTTTCGTGTTAGTTACTTGGCTGCTTCCATTCTCGTTCAAGGTATGATATTTATTTTTTCTTTTGTGAAATCTTCTTCACCACGCGCGTCCGCCATCTTGTTTAGTTTTCACAACATCAAATCTCCTCGTCACCATCTGTTGCGTTCGGCATCTTTCGCATGTTGACCCTAACCTCAAATCTCTTCGTCCCTCGACTTCTTGCCTCCGCCATCTTGTTTAGTTCCCATTTTCACCACTACGCCAACGCCATCTTGGTTTAAGTTCTCCACGTTTACCTCATATTTTTAACCTGAACTTCCTGCCTCCGCCATCTTGTTTAGTTCCCATTTTTACCACCGCGCCTCACACCTCCTCGTCCCACCCTTGCCTCCGCCATCTTGGATTTAGTTCCCCTTCTTACGTCCTGTTTTAACCTAAAAATCTTAACCTCAAATCTCCTTGCCCCCCACCTCTTGCGACCGCCATGTTGACCACTAACCTTGAAATCTCCTCGTCCTTAGACTTTTTGTCTTCGTCATCTTGTTTAGTTCCCATTTTCGCCACCGCGCCTCACATCTCCTCGTCCACACCATTGCCTTCGCCATCTTGGATTTCGTTCCCATGCTTACGTCCTGTTTTAACCTAAAAATCTTAACCTCAAATCTCCTTACCCTCCTCTTGCGTCCGCCATCTTGTTTAGTTCTCACGTTGGCCACCGCATCTCCTTGTCGCCGACCCTCCGCCATTTTTAGTTCCCACTATTTTAACCTCAACATCTGCTCTTCTAAGCTCTTGCTTCCGCCATCTTCTTTTAGTTCCCATTCTCACCACCGCGTCTCCTTGCCCCACCTCTTGCGTCCGCCATGTTGACCACTAACCTCGAAATTTCCTCGTCCTTAGACCTCTTGTCTCCGCCATCTTGTTTAGTTCCCATTTTCGCCTCCGCGTCTCATATCGCCCCATCTCTCTATCCACTCAAGAAAACTACCATCCAACGTTCAAAAATTGCTGATGAGTTCTGGAGAGGCTTTTGCAAATCTTGTTGGTAGGAAAACTTACCTTTCCCATCACCTCCAACATACCCCGCTCCCACACCTTTTTCTTTCCACCAATCATAATCTCTCTTATTCTTACCAATCAACAACTTTCATTTGTTCCTTTCCACCAATAACATCACTTATTCCCACCAATCACAAATTCACACGTCACTTTCTGTTATACTTTTTATCCCTCGTTCGCCACCTTTTCCCTCTTTCAGTCCCGACCTCCGCACAGACAACACCTCGCCGCTCCGCTCCTCTCCATCACGTGTCCTCCATACTCTTTTATCTTCCTTCCTTCATCTTCCACCCGAATTAACGAACCAATCACATTTCGTCTTATTTTTACCAATCAAAACCCTCCACGTCACTTCCTGTTTTTCGTTCATCTTTCCCTAATCCTCAACTCTTTTATCTCGTCCCGGATGAGCCAATTGCAATAACGATAATCCTTCCGCTCATGGCGCTTTTCAAACTTACCGCCGTCGCTCTTAATCCGCGGCGACACTAGCGACACTAGCGCCCCTAGCGGCAGGATTATCGTTAATCCAATTGGCTCATCCGGGACTATTACTACTGATGTTTTAATTATCAAATGTTATTTGTTCCTTGTAGCGTAAAATATAAGCGTCACAGTTTACGATTGAGTAAGGAATGTTCTGTGTGATAGCACATAACTTTTAACAGGCGAATTATAATAACAAAATAAATGTTTAATCTCGTATCATAATACAAAGTAACAGTTATAGATTTAAATATAAAAAAATCTGGACTCAAGTTTTATTTTGGAAAATCTAATTTACTAGTTATAGAAGAATAAACACAGATTTAATAATTGAAAATAAAATAGTTATTAAATATACAAGCAAATATAAATTCTAAGAAGCAATAATTACTGACGTTGGAAGAAACTACACAGAAGTTAAAGAATGTCTAAAGAAAATAAATATGCAATATCAACCTTAGGTGATATATTATGGAATAAAAATATAAATGGAACCAAGCAAAATGTTTGTAAATAAATTATAGGAAGTACAGCTTTATATGGAAGAGAAATGTAGCAAATGAAAAATAATTTCTAAACTAATGTTTTGAAACGGAAATTCATTACTGGAGGAGGTCAACAAGGGTTTAAAGAATAATAATTTTGTAATTAAAAATAAGATGGAAGTGAAAAATAACATTGCAGATGATATACCAACAAAACGACTAATAAGATATAGACATGTAATCAGTGGCAGAGCATTAGGGGAAACAGGGTAGACAGTACAATTCTACCCTAAATTTTGAGACATTGCTTTAGCTGACTTTGGTTTTTAGACTTCCGTCACATTTAAATATGATCAGTGTCCTTTGTTGTACACAAATAGCTTATGTATAATTATTATATACAGAAAGAGATATTTCGCTGTCTTACACAAAGCTGTCCCTCTCGGATAACTGCACATTTGCTTGTGTCTACTCTGCTTCTGATAAAGCAAAGTGACAAAATAATATGTGGTTGCACTGCGACCTTCACCTTCCTTCCACGGCTGGCGTCTAGCACCTCTTGGATAGACACTTTGTGCCATATGAGTACCTTCAGTAATGGTCAGAATGCTGTTGCGCATGCTCTCTTTACCCCACTCCTATTGTTTGGTGCCAATTGTATTTGTCAGGGTAGACATGTCTATGACCGAACATCTTCGCGCAGTAATGGTGCGTGTATATCGCCCACTGACATAATGTTATCTCTTTTCTTAGTATCGGTATAGTTAAAGGTATGTTTCTTAGTGTATCTGCGACTCTTAAAGCCGTGTATTAATACATTTCTGTATGCCATGTTCTGGCTAGTTAATTCGGGCGGTAGAACTTTCGAATCCGTTCTGTTCTTAAAACATTCATTATCAAAATGAACCTTTGAATAATAAACATGTTTAAAACCTAAAATATATCGACCATCCTACATCCTTTTTAGAAAGACATAAAAGTGACAAGAAAATTCCAATGTAATTGTTAACTAAGTACAGATGACTTAGGTGATTCTATTAAGAAAATAGCTCGCTGTTACTAATGCGGTGAACAGCCACGGGACAGCCAGTAAAAGTTTTGCCGAAGGAAAAACTTGAAGCACGCCGGAGCAGAAGAAAGGTCGTAGATAAAATGCAGACATGCTTTATATGTTAAGAAGCAGGATTGATGATTGAAATCTCTCTCGGGCAAGCAATGAAACAATGAAAATATGAGGCTTTAATCGGATATTCCTCAGCAGCAGTGCAACGTGGCATGCATGTGTTGAGAGAATGTCTTACCTAAGCCTTTGTTACTTGAGCTACTGCATGTGAGAACAATTGAAGAAAAATTACCAAGGTTGACATAAGAGCAAATTCAGCAAGAAGAAGGAAAAGAGGAAAGGCTAGTTTTAAAACTAAAGACCTGCAGTCAGAAAATTCCCCTTCCACTGTGTAAATCTACATAGATGCTCCAAGGTTATTTTTAAGATGAGCTCTATGGCCGATTTTTATAATATTAGCCGTAAAAGAAAGCATTTCCCCGTTCATCTTCACTGTAGCAGCATCTGCATTTCTACAAATTGCTAGGCCCCCTTCACGTGTTATATAATTATTACTCCATGTTATGTTCAAGTTATGAGGCATAAACTCTGTAACGAAGCATATTAAAGAGGTCAACTTGAGCCAAATTCTGTGAACTGTAACGACTATTAGAAAAGAAGTCTTGTTTATGATTACATTCGTTTAATCATTTTATGTTGAACTTTAACATCTCTTATTGTAGGTTTTTTCTAATGAAAAGAATTCACGCAGTGATGTTTATATTAGCGATAAGAGAATTCCCTTTTTTATCCTCTGAACCTTTTGACGAACAGCTGCTGGTACTGTTACTCGCATTATGAATACCGGAAAATTCAGCTCATCTGTGGATTGAGAAGCTATATTCGGGTTTTACAAGTAAGGTCTAAACCGTGTGCTGCGCTAGTACAGCCGCCCTTCGCAGCCTAGTCTCCCAAGTAGATGAAACTTCAAGGACGTGATACCTGAACTTTGCAGCACTGGCCAATTTACAAACCGCACTATGAATCCTGTAGTGAAATTTAGGTTGGAGGGTTATAATTAAAGTTTTATAGAATGAGTTATATAAAAATTGAAAAATAAAATGTAGAACTTTCTCAGACATCAATTTCAATGAAATTGGAAGATATAAGATTCTTTCAGTAGCGACTGAAGCAGAAATTAAAAGGTCCTTAAGAAGAAGAAACAGAATTTAAAACGCAGGTGTGATTTAATAACTATCCTCGGTATACAAATTCTACCTTTCCGTGCATATCCATCTGGTCTTCATAGGCCATTATCAGTTTTGCTACACGCTCATCGCCATCATCATCCCCATTACGCACTTATGAAGATTAATCTCAGCAACATGCCGTTGGCCGAGCTAATTCAGTGATGACCAGTGTATATAGCAAGGAAGGTGTTCAATCTGACATTTGGTGGATAGGTCATACACTGCTGGCCTAGTTCCATACTAAAACTTCTTAGAATTGGTAGTTTACAAAATAGCACTCGAACATATAGCTTCTCAGTTGTATTTCGGAAAATTCAGCTTTGGATAAAATAGAAGTTAGCCATATTAAGATTTTTCGAACAGCAGCAGTAACACCAAATCCTTGAATGCCTCTCAAATCAACGGTTATAAGATCAGGAGTAGTCAGACGGAAGAGCCTCCAGTATTGGAGCACAGCACCGCAATAGTAGGTCCTTTGTGCTCCAACGTGACCCCTGTGAAGAAGGGATGAAGGGAAGACCCGAAGGTCGATCAGATTGGGATGAAGAATTGCACTAGCAAGGATGGGGTCCCTAACGTTTCCAATATGAAACCAATCCTGACGCCACCCGCAACCTGGAGGTCCCGGGTATAGACGAGACACTCCCAGGAAGGAAAGGACATCAGCAGTCCCGCCAAGCGCCATGGAGAAATCTTTCCAAAGCGCAAATTCCACCGTCCTGCCGCAACACACCGACCGCCGTCGCCTGGTCCTACAACCCTGAAACGGATAAAGTGAAAAAGATGAAAGGAAATCCGTGGCAGCGGAGGAACGACCGCAGCATTTGACTACCAACCTGGGGAAGCCACGAAAATCCCCAAGGTCAGAGTGGCCGACCAGACGGGAATTGAACCCAGGAACTTCCGAATACGAGCCTCACACGATACCGTTCGGCCAAGTAACTAGGGGAAATACTCGTAATGATGCTTGAAGTTATTTTCATGAAGGTGCTAGCGGGTGTGAGTTTGCGTTCATTAAGCTGAGGTCAGTGTCTCAAACCCTTCTTAGCTCTTCACACCTTAAACTGTAGAGTGCACAATTGTTCTAATTGTAAGGAAACGGGCTGGGCTATTTTATTGCATGAATATCTTGAGGCTTTACCAATAACAGTATTTGTATTTGCTGTTGTTTTGGAATTGTTATTTACAACCTAGTATTTTTGGAAACTGGAACAGCCGGAACTGTTAATGAAAAATAACAACTTTCTCTACTCTGACATAATGTGGCGTGATGAAGGAAAGTAAGGAAGTACATAAAGGGGTGTTTTCAAATGAGCGAAATTTCTGAAGCGCCGGTTCATTAGAAATAAGTGGTTACTTCACAGTAACTGCGGACCACAGTATTTTTCTAAATCTTTAGTGACTTTTTTCTTACATCAGATTTTTCTCTCGGAGATTCAAAACAACTATAATCCTAAGTTGGTTACACTGGTCCTGTAACACTCTCTCCTATGCATCTATTTTTTTTATTTATGTATTTATTTTTATTTTGTAAGAATAATTTTGCTTAATCCGTTTTGGATGTTTTTGACAGCCATTATACTGATACGTAACTGTCAAGTGAAATTTGACATGTGGATAATTAGCTGGCCTCTCAAATGTTAAATAGGTATTGGTAAATGTTCTCCACTAATCCACCTGTAGAACCGTCCTGCGGCAGGACCAAAGAAAAACAACAAAATCTGGTAACTCCATCTTAGCAACATCACGGTTCACCTCCAATATAACTATTAACAAGTACAAGAAAATGTGGCAACGTTGGACTCCCTCTCTTACAGTTGCTATGTAACGGACAATTGTAAAGGCGCACGGATTCTGGCTAAGAGAAAAGCTTTCGCTGTAGAAAGGTTATTTACTGTGATTCGAGTTATTAGCGATTGGTCTGAAAGCAAAGACTGGTCGCATGTTAGCCCTATGAGCGCGGTGAAATCTAGCCATTTATCAATCGGTGCTGCAGCGTTGAAATATGAAACACGAGTTCCATGTTTATGGAGTTTAATGTAATTATACATAGCTACAGTAAAATAGCATTTAAATCCTAGACAAATCCCAATTTAAGGCATAAGCTCATAATAAAAGTATTTAAGTGTCAATATTTTCTTTTTTAATTATGTGCTCCCTCTCCTATTTCGATGCAAGCAAACTCGATATTTATCAGTCACTGGTAAACACTCGATTGGTTAGCCACGTGTGTGCCAAGTGAGTCAACACAAGCTTCCTCTGTATTTAGCGAATATTATCACAAGTAGTATCACAAGAGAGTCCGAGGCTGTCGATATCTAGAACTTAGCGACTGACTTTATCTGGAAAACTCAGTTCCTAGAGTGATAATTATTAGGACTATTTCTTACTTAGCTAGTCGCTTATTCTCCTCATATGTAGGGCTTACACTCCCAGGGACTTGCAACCGTGCCTAGGATCAGAGGCTTGTAGAGGAGCAGCCGAACATTTAATCAGATAATGAAGAACCCGGAACGGCGATCAACCCGTAGCCAGGTATGAGAGTGAGGGAAGAAGGTGGTATGAAGTGAAAGCGAAATGGATGAAAGGAAATGTGATGATGGAACAATTTGTGGAATGAACGGCCGTGTAAACCGGAGAAAACCCGCCCAGACGCCGCTTCATTCACCACAAATCCCGCATGCGGGTCCCTGGAATCGAACCCGGGCCTCTTGGTGGGAGGCGAGAGGTCTAACCACTCGGCCATGGCGGCGCCTTAGAACTCTTTCCTGAATAAAAATGTGATTTGGGAGTTACAAGTTGGAGTAGGCAGATGGAGGTGCCTCGAATAACTGGAGAATAGCACCGCACATAGGCCATAGTGGGCACTCTTTGCTACCAACGTGAAGAGGAAGGGTTGAAGGGGAGACCAGATCCAAACAACGATGTGTGCTAGCAAGGACGGAGTACCTAACGATTCCAAGATGCTGCCAATCCTGACGCCGGCTAGCTCTACCTAAACCGCGCGAAAGCTGGGGGTTCCATGACAATCCAGACAGCTCCCAGGAAGGCGGTCCCATCAGTCCCACCAAACGTGAGAACAGGAAATGGACAGGGAATCATTTTTGGTAGAAGGGGGACCACCCCAGAGTTCAACTACCGACCTGGTAAAGCCACGAAAAAACCCATGGCAAGTGTGGCCAGCCTGACGGAAATCGAACCCAGGACCATCCCGAATTCGAGTCTCTATGTTACTGCGAAGCCATCTCGCTCCGTGAAAATAATAATAATGATTTAAATAAAAATTGCTAAATAATTTAAATTGCAAATTTCATGAATACTTTACCTGTTCAGTCATCTTGAGGCTGCAATAGACGAATGTCAATTCCTGTCGGTAATGCCAATAGGGAAAATCAAAACACGGGTTTAACAGTTGCTTTGTACGTGTTGTACTGCGCTTCTCTTGTTATTTGGTAGAAAAAAATTCTGTCTTACATTCACATGACTTTCTCTACCCTCTAGCGCTTATTAATGGGTATACAAATTATTCTTACGAGAGTTTATTGTCCTATCCTCTTCATTTTATTCGAGATAAACCTTTCCGGAAATAGCTGCATTACACATTTCGTTACGTGTGGTATACAAAGGGAAGAGTGATAGTCAGATGTTTTAGAACTGGACACTGTACACTGTACTTAAAAGTGCATACTCTTTCCATGCAGTCACGACAAACACATCACCAGGGAGACTATGCCCCTATGCGACTCTGGGAGAAGGGCGTATCCGAGTGACTCTCCCTCCCCCGAGAGCCGGCACCTGAAAATTAAATCCTGCCCTCCATTACAGGGTGGAGGTGGATACGCCACTTACGTGCATCAACCCCCAAAAAGGGAAGACTACCGAGACCTCGGTGGAGACGACAGCTACCTAGGAGACTGTCTTTCGACTCTCCAGGGCGGTACCGGAGGACCTTGAGGCGTCTCACAACCCCTCTGGACGGAAAACCGCACAGACGTACCCAATCTCCCATGGGTATCGGTAACCACTGCCCCACCAAGTCCAACCCAATCTAAACGACACCCTTTCGGGTGGGGCTCGAACGTTTGGCCCAGCGTACTTCTAGTAACGTCAGAAGTACCACGAGTGCGCAGCGCCCGCACCACGTCAGCTGAAGGTATCCACCGCTTACGGGGAGTCACGAGAATCAGCTGAAAATTGATGGGACTTAAAAAGAATGACAAAGTGCTGATTAATTTGAACCATAAATAACAGATATCTGGGAAATGACTGTTGCCACAAAAGAACGTATTGGAAATAAATAGCGTGTCTTAAGGAGATCTACATTTTTCATTTAGCACGTTTTCGTGTATTGCCTAACGTTTACCATTTATAGAAGATTATACAAAATTCCTTCCGAATGAAAACTTCACAGGCTGTCCCCAGAAAATTCAAGATATACATTTTATTTGGCATGTAAACATCTTTAATATATAGTATTTTAATCAAAATCGTTAGTAATTTTTTTAGAAATTCAAAACTTTCGAAAAATATTCCATGTAAAGGGTAGTTGGGGTGCGGGATTTTCCTGAAATCTACGTGTCGCATCTCTGGAATATACTCAACTTAAATACCAAGTTTGGTACTTTTTGAGTTATACTGTTCACAGACACACAAACGCGGACCTTTGCCTAAAAATGTTTTAGATTCAAGGAGTCTCAAAATACAAGAAGTACAACTAACCGACTTTGTTACTACATACCTACTCTGTGGAGTTCAACTAACCGACTTTGTTACTACATACCTACTCTTGGGAGTACAACAACTAGCCGGCTTGGTTCTACACACATACTGTGGAATATACCAAATACTTTCTGTTGCAAGGTATTCTCAGCGAAGGCTTTGTAAATCCTTTTTTGTATTTTAGGAATTGATGAACTGAAATTAGAAATTGTTGTTCAGCCCATTGCGTTAGAAAGAATGGAGCTATGTATGTCCGTTATCAAAATTGTTGAGTACTGATTTACATTACCCTACACCACATACATACATACACATCACATACAAAACGTTTTTCTGATTTTGTGGCAGTATATATTTATATCTCCAAGTAAAGGTTATTTCCATGTAATGCAACAATTCTGGCGGCAAACCAATTGCAACTTACTATACTTTTAATAAGCTTCTAGAAATATTTTGTGGTGTTACGCTTATATATTGTCCAAACTGAACAATCCACAATGATATTAGCATTGAGCATATGCCACTGTTTGCGTTACTTCATAACTTGAAGCTAACAGCTTAGTAGGAGAAAAATCGAGGGAGATGGTTCCGCGGTAACGTGTGAAGCTCGCATTCTGGTGGTCCCCGGTTCGATTCCCTTCGACTGCGCACTATAATTTTGAGGGTTTTCCTGTTTTTGTCTGGTCGTTAGGCGAATGCTAGGGTGGTTTCTCACCCACCACGATCTCCTATCCAGCACTTTCTTTTCATTCCGTTTCCCTCTAATCCTTCAGATAATCCCAAAGGAAAGAGTAGGTACTCCCCGTGGACGCTAGAGCGCTTGTTCGACGGGTCGTACAGACGGCTCCAAATGTTTTCCGTTCCACATGTAGGGGGCAAGTGGGGTGTCTTATCGAGAGGTTATGCCAGGTGCCGTAGCTCATACCTGCTCTACGAAGTTAGAGTGCTAAAGAAAATGTCATTCCAACACATTTCCCTTAAACTTGGCTGTAAGAATGTAATAAATGTGAAAAGAAAACAGTAATAACGTAACAGCACAGCGACATAAGCAGGGTACAAACTAATTTTTAGGAATTAAAGGCATCATATTATTGTATAATAAGCAAGTGTTAAACCAAATGGTTTGGTTTTCAATATTCACTGCTTTCCCTACCCATTATCAACTAACTTATGTTCTTTATTTTCATAATGTCCTTATAAAGTATGGTGTTTCGTGCACTTTACCTTAATCTGACAACAATTTAGGCCAGAAATTATTTCAAGTTACACTTTTCCCTATTTGGTTGCATGCAAGATGCGGTAACGACAAACAGCCGCTTATCTATACCACAACTCTTGTTTTTACTCTCTCTCTCTCTCTCTCTCTCTCTCTACTATTTACCTATAAGTAGGGAAAGTATTGTATTATACCCAAAACTCAATAACGAGATTCATTGGAAATACACGTTTTGAGACTCCCTGAATCCAAAGAAACCATTGCTACTTTCTCTACTACTTAGTTATAGTAAGTAGAGCAAGTATTGCATTCCACCCAAAAAATTGAATAACGAGATTAATATTCGGAACGGAAATACTCGTTTTCAGACTCCCTGAAACCAAAGAAAGCGTTTTTACTTTCTCTACTACTAGTTACAGTAAGTAGAGCAAGTATTGTGTTCCACCCAAAAATTGAATAACGAGATTAATCGGATATATACGTTTTGAGACCCCCTGAATCCAAAGAAAGCATTTTTGTTTTCGCTACTACGTAGCTACAGGAGGTAGGGAAAGTATTGTATTCCACCACTAAATTCAATAAAGAGATTCACCGGAAATACACGTTTTGAGACTCCCTGAATCCAAAGAAAGCATTTTTACTTTCTCCACTACGTAGTTACAGCAAGCATAGAAAGTATTGTGTTCGACCCAAAAATTGAATAACGAGATTCATCGGAAATACACATTTTGAGACCCCTGAAACCAAAGTAAGAACTTTTACCTTCTCTATTACGTAGTTACTGTAAGTAGAGAAAGTATTGCGTTCCATCCAAAAATTGAATAACGAGATTCATCGGAAATACACGTTTTGAGACCCTTGAATCCAAAGTAAGCATGTTTACTTTCTCTTCTACTTTGCTACAGTAAGTAGAGAAAGTATTGTGTTCCACCTAAAAATTCAATGTCGTAATTTCACCAAAAATCACGTTTGTGACTCCCTGAATCCAATCAATTTACTTTTAGAAAAAGGTCCAAGTGTGTGTGTGTGTGTGTGTGTGTGTGTGTGTGTGTGTTTATGTGTATGTATCCACGAACAGCATAACTCAAAAGCAAAAAGTTGTTTAAAAACCGAACTTAGTATTTAAGTTCAACTTTTTCCAGAAAATGCGACACTGAGATTTTAAAGAAAATCCCCCGCTCCAAACTACCCCTTACAGTGGAAATTTTTCGAAAGTTTTTATTCTTTCAAAAATGGCTCTAGGGATTTTGATTAAAATACATATGTTTAAGCTATTTTCATGATAAATAGAATGTATATCTTTTATTTTCTAGGAATAGTCTGTAAAACAGTTTTTATTGTGAATGACTTTTAATAATAAGTAAATCGTAAGAGAGAGACAAAGTCTTACTGCACAACAACTGTAGATCTTATTAAAGCACAAAATTTATATCAAATAACATTTTTATTTTATGTCAAATAACTTTTATATTTTACCTATTCTGAAATATTTTTTGTTATTATTTTGAATTTTCAAACACTTTATACTTCTCTCAACTGCAAACTGCTATTGTTTTTCTTTTTTTTTTCTTTCTTTCGTTCTTTATTTCTTTCTTTCTTTCTTTCTCGTATTCATACAAAGAGAGCAGAATTTCAAAGCTACCACATCTGTGACTCTGAGGCAGTATTTTTAACACTTAAATGATTTCAGTCTAATTATATAAGATATAAATTGAATAACAGCCCGCCTTAAAGCAATATGTCTATGTAACAATATATAAAAGGTGTATATTACAACCATTGTATATCTTTATGTTATTATATACATGTTTAATAATGTTATGTGAATGTATTATGTAATTTAATAATGTAGGAGCTGTGAGAATATAGGTCAAAAGTTGCTAACAATGAGGTAACAATGAGGTAACGTTGAGGCAATAATGAATTGGAAAGTTTAATAATGCTACTAGTAATTCTTGGAAACAATAATGTAATATTTTTTAAAACAGTTTATAAATAGCCAATCAACAACCAGAAAGGCTAAAAAATTAAATAAAAATATTCTATTGGAGTAGGATTAGCCAATCAGAGACTTGAAATACAGAAATTTACAAATTCAGGCGGTAGAAGTCAGTTGCTAGTAGACAGCGTTCCTAACTGGACGCGAGACGCGTCCTCGAGAAGTTTCATACGTGTCCAGTGTGAGACGAAAATTCATTACGGCGAGAATATAAAGTGTACGTGTTAAAAGTACAAGGAATTAATAAATAATCTCACAGCTCTCTATATCAGTGAAGTGTTATTTAATCGTGTGAAGGATTAATAAATGGAGGGAAGTAAAAATTATAATTTGTGTAACCCTACATTCTTTAGCCGCATCACACCTTGTTCAGAGATACATGTTTCTACAAATTAATACTGACGCAGCCGAGGCAAACATAAAAATATATAATATTTAAAGAAACATAAAAATACAAAGTTGATTCCTAATCATTGGGGCGAAGACCACCGGAAAGTAAACGTTGGGGCGAAGACTAGCGGAAACTTTGTACCGTATGTGAGACATTCAATCATCAAGTTTAGCTTTCCAATTTGAGATATTTAAAATTTCGGCATTCACCAATTTCAAATTGGCGCCTAAACGCGGGGCAAGAAGAGGCGAGAATAGCTGAAAAGAAGAGATCAACGAACATCGTAGAACTACCAGAATCAACGAAACTACGTGACTTTACTACAAGAACTTCGGAGAACTCCAGAGAGCTTCAGAAAACTCCAGAAAACTTCAGAGAACTTAAATATCATCAACATCACCCAAGGACAGCAGCAATTCTTTCAGGAGTACGGGGTACACAGTCAACAATTTAACTACAATCTACGAGGGAACACCAGAATAAAAAGATTTACTAACAGCCAGAACAAAAGGTCAGAAAATTCCAATACTTTATACGTATATAATTGTCAAAATAGTTAAGAAAATATATTGTTATTAAGATAATTTCGTGCTGTTAAGAAGTGGTAAATTAAAATTGAGCAATTCCAAACCAAATATAACAAAAGCAGATATACAACATAAAATGGAAACAGAAAACAATGAAAATATGGAAGTAGGAGAGGATAGGTCAACCATTACTGATTACAATGTAAATTTACAATCAGAGCTAGAGGAAACAAATAGGTTAGCTGTGGAAGTACAGTTATCTGTAAATTCACAGGTAGGCATAGAAAGAGATAGCAGTAATATGCAAGGTCAATCACCTTTACAGTGTTAGTGCAGAAAAAAACAATAGAAAGAAATACTATCTCACAGACATCTAACCAACAAGAGCAAGAAAGCTTATCACAACACAATATTATGTGGCTTCTAAAAGCAATAACTGAAAGATAACTGAAGCTAATACAGAGCTGAGAGTAGAATTATGTAAAGTTTTAAATAATATTAAGGTAACTGAAAATAATAATAAGCTAACTGAAACTAATAATAAGTTAACTGAAACCAGTAATGAGTTAAATAAACTACAAGAAACTAGTCAGAAAACTGAAGAATTAAAAACAATGCTAGAAAATGCAAATACAGATCTTGTACAAATACAATTAGAACTTAAAGTACCAAAAGTAAATGTAACTGGTCCTGTAAATGCTAATCAAATGCATGACAATAATACCAAAGCCGAAAGAAGTGTATCACTTGTTAAAAAGTGTATATTACGGACATTGTACATCTTTATATTATTATATACATGTTTAATAATGTTATGTGAATGTATTATCTAATTTAATAATATAGGAGGTGTGAGAATATAGGTCAAAAGTTGCTAACAATGAGGTAATAATGAGGTAACCTTGAGGCAATAATGAATTGGAAAGTTTAATAATGCTACTAGTAATTCTTGGAAACAATAATGTAATATTTTTTAAAACAGATTATAATTAGGCAATCAACAACCAGAAAGGCTAAAAAATTAAATAAAAATATTCTATTGGAGTAGGATTAGCCAATCAGAGACTTGAAATAAAGAAATTTACAAATTCAGGCGGTAGAAGTCAGTTACTAGTAGACAGCGTTCCTAACTGGACGCGAGACGCTTCCTCGAGAAGTTTCATACGTGTCCAGTGTGAGACGAAAATTCATTACGGCGAGAATATAAAGTGTACATGTTAAAAAGTACAAGGAATTAATAAATAATCTCACAGCTCTCTATATCAGTGAAGTGTTATTTAATCGTGTGAAGGATTAATAAATGGAGGGAAGTAACGATTATAATTTGTGTAACCCTACATTCTTTAGCCGCATCACACCTTGTTCAGAGATACATGTTTCTACAAATTAATACTGACGCAGCCGAGGCAAACATAAAAATATATAATATTTAAAGAAACATAAAAATACAAAGTTGATTCCTAATCATTGGGGCGAAGACCACCGGAAAGTAAACGTTGGGGCGAAGGCTACCGTAAACTTTGTACCATACGTGAGGCAGTTACTCCATCAAGCTTGGCTCCCCAACAGTCGAACTATAATACAAAAACTTCTTCAAATTGACGCCCAAAGCGTGGTGCAAATAACTATAATACAACTCCTCCTAAAATAAACTTCCTTCAAACTTGCTTTCCTTACGTGAAGCAACAACCGTCTTTCTCAAATAGCATTCGGAAGGTCGTGGTTTCGATTCCTCTGGCCGACCTTCCTGAGTTTTTTCGGTTTTTTTTTCGGGTCGCCGGGCGAGTGCTGTGAAGGATTCTCTCATTCCCGAATTTCCTGAATCTCCATTTCATCTGCATTCTCATTTCCCTTCATCCTTCATCCGTTGATCTCTTTCAATGTTGGAGGTGTTGGCGATGGTGTTTCGGTGCAGTGTGGCAAGGAAAAGGATGCTTTTTGTGACTCACCGTCCCTCGGCTGGCTGTCTGGAGTATCCTACCTTCCTTGAGGGTTGTTGGACCCCCTCTGTGGTGGGTGGAGTCCCGGTCTGCCTGTCCGTCAGACGGGGTGTCTCTATCTGAAATCTTAGGGACTCTGCCATTCCTGTGCCGTCACTCCTGGTTCCGGGAGCCCGGTGTCTCCTCTCGCCTCATCCTTCCTCCCGGAGACGCCCCCTTTGGGGCGTAGGCACAATATCCACTATGTGTATCAGTGCCGAGTCCCCTCCGTAGCCAACCAATCCAAAGCTATTCACACAGGAATCAGCTTTGAGGGATTTGGCTATCGCTTTAGTTTAATATGTTCCGGTTATACCTACAACGAATTGTGTAAATAAGTGATGAAGGTTTATTGGTATTAACATGACATAGATGCAAAATCAGCTTTGTAAGAACAGTTTATAGAAGAGTGAGCAGAGAAAGTCATGCGAATGCGACACATCATATTTTATAGCAAAAGCTCCATATACCTGTGTGCCTGTGAACAAAATACATCCAAAGCGAAAAGTCGGTTAAATACCAAACTTGATATTTAAATTCAGCATCTTTCAAAGATGTGACACAGGGATTTTCAAGAAAATCTCCCCCAGCTTGTAGAACCCTTTGCATGGACTAATTTTGGAAATTTGTTATTTTCTCAAAAATGGTTCAAATGGTTTTGATTAAAATACTCTCTGTTTAAAATATTTTCATGACAAACGAAATATATTTTTTGAACTTACTAAGAAGAGCCTCTCCAGTCTTCTTCATTCTGAATGACTTTTGTGTAATTGGTAAACTCTAAAAGATTGTACAAAGTTTTGCTACACAAGAAATGCAGACACCGTTAAAGCACGCAGTTAGTTATACATATATTTTATGAGATTAATTATTTCCCAGATGTTTTCTATTATTGGTTTGAATACTTTTTGTAACTGGGAAGTCGCTATTCGTTTTGTTTTTGTCGCGGTCATACAAACAGCATGGAATTTCAAAGCATCACGTAGTGACATGGTTTTTGAAAATGTGATTATCGCTTTATCTAAGTATACTACTACGAAATGTGTAAATGTGAACTTCTTTTGGTATTTAATTAAAGTCCTTTAACTAAGTAGGCCATTACGGACGGTGAAATGAACGAAATGGTTAAAATGATGCTCAAATGGGCCCGAGGTCCCTAGAAATTAGAATCTGACATTCATCTCAGGATAAGAGCAAACCCTGGAAAAAACTTTATCCAGGTATTTCACTCTAACCGAGATTCGAACTCGGGACCTCTTGAATCTGAGGCAGACCCGCACACCACAGAGATGGGCTAAATGTGATTTACGAGTTTACCTGGATTATAAGAAGTAGACAGAAAAATGAGATTTAGAAAAAAAAATTATAGAATGGTGAGAAGAGAAAGTTATTTGAATGCAACACGTTAGATTGTTCTCGTGGTAATGTAAAGAGCGTGGAGTTTCAAAAACACCACATAAAAATCTGACTATCGTTTGAGCTACTGCATTCTTCTTATACTCACAATGAAGTTTGTAATGGCAGTTCATCTCAATTAACAAGAAGACCCTTTCACTCAAGCCGTGTGTAGGACAAGGTTGGAAAGATAGAATCAGATTGAAAAATGCAATGTCATAGCCGAAATTTTAACTACGGAGATCTCACTCTTCTGTCTAGATTCTTTGGAAACTAAAGCGCCGCATCTGTATACAAATTACATATTAATTTTGGACAGCCTTTACAGAGAATTTGAAGAAAGGTTCGGAGAGCTAACTGTTAGGAAACAAGACATACTACTGTTTCCTAATCCTTTGAATTTCAATGTAGTAGAAGCCCTGTTCACTTACAGTTGGAATTAATTGCGTTACAAAATAGTACCCATATTAAATCAATGGGAAAACACACCTTGGAACTCTACCAAATTTTGCCAACGGACTTATATCCCAACTTGAGAGAGTTTGCAGGTCGTATTTTGGCAATGTTTGGTTCGACATATACAGTATATAGCATTCTTATTCGTACACATCAGGTTTTCAATAAAAAGTCATTCTCTACTTCCTTAAATACTGTGTTTTTCTATGACTCATTTATAGGTGCTTGATGAATCTAATTCAAACAAATTCCAATGAAAAAATTAATTTCAAAACCTACACCATTGCATGAAGCAGCAATGTTAAAGAAGTAGCCCCCAATTTTATACAACTTTCCTATTCGTACAGGTGTTAAGAATAACCACTGCGTCGTAAACAGCTTCAGCATGCACGTGTTTCAAAGATCGCTTAGGCTATTGCGGTCGCAGTTTTATACGTTCTATCAGTAGCGATCAAAATGGGTAAGAAAACGGAGCTTAGTTCTGATCTGAAGCAAGTAATTATAAACTTGGCACTTAGAGGGTATTCTCTCAGAAAAATGGCCTTTTTATGTCATGCTTTTTAACTGCTCACTTACCTGTATTTTATCTGTGGCGGGCGCTAATGACCTTTCTGGTTTTGCGCCCTTATTCCCCCCACTTCACACTCTCAGAAAAATAGGATAAACAGTAAATAAATCGCATTCCACCATTCAGTACGTAGTCAAAAAAATGTAGCGAGCAAGGTTCTACAAAGAATTGACCAAGAAAACCTAAAGAAAGTAGGCTGAATGCACGAGAGGAACGTTTCATTGTAAGCCGAATCTGAGAAAATCCAAACTTAAGTGTTCCTCAAACGACCATTAGTAGAAAATGTGTTGGAAAGAAGATGTCTGACCAAACTGTTCGTCGTGTCTTATCGAAGTATGGATACCATGGACGACACTAAGGAAGAAGCCTATGTAAGTGCAGCAAACAGGAAGAAACGAGTTGCATTTGCTAATGGTGACATTCTTAAGGATAAGAACATTTGAGACAGTGTGATATGGTCAGACGAAACTAAGATAAACCTCTTCGGGTCAGATGCGATAAACGGAGTCTGGAGAAAAGCAAATTCAGATAATGACCCCAGAAACACTCTTCCCTCAGTTAAACATGGTGGTGGTTCCATTATGCTCTGGGCCTGCATGTCATCCAACGGTGTTGATAATATACGATTTATTGATGGACTATGGACAAACATGTGTATTTTGACATTTTAAAGAGCAATGTGAAGCAGAAAATGGGTATGACATCTGGTTATGGGTTTCAGCAGAATAATGATAGTAAACACAAGGCAAGACTGAGCATGAATTGATTGATATGGAATGTACCCAAACTACTATAAACACCCCCTCAGAATCCAGATTTGAATCCAATCGAGTATCTGTCGACAATTCTGAAGAAACGAGTCCGTAAAAGCAGAGTAAAGTCCAAACAAGAACTTAAACGTGTTGTGGAAGAAGAGTGGAGTAAAATCAGCTCAGAAGAATGCAAAAATTTTGTTTTTTCTATGAAGAGAAGGTGTGAGGCAGTTATTAAAGCCAAGGAGTACCCAACAAAGTATTAGATTATCAGCGGTGCTTTGTTATTAAACTATTACATCTAATGCACGAATAGAATAGTTGTAAAAACATGGTAATGTTTCTTTTACAATTTTATTTAATTTAGTTTATAAGTTTATAAGTTAATATTTAGCTAATTCACAAAACAGCACGTGTTATGATGTTCAACATGTATGGAAAAATATTAATTAAGCTGTGTCTTAGAACAAATATTAAAGTATTTTCTAGAAAATTAAAGTGTACGAATACGAATGTTATATACTGTATGTGCGAACAATTATTTTCGAAATTGAACCACTCTAAACTTCATATTAAACGATAACACCCTTGTCTCAATATTACGTCTCGCTACGAGTGCTGTTCAGCCTGACATAGATAATTTAATCACGAAAAAGGTGCCAGCGTTCCACTACTCGCCCTTCAACAATACATCCAGTTAAACGCGATTTACGTACCACTGTGTAGTTTGCAGGTTGAAAGTGTGTGCCGCCACTGATATACCGACAAGTGAAACAACCAGTTCAGTGCGATGGGGAGTGGAAGGAGAATGAGGGCATACTACCCCTCCTGAAGCAGTTCCCCATCTTTGACGTATACCTATACCTAGCAACGAGGAGATAATTCAAAGATGTTTTAAAGGTTGTGTAAATCCCCCACTGTTCACAGAGGTGGCCCTGCAATAACGAACCGCTTTTATCACATAGATTTGTGTCGAGAGTTTTCAATCCTTGCAGTTTAGCTTATAGCTGAGCATGATGGCGAGATTAAGAGTGCGATTGAGAGCTGCGAAGCGCGACAGTGTTGAAAGCATGAAATCAGGTCCCAACACGCTCTGTCGGCCTCATTATGCTCATTTGTTTGCAGGGACTATACTTGAACATAGTAATTTATTATAATCAACAACTCTAAATTAAGAAATGTAGAGAAAGGGAATTTAACATTTTATGTTTTAGATTAAAATACATTACCAGCTTTAGCCGATTTGGAACGTTTATGTATATTTTAAAATTAACTATAAGTATTTAATTTGAATGCACAATTTAAAGGTTTCATTTTATATAACTTTTAAATATATCGCTTTTTAAAAGTTGTATTACCTCTTGTGTCAAATCCAGTCGCAGAATAGCTAATGAGGCAACGTGTTACACAAATAATCCTACTTCTGAGGAATGGGTTAAAATGAGTAATACCTACTTCTTAAATAAAACTTCAAAAGTGATTATCTCGAAATTAAGTTTGGGTACACATATTTATCTTCACAAATGCTATAAAATACTTTGGATTGTTATCTAACCTGATCTATTAAATTCACTGAAAAGCGTACGGTGTTGTAGGTTTTTTAGTGTGTGTGTGTGTGTGTGTGTGTGTGTGTGTTGTAGGTTATTTAAATATATACATGATAAAAATAACTCGCATGTTTCGCCACCTTATCCAACGTCTGACTCTTTATTTAACATATAGCCAACATACAAGAAATTAATAATGAAATATCTCTAGTATGAGCAACATTTCTATTATATGGCGCCCCACCATAAGGCATTGCCTTTTGATTAACAAAATATAGATAATGAAAGGTTGAGAGGAATTAAAATTAAATAAAATTGAGTTTTATTCGTGGATACTCTTTAACTGCTGTGGTTCTTAGTGTCCCATTCTATATTGGGCGTGAAAGACCGTTAATTTTGCTCAGAGGCTTCTTTATCAGGCTTGATGTTCTTTACATGTCATAAATCTACGACACAAGACCACCGGCTTTACTTCCCTTCCGAAGGAAGCCATGCTAAGGATTTTTACGCCCGAAAAGATCCATCGCCCTCCGCCGGGTTTGAACCTGCGACCTCAGGAACTTGAGGCTAACTTGGTAACCAATACACCACGGAGGACGACGTTGAGAGAAAGAAAAGAAACTTTAGTTTTCATATATAAGCACAAATCTGTAAAAATGAATGTCATTACTCAATACAATCTAGTTTTACATAATTAACATGTCACAAACTGTCATCCGTAGGAAGAATAAACAACTTCCTGATGGGTATCTTGATTACGCCTGAGTCATTTCCAACACTGGCTACTCTCTCCAGATCATTGTCACCATGATGAATCATTTCTGTCACTCCCTTTCACCACTGCATAGGAGGTATGTCATCCTTTATGAACACGAATCACCAGAGCAGAGATTTGAATGTTCCTTGGTCCATTTGTGGCGTCGTTGAGGTGTGTTCAGGTACTTCTTGTACCATCTCTGCCAGAAGTCCTGCGTCATTTTTTAATGTTTTAATTTTTTAAATATCGCGACAGGCTATTTCGGGTGGCATGGGTTAAGTCGTGATTAGGAACACCTCCGAAGAGTTCACCAACAAGGAAATGTGAAGGTGTTAGATAGCATGAAACGGAAGGATCATCATTGAGTCTTAAGAGAGGGCGAGATTTTTTTAGGCAGGCCTTTATTTGGGAGGGTAGGGCTGTTCATTCCTCAAAGATGAGAACTGCTTTGCCCATTTTTCTTCGCAGATGATACTAGAAGCTCTTCACCATAGCTTCCCAGTCTCCTCCAAAGTGTGGTGCAGATGGGGGGGGATGAAGTGTCACTTGATTTCATGCCTTGATGCGGTCTCCGCGATATTTCTTTTGTATCGGGTCATTCAGGAACTTCTGAAGCTCCTTTACCTCTCCTGCAGCTCCGATAATATCGGTCCCGTTGTCGCTGTAGACGTTAAAAGGACAACCTCAGTGTGCTGCAAAATGGCAAAGTGCTGCCAAGCATGCACTTGTGGATACGAGGAGGCTGGTTAGTACTACAAGATGTGTAACTCTGTTACAAGGCAAGTGAAGACTGCTATGTAGGTTTTGTTTGTTTACTTCCTTGAGTGATAAATTTGATCAAGAAGAGCCAACATAGTCCACCCCTAAGTTCTAGAATGGTCTGGAGGGTGTTATTCTGTACTGCGGGAGATTTCCCATTTTTTGCTCTCAAGATATTGCCCTCAGCTTGAAGTAAATTAGACATGAATGATGTCTGGCATATCTTTGGGACTTGGGCTTCAATCTGGTAGGTTCGTGGTGAACCTAAGTGAGTTTTTCGATGTAGCTACACTTGGAAGGGCTTTACCATAGGTAGGATGGATTGTTGTAGGCTGACAGTATGTTGTTGATGTTGGGGGTGTGCTGGGAGGTAGCTCTATATTTTTATAGGCTCCTCAGTTGCTGCCTTTTCAGGAGCAGCGCCAATGCCCTGCTCCGCTGGTGTTTATTTTACTGCAACTTTGATTGGTTGAATTTTGATTGACCACTCCCATGGGGAGGGGGAGTACTTAGTGACAGCATTTTTTTGCTTTTGGCAGGTTTAAAGCCTTCGTTACCGGGAATGCCCGCAAGCCATGCGAGGAACCCGATAGCGTCTGTATTGACGTTCTTGAGGTAAGTAGTCCCCCAGGGATCTGACAAGCATCTTTCGGATCCAGAATCTTTGTCTAAGGTATGCTATAAGCAGTTGAGGTCCTGCGTAGAGTAATCTGAGGTGCTCATTTAAGATAGTAAGTTAGGTGAAGTAATGCCGAGGGGGCAATATGTGTTGGTGTTTAGCTTTGAATGGTATGAGTGCATTTTTCAATCGTCCTCCAAGTCGAAGGTGATGAGTTGGTCTAATACAGGGCTCAAGCTCCCTAATTCCATGGTCGCGAATGGTACTCTCTCTCCCTCTATAGTAGGAGCTAGTTTTCACAATTCCAAGACATTTGTTGAGGGTATTGTTGAGTTCCTGGGGCCGTGGTGATGAAGTGTCTCGATCACCGTGGCCTTTCTTGGAGTTGGGGATGAATCTGAGACAATGACTGAGTCTCCTCAGAAACCGGGTTAATGAGGAGTAATTATTTAGAAAGAATAATCAGTATGTGTGACATTAAGTAACATCACGATCCTTTGTTCTAGGATGTTGATTGAGTTGCTGTTAGTCGTTTTAGTTGGCAAATATGAGTCCAATTGCAGCCAACTAAGTCTATGCCACCACAGTCTGCAATTCCAGAGTAATGTTGGCTGCATATCTCGAGACACAAGGTCTGCGGGGTTATCCTGTGAACTTATATGGCGCCAATGGGTATGTTGGAACTATTTCCTGTGTTTCTGAAACTCTATTTGCCACAAATGTATTCCTCTTTGTACGTCATGCCTTTAGCCATGCCAATGCAATCTCTGAGTAAATCCAGAGTTGTATTCTGGTTACAGTCAAATGTAGAATACTAATGTTTTCTTGATAAGACGGACTAGCAATAGAATACCGCAAAGCTCGACGCGCGAAATCAAAATTTGTTTCAGTGACGCCATCCTTGACTTGGCACACAGTGGACGCCCTTGTCATTCGTAGACCTTACGTAGATGGAAGCCATGAAACCATGTTTCTCGATCGATGTGGTGCTCTTTACACAAGAGTAGATTGTGATACTATGAACTTGTTTAGTAAGGAGATCTGCTTGTATAAATCCAACCATGTTAGGTGCTGGCTTTCTGGCAATCGATCATTTCCTCCCGCTCCTTCTTGTCACATGTATTGCATGAAGATCTTGAAGAGAATAAACACAGGACTAATCAGCGCAAGTGGATCGAATACAGTAGTTATTATGGACAGCACCATTTGCTTTGTGTAGATTTCGTTTTCAATTTCAATTTGATGTGTGTCTAGACAACAGTTGATTTCAAATTCATCTGTAGAAGGGTTCCATGCTAGTCCTAAGGTATGGAATACATCAGTATCATTGTTGGTTAGAGAGTGGTTTGCTTCTCTCAAGCCTTCTGGGATTGATTCCGAAGTGCTGAATTGTTTGTGCACCATTTCCGCAAATAGAATCCACCACATTGGAGAAGGTTTTGAAAATATTTCCTCAACCGTAGAACTTCCTCCAAAGTGCCCGTGCCTGAAAGTCAATCACCCACGTAAAAGTCACGTTTAAGAACGGATGCAGCTCTAGGGGAGTATACTTCCTCATCTTGCGCCAGCTGTTGAAGACATTTCGTGGCCAGATATGCTGCTGAAGCTCTTCCGTATGTGACGGTCGTAAGATCATAAATCTTGAGTTTATTTCTCGGATGTTCTTCTGTGTGTTAGGAATAATTTAATCAGTGAGCAGAGATTTTCTTCTACTGTAGGCTCAATCATTAATATATCATTTAGAGATACTCCGTTGCCATTTTTAGCTGAGGAATCAAAAACTATTCTTCTCTTGGTTGTTCTGCTTGATTCTTTATGGACAGCATGGTGAAGGATGAAGTATTCACCCTTTGAAGTGTATATTCAGTTTTCAGCTCTATCATGTGTCCAAAAGATTGATATTCCCTCATGAACAGAACATAATCTTTACGAAGCTTCTCATTTGCTCGCGGTTTTCTCTCCAGGAAATGAAAATGTTGAGTAACGGTGTCCAATGAATTCGCTAGACTTATCTCTGTCCTTAGAGGTAATTCAACAATGAAACGTCCGGTTTCATCTCTTTTAGTAATTATGTTAAAGTATTTCTCACAGTCTCGCTGTTCTGGTGGTAATGGTACATTAGTTGCTTCTTAAAGACTCCAAAAAGTCCAATTTAAGCTTCTAAACTGACTGTTGATCTGATGAAAGCAGAATTGTGTTCTCGTTGTGTATCCCTGGCTTGTGGAGTCGTTTGTGAATATTCCGCGCTGAGAATCCACCCAAAATGTGTGTTCTGCAAACTAGAATCCTTTTCTCGGGCATCATCAGTTGTATGAAACATTGTGCTCCAATTAACAGATGTGGATTACGAGGAATGTAGAAATGAGGATATGCTAGAACTATGTCACTTGGAATATTCCGCTCTTCTTAAGTAGTTAGTTGAAGTGGGAATATTACTAATAATCTTCGGAATAACTATACATTCCATGTTTAGATGATACTCGTCAACTGTATAGTGGACGTCGATATTCACCAGAGAATCAGCCGAGGATAACAGTTCTCCAAACGTCTGTAGAGAAATTGTTGATATTTTTTTCTCCTTCAGTCTCAATTGCTGTACAGCGTGTTCTGAGATGAAGTTACTCTGAGAATCACTGTCAAGTAAGGCGCGAAATGGGTGTGGTTTTCCATGGGAATCTTTAATTTTGACCAGAGCTGTACTTAGAGGCACCTGCGTCCTTGATTTACACTTCAACGAATGATAAGTCGCTTGATAAGAATCATCGGCTTTCGATGGCCTTGTACAGCTGCTATTTGACTGGTTGGACTACGCTGGAATTGACGGTTCAAGTTTATGATAGAGCAATGTCTGCTTGTATTTCTTGCATGTTTTGCATGACATTGTAGATTTTCATACATTCCATGTGTGAGAGGGACTGAGACAATTACTGCAATATTTATTAAACCTTACAAATTTCGGCCTGTCTTCTGGAGATAGCTTGTGGAAGTCAGAAAAATGTTACAGCTGGTGTTCTTACGAACAAGTACAGTATCGCTCTGTTATTGTGACGTACGAAAGCTGAGTTAGTGATCATTGTTTGGGTTTGTTGACCTGATCCTGGCTCTGATTCTGCTTGGAAGCTTGAGTTAAACCGCAGCGCTTTAGGGTCTGGCAGTATTTAAAACAAACACATTGCCTCCTTCAATTCCATGGAATCCACCTGTGAATGGGTGGTATCAAATTTCATTCTTAATCCCTTGTATCAAGTCTGGATAAGAAGAGTTCACTCAAGAGAAGATCCAGAATAGATACTACGTTGAACATTAAGAACTTAATGTACATCTACACTGCCGTGAAATGTATTTATCAACTTCCGAATCTCTGCCTCAGTTGATCCCAACTTGGTACGAGTTTCTAGTATCTGTCTAATGTATTCTGCTGCTATCAATTTTGGAGAATGATATCCGCTAACAAGAATGTTGTAGTTCATTGCAAAGCTGATGTGTGATATGCTTATTTCTAAAAGCATCCTTTGCTTCTTCTTTAAGAAACGAGAGAGAATAGTGAAATTTTTCAGTGTTTGACAGATCATTATTATTGACGACTACGTTTTCGAAGGTGTCCTTGAAATATAACCAAGCAGTCAATGTTCCACTAAAGGTAACAAGATTGATTTTAGGGAGCTTTATATTCCTAACGAAACTATGTGATGAGAGAGATGCTATTTCATCAATCACCAGTAAATTCTTCGTATTTGTAGCACTTAGGAGCCTCGATTCTAATAAGTCCACAGCATCTTCGAGGTCTTGACGGTAAGAGGTGTGAGCTTCGTTATTGTCATATTTTAGTACCAGTGCGTTCTGAATTTGTTTGAATTCTTCGTTTATTGCAAGTAATCTGTTTAGCTTGACTTGCAATAGTTAAGCATCAACGTTGCTAGCTTCGAAATGTACACATTTTTGTAAAGCGTCAAGCCGGTGTTGAGAATAGCTCTCTTTTTAATTAGAATCAGTTTCTCCGCGTCGTTCATTTTTACGCTAAGTAGCGAAGTGTATATAGGTTAACACTCTGATTATATTAGTACGTTATAATTGAGACTTTGGGCGGTATAGCGCTAGGATGTTACCGCGAAATCTAGCGTTGTGTGTTTGCAGTAATGCAGGAATTTGTTGCCTTGTTAGCTTGCGAATTATGAATCGCTGTAATTTGCTACATATTTTGTATTGACGTGGATAACAGTGAACGTGAGATGCGTGTTATTACAATCTGTATCACGTTATCTTTCTTTTGACTGTCTGATGACAGTTATGTATTTAACACATGCTATGATACGCCGTAGGATGTCTTGCAAATGGCGAATAGTTTTATATTTGGCACTTAACAACAGCCAATACAATTTTTATGCAAATCTATTAGCATTCTTAATGCTCGTTATTGCTGTTGTAAGGAGATTGATTCTGGATTCAGAGGACCAATACTGTAGATTGTTTTAAATACACATGAAAAAGTAACTCAAATATTTCGCCATCTTACACAGCATGTGATTCCTTATTTAGCATGTAGCCAACACACAAGAAATCAATAATGAAATATCTCTGGTGTGAGCAACTTTTCTCTAACAGTGTGTGTGTGTGTGTGTATTAAAAGTTTTCTTCATAAGGAAAACAGTTTTAAATACTGAAATAATCTTAACAGCTCATTTGCTCTACTTGCAGTCCAAATCTCTTGACGTTTCGTGACAACCAATACGGAGTGACCGCGCGGTTGCCAAACTTCACTTCACTTCGCTTCGCCTCGTCAGAACGTTACGCGGTTGTTACAAATACCATTGCAATGCTGACTTAAAAGCTACAAGAAAACAAGAAGAGACACGATAATGGAAATGTAATACACAAACAGAGAAATAAAAACCATACATTTCTATTCGTCCTTTGTTATTCAAATGGCACAGCTAACGGCATATCTTTTTCGCTTCCCTCCACAAACGTGAAACAGTTAATGCACTTAATGAGCACGCCTCAGCCGTAAGTTCTTGACATTTCGTGAAGTTAAGATTTATACGGTTTTCTTCGTTGGCATACTTTTTAAAGAAATTATACACGCAGAATACAACACCCCTAAGCTTACTGCTATATCCACTAGTATTACTGTGCTTACCAAGCGATATTTTCATGAAATGAAACCTTATAAACGCTAGGACAAAACCTATCACTGTAAGAACTGAGTATATCGCAGTTGAATGCACAACTGAGTCGTTTAACCTTCCAGCAAGTGTGCTGTAAAAGTACACCAGCAGTATTTTTGTTTTGTGAATGTTTTTAACAATGTTTTAACCTTGAGCTAGCACGTCAATAGTGCAATGAATTCCATTATTGATGCTTCCTCGAGAATGTGATGACAGTTGCTGATTTTTTGCTTAAGTTCTGAGTTGGCTTTTTTATATGGCTTATTTTTTGTAAGTGCATTCCTAGGGACAAGGTATTCAATGTTGTAAAAAGCACAAAACGCTCTTCTCGTGTAACGGATACATGATTGGTTCTATAAAGATTAAATTCCACTTAATCATTAGTTTTCCAATGGCATTATTCTGTGAAATAAAACCATACATGACCCTGTTTATTAAAAAAGACAACGTCATGTGTGGTTTTGTAGAGCTGCGACAGAGGGCTTTGAAAGGATTTTATGACGAATTTGTAGATGTATTAGAAAACCTCTTGGTATAACTAATTATAAATTTATTTAGGATATGGAGAATTGCACATGATTAAGTGATAATTATGTTTAGGACATAACAGTATATAAAATAACGACGACAGTAATGGATTTATTACTATTACAAGCATAATTATAAATAAAAGCCCCGTTTAAACATAACGAAAGCTAACTGTAAATTAATGGCAAACCATTGGGTGTAAAAATATGATTATTTTTTGTACTTGTTCAGGAGAACATCGCCTTTTATCCTAAACACTAGTTGCTGAAATATGAAATACGCATGCGCGCACATGATATTGCAAATAAGAGTTTTACCGGTGGGAGGAGTACTGTCCGTATGAGGCAAAGCCGCACTGCTGCTATTCGCTAGTGCCGTATTAGTGGACACGCTTCAAACGTCAAGAGATTTGGACCGCATAATAGTGCACTGTTATAAAGAATAGTTCGTTTGCAGGGAAAGTCTCGAATTTTTATGAAACAATTAGTGTCTGGAATTAAAACAGGATATTCTTTCTTGGGCATTTTTTGTCAAAATATTTTATTGTACCTATATTATCCAACAGAATCCTCTGACCCGCACAGAATGTTACAGAAATCAACCGACAGTGCTTACAGAAGGGTGTTAGGCAAGCACTTTGGTTCAGGACACATTGCCTTTGAGTTCAGGACTGTTTGCAACAGATCGAAATCAATAACGAAGCAGTACGTCACTGAGTTGCTGCTACTTGCTGGTAATCAAGGCCATGCTATGTTCAAACATTCCATGTGAATACCTCCGTAACATGTAAATAACTTTTAAAGAAATACGAAAACTGAAATTTGGGTTCACCACAAAAATATGCCATTCATCTGTTTGGGCGAATTTTTTTTCACCGCTTGTACGGGGTTTGAATACCATCAAATTGACAGCGAAGCATGGTAATTGCGGTACTTTCACTACATATGTTTTTCTCTCCAATATGTATCATTTTCTATGTGAAAAAGGAGGTATCACTGATGCACTGGTCCTTGCTAACGGAACATTCTTTCAGAAAAATAACTTTGAAAATATCACAATGGTAGCTGTTTTCACGGTTGTGGAAGAGAAATTACTATTTTAGAGTCGAAATTAGTACCGAATTCGTACTGAGTCTTTATTTATTTGCATTTATCGGTAGGAATATTGAAATAAAAAATCATTAGATAACTTCAAAGTTTGTCGTCTCAGACCTTAGGTATCCTATATCAAGGTGTTCGTATACCCTCCCTCTGCAACCCCTGAAAGTTTGTCGGTTGAATTCTGTAACATCCTATATATACACTGCAAGGAAGGAATATACATCTCATCTTCTAAGGAAATTATTCTATGTGTAAAAAGAATGAAATGTTTTAATACCATTTTAGTCTGCGAAAAATTATTCCAGAAAAAAAGTAATTTTTCTTACATTGTAGACGGAATGATTAAGACACGTCTTACTGAAGTATGTGATACAACAGTTACTTTTTGGTTACTTTTACTTTATTTCTTACGCCTCTTTTCGCTTCAATTCAGATTTTTTCCTTTGCATAAATCGTAAATTACCCCGGAGATAACGACTTCGTGACAAGCGCTGCTGGGGTTAAATGACTGACCACGCATACCCCTCGCTTTCATTGTCTTCGTTACTAACATCGTACGTGTCTTTTACATCGTTTTATTGAATGTTTAAGAAAACATAATGAACTTTAGTTGTTTTTGTCGTTTAATGCATTTCCTTATACTGTTAATAAAAATATACATTTTACTTTATTTGTTCTCCATGAACACTTCGACAAATACACCGATTTTCTTTGTATTTGCACTGCACCTATCTGGCTTTTACATAATTGAGTAAACGTTTAAGTTAAAAGATTTATTTTGCAGTTATATTCGAATTTATACGAATTTTTTTGATTTTGATTACTCTCATTTTGCGAAAGAACTCTCTTCGGAATTACATAAGACTAACAAGCCTGAGCTTCATTGGAAGGTGAGGGATATGAATCTGAGACTTGATTGTGCCTTGTTGAGTCCTGCAGCCTCTTACATGTGTATAATAGATGTATAGTCGTCCTCCGTGGCCTAGTGGTACCATGCTAGCCTCTAATTCCCAAGGTCGCGGGTTCAAACCCAGCGGAGGGCGATGGATTTTTTCGGGCGTAAAAATCCTTAACACGGCTTCCTTCGGAAGGGAAGTAAAGCCGGTGGTCCCGTATCGTAGATTTACGGCACGTAAAAGAACCTCAAGCCTGATAAAGAGGCCTCTGAGCAAAATTACCGGTCTTTCACGCCCAATATTGAATGGGACGCTAAGAACCACAGCAGTTAAAGAGCGTCCATAAATAAAACTCAATTTAATTTAATTTAATCGACGGTATAGGCAGGGTTGGCTATGCCTTGGCCTACGCCTAAATTCTAGAGGAAAGAGAAGCTTTCACTTCTAATTTCTGACTGAATTAAGAGCAAATTTCCTGTTCTCGCCAGTAGGAGGTCTTTTTTAGGTTAAGTATTCTCCATAATCAAAATAATGATAGAAACTTAAAGCAAATTGGGATAATCAAACCAAATACCTTGGTATCCACAACAACTCAAGAAATAATATTTGACGCCAACAATAGTAATGATAATGATGATGACGATGATAATAATACTAATAATAACAATAATAAAACTGAGTGTATTTCATCAAAACATAAGACGATTAAGAAACACGGTGGACGAACTGTACTAAATTATATTACGAAACTACTAACAAAGACGATAAGATCTTTTATTACGATGTGTGTAGTTTATAGCCGTTTGTTAATAAGACGAAACAGTATCCTGGTGGACATCCTAAAGTATATTGCGAAGAATTTCCAGATTAAATAATGTAAAAGGCGGATTAATTAAATGTAAAATATTACCACCAATCCACCTTCACCATGCTGTTTTACCTGTATGAATTAACGTAAAGTTAATGTTCCCATTATGTAGGTTATATGCAGTATTAGAAAACCAAAACGACTGTGATCACAATGAAGAAGAAAAAAGCATTTTAGGCACGTGGGTAATTGACGAGATAAAAGTGTCTCTTCAAGAAACTTATGTTATACTGCAAATATATGGAATGTGGGAGTACAGCATGGTGCAATACAATTCGAAAACAAATGGAAAAGGTTTGTTTGAAAATTATGTAAATCAGTTATTAAAAATTAAAACTGAGGCCTCAGGTTGGCCTTCCTTTTGCAATACAGAAGTTAAAAAGCTTCAATTTATTAAAGATTTTGAATTTAAAGAAGGTATTAAATTAAATTATGATGCCATGTGTTCGTATCAAGGCAGGCGTGAAATGGCTAAACTTATGCTTAATTCCTTTTGGGGTAAATATGGACAAAGAGATAATTTGACTACTTGCGAATTAGTTGATAATTACTCTCGGTTAGTAGAACTGTTAAACAATCCCAGTATAGAAGTACAAACATATCTTCCGACAACGGACGAAATTACGTATGTAGTGTGGAAATATATAAAAATAAGTCCTCAATTAAATCCGACAGCTAATGTTGTTATAGCTGCATATACCACATCTCACGCTTGACTAGAACTTTATGCTTATTTAAAACAATTAGGTGAACGAGTACTGTATTTTGATACTGATTCTGTTATTTCCACATGGAAACCTGAGCAGTGGATGCCCGTTACTGGTCCGTTTCTAGGTCGTATGACTAACGAGTTAGAAAAATATGGTAACGATGCTTACATTGATCAGCTTGTATCTACAGGACGTAAAAGTTTGGGTATAGAATAAAGTATGGGGAACATACAAAAGTTATGTGTAAAATTAAAGGTATTACATTAAATTGTATAAATATATATATAAAGTAAATGCACAAGTAATGCGTGATATAGTTTTAAAAGATAATACTTTAACCATTAATCTCAATAATACGCAAATCACTAGAAAACCTTTATGGAGGTTGATTACTGAACCTACAACAACAATCTTTCGTATGGTGGTTACTAAACGTAGAAGAACTTCCGAATTTGACACAGTACCGTATGGGTATAAAAGGCAGTGTGTAGAGTAAATGCGAGAAACTAGCCCACGCGAAATAGGCTGGATTATGAAACACCTGCCTACCAGAAAAGCACCTGGACCAGACAAAATACCAAATGTGGTTCTGAAGAATCTACCAATCAGAGCCTTAAAAGCACTAGCCAAAATATTTAACTACACACTAGAACATGTCCGGGTCCCCCTGTATGGAAAGAGGACAAAATACAGCTATTCCCAAAAACAAACAAAAACTTGACACTTCCTATAAACTACAGGCCAATAAGCCTATTAAACACGCTAAGTAAAGTACTTGAAAAAGCAATAATAAAGCGAATTAATAAACATATACACAAACAAAATATACTTATGCCTGAACAGTTTGGTTTCGGAACCCAACACTCAACCACCCTACAACTCCTCAGGATGACGGAGGAAATCACTAAAGGCTACAACACGAATAAGTCAACAGGAGTCATTTACCTAGATATTGAACGCGCGTTCGATAAAGTATGGGACGCCGGACTCCTAAAGAAATTAAAACACTACAATTTCCCTGACTCCGCTATAGCCCTCACTTGGGACTACCTCTGCGACCGGCGCTTTCATACATCGGTAGAGGAAGCGATATCGAGCACCAAAACAATCAAGGCCGGAGTCTCACAAGAAAGTCTATTGGGATCGACGCTCTTTAATTTATACATAAATGATATGCCACTATTGGTAAGATCAAACAAATACATTTACGCAGATGACACCGCGATAACCACGCAGTTAACACAACCGAGAATTATACATTTACGGCTGCAAAATGCGCTAAATACACTAGAACCTTGGTTCGCCAAATGGAGGATCAAAGTAAATCCTAGAAAAACTCAAGCAATAATGTTCACTAAAAGAATATTTCACCGTAAAGATAAACACGCCCTCCAGCCTCTCAACTATTAAGGCGAAAGAATAGAATGGAAGGACCAAGTGACCTACTTAGGTCTCAACATGGACCAACGCCTGACCTGGAATAAGCAAATTGCAAAAGTCAGAGCCAAGGCCAATGGGCAACTAAACTATGCAACAATGGGCAACAAATTAAACCTACTCCGTTAAAATCGATAAAAGGAAGTAGTAAAGCAGTAAAGAAAAGAAAATATAGAGATACTTCGGACAGTGAGGATTTTGACAAAAACACCAGATTTACACCTTATCCTTCTCGCGTTCGTAAACAAGCACCTAGTTACACTTTACGTTCACATAAATGGCGAAAAGCAGTTTAACACGAAAGGAAATAGCCATGCTTAACAAATACTATTCTAAATTTGATCATTATGCTGGAAATGGAACTGTGCAAACACTACATGAAGCTACAGGTATTTCTAAAAAATAAAACTAAATATTATCAACAAGGACAGGAAAATTACACCCTACACAAACCGGTGCGAAAGCGTTATCCAACAAAATTATACCACGTGACTAATATTGACGATATTTGGGAAAGCGATTTAAATGTTTTAGATAGTGTTTATAAATATAATTAACCATATATTAACGGTTATAGATGTGTTTTCTAAATATGCATGGGCATTACCTTTAAAAACTAAAACCGGTAAAGAAATTACTAAAGCGTTTGCATCTATATTTGTTCGTTATAAACGTATTCCTAAAATACTTCAGACCGATAAAGGGACAGAATTTATAAATAAAACCTTTCAATCCTTTTTAAAATCGAACGGTATAATGCATTACCCGACTAATAATAATGTAAAAGCTAGCGTAGTAGAACGGTTTAATAGAACTTTAAAGACTAAAATGTGGTGATACGTTACTCATAAACACACATATAGATACATAGACGTACTACCTAGTTTATTACAAGCATATAATAGCTCTTATCACAGATCAATAAAATGGCTCCTATTCACGTAAATGTTTCAAATATATTAACAGTATACAATAAGTTATACAAAAATAGACTTACAAAATCAATTTCGTTTACACCCATAGGATTTAAAGCTGGAGATCATGTTCGAATTTCAAAATCAAAATTAATATCTGATAAAGGTTATGAACGGAATTGGACAGAAGAAATGTTTATAATACGTCAGGTTATTAAAGGTGCACCCGTGGTTTATAAATTACACGATTTATCCGGAGAAGAAATAAACGGATTTTTTTATTCTGAAGAATTACAAAAAGTTCGCCTTCCAGACGTGTACAAGATTGATAAAATCTGAGGCACACGAGGTAAAGGCAGTAGTAAAGAAGTACTAGTGAAGTGGAAGGATTATCCTGATAAATTTAATTCCTGGGTTAAATATTCTACAAAAACGGCACCACCATGATACGCACCGAAACATTTTCTACTACTTTAAGAAGTAATGGTTCTTCAACTATATTTGAAAACAATACTACCTCTCAATTTTGGAACATGTTACCACAACGCATAGTTCTTCAAGGTAAATGGGAAGTGGCACTTGCAAAAATTAGATATCCAGGTTCGTTTTTAAACATCGCAAAAGTTGGTAAAAGGTGGTGATAAAATTAAAACAGAAGCCCATATCAGCAAATTTTTCTTATACAATAAAGATACCGGTTTTATTCATATTAATACACAGACGATAGAAAAGAAAAAAGAAACTAAAAAGCGTGACGATGACAAAAAACTGTTAGAATCAGATGTTAATACTTCGCACACCGTAAACGAGCCTATTTCACCGTATAATATAGATTAGATTAGATTGTATTCTGTGAGTTCACTAGCAGCCATAAAGGCTTGTGAACATAGAACATGTCATGGAAATGTACAAAAGTTACATATAAACATCAACATTACACAGAATATGGAACATTTGAAATAAAATGGACACATCTATATGCGTGTCAAGGAAATGTATAATAAAGTTACATATGTACATGAATATTACATAGCATACAGAATATTTAAAATAAAATAAAGACATATTATATACAAAATGAAACAAATCAAGTGTAATTTTGTACAGAGTTGAATACCTCCTTACTGTTATAAGGTTAACATACGTATAGGCAAGAACAGTTATTTTAACATTCATTAGGATTTTACCTTTGTTCGTCTGATCATTTTGTTTTATTTGATTTGTAATGCATAGCATTTACTGTCAGTTCTTAATATACATACATTTAATAGCTTCATTAATTCTAGAGCAGGCATCAAATATGACTGGCAATTGTCATTAATATTTACTAATACTACTTACAGAGCTATATAAATATTATCATCAGGATAATTTGTCATTTAGGCAATCTTGTACACAGTAATATGCTTTTGAGCATAGGTACTCTTTAACAGCAATTTTAAAGACATTGAAATTGTCAACTTTTCTCTTAAGATCATTAGGGAGAGCGCCATCCTTGAGCAACAGACCGTGACGACCTTGATAACCTTCAAGACCTTTGACCTTTCACTGGCGCCAGGGTGGACTTTGACCGTCTGGCTCCAGCGGGGTACATACTACTCATGTTCAATGTTCACAGACCTTTATGGCTACTAGTGAACTCACAGAACGCAATCCAGTCCAATCAAATATTGCTCCCATAATGCAGTAACCAAATTGCAATGGCAAGAGAGAAAGGGAGAGAGAGTTAAAAATATTTACACTACGGTGGGTCTCACTTATCTTCAAACACATTTTGCTACCTACAGACAATGTCAAGTGTGCTGTAGCCAAACGTCTCTTCGTCACTGCTTTCTTCCACAAAGTAGAACAAAGCTGTTCATAAATCTATTTTATTATATTCATCGATATCTGTCCCTGGTTTAAAGGATATCTATATCCCTTACACCATCCATTTCCTACAGAATGAATCTTTATGGAGAGATAACTGTCATACGGTGACATAACCAGAACTTGTTTATTTGATTCTCAGTAATACTGAAGAAACTGGATGTTTTCAAGTTTCAATTTGTTTCCAAGTGCTTATTTGCTTACCGAGAATTGCGACCAAAATGTTATGCAGTTTAGTAACAAGTAGTTATTCACGCTTTTATATCACAGAATCTGTGTATAATATTTTGTGAAATAGTCTCTCGCCATTTTACAATGAATTTAAAACTGTATGAAATAATTTAGTGGTAAGAGTTTTAACCACAAAGTATTCACGTATGAAATATACCGCGTGGTCTTAAGTTCCTTATAGTTCTTCAGGTACACACTTCAACATTGCAGTCCTCAAATAGACTTGCTCGATATTACTCTACCTTCAGACTATGGGCTAGCCACTTAAATCCAGCTTGTTTACGTACAATCCTGAGACCACAAAAATCGGGAGAGATTGCAAAGCCCTACGATATGCATAGTATGTTGCTTTTAAAGCGTTTGCATTGATTCATCAAGTATAATAATTTAATAACGGATGGAAGGGATCCAAACGCCATCCTCCTAGGGGCGGTCTCGGTTCTGTGTACAAAGACAGATGTAAAATTATAACCTATTTCAGTTTGTGGACGCTTATTTCAGCATAATTATAGGTTTTCCCCACTTTTCGTTGCATTATAATACACGATTAATCTAAATAAGTTTTATTGAAGTAGATGAATTAAAATTAAATTGAGTTTTATAT
This sequence comes from Deroplatys truncata, assembly GCA_030765065.1. Lineage (NCBI taxonomy): Eukaryota > Metazoa > Arthropoda > Insecta > Mantodea > Mantidae > Deroplatys > Deroplatys truncata. The sequence continues at coordinate 169,170,087 of CM060990.1, forward strand.
ATGGAAGTGAAAGGAGATACATTATACATATATAGCAATTGAACATATGAAAGGGGAACCATACATATAAGAATTGTACAGTAATACTTTAATTCACTAACATGTTAAAATATTTAACATTTAACATTTGTACAGAGCTGATTGTAAGAAACGGGCGAGCTAGCAAAAATTCCAGGAAAACATAAAGAGCATACCTTTCACCAAGCCAACAGGCAGGGAACCGGTAACGGTACGGAGAAATTGAAAGAGACAGATAGAGAAAAGAAAGAAACGGAGATATGGAACTAGCTTCACAACGCTCCAAGATGGCGCTTAAGCGCACGGATCTGAAGCCACACATTCTCACACATGTTAATGTAACGTGGTCTGAGCGCCAATAGGAAACGTCGTTACATTTTTAAACGCAGAGGTGAGCGTCACTAGGCTCCCGTATATAAGGGCAGGCAAGGCCTCAGAGCCCACTCTCTCTATCTGATCTTCAAGAATTCACGTCGACACGAGATGCTACAGATGCACGTGGGTGCACAAGGGTGGGAGTGCGTGTGCAGATAGCTAGGCTCCTGACTAATTTAAAGTGGTGGGATTATAATAATGGGGAAATCTAGCCGCCCATAATTATTTAAATTGTGAATAAACTTCATTTTTAAGGGAAAATTGCAGTGTATTTCTTAAACTTGCCTCACACACTATAACCTGAGTATTAATAATTAAATATAGTTAGGAATGGAATACGCAACAACCGATGAGCACCAATAGCCGAGGAAGAACGCTGCAGAAGACCACAACAACCCAGAAACGACGATTTCTCGCTACAAATGGTGCCAACGTGGTTTCATTAAAGGAGGCATCACCACGCAGTCAAGGAGTCAACGCACATCAGCTTCGAGGGAGTCACCACCAACGCATCTATACGTTCCAGAACTTCAAGTCTACACAGAGTAAAGTACCAAAATATAATTTATAAGCTATATCAGTCTCAATTGTTAAAATTTAAAATTGCATGTTGCTCAGAAACAACAAAATTATAATCATGGCTGAAAAATCCAATGCTGACACCCATGTAGAGGGAGAAGACAGTGCTCCACCTCTGAGTCAGCATAATAATCATATACTACCTTAGTCACATACTAGTGCAACGCAAAACATACCAGAAGAGTCCACAATTAATGTAGTTGAATCCGGACACAGCTCTGCCAATTTTATGCAGATGCTGCAGTCTATGCTCAAATCCACATTAAAAGATGCAAATAGACAATTACAAGAAAGAATCATTACAATTAGCCAACAAGTACAGGAACGATTACAAGAAAAAATCACAGCAAATAGCCAACAAGTCGATCAACAACTCAACAATGTACAAGAAAATGTTACAACAAATCAGTTTAGGGCAGGAAAACATTCAGTCAGAGGTTTTAGCATTAAAACAAGAGTTGCTACTAAATAAAGGTGAAATAGCTACTTTGTCTGAATTTGTAACCGCACAGGTAGACACTTTAACAGCCCAGAACGAGATAATGCAAAACCAGTTAGGGCAGGTAAAAGAAACCTTAGCACCTAGCCAACAAACATTAGCAGACAGGGTAGATTCGGAACTCACAGCAGTTAGGAAAGTGGTAACTGCATCTCAGGTAGCCAATTCGTATGAAATTATCGACCTTAGAAATGTTGTGCAAACAATGAATACAGTGCATGACAAGGGCATTAATGAGTTAAGGAATTCTGTAGAAAGATTATAACTGAAACTTACTGCAAGTCCAAGTTCACCTAGTGAATGCCAAAGCTCGGCGGACCCCGGCAGCACTCCATTGCTACCGGTCGAGGCCACCAACAATGTACACAATTCATGTAATTATGATGCGCATGCTAGAAGTGTAACACCACCGGTCACCTGCTCTCATAACAACAGTGATCTAAATTCACACTTGCTAACTGAGTTGTCACCTCCAATAGTTGATGAGGCTAAAGGAGATCACCCAAAAGAATTTATTAGCGAATTGGAACAATATTTTAGACTTAAAGCCACTCCAGGTGAGATAAAATTAATTGTAGTGCGAAAATGCTTAAAACGGCGTGCACTGAACTGGCTGCGTCTCACGTTGGGGGATTCTTTGTCATACAGTGAGTTTAAACAAGGTTTTCTCTTATGTTACTGGGGACCAACAGAAGATAACAAAGTAAGATTACAGCTCAACAATGGCCACTATAACCAGAATATTCACGGCAGCTTAATAGATTACGTCCTCAAATTGGCACAAAAGAGCATACATGTTAATGTAACGCGGTCTGAGGGCCAATAGGAAACGCAGAGGTGAGCGTCATTAGGCTCCCGTATATAAGGGCAGGCAAGGCCTCAGAGCCCACTCTCTCTCTCTCTCTCTAACTGATCTTCAAGAATTCACGTCGACACGAGGTGCTACAGATGCACGTCAGTGCACAAGGGTGGGAGTGCGTGTGTAGATAGCTAGGCTCCTGACTAATTTAAAGTGGTGGGATTATAATAATGGGAAAGCTAGCCGCCCATAATTATTTCAGTTGTGAATGAAGTTCATTATTAAAAGAAAATTGCAGTGTATTTCTTAAACTTGCCTCACCCACCATAACCGTAGAATTAATAATTAGATATAGTTAGAAATGGAATACGCAACAACCGACGAGCACCAATAGCCGAGAAAGAACGCTGCAGAAGACCACAACAACCCAGGAACGACGATTTCCCGCTACAAATGGCACCCAACGACGATTTCCCGCTACAGACGCTCTTTAACTGCTGTGGTCCTTAGCGTCCCATTCTATATTGGGTGTGAAAGACCGGTAATTTTACTCAGAGGCCTCTATATCAGGCTTGAGGTTTTTTACGTGCCGTAAATCTACGACATTGAAGCATATAGAAATACATTTTGTGTCATCTTCAGTTTCTTTCTCGAGCGCCTTCCTTCACCATATTTAGCATGTTTGTTTTGCACAAACCGTAATTTACGCTAAAGTTACGACGTCGCAAGAACGGCTGAATTACTGACCACACAGACACCTACACACACATTTATAGCAAAACTATAGCACTTCTCCTTCCGCTGCCTATCATGTCATATCTTCAGCATAAATGTAGTTACCAAGATTGTACATTTTTACTTCTTTTTAGTAAATATTATTTTAAAATTCGATTTAGGCACTTGATAGTCTGGTTTATTACAATTTTAACAAAATCATTTAATTTGCTTTATTGCATTTCCTTAATCTGTTAAATACAAATGTTCAATTTTCATTTTGTTTTCAATCAATGCTTCCATAAAATCTTAGTCTGCTGTATCTAATATTTACAAAGTGCTGCACCTATTCAGTAAGTACAACCGTGAACTCCCCCTCCCCAATAAAAGTTATCCCCAGATTTCATGTGATAATCGGAGGGCTTCGTGTACCTTTGTAACAGGTGTGTTCACAACGCACATGCAGGAGCTGTAGAATGATCTGTGCCTGTGAGCGCAATGGTCAATTTATAATGGTGGTTTTTGGTGGTGACGCTTATGAGCCACTGAAAACAGAGTACGGAGCAACGTTTCGTTGATCGAGAGGTTGATAAGACAACGGTTGCGCTTATGAGCTCCTCGGTTCAAGTCTTGTATCAGTTCCTTATTTTTATGTTATCAGTCTTATGACTGGATGTGTAGAACTTAATATTGCATTAATGTAACTTTAGGGTTTAAAGTTTTAGGATATTTATTTACACAAAAACGTATTCTACAATAACACTCGTTTTAAATAACTAAAGAAATACATGCAACCAAACTATCATCTTCTAAAACTAAAAGACAAAAAATAAACAAAATTAATATCGGGGGCATGAACACTGAGCACGTATAACTGCCCTCAATTTTTGGGTTATAGGCGAAATTAAATCCCTGTTGTAGCCTGGACGAGAGGCTACAACATCCTAGGCTTCTTGAATTTGTGCACAGAAGCCATCTTTTGTCATTCGCGCTCTGCAGGGAAATTCGAGCGCAGCTCCCTTTTCACGTCAGCCTATACGTTTTTAATATGAATCAAATCTGGTGAACAGGGAGGTCAGTCTATCACTCTGAGATCCTGCCTCTCTGAGAACCAATTTGAAACCCTTCGACGTTTGCGAACAGGATTCCTGTACGAATTCAACAATTCTATCAGGACATCTCATCCTCAGAGAGGGAATAAAAATATTCTCAAGTATTACCGAGTATTGCGCACTGTTAAATGTATCGTCAAGCTGCCTCAACACATCTAGACCTATCCTTGATGTCCAATAGGATATAAATGCGCGACCATAATAAAATTGTGAAGCCACGTATTTTGCACCGTAATAACTCTTCTATTATGAACTTTACCAAATGCCATGTATGAAATGCAGTATATCGAAAATAAGTAGTCACTATGTAACAGAACAAAAGAAGTGTTTCTTACGTGCGAGAAGCGAACCGGCGGGCTTAGCCACTGAAGTAACTTAAGCTTTCCAACAGCGCTACAGAGAAAACACATGAAAGGTAGCATGTTTAATACTGCCGTACAGTAACTTGCTGCAGCGGCTACAGAGCTGTATTGCGTATCGTGTAAATAAGGCGCTGTGCTGTGTAGGACTTGAACAAAATTGGCGTTCAAGAAAGGACTAATTTTTTGATCACGGTGGTACATTAAGTGCATAATAAGCAAACGTTTCTAAACTTTTATTTTATAGTGTAGTTGCTTTCAGAATTAACCTAGTGCTTTTAGGTTTTAGTCACTTTTATTAAGTGTTCCACTCAAAATGCAGAAAGCACTTATTTTGAACCCGCTTCTGTGGAATGGGGATAGCGTGTCTGCCTCATATTCAAGAGGTCCTGAGTTCGAATTCCGATTAGGACGAGTTACTCTAGGATAAGGGTTTTTCCGGGGTTTTCACTTATCCTGTAAAAACGAAAGTCGGGTAACTTTAATCTCTATGGACCCTGGACTCATTTGAGTATTATTTCACCTATTTAATTCATTGTCCGATTAGACCTAACCGGTTAAAGTACGCTAAAGTAAAAAAAGACTTGTCTAACAATTAAACGCCATTAGCAAAGCAACCCCGCAACACAGGAAACAATTTTCAGCGGCACCGGAGATAGTGCGCGCATTCTACTCTGCGACAAATAAGGTCTTACCCATTAAGTGAGTTTTCCCACAAATCTGCATTTGCCAAAATTTTTATATAAAGCTATGAAAGATAGAGTACAGGTGTTCATATGCTTTTCAATATCTCTATCTCGTTTAGGGAATGTTATGTATAGACATTCTACCGGGTATAAATGCTTGCATTGATGTATGTTGCTGCCATTATACCTCATAATACTACAATTAAATAGAGTTTACCAATTCTCATGGAGATGCTCGATTAGGTTTCGGCAATATAAAGTAGGGGAGAAGGAAAATGGTTAAACAAGTGTTTATAACACAAGATAAGCGCATACTATTCGGGTATTTTCTAGGTGGGGCAAAAATATTTGCTATTATCAATGGTATTATACCTGATGACCTTAAGGTAAGGGTATGGTGCGGATAAAAATAATGTAATGGAAGATTCGTGATTGTAGAATACGTGTACAGAAGTTTGTGGATGAGCGTTCACGAACGAAATGTTCAGTGACTTAACATATTGAAGTGTTGGCTCCTCTGTTATCCACGTAAACAAAACGATGGCATCGCCACCATTGGGATACGCCAGTAAGGTTCGTCGGCTAATACGTGCATGTTTGATCACATCCAAATCAATATTTCTTTCCATGTTGAAGTGATAAGATCCGCGAGTACAATAATAATCACAGCCAGAATAAAAGCTTAAGACTAATCCGCTAATAAAACAGAATAAGGAAGGAAATAAGTATAATAAGGAGATAAAAGAGAATATTAAAGATTAAGAAAAAGGGGGGAATAAACATTATTACGGATGAAATAAAATAAAGTAGAGACACGTATAAATAAATCAGAATGTGAAAGGAAACGCAGGAAAAGAAAATACACAAGGAAATCTGCCAAAAAGGCAAAACACTTTAAGTAATACAGGAAAGGCGAGCAGGGAGGAACAGTTAGGTTCTATTGAAATCGACGGAGACTCGCCGGAAAGCGGAACAATGAAACGGATGCGCTAGGCACTCATGCGGACAGAAAATCAAATCAGCCGTTAATAATGTGAAACAGAAGAGACGCTCGCAGTGCATAAGGTTGTTGAAATTTAACCAATGGTAGGAAAAGCGCAAAGTAGCTAAATAGCCAATAAGGAATAATAAAAGCCACGTGAATAGTAACGCAAGGGAACGAAACTAGAAAAGAGGCGTGAAATAGATTTTTGTCTAGGAGCAGGAGCGAGTTTTCGACACGCGAAACATGGAACACTTTGTGTCGTGAATAGCTAGAGAGAGGATGTAAAAACTTTGTATCTTGTAGAGCAAGGGAGGGAAGATGAAATATTTCGTGTAGTAAAAGATAGGGAAAACAGGCTACGTGTAACAGTTTATATTATCACAAGGGAAAGAGATATACGATAGGAAATTATCGTAGTAGAACAGTGAGAGATAGGGTAGCTAGGAATGACAAAAGTCATATTGTGTATAACTTAGAAAGAGAATAAAATCCAGGGAGAAGCACGGAAACTGTAACGGGGAAAAACAGATAGGAACGCATCTTGTGTAAAGGGTCTTCAGTACGACAACAAGTGTGGATCTTCAGAATAAATGGGCCACTGAGAGGAGCTGTGAGTATGATTCATCTCCCATCCACACAATCCCTGAGATAAGAATCCCACAATCACTTATCCTCTACCTGAGTAGCCGGCAATAATCTTTTCGTACCCGAAATCCTAAGCCAAGTTCCTACACACCAGAAAACGTCATATTTACCAAAATCCCGCTACAAAATGGCACCCAACGTGTCTTACACCCTCGCCTAGCACCCTACCAAACCAACACACTCACACCAACACAACGAAGAACGCCACCAAGGAACCAGCCACCATCACCAGACCAACACCAGCACAAAAGCAGCACCGAGTAAGTACAACCAACATTTCTTACACCAAGGGAAAAGTGAATGTTACTCCGTAACGGCAAAACAACAAAAATCACCATGGAGAACGCCGTTACGGCGGAACAGACAACAGCAGCAACAAATCAACAGGAACATTCGGAAAATCCATATACACTAGAGGCAGTAATACAACAAATGTTTATTCAATTCCAGCAACTTACCTCTCAAATCACTGCACAAGGTGAAACGCTAAATTCACAAATCACCGCACAAGGTGAAACGCTAAATTCACAAATCACCGCACAAGGTGAAACGCTAAATTCACAAATCACCGCACAAGGTGAGACGTTAAATTCACAAATCACCGCACAAGGTGAAACAATCACGGCACAAGCACAAACACTACAATCACAAATGCAAACACAAGGAGAGACACTAAATGCAAAACTAACTGCACAGGAGGAAACCCTAAAACAATTAGAACAGAGACTGATGAACCCAGGTACACACACAATTAGTTGTCCAAGGGGAGAAGCTCGAGGCAAAAATTTTAGAGAAACTGAACACAAAATTCTCAGAACACCAAACACAAATAGAGGAGCAGGTAAAGCGACAAGCAACCCAAGTGACGGAGATGAATGCAGGGCAAGTTTCTTTACGATCGGAGGTCATTAGCATTAGAACAGATGTTCTAGAAGCATGCTCAGAATTAAAATCTTTAAAGGGAAGGGTCACACAAATGTCTGCTGACCACGTAAACCAGGAACAGCTGAATTGTGATCTGCAAGCAGCCTGTGCAAATATTAAAGGAAATGTAAATATAGAATTAACAACAATGAAACAACTTATCACCACTTCGACAAACCAGGCAGCTGCAGAACACAACGCGGCATTAGCACAAATTGAGAAAAATTCGCGTTTGTTGGCAAAGGTTAGGGCAACCATAGAAAGACAACAAAATGTGTCAAATCAAAACGCCAGCAATCATGCCACCTCTCGCGAAAATATCACCGCGGAAACGCAACCAGCAATTCACGTGCCGCTTGCGTCCCCGCACACCCCAATTTCTAGTTTAGCTCATGAGGAGCCTAGTTATATGAATGTGCATGCGTACCCTCTACATTTTAATTTACTAAATGAGATCGCTGTACCACAGTTTAATGACTTGAGAGACAATGCGAAACGATACATTATGGATTTGGACGCTTATTTCGAGTTAAAACAAATTCCTGAAACCTTGAAATTATTAATTATAAAGAAAGGGTTACAAGGGAGGGCACTCTCTTGGTTTCGGTTAGCGATCGGCGACCACACCACATACTCTGACTTCAAAAACCTATTCCTAACCAAATATTGGAATACTACCACCCAATACGCGGTGAGAATCAGAATAAATAATGGCAAATATACACCAGGGCAGGGGCAACAAATCATAGATTACTTCCTAGATCTGGCGCAACAGAGTAAATTACTAGACCCACCCATGCAAGAAGATGAATTTGTAAAACTGATTGTGAGGCATTTCCCGGATAATATCCGAAATAATTTAATTGTAGCTAGGGTGACAACCATTTCTGACACATTAGAACTGTTGACGGCGCTACAAGGACACCAGAGCGGTAGCTCGGAAAATAGAGCATCGACCCAAAATTTCAGTGGGTTAAGGGCACACCCCACCTATCAGCAAAGACGAGGTCCATACCCTCAACAAAACCGATACGATGACAGGGGCAACCAGTTTATGAGACACAGGGGCGACAACCATTTTCACAGGAACCCACCGCGAGATAACGCGAGAAAGTACATAAATTATGTAAGAGTAAATGGGAGCCGGAGACGAAACTCATGGGGCACTAACACACCGGAACCCCGAGAATATGAAACACGGCAAGATGGACGCCACAGCCCGAATAAAATTCACAATGAACGCAGCCGCCCAGGACAAAACGTGGACGCACTATCATGGCCTCAGGAAAACCGCCGCGAAAATATAGAGTACAATCCACGGTCAAATCACCTACGAACTGAAAACACACAAACAAAACACACAGGGACCATCAAAAAGCAAACATGGTTCAACCGTGACACCCAGGCACCGACACAGCACGATGATAGGCGCGGTGGCACATTCGGTACCAACGAGATGACGGAAAACTAAAACGGGGTCAGGATCAATTCCCGTTTCTAGAACCCCCAGCTCTTTGCAACACAGGGAATAACAAATCCATTAATGACGAAAGACAGGGCGATATTATAGACTCACCACAAGCATCAATACGAATAGCAGGCGAAGCATACCAGGCTATCGTGGACTCCGGAGCAATGGCTTCTTTATGCAGCATGGAATTTTATAAAACTATCATATCGCGTGGAATAAAACTACAAACATTGCCTGTTAAAAGTGTTTACCCTATCTTAGCAATAGGGAGAAAGAAAACCCGAATCCAACAACAAGTAATGATACCATTTAACATTCAAGAGATAGACTTTGAGTACATTTTTCTAGTGGTTCCACATTTAGTTACACAATTAATAATTGGGAGCGACCTGCTATCTGAATTCAGGGCTAACGTAAATTACAGAACAAGGGAGCTCATGTTAGTGACAGCAAACAATGAAACAGTAACAACACACTTTCTCAAAATACCAGGTATAACACCACACTTAACGGAGGGTGAAAGAGACGTTCAGCAGAACAGGTTTTTTGTACAAGTCATCAGCCTTGGGGCGAGATATGTAAAGCGCAGGTAGAGATAGATGATAGATTTTATGAGGAAGAGGAAATTGAAGAGATTAATGAACAAGACGACGAAGAATATAGAGAAGATAAAATAAAGGATAATTATTATATAAAGCCCGTGGAAGGCGCAAAGTTAAGCGGACTGGATGACTTACCAGGTGAAAATGTAGAACAATACCTGTACGGAGAAACGGACACCCTACGAATTAGAGAGTGCATTGCACGAAAGGTTAATGACATTTCAGCCCTCAGCAAACAACAAAAACGAACACTAACTACAATTCTATGGAACAACAGAGAAGCATTTTCAGACAAAACAGGTTGCTATAAAAATTTCGAATATTCTTTTGAGGTGAAACCAGCTCCCCCATGGAAATATAAATGTAGAAACATACCGATAACCCTTCAAAACGCAGTAAATGACACGATAACACAAATGATAGAGCAGAAAATAATACAACCGTCGAATTCGCCATATATAAACCCTTTATGTGTTGTTGCAAAGAGCTCAGGAAAGGTTCGCATTACGATAGACGCTCGCCACTTAAACACCTTTATAATACCCAACAACACGAGGACTCAGAGTATCGAATACATCCTTGCCGGAATCGGAAAGAAAACGTGGTTCTCATGCTTGGATCTCAACAATTCATATCTACAAATCCCGTTGGCTCTCCATGTTAGACAATACACGAGCTTCATTTACCAGGGTAAAGTGTTCGAATTCTTGAGGATACCCTTTGGTTTATCGGTCAGCGGATCAGGATTTTTGAGAGCAACAGAGAAAATTTTTGGAAACACAACACAAGACTACCTAACCCAATACATCGACGACTTCCTGATACACAGCACGAACATTGAGAACCACCTTCAGCACATAAACACTGTATTAACAAAAATTAGACAAAACGGGTTGACCCTAAATCTAAATAAAACCACATTCTTTAGCCAAGAAATAAAATTTCTAGGATACATCATTTCGGACAAAGGAGTGGCGCCAGACCCGGAACGCATACGCACGATTCAGGCAATACCACCCCCTAGAAACGTTAGACAGCTAAGAAAATTTCTAGGTATACTGCAGTATGAAGCTCGCTTCCTCGCACATTATGCCAGAGAGCTAGCACCCCTAAGAGAGCTGTTAAAGAAAGGCACACGCTGGAAATGGTCGGAAGAACACCAAAGCACTTTCGACAAAATAAAACAACTCTTTGGAAAGGCAATACTACTGGAAAGACCAAACATGAATTTACCATTTCACATTTCTTCCGACGCAGCCATCTCAGGTTTCGGAGCCATCTTGTGCCAATACGACGAGCAAAATGATCACCAGATTATCAGCACGGCATCTCGAACTTTGACCCCTACAGAGAAAACAACGGGAATCACAGAACTAGAGATAGCAGCAATATATTTCGCACTACAAAAATTCAAACACTACGTGTATAATAAATCAATCACAATATACACTGACCACGTGAGCTTATCATTCATTAAATCATGCAAACTCGTCAGCTCCAAAATAGCCCGTTATATACATGAAATCACAGCATATGACGTCAATATAAAGCACATCCCAGGAAGCAGCAACATTTTCGCTGATACACTATCCCGACTAGGAAACAGGGAAGGAATTCCAGAATGCATGGGACATACTAGAAGGGAAATTAAAATTCTGAGAACTTCATTACACTCAGGTAGCGAACTTGCCGAACAGGTTGAACACATCAAAACATTACAGCTGCAGGAACCAAAGTTGGCAACCCTAATGAGCCAGGAAAAGTTCATTACACCTGACTTGAAGGAGACGATAGGGATGCACAAAGGCATACTTTACAAACTAAAAAGGTCGAAACAACCAACGTGGCTGACATATGCGCCGAGTTCTTTGGAAACAAAAATAATTGACACTTTCCATAAATCAATGATACATGCAGGATCAGAAAAGACATGCAACGCAATACAACAACACTTTTACATCCCAAAACTACATCGAAAAGTACGGCAGCATATAAGTGAATGTGACACATGTCAAAAATGCAAACCAATGAATGTAAAATACGACACCCCACCTCAGAATATCATCAGGGATAAACCTCTATCTTTAGTAGCGGCAGATTCACATGATCCTCTACCGTCAGGAGTGGGAGGCATGCGACACATTTTTGTATTGGTTGATGTATTCACAAAATTTGTAAAACTATACCCCATGCGAAAATTAACGAGCGCAGCATGTGCCAAGAAAATCATCAACGACTATATACCCAAATACGGGAAAATTTATTCACTTCTCGTGGACAACGCTTCAATACATAGGGGAAAACAATTTACAGACAACATAAGGGCACAAGGAATAAAAATCTATAACTCATCGGTATATCACCCGCCATCGAACCAATGTGAGAGATACATGAGAGACCTAGTAATATATCTAAGAATTCTATGTAACAAAAATCACACATCGTAGATGGACCACATACCCACGATAGAAAGGACGTTCAACGAAACACCGAACAGCAACACAGGTTTCACACCCCTGACTTTACTAACAGGACAAGAACATTACCTCATGGAAGGAATGCCATCAGCTATCCCTACAAAAGACGTCACTCAGGCAGAAAAGCTGAAACTGGCATACGAACGCATAACAAGAAAAACAGAGTTAAGGAACAAACACATGAAACGACACAATAAGACATGGAACCCGAAAGAAGGAGACAAGGTTTTATACAAGACACACCACAAGTCATCCCTATTAAAAAAAGAGACCAATAAATTACATTTGATGTGGCACGGTCCGGCCGTAATCCGGAAACAATTGAGTGATCGAGCTTTTGAATTACAAAACCCACGTACTCTAAAATTAATTGGAAGGTACAATTTGGCCTTAATAAAACCGTACAAAGTACCTACAAAATGACCGAAAATGAACCACAATGTACCGTTGAAATGTCTCAGTAAGTACTTAAAACAGAAACACAAACAACTCAATTGAGTTATCGAGCAGGAAAATAAAAGCGGTCACTAACAGAACGACCAGAACAGGGTAAAGGCATGACGCATATGAGAATAAGAGTAGAATACTAGGATGTGTACGAGTGCGATACATGTAAATCTGTAAAAGTTAAGGCAAAGAATGTAAATTCATATTAAACTTAAACAATAAGCATGAAAAGTTAGTAATCTATGCAAAAGGTGTAGAGTCACAGAGAAAGGGGAAGTATAGAGTTAAGGCATAACCAAAACATAACAGAGGGACGATCATCTGTATATAGTAAATGTTAAAATTCTGATGATAGGAAACACTGAACTATGCTACAAATGAGTGTACAGAGTTATTGTTATGTATTAAATGTTAGGATAAGGACATAGATTAAGTTAATTATAAATAACATTAAGACCGCACTCATGAGCAAAACTAGGAACCAAATAAAACGTAAATCTTTGAAAATTATGTTTACTTGCATTAAGGTATAGGGACTTGCAGAAAATGTAAGGTCAGACAGACAAGTGATTATTCCCAGGTAGACTCAAAAAGGTGAATGACATCCCTAAACAGTCACCAACAAACCGTGTGAAAAGTGAAAGTGAACAGTGCGCGGAATACGTTACCGGGAAATACAAAACACCAGTACATGAAATTAAACCGAAACAAAAAAATGAGTGTTTAAGAAAGTGAAAGCATGTTTCACGAAAGGGAAACACGAAAATGTACACCATACAAAAGACTAAAACAAGAAAACGAGGACTGAATGAAAAGGGCGAAAAATCAATAAAAATGTAAATAGTTATAGAATAGTTTATAAGTAACAGGTAAATTATGTAAAGTAAATTGGGCCACAAGGTACCAGGAGACGCAGAAGTCAGTCCCTGGAAACAAAGTTTTATGTGTAAATTTTTCAGGTGGAACATGTAAAGGCATAATTTGTAAGTTAAAATGTATGCAAAAAAAGTTCGTAAGAACTAAGTACGGAAAACCTCACACAAGACGCGAGGGGGGAACTTTAGCGCGAACAGCGAAGCACTAGTTTCAGTGGGTTCTCAGACAAGCCATTAATTTTACACAGGCGAATAAAATGAGTGCCTTATCTGAAGGGCATTTGAAGTGATAAGATCCGCCAGTACAATAATAATCACAGCCAGAATAAAAGCTTAAGACTAATCCGCTAATAAAACAGAATAAGGAAGGAAATAAGTATAATAAGGAGATAAAAGAGAATATTAAAGATTAAGAAAAGGGGGGGAATAAACATTATTACGGATGAAATTAAATAAAGTAGAGACACGTATAAATAAATCAGAATGTGAAAGGACACGCAGGAAAAGAAAAGACACAAGGAAATCTGCCAAAAAGGCAAAACACTTTAAGTAATACAGGAAAGGCGAGCAGGGAGGAACAGTTAGGTTCTATTGAAATCGACGGAGACTCGTCGGAAAGCGGAACAATGAAACGGATGCGCTAGGCACTCATGCGGACAGAAAATCAAATCAGCCGTTAATAATGTGAAACAGAAGAGACGCTCGCAGTGCATAAGGTTGTTGAAATTTAACCAATGGTAGGAAAAGCGCAAAGTAGCTAAATAGCCAATAAGGAATAATAAAAGTCACGTGAATAGTAACGCAAGGGAACGAAACTAGAAAAGAGGCGTGAAATAGATTTTTGTCTAGGAGCAGGAGCGAGTTTTCGACACGCGAAACATGGAACACTTTGTGTCGTGAATAGCTAGAGAGAGGATGTAAAAACTTTGTATCTTGTAGAGCAAGGGAGGGAAGATGAAATATTTCGTGTAGTAAAAGATAGGGAAAACAGGCTACGTGTAACAGTTTATATTATCACAAGGGAAAGAGATATACGATAGGAAATTATCGTAGTAGAACAGTGAGAGATAGGGTAGCTAGGAATGACAAAAGTCATATTGTGTATAACTTAGAAAGAGAATAAAATCCAGGGAGAAGCACGGAAACTGTAACGGGGAAAAACAGATAGGAACGCGTCTTGTGTAAAGCGTCTTCAGTACGACAACAAGTGTGGATCTTCAGAATAAATGGGCCACTGAGAGGAGCTGTGAGTATGATTCATCTCCCATCCACACAATCCCTGAGATAAGAATCCCACAATCACTTATCCTCTACCTGAGTAGCCGGCAATAATCTTTCCGTACCCGAAACCCTAAGCCAAGTTCCTACACACCAGAAAACGTCATATTTACCAAAACCCCGCTACAATGTGTACCATTATTGTTTGCTGTATTTAATAGCTAATGCTCCTTTGCTTTAAGAAGGGATGCTTAAAACACAGAAGAAACAAAAATAAGCTAAGTAAATGGGACCTAAATGGAACAGATTAGAAATATTTGCGGATTTTTTACATACGTTTTATGATTCCTAGCTTCTGAAGGGTGTTTATAACAAAAAGAAAAACACAACAACTTTTCGAAGTTTAGAACGCGCTTTGAACGCCTAGGCCTCCGAGGTAATACTATGCCTGCTATATCCACGTAGCTTGAGAGCTGGAGGATTATTTATAGGCTATGTAGAATATCTTCATAGCATTCGGGGTATTAGTATTATAATTATTTGTTGACATTTTATATCACATTTCTCACTATCTGTGAATTTAAACTCGTGCCAAGGTGGCTAGAGGACTGTATTCTAGAGCCTCACACGTATCATATAGTTCTGCTAATGTTCTATCTAGAAACTGGGACCAAGCTTTACAGCTTATCTAGAAACTGCAGGTTGCATAAAATAAATACCAAAATGGTGGACTAGCTTGCGTAGCACGCATGAAGTGAAAACGTATTTGGTCACTCTCCGCAAACACGATATATAAGATGGGTACCAACTGCACCGATACTCCTCCAGAGGTTATTTAAGTCTCCCTGTTAAGTGTTTTGATGCGTGGAATGCACCATTTACAGCAATTTGATGTATTAAATGTGGAATATCCCTTGGCCCGTGATAGATGGAATTTGATATTGTAAATTAATCAACCACTCACTACTTCCTGACCAATGTAATACCATAGTCAGCAGATAACAAAAACGTTCAACACAAACTAAACAAATAATGCAATACTCCTAAGACAAAACATTTATACTTTTGTAAAACTACTGTTCAGGACCTGTTTTACAACTGCACTACATAAACTTGACTATTTAAAACAGTTGTTCAAAAAGTCAACCTCCAAATGAAGAGCCACCATATGGACTGTCGCACATGCTGTAGCATCCCAGGAGATTGGCGTACATTTTCAGAACTCTTAACCACCAGATCTAAGGGTGAGTCTGCCAGAGTCTCGTAAAACAAGCTCTTCAAGTGATCCCAAAAAAGCCTATCGGCCTCTTTCAGGGTGACCGAATTAGCCATGGTCAGAGCCACTGTCACCAATCGATTGCTGCCAAATTGTGCACGAGAGTGCTCCCTAACGTCGAGTGCAAAGTGGGCCTGTCGCCCGTCTTGTGGAAACCAAACATGCCTATAAACTATATGGGTACATTTTCCAGCAATTGTGGAAGGCATGTTAAAGGGACGGAATGCTAGTACTAAGTAGTGTGCAACTCAAGTCCATTGTTTTTGTATATCAAATAACTCAGCAAATTTCCCTGAAGAACTAACCGATAGTCACATTTCTTACATGGCAGTTTGCTTTGCGTAATGAGCAGCGACAAAAATACGCAGAGTAGATAAGTTTATTTAGATAGCTTTGAAGATACAGTTATTTCTACTTACTAGTATATACCTTTCTAATTATTCTTTTTCGGACTATGCCCATGTTATAAAGATTACATCCATTTATACCAGCAATCACTAACCGAGCAAGATGGCTCCGTGGTAACGTGTAAGGCTTACATTCGGGAGGTCCCGGGTTCGATTTCCGTCGTTTCGGTGACTCTGGCTATGGGTTGTTTCGCGGTTTCCCCGGATCGATAGGGGAATGCTGGGGCGGTTCCCGTTCTACCGCGAATTTTCTGTCCATCATTTCCTTTCATCCGATTCACCTCATCTACCCAGAGTTGTAGGACTAGGCGACCCCGGCGGGTATGTTGCTGCAGGACGGTGAAATTTTCCCTCTGGAGAGGTTTCCCTTGGCACTTTGCGGGACTGCTGGGACCCCTCCCTTCCTGGGAGCTCCCTCATCTACACCCGGAAACCCCAGGTTGCGAGTGGCTAATATAGGGCTAGCCAGCGTCAGGATTTGTGCAATGCTCGAATAGTCAGGGAGCCGGTCCTGCTAGCAAACATCGTCGTCCGGATCTGGTCGGCCTTCGGCTCTCTCATTCATCCCTCCCTCCCAGGGTCATGTTCGAAGCACAAAGGACCCACTATGGTCTACATGCGGTACTGTACTCCAGTTACTGGAGATCGCTCCGTCGTCTACTCTTAACTCCTAAATGGCAAGCACTGCTACTTAACTGCATTTGATAATTTGATGGAGTTATAGAACACTGATAAAAATTCAACAAGAGCTGGAAAATGCCATAAGGCTTCAATAACCAACGTTGTATTGCGAGAGAAAACCCAGTCGTATAGAAGCTTTATCTCTATTGCGTTTGAAATTTCCATTATTGTGGCTGTGGGAGAGGGGTGGAGTTACCTTTTTAATTACGCAAGGGAATATAAAACCCGAAATAAAGTATACGTATACCTAAAATGGTTATTTCTCCTGCCTCATAAAGCTCACCATAACTATTATACTTATCGCGAGTAAATATTAGTGTTCTTAAGCACTTGAATTATGACATAACAAGAATTTCATTACCTACAATGAAGAGCATTACAGTTACATAAAGGAGGATTCACGGAGTATTGATTACCGCTTTAAAGTCTCTTTTTAGAAGGGCCATTGTTCTCTGTGTGTGCCAATATTTGGATTTACATTCTGAAATATCTCTTTTCTGTATGCGCATAAAGATATATGAGTGCTAGATGTGTTAAATGTGTTCTGCACAAGCGTGGTTCACTGCGCTGCATTGAAAATAATTCATTTTGAAGGACCAGCAGCTCCGTCTAAGTTTTTTTCTACCTATCAGGAAATGCATTTGAAGAAATCGTCATGTATTTTGTAAATATTTACGTTTAGGATAAACATTTGCAGTTTATGAAGTAACAAGAACCTTGTTTACCTGACACACATTAATCCCTATTTTCGGTTCATGTAGATTGATCTTTGCGTAATTTTTACCGTGGAAATATGTGCATCACTTGATACACATGAAAGTATACGTTTGCAATAACGGCACTGCAGGTAGCGTAGATGTCGGCGTCGGTCACACGCTTCAAGCTACTCAGAACACCACGCGTGGGATTGTGTTTCAATCGTTTTCATGACAATCTTGATAGGGAACATAGACTTCTCATCCGGATGGCTTTTAATCCTTTTTCTTCTGTTTTTGCAGTGAACTAAATTTCACCATCGTACATCAAAGTTTGTATCCATTTAATAGATTGTTTCCGGATTATCCAGATTTTCATTAATCCGGTTTAGCTCCGGTCCCACTAATCCAAATAAACGAGGTTTCTGTGTACAAATTCACAGTTATAAGAGAAATATATATTTAACATAATAGATATTGACATGAACCACCCTTAAACTACGGCACTGACCTGATGTACATTGGGGATTTAGTTCAAGCATCTAGGAAGTCTACTCAGTTAACATCACCATTCTAATTTATTTTATTATTGTACTTGCGAATCTAAGAAAAAGCTGGTAATATATGTCTTCTTTAATCGTGCAGACGTCCGATTCCCCCCAAAAAGAGAAAGCAAACAGTTTTAAACGAAATCCAGAAAGAAAGTGCTCTATAAAGTAAAATATGATCCCAAAAAATTATAGGTTCGGCGTATTTTTTGAAAGTGTTTTTTTTGCATCTGAAATTGCTTATCCAGCATTTCTAATGAGGTAATAACCTGGCTTTTATATCACATTCTTTTGAAAGTTTATGACCTCCGATGTTTATTGTACATTCCTTATTTATGTTCAGATAGCGATCCAGCACATAATGTTATTATTATTCAATACAACTTTCGACACAATCTGGAGCTGCTGACTACGACTGTATGTGCATGTGTTTGTGTGCATATTAAAAAGGAGCAGATTTTAATTATTAATTTCTAATGAACAACAAGAGATAGCGACACATACGATAGATCACTGTAAGAGGAAACTTCAAAGCATTAAACCCGTACCTATTAGTTCCATTCAGTGCGTACAGTAACGTTGTGGTTTGTTTACGAGAAAATTGCGCCGCCACAAGAAGTCGTTTTGTGTGCTGCAGTGTGCTGAATCCATTGTTTCAGTGCAGAGTGCATTTCGTTTATAGGTTCAACAAGTAGCTGCCTCGTCATAAACCGATTTACAATTGGTACAGGAAATTCGTAGAAGATGGTTGCATATGCAGAGGGAAGACCACTGGTCATCCTCGCATAATAATTGTTGCTCGTGTTAAATGCATAAAATAAAGCTGAACTTTCCTCTATCCAGTGATGCATGTGTTACTATCTGTCGTAATTCATTAGTAATAAACATTTAAACTGTGCAACTTGTTTTTGAATAACCCTGTATATGTATATATAATAGCGGATGAAAAATGCCCTGATATTCACGCATAAGGATGTGATACTTCGGCGAAAGTTTGACTTCCTTAGTCTCCCCTCCTCCGCCACAATTGCCGGCTTTCTTTTTGACTTCGATCCCTCAATATATGTCTACTATTTAAAGGCTTATATCTCCAGATTAAAAAGAGATAAGGCAGTATGATAAAACGTTATTACATGATTGCGATATAATGCTTTATTTACATGTTTTATGTTGAAAGATGGACCCTTGTTCGAATCCGGGGTATTATTATGAAATTAGTTTTCGTATAATTCCTGAAATAATTTAGATAAACAGTAAAATAAATTTTATTAATTTTTTATTACTATGAAAATTGTTCTGAAATTATACATGAGTATCTAAAGTCCGGAGTCTGAGGCTTAGTTCTTAAAACTCAATTACCTTTGCAACTACGGGTGCTAAAGGGTTGCAACAAACCTTGGCTAGTTGGTATTATTACCTGCAATAATTATGGAAATAACTAAGGGTTTTCAATAGTTTCCTTAATTTTCCTCTGTACCCTAAGTTAAACCACTTAGGTTGATGGTGCAAAACGGATATAGCTTTATTTAACATGCTTAAATTAATATTATACATAATATTCGTCCTATTGTCCTCGGTTTGATTATGGATTCGATGGAATTCATTACTAAATTTAATAGCTATTGAAATAATTTAGAATAAGATAAATGTTATTAAGTTTATGTCAGTAGTAATTTGTTTGCATAGATATGTCGGTATCAAGTCCCGAGTTTTAGTCCTAATTTAAAAAACAATTCTTTTATCTCCGGAACTGTCAACGCCAATAGGATTAAACAAAATTTGAATTGAAACTACTATTACCTATAACCAATACCGTAAATAACTAGAGTTCAATTTTCCTTTATTCGAATCACGATCTTTCAATAGCTTCCTTAATTTTCTTCTACACTC
This sequence comes from Deroplatys truncata, assembly GCA_030765065.1. Lineage (NCBI taxonomy): Eukaryota > Metazoa > Arthropoda > Insecta > Mantodea > Mantidae > Deroplatys > Deroplatys truncata. The sequence goes on from CM060990.1 coordinate 169,190,369, forward strand.
TAGGATACATCACTTAGATTGATGATATAAAGTGTATATAGCTATGTTTAACATGTAAAACCAAGATTATAAATAATTTTCTCCTAGTGGTCTGAGTTCGAATATTGATTCGATGGAATTTATTTATAAATTTAATAGCTCCTAAAGTAATTTAGATAAAGACACAAAATAAAAATTAAATAGATATCCTAATCTTGAAACGTCGATTTAATGATAATAATTACATACGGGTCCTCGGAACAAGTCTCGAAGGGGTGATTTCAAATATCTTCAAAACTATGTGACTTCGTTGGTTGAAATGAAGCTTAATGGTAGACGCTAATGAGGAGAATTTGATTACTAAATAATTTTATTAAAACATTACATGGTTAGATTATAGAAGCTCAAATTTGTGTATACGTGGAGAAACTGCATTACATAGAATTGGAGTGAAATGTAACGGCCTTTCTGCCACAATTGAGGATTAATGGTCTACGGAATTTCATATTGTGTACTGATTCTATGGATAATAAAGAAAATACAAAGAAAAGTGAAATAACAGAAGATAGGGATGAATTTTATTAAAGAAGTGGGGAAAATCGTTACATTAACACCTACTTCTAAAGTGTTGTGGTGATAGAGATGGTTTTAAGTTTGCTGTAGTGGTCGGCGGCGGCGGTGGTGGTGGTGGTGATATCTTTTAATGTATGCATCTGTCAATTGAGTATGTGAGAGGACTTGCCTCAGTTTGGGCGTGTTGTCATATAGAGGTAGTTATGAGACGAGCTTCAACGTGTCTGGTACAGCCAGACATCCTGTCTCTGTTTGGATGTGACATCAAATGGTCGGGGTAGTAGATACGTAAACGCTAAAATCCGTGGTATACAACAAACCAGTTTTATGGAATAGTTTTAGAGCTGAATTGACTGTTTGTATCTCTGATCACGTTATATACAGTTAAAAAATGCATTGATATGTTAGCGAAATGCCACAGATTTACACACTTAACTGACATTTCATTGCTAAATTCACTACATGACTGGATTGAAAGTATATGAAACAACAAAACATATAGATAGCAGGGAATAAACCATGTTTAAGATATAAATTATCTTCTAAGACTCTCAAAATACATAAAGTATGTGTGTTAAGTCGAACAGAAAAACAATAAAAACGTTATAGCAACGGATCTAAAATGTCTTATTTTCTGAGTGGTCTGTGGCTCCTCTATAAATATGGGATCCTTCAAGCTTAGACTTTATTAATACATTAACATATAAGTTATAACCTTAGTTGAATAACAACAGATGAAGCAAAAAGTAGACAAGTAATTCACCAATTTTAAAACATAAGATAAACCATAAATATCATAACTAATAGACACTCCCTTCACAAATTAACACACAACTGGAAAGTATGCAATTAAATATCCATCACAAAAAATTATGAAGTCTCCCTGGTATTGTTATTAACTATTGAAGCGCTCGTGTGCAATGCATGACACCAATCTACCTCCACAGATACTAACTGGGGTACTATAAGAGTCCCGGCAAATACATGACTGCACGATAATACCAGCATGACACGACTAACAAGTGGAGGAGTTTTAGTGGGTATTCAGCGGCGAGCGCCACAAATCCCCCAGCCATTGCACATCGCCTTGGTGGTCGAATGTAATAATGTATTTTTCCCCCATTGAATAAAAGCTTAGACCTTGACTGTCCTAGCTTGCTTCGAATTGAGCCCATCATCTCCTCTAAGCGAAACCACCTCTCGAGTGTGTCTAGAAGTTGTCAAGGTAAAGAAGTGTGTTCCTTTACATAAGGCGATCAAGGATACTTGATCAGGATGTATACGTTTTGGTGCTATTTGGCAGATTGTAGAGATGGAGAGCGCTACATTCCAGAACGTATTTCAAATACAAAGTCTGCTAACAAGTGTGGTAAATGTGGAAAGAGTTTCCTACAAACCCCTCACAAGAGGCGCCATGAATCGGGTTGCAAGCAGCTCTTCAAGTACAAGTATTGTGAAAAATTCTTCAATAGCTTTAATGGGGAGAAATGAAGAGGTCCGTAGATTCACTTCTCCTTGCAAGAAAATGAATACGGAGCCTACGAACTATCAACTGTTATCAATAATAGATGAGGTGCATGATATGAGTGAGTACGAAACAGCATTTTAAGGGCGTCTAAAAATCGAATTTCATTCGCTGTGATTCATCCAATGACATGAATGTTTATCTACACGATGCAAAACAGCGTGTAATTCAAGAAGCTCAGAAAGAGCTTAGAGTTGCTGAACCAGTGAAAATTAATCTACTTGTTGAGTGCCGATTTGTGAACGCTGTTGGGGAAACAATTAATAAAACTTTTAAAGCACGTAATCAGCCCGCGTTTCTAGAAATGGATCTGTACTGCATGTTTGAGACAAAATTCAAGAAACTGACTACCGAAATGGAGGGGTCACAGCTTAAACGAAGCAACTGGAACTTGCTTGTTGTGGAAGGAGTTTGACTAAGTATCAATAAGTGCAATCCACTACGAGAAAGCAGCTACATTCCCCTATCGGAAAATATGGAAACAAAGAAAGCGTGTATAAACCCAAAGAATTACCGTGATGAAAAATGCTTTATGTGCACTATCCTCGCAAAATTCATACAGAAGGCTCTTAAACGTGTCAGCAAATACAAAGAATTTGAATAAACGTACTATTTTTCATGTGTTTCGTCTCCTACAATACCTCAAATCCCGAAGTTTGAGAAAAAGAATAACATGCCGACAAATGCATTTGGACTGAATGAGGAACAAAAAGTGTTTCCTAACAGATGATTCCTGAAGAATTAACTGAGCATCGCGACTATCTTCTGTTGAGTGATGCTACTGGTCAACATTCCTGTGTTTATATACATAATTTTTAGAAGCTTATTTGATGTCAGATAATAAAATATAAGGACGAATGTACTCGTGCAAACTCTGCTTTTGACGTTCAACATTGGCGAAGTGGTTCGGAAAAATTGGAGAAGCATAGAGAAATATGTAGACAATATGTTTCTAGGATGGTTATGCCTAGAAAGTATAACTCCATCGTACAATTAAAAAACGTTGGAAGGATGTTGAAACTACCATATGTCATATATGCAAATTTTGAGAGCATTATCACTCCGTGCCATACCTGCCCTTCTAGTCCTGAAACCACCTACACAACTCCCATAAAAGCCATTCTCCATTAACTTTGCTGTTTACGTCGAGCCATCATCCAAATTTGAAGACCTGGAAGCTGGTCTTTCTACTCAGCTTTATATATCGTGGTTACGATGCTTCTGAGAAGTTCACGGAATATCTAACATCCTTTGCGAAGAACATCAATAGTATATACAAATCTGCTAAGCCTCTGAAACCTACAGATGATCAACAAAGGATTTCTACTGTTCTACATAATGCTACTTGTGTGGAAGGAAATTTGCAGAACAGAACTGGAAAATATCGGACCCTGACCATGTAAGTGGTGAATACCGTGGAAGGCTACACAATAAGTGCAATCTAGCTTGCAATACACCTCAGTATATCCCTGTCTTCGTGCATAATCTCGGCGGATATGATTCGCATTCATTGTTAAAGAGCTGGGGTGTACAAGCGAAAGAGTAGAGGTAATTCCTAACTCTGATGAAAGCTATATATCATTCTCCAAGTATGTGGGAGATATAAAACTTCGGTTTGTTGACAGCTTTCGTTTCCTGAGTGCAAGCTTGGATAAGGCAGTGAAAACCTTAGCAGCATATCCCGAAACAGAAAAGTATTTTAGACGGGAGAAGTTGAGTTTAATGACTCGTAAGGGCGTATTTCCATATGATTACGTCACTTCATGGGATGTCTTGAATGAGAAAGAATTGCTTTCAAGGGAGGATTTTTACAGCAAATTAAATGAAGATATTAATAGTTAATACCATGAACATGCTATGAATATATGGGGGCAGTTTAATGCGAGAGGTTTAGGTGAGTACAGTGACCTCTACTTAACCTCCGAAGTTTTTCTCTTAGCTTTTCTCTTATATTCTTATAGAATATCGAAAACGAGTGAAAAAATCAAATTCAGGAAAAGGGTATAAAAGCTCCTAAAATTCCATCAAATTCTTGTACAACAGCAAATTGCTGTAAAACTTTAGAAATTCCTGTAAAACGTAACAAATAAACAAGAAAACTATATCAACGTACTATAATACCTGAGAAATTCTTGTCGAAATATAGTAGAATGGCTCAAAGCGTTCAAGCTATTCATAAAAAGGCCCGAAGCCCTAGAGTAATGTTCAAAATACCTCTCCTAGAGCTCGAAGTGCACATTTTTACGCTCAAGTGTGTAAAATTGCCGTAAAAGTGCCTCACCTCCCGAAAAACCGCGCTTCCGTATCTAAAATACCCTCGCAATGTCCTAAATGTTTGGAAAACTGTAAAATACTTTAAAACGGTATAAAATATCTTCAAATATCTCTAAATATCCCAAGATCGTGTACCGATACCCTGCATCAGTTTCTAAATACCTTGGATACACCATCAAAGTATAACTAAATGTTCCTACCAATCTTCCAAAATGTGTTAAAAGTTTATGTCAGTACCCGAAAATAGTTCCAACAGTGGCTAAAATGACTTCTAAATGTCCGACCATATCCGCTTCAGAGACTAAAATACCTTCGAAATGTCCTAAATGCATGTAAAACTGTAAAAATGCTTTAAATCTACATAACATATCTTCAAAGTGTCTCGAAATGTCCAAAAACCCTGTACCAATACTGTGAAAATACCTGCTTCAGTTTCTAAAATACCTTCGAAGTACCATTAAAATATCCACAAATGCTCCTACCAGTGCTCAAAATTGTCCTAAATGCTTATGTCAGTACCCAAAAATAGCTGCACCAGTAGCTAAAATGGCTTCGAAATACTCCAAAATGCCTGGCAATACCCGCTCCAGTATCTAAAATTATACAAAATTCACTCAGAATGGAGAGGACTTCACAGGCTAGTCTAAGAAAATTAGAGTATGCATTTTTCAATTTGTCATGTAAATATTTTAAACATATGACATTTAAATTAAACTTGTTGAGCGGCATTTGGAGAACAAAGACAGCGAAAATTATTCCATGTTTGTAATTGAGCTACTTTTTGTTTTGAAGTATACTGTTCACAAACACAGACATATGCACACGCAGACGCGCTCGCGCGTGCACCTGTTTGTAAAATTGCTTTTTAATTAATCCAGGGAGTCTCAAAACGTGCATCTCCGCTACAATCTCAATATCCAGCTTTTGGGTGGAATGCAATATTTTCTCTACAGGCTGTAGGTTATAGTAGAGAAGGTAAAAATGACTAAGTATTTAAAACTTCAAAATAATAACATTAGACATCTTGAAAATTGCTGATATCACTAAAAAGTCATTTGGAATAAATTGTGTGCTGTAAAGAGAAATGTAGACAGTTTTTACCTAGAAAGTTTTTGTCTATCTCTTAAGGTTTACAAGTTATGCAATATTCCTTCCAAATGAGGAGGAATACACATTTTATTTCCATAAAATTCAACATATAATTTTATTAGTGATGTAAATATCTTAAATAAATGGTATTTTAATCAAAATCATAAGAGTAATTTTGATAAAATAAAAAAGAACGCAAAATTTCTATGCAAAGGGCAATTTGGTACGGGGAATTTTCTTGAAGATCTACCTATCGGATGTTTGGAACATATTGAAATCATATATCAAATGTGGTAATTATCCGATATTTGTTCGCTGTTCACAGATAGGTGCCCCATGCGCATGCGCGCGCGCACACACACACACACACAGATATCTTCTTCTAGAGTGCTTTATTTTGGATTAAGGGTCCTCAAAATACACATTTCCGGTGAAATCTCGGTTTAAAATGTTTACATGAATTTAAAACTTCCTGTACCTCTTTGGTACGTGGTAGAGAATATAAAACAGAAATGAACCAAAAATTCAAAGCTTCCGTTGCCACTATTAATGCAAGTTTATCCACTATTGCGCGAATTCACCGTTAAGGTTGCAATGGGCACCCTTTCACAAATCCATAGAGAACTCCAACCTTGCCCGTTCAAATCACAAATATAATTGGGATAAACATGTTTTGCGACAGAAAATGTGTCTAAATGCAGATCTCCATAAAAGTGACACGAACCATGAGAAATGTGATTTAAGTTTTAGAGACAGCAGCTCCTATTTAAGGTACAATGCTATCCAAATAGGTTTTATCTTTAGAGGATTTTACAATAAAATGCTTGCTGTTAGTTCAAAGGCATAGAAAATTTACCTTGTTTTACTTGTCCATGTTTGGACATACAAAGCTTAAATATGCAGTTATATATTTAAATCACACGGTACTCATTCTTGAAACTCATCTTGAATTTTCTGGGAATAGCTTGTGAAGTCCTCTACGTTCTGAAATACGTAATAATCGGTAAACCGTAAGAAATATGTAGATAAAAATCTTACTACATAAAAAGCATAGATCTCGTTAAAGAGCACAATTTATATCAAATAATGGTTAACGTATCTGTGAAACGAAATGTAAGTTAGTATACTTATGTAAGTGTTATGTTGCTTTTTCTTTCTTTTGAAACAAGCCTGCTGAAGTGCTGAAGAAAGGGAGGTCTCCACTTGTCTTTGGGTTTGAAAATACAAAATAAGGTGTTTCAAACAATGAACTGGTTTACGCATCCCTTGGTGTGCGGAAAGAACTACCACGGGGTCGGTGCCAGGCCGGCCACCTGATCTAGCTTATCACAACGATTGGTATGAAGCTGTTTTCGTACTGACTGTATCACAGGGCTTTGTTTATAACAACTGACCGATAGACAAGTGTTTTGCGTTTCGGCTACCAAACGGTCGCAGGCGGCGGCTTCAGTGCTTCACACCTCCATGTAGGGTGCCATAATTGTCGTCTCTTCCTTTGGTTACACCGGCATTCTATCGGAAAAATAAGTTTTTGTCGTCACGATTTATTTTTATTTTATTTTCTGTGCTTTGCTTTCCTCCATCTCCTATGCGAGAATTTCTTGTTGTACTTGTTAGACCACTCCACAAGAAATGGCGCATAAGTTGTTATATCCGGGCATTGAGAGGCCGAACACTAAGCACTGTGTCTTCGTACCAATTAGAAATCGTAAACGTCCGAGAAGAACATAGGCTGTTTGTTCAAAACTTCATTCACTAAGAAATCACTGGTAATAGTTATATGTTGATTTACGTGCAGAGAGCAACGGCAATATACATAATGTTCGTAAGTTTCATTTATCCTATTTTATCGTCGGCTGCACATCTCGATTTGGGCACTTCTGCACAGATTCAAATTTGTGTACAATATTATTAATAACTGAATTAAGAGGAAAGAAACAATTAAGAATTTACTCACTATACTGCTGTACTTCTTTAAGAACATGTTCTACTTCGTCAATGTTTAGATGTCTCAGCATCTTGGTGAGTGTGTGCTTATAGCCTTTCAGCGTGGAGGAACAGCTTCTTTAAACACAACTGTCTGCAGTCGGCACTGAAACTGTGACATAAAACACCGCCTGATTGTCCAAGTCGTACCACTAAATCTCTATGGCTACTTCTGAAATATTTTTTTAGAATTATTTACATTCAGCGAGGAAATATATTTTTACGAGAGCAACCTAATCCAAAACTGTCATTTTTTGGAATGTAAGAAAATGTGCTGCTGCCATTTTTTTCGAACATCGTCCTTTGTAGCAATTTCTCAGGAAAAAGTAATCGACCCTCTTATTCGTTTACGTGTTCACTGTTTCATAAGAAATAGTACCGTAGTAGAGGCACTTAATCGCAAGAATAGCCTTACAAGGTCTACCTTGCATCTCTCATAAGATTACTTTACTACCCAGAGGTAAACCATACAAATCGCGCGCGTGCGTGTGTGTATTTCTCCCAGTTGGACGAAAAATTGGAATAGACGCAAGCAAAGATGGTGTAATTAAGAGATCGAAACTAAAAGGCAAAACGCAAGTAAATAATGAACTACAGAATTAGACTTCAGTCAAGGCATTATGTTATCTTTTCAATAACATCACATGTAATAAATTGCTGAGTAAACGTATAAATGGAACTAAAAATACTTTAACCTTTGTTCTTTTTCAATAATGTTGCATCACATAGCACATGAATTGAGCGTAGGAACACAGGACTATTGTTGCTTCATTTATGATCTGAGCTTAATGCTTATTATTCGTACGATGATTATTAGATCATCTTTGATATTCACTCTCCTACCTTTAGGATTTACACTCACTGCTGCCCTAGATGATTCTACAGCGTTCTGACATCATTGATAGTACATTTTAAAGAAACAATTAAGTATACCTAACTATTTTAACTTATGTATGATTTTATTGGATGCACGATTTGAATAGTTAAATATTTTAAGGTAAATGTACTTAATGTTGCTAATAGTATATTTACAAAACAAAAACAACTGAATTCTTATCAGAGTATAACTTAAGCTCTATTCAAGCAAGTTTATCCTAGTGTTAGGATAAACCACGTATGAGCCCTAGTTATAAGGGACAACCCTTTCCTACGCAGTTCTTTAGTCTGCTTCCCTCCGACATATCCCCTCTTGTCCTGACTAATTAGTTGCATCACATTGCCTAGGGGCCTTGGCGCTCTATAATGTCTTAACTAATGGAAAAGAAAAGTTTATAGATACAGTCCAGGGCTGGACTTTGTCTTGGTAATAATAGAAGCCACTTACCATTAAGAAGCTGGTACCTTGGTTTGTCGAAATCGCAATTAAAGACTGGTCCAAAATCTCCCAAGAAAGTTTGCTCTCGGTTTTCGTACACTTGGTATTGGATATCGTTCCAGAAACACACGTCCTGCAAGTGAGAAAAAAGCATTGCTTATATATTCATTTTCCGTCTAGTATAAAGTTGTTCCTCCTTTCCCGCTTTCCTTTAGCAAAGAACACTGAAAATGTCAGAATAGATTTCCCTCAATCACTGTTGATTTTGACAAGTATCCTGCAGCAAGAGGTTGCCTTTGAAGGGAAGTCTTCTATTCTGCAAGAGAAGGAAGAATTTGTAGTTTCGTGATACAAAATACAAGGTCATAAATATCGTGTAAGAGGTCATAAAGTACTTTTGCTTAATTGAAATTTCTTCCTACCTATTCCCAAACATAACAATACAAAACACATTATCGGTTGGTTTATCCCAATTAATTGTTGAAATGAAAGTAAGACGGACTGGAAAATTATTTTTACAAAAACGTTATCTCAAAGCGGAGCTTGTTGAACCCTGGAGAGGAAATACCTTAATGTAACGATTATTACTAGGCTTATACTGCTCGGGACCGATAGAGAAAAAGCATCCAATGAAGAGGACCTCCGCAGCTGATGTGCCTCGGACGACTTCCGCCACATTCCGGCAACCGGCGCATCGCCACAGTAGGAGGGCCGCACTATGCTGCCACTGATACTACTTAGGAGCCGGCCACAGCAGCTTCACCTGCCAACCCATCGCCGACGCAGCAACTATCAGTCAGCACCGCACCTCACCCAACAGCTCCGACACCGCAGGCGCCTCACACCTCATTGCACCCACGGACTGACTCAGCGCGGTGGTTCACAGAGTACCTCGCGACTTACTACCGTGCTATCTACCCGCCGCAGTTCAAATTCTGTGACCGTCGGCTCTGAAGGCATTCCGGACACACACACGCCCTCCGCAGAATCGCGGGTTTAAACCCGGCGGAGGGCGATGAATTGTTTTCGGGAGTAAAAATCCTTAGCATGGCTTCCTTCGAAAGGGAAGTAAAGCGGTGGTCCCGTGTCGGCACGTAAAAGAACCTCATCCCTATAAAGAGTGCTCTGAGCAAAATTTTCGGTCCTTCGTGCCTAATACAGAATGGGCGCTAAGAACCATAGTAGTTAAAAAGCGTCTATTAATAACACCGAATTTAATTTTCCTGGAGCTGGCGAGTCTGCCTTAAGAGCAGGCCTACCCTTGTTAGGGCGGCGTCTATGCATTGAGGCTGGGTGACTCAATGTCGCCAGGTCGCAAATGTCGCTGAGGCCAGGCGACATCGCCATTCGCAACTCGACGCAGCCATTTGTACCCTTGAAGAAGGCATCTACACGAACACCTGGCGACGCCACACAACACCACATCTTCTCCACACTCCACTGCAGACAATTGCATACGCGACGCTGCCAGACCTACAACATCTGCCACATCCACCGATCACACGACATCCACGGGCGACTGCTTCCCTCCTCGGAAAGGTCGCTCCACGTTTAGGGACGTGCTTTCTCCTCGGAGGAGTGCGCGGATGCAGCTTAAAGAGTAAACCGGCATGCCGTATCTTAAATGCTTGGGTGATATCCAAAAATACTGCTGTGGTGTACTGGTGACATTCAAACCCCCTGTAAAATGGACTACGTGAGCCGTAACAATTGGTGTGTCGTGAATGGTTTGGCCGAAACCCAAAATGGTCTGGAGGTAAGAGATTAGCCTTGATGCACGTATGCGGAAAAGCGCCGATGTATAACTTTCTCCAAAAGCTTAGATAGAATAGGTAATAAACATAGGAGACGGTAGCTTGAAGTGAGATCTTAGGCCTGTGGGGCTTGTGGAACACAATGATTTCAGCTAGCTTCATTTCTGAGGAATACAACCAAGCCAAAGAGCAGCAATAAAGACGGAGCATAAATAAGTGTATGCTCTTTTGGTGAGCTCTTTGAGAGTATAATTGGGAATGAGATGATGCCCAGATGATTTCCTATTAGGAAGGATCAGAATAAGATGAGACAATTCATGTGGACAGTAAAGTGAATCCTGTCAGGGACGACGGGTTTCCCAAGTTGATCCCTCAGCTCGTGTTCAATAGAAGCGGTAGAGGGTGGATCAGAAGCGGTGTTTGGGGTGAAGACGCGCTGAAAATGGGACGCTAAAGCATCAGATTTAGAAGGCGTATCACCGACCATCTGGTCGTCAACGTGAAAGACTGGAACAAAGTAGTCTCACTCAGAATGCGCTTAGAAGTATGCCACAATGTGGAATCATTCCTGGAGATGGACGCGATTTGACGTTGGTACAACTGCAGTCTAAGGGCTTCAAGCTCAATTTTCACACGACGTGTGAGGTCATTCATTTTCCGGTGCAGCCAAGGGCAACATTTTTCTGCCACCAGCATCTGACGCGGTGATTTTCTTAAATGAGCTGCAGAAGGAACGGAGGTAAGAAATGTGTGTATAGTAACCTCCTGCGACGAGTTGTCGAGGATACAATACTGGAAGAAATTCCGGAAGTGAAGGAACAACAGCAGCATCAAGGCCCTCTGGCGTTTGTAGACGGTAAGAAGTAAATGGTGCCAAATCTAAACCGTGCTGAAAACGGCTCCAATGGACAAAGGTATCAATAAGACTTTGACCTGGGGTAGGAGGCTCGAAATGGGGTGGAAAGAAGTTACGACCGGAAAATTAAATTGAGTTTTTATTTATGGACACTCTTTAACTACTATGGTTCTTAGCGTCCCATTCCATATTGGGCGTGAAAGACCGGTAATTTTGCTCAGAGGCCTCTTTATCAGGCTTGACACGGGACCACCGGCTTTACTTCCCTTCCGAAGGAAGCCATCTAAGGATTTTTACGCCTGAAAAAATCCATCACCCTCCGCCGGGTTTGAACCCGCGACCGGACAGTGATCAGAACTGAGGACAGGCAAGACACTCGTGTGAACTGGATGACATCGAGGATGTCAGGGGCGATCCTTGGATTGGAGGAGTAATATATGGGTTCATTAGAAGCCAAGACGTACAAATCTCGAGAAGTGATAGCATAAAAAAGACACGTAGCATTTGGATTAGCACTGCAACATCCCCAAGAAGGACGTTTACAGTTGAAGACTCCTAGCAAAAGTGTGGAACAATCGCTGGGAAAAAGCAAGGAAAGAAAATTGATATTTAATCTATATTTTGCTGTCTTATTAGCACTCAGAAGTAGCAAATCAAGGCTATCGTGAAAGAGAAGTTTAATGCCAACAATTTGGAGTCCAGGGATACCGGGTAAAGAAATTTCAGTGTGAGAAATGCGGCGCCTAATGGGGATGGTAACCCCACGAGAAGCCTTGCCAGCCTCCCTGTCACAGCGATATATGTGATAGCCTGGAAGGGTAAAGTTTTCGTGGCGCAGAGAATTGGTTTCGGCTATGAAGGCCACATCAACATTATTCATGGAGAGAAACTGTAAGAATGCAGCGCGTTTTGCGCGAAGGCCATTCGCATTCTTATTAAGGAGGGTGAGTTGTCGAAAAGAATTTTTATGCCCTGCAATTTACAAAAACGGAGAATAAACAAGATAAGAGGAGATTTTATTTAAGGTGAGTCGGAATTGTTACACTAACATCACTTAAGTTTACTCACTTAACATGTTTCGGGAAACGGTTGTTCCTATCCTCAGAAGCTAATCCGATTGGCCCGTGTTGTTAGTATTTCCGTTTTGTGGACTGGATAGTGTGGTGGCATTTGTGGTGGTGAAATGTACTTCCAGATGGGACTGAGTGGCGGCAAATCAAAATTCATTAGATGTGTGTTGTGTTTTAGAATGGTGATCTTCTCCCATGCATCTAAAAGGAGATGTTGAATTTCAGACCAATTTGAGGTAATAAAAGCAGATTTAAGAGAGAATAGCCGTGAAAAACTCTCATTGGTAAAGTTGAATGGAGATTAGGTGAGCAGATACAGCTTAAGAGCCTAAAGAATTAGTGATAATAATTGTTACTTAATATTCACAAGCCATACAAATTTCCTATTTAAGTCATCAAAAATACTATTTCTCTCAAGCAAAATATTTCCATTTCCCACAATTAAGTTTGATGCCTACATAATTTAATTACTTGCAACTATACATGGGAAGGAGCTCTTTAGCATTAGGCCAAGTGAGTGTACGAGGGATGATTAGGGAGAGAATGCTGAACTATTGGATTAGAATTTATCACTTACCACAGGGTACATATTGAAAGCTTGCTTAAATGTACAAGAAAACTGTATTCACTCAAAGAATCGGCTAGGTAAACTTAGACGTCAGCTTAATAATAAATGGTATAGGTGATATATGGATGGCTACAAAGACAGGGTATGTTGACAGGATTCTGGGAATTTAGATAGCAGAAGGAAGATATGGACAGACAGAATTTTGGGTAATGTTGGAAAACAAAAACAAATTTATAAGTATTCTGGCCGTAATGATGAGAAAGAGAAGTATATCGAGAATGTAGTAGGGATCAAAGAGAATTGCATTGCATGGTACTTTGGAGATAAAATGTTACAGGAGAAAGACAGAAGAAGGAATCTGGTATATGCGGGGATAAAGAAGATACGCTCACATTTTAATAGAATGCAAAAGCATAATCTGGAAGAAAGTGTTTATTCAAAATAAATGGTTAAAGATTGAAAAATAGTAGTAATTCAAACAATTTTTGTAAGCAATCTCAGATTATTAATTTAGTAGAGTTCTTATTTAGAGTTAAGAAGAAATCGATCTGGTAAGTAAACTAACTAAAGTGTGAAGCACAAATTAATTTTGTTAATTATAAATTTATAAAGTGTAATCATAGTTTGGTAACATCAATGTATGAGCTATCAACAGTAGCTGTAGAAAGAAGTGCTATTTATTATTTTTATGGCCTGGAATAGAACCTGGGTTAGCTCCAGATCATATAAACACTGTAAAGAGCTTAGTGCAAACAAACAAATAAATAATTTAATTATTCAAAATGGCTGTTCTGCTCTTTCTCTGACAATGGGAGTAATTTTAAGTATACATAAATTCTGTTATTTTATTTGAAAGCATAAGTTTGGGTTTAGAGAAATGACCAAAATCTATCTAAATAAGCACTATTATAAATTTATTTTAAAGTTAATACAGCAGACTTCTAAATATTCTAGCTATAAAAATGTTTTAGTTAAATGGGTTTTTAAGTTAGTACATCAGAATTTATATCGAATTATTTGTGACAGGCTAAAATACTCCAGGAGCATGATGCCCCTTTCTTTGTTTATTTCTTGGCTGCAGTATCTAATTTAAGCCTTTCTCTGCACTGCCTTGCTTCTTTGGCACATACAAGGGCCTTTTGGTGCAGAGTTGATTCGACACAAACTGCACCAAATTCATCGAATACAGAAAGTTTTCCAAGTACAATTCCCATTTCCTTTAGCACTCTTAATCTGGTTTTCATGGCATCGCTGAAAATTATAACTGCATCGTTTTTAGCAATTTTCATAATAGTCTTTCCACAAAATCCAGTTTAGGTCAAACTTTCCAAATTTTGAATTAAATTATTCATTAGAGTTTTTTGTAAATCCCTCTAAATACCTGGTAATTAATTCTGTCATAACAAGAATTTTAAACAATGTCTTCATTGCCTGCATTGCTGCCACTAGTGATGTGTTTTATGTTTGTAGGTGTTTACTGTCCCATTACTAATGGCTCGCTGATATGGACACCATGTATCTCCACTTTTGAGAAATAGTTCTGCATGGGGTTACTGTCAGAAGAGTTTTTCTGATATAATATGGCCCAGATTGCAATTCTCATGTAACTTACAGAGGTGGAATTATTTCTCACAGAATTCCCATAATAACATATAGGTGTATTTATTGCAGAATCAGAAAGTCTATTTCTCCCTGATAGAGGGTTTCCATATGCAAGTTTTTCCCCCTTTAATTCATTTCATTTATTTCTGAGCTGAGTGCCTATACGCGTCCGAAAGTGGCCAACATATTCAATTTTTAAATGGGAATGGTTGGGGCCATATGGTTGCATTTCTGACACAACTTTGAAGGATCTTGTATCTCCATCATCAATGTAGTTGACATATCTGACCGCATACCTCCATTCAGGGCGTGTAAAGATTAAATCTTTAAAAAGAAATGCTTTCTTCATGGCCTCTATTTCCATGGATCCTGCAGTTCCTTTATGGTCAATGGAACATTCACTTTCGTGTTCCTCCCATCATTCTGCACACTCTGGTGTATCTTTTCCGCTTCCCATACTTCACATGCTTTGCAGCGAGTCGACAAAGCTTTAGTCCTATTACTTTATTAGATTTGTTCCCAATAACTGTAGAGATACCACGATGTGAAAAATGCTCACTTGTTAACCAGTCCCATCACATGTCACTGACAAATCTGAGCTCTTATTGAGAAAAACCTCTTTTGCAGCAGCCAGAGAAAATGATTTACATTCACAGCTTTTGTTGCATTTAGGTATTGTTTTTGCTACATAACATGGGGCTGTTCTTAAAAAAATCACTTTTCCACACTCTTTACAGAATATGGCGACTTTGCAACAGAAACCTGAAACATTGTTAACACTTATGTCAATTAACCCGCCTCCACACACAGCGAGGGCATTATGGATTAGTTTTAAATCAATAATTACATTATCTGTGCATAGCTCATGTGCAACAGGAGTAGGTACATTAGAAGAGATCGAGCGCAGTTTTTTGGGCATATTTGGGGAAGGATAGGGAAAACGAGAGCAGATGCCATGTTGAGGGGGCCTTGAAGGAGGAAAATAGGTTTATATGGGAGAGATAGGGGATACGAGGGGGTTGATGCTAGGCTAGACAGGGTTGAAGGAGGGAAGTACGTTTATATGGAAGAGGTAGCGGAGATTTGTTAGGCTAGACAGAGGTTTAGAGTAGAGTATACGTTTATATGTATGAGAAGTATAGGAACAGGAGGAGAGGTATTGGGCTAAGGAGGTTGAGTATGCGTTTATAAGGAGAGACGAGAAAACGAAGAGAGATCCTATGCTAGAATAGACAGGTGTTAAAGGTAGGTTTATATAGGTTAGATAGGAAATCAAGGAGAGATACTCAGCTAGAGAGGGGCAGGAGGGAATGCGCTTTAAGAGAGGTAGGGGATACGGGGAAAGGTGCTAGACCAGACAGAGGTTTAAAGTAGAAGGGTTTGTAGGTTTGAGACACATAGGAACAGGAGGAGAGGTATTAGGCTAAGGAGATTGAGTATGAGTTTATAAGGAGAGACGAGAAAACGAAGAGATCCTATGCTAGGATAGACAGATGTTGAATGTAGAATGTGTTTTATATAAGAGTTATAGGAAACCAAGGAGAGATACTCAGCTAGACAGGGGGCAGGAGGGGAATGCGCTTTATGTGAGGTAGGGATACGAGGAGAAATGCTAGGCCAGACAGATGTTGAGGAGTAGAGTATACGTTTATATGTATGAGAGGTATAGGAACAGGAGGAGAGGTGTTAGACTAGACAGACACTGAAGGAGTAGAAATATGCGCTTATATGCAGGAGAGATAGGGAATACGAGGGGAAGAGCAAGACTAGTCAGGACTTGAAGGGTAGAATATGGCTTTTTATATGGGAGGGATGGCAAACCGAGGAGTGGTATTAGGCTAGGAGTGTTTGAGTATATGTTTATAAGGAGAGACGAGAAAACGGAGACAGATCCTATGCTGGATAGACAGGTGTTAAAGGTAGGTTTATATAGGTTAGATAGGAAATCAAGCAGAGATACTCAGCTAGACTGGGGACAGGAGGGGAATGCGCCTATGAGAGGTAGGAGATACGAAGAGAGATGCTAGGCTAGGCAGTGGTTGAGAGTAGAGTATGCGTTTATATGTATGAGAGGTATAGGAACAGGAGAAGAGGTGTTAGGCTAAACAGATACTGAAGGAGTAGCAATATGGGTTTATATACAGGAGAGATAGGGAATAGGAGGGGAGGTGCTAGACTTTGAAAGCGACTTTAGACGAGAACGTCCTGGAAAGCTGTTTGTTGTCAATGCTAGGACACAAATTCTAGACAGCTGCAGCACGTAACCCACTCAGTGAAAAAAGTGACCCACTAAGGGAAAAATGTGACCCGCTCAGGGGAAAAGGTAGCCCACTCAGGTAAAAAGGTGACCCACTAACGTAAAAAGATGACCCGTACAGGGAAAAAGGTGACCCATTCACGTAAAAAGGTGACCCACTCAAGCAAAAAGGTGATCCACTCAAGCAAAAAGGTGATCCACTCAGGGAAAAAGGTGACCCGCTCAAGCAAAAAAGGTGACCCACTAACGTAAAAATGTGATCCACTTACGGAAAAAGGTGACCCACTCACGCAAAAAGGTGACCCACTCACGCAAAAAGGTGACCCACTCACGCAAAAAGGTGACCCACTAACGTAAAAAGGTAAGTAATTCAGGTAGCATCACAGGGTAGGACAGATTCCGGGAAGCGGATATAGCATAGTTCCGTATGATTTCACAGGTAATTTAGACAGTATCGTAGGTATTTAGGATAATTCAAGTATCATAAGCGTTTAGAGTCACTCAGCTAGTATCACAGGAGGCTAGATTACAGAGGCTAACTGCATCATAGCTGTGCATGATTTCACAGGTAATTCAGCTAGTATTATAGGTATTTAGGCTAATTCAGCTAGTATCACAGGAGGATAGATTCCAGGGTTGGGTATAGCATAGTTTCGTATTTCACAGGTAATTCAGAGAGTATCGTAGGTATGTGGATAATTCAAGTATCATGGGTGTTTAGAGTCACTCAGCTAGCATCACAGGATAGGACAGATTCCGGGAAGCGGATATAGTATAGTTCCGTATGATTTCATAGACAATTCAGCTAGTATCCTAGGTATTTAGGCTAATTCAGCTAGTATCACAGGAGGATAGATTCCAGGGTTGGGTATAGCATAGTTTCGTATTTCACAGGTAATTCAGAGAGTATCGTAGGTATGTGGATAATTCAAGTATCATGGGTGTTTAGAGTCACTCAGCTAGCATCACAGGGTAGGACAGATTCCGGGAAGCGGATATAGTATAGTTCCGTATGATTTCATGGACAATTCAGCTAGCATCGTGGGCATTTAAGCTAATTCAGCTAGTATCACAGGAGGCTAGATTCCAGAGGCTAACTGCATCACAGCTGTGCGTGATTTCACAGGTAATTCAGCTAGTATCGTAGGTATTTAGGCTATTTCAGCTAGTATCACAGGAAGATAGATTCCAGGGTCGGTTATAGCATAGTTTCATATTTCACAGGTAGTTCAGGTAATATCGTAAGTATTTGGGTAATCGACATAGTTTAACAGATATTAGTGATAATTTTGATCAGCGATTTGTATCACAGCTATTTAAGGTAATTGCAGGTGATTCAGGTTGTATCAATGGCATTTGAGACATTTTAACAGATAATTCATATAGTATCACAGGTGCTAGTGTTGATTTCGATCAGGAATTCGTATCAGAGCTATTTAAGTCAATTTCACTTGGTTCGGGTAATATCACACGTATTTAAGTAATTTTAACAGGTAATTCAGATAGTATCACAGGTATTTATGGTAATATAGAGAGTAATTAGATTATAAACATTTCTCATTCAACGGTACAACACTTCATATATACTTTTTCTAAATCTTACAAACCTTTTATATGTTAAACAGTTAGTGTGCGAGGCGGAGAGGGATAAACGGCATATTGGTTTACAAAATGAACAGCTATGCACCAACATACCTTTATTTTAATTCGTCGTACGTGCCTCTCCCCTTTTATCTAGGCTTGAGACTAGCACTAGTATTGCTCCTAATGGCAGGGTTAACACCTCCCCTTCCATCTTCTTCGTTCTTCATCGGACGTCTGCTAGTTGCATACACAGCACAAGAATAAACTTCAATTTTTAAAGGTTGTAGACTCGCGGAGAAAATCTTCACCCGTATTGGTTATTAGCGTCCTCGTATGTGATAAATTGGGTTGGTCTCGACGGATCAAACTTATCCATATAAGTGTTATTAACCTCAGCATTGAACATATTGAAACTGGTCTTCCTATGTACCCCTATGTATATCGTGGTGTTGATGCTGCTCAGAAGTTTATGGAATACCTATCTTTCCTTGCAAAGGAAATTAATAATGTATACAAATCTGGCAAGTCACTGAAACTTACGAACCAACTACAAAGGGATTTTGAATCTTCTACGACATGCTACCTATGTGGAAAACCCTTTACAGAAGAGAACTACAAAGTACGTGACCATGATCACATCAGTGGTGAATATCGTGGCAGTCCTCATAATGAATGCAATTTAGCCTGCAAAACACCTAAATATTTTCCTGTCTTCATGCATAACCTTAGCGGATATGACTCTCATTTCATTGTTAAGGAGCTGGGATGTACAAGTGAGAAGGTGGATGTAATTCCTAACTCTGAAGAAAGCTATATCTCATTCACCAAGTATGTAGGAGATATAAAGCTTCGATTTGTGGACAGCTTCTGATTCCTCAGTACAGGCTTGGATAAGTTGGTAAAAAATCTAACCTCATATCCTGAAACACTAAAGTACTTCGGAGAAGACAAATTGAAGTTGATGACCCGTAAGCGTATATTTCCATATGATTTTGTCACGTCATGGGATGTCCTGAACGAGACCTGCCTGCCTTCTAAGGACTCCTTCTACAATAGATTAAATTAAGAAGAAATTACTGATACTGACTACGATCATGCTAGAAATGAATGGGAGCTGTTTAATGTGAGAAACCTGGGCGAGTACAGCGAACTCTACTTAACCTCAGATGTGCTTCTTCTAACTGATGTCTTTGGAACGTTCAGAGAGCAAACCCTTAAAACACACAAAGTTGATCCTGCACATTATTTTACCTCTCCAGGACTTACATAGGACGCTATGTTATTGCATACAGGAATTAAGCTGGAGCTGTTACAAGATTATGATCAACTACTCATGGTGGAATCAGGTATAAGAGGAGGTTTATGCCAAGTTTCCCATCGGTATGCTGAGGTTAATAACACTTATATGGATAAGTTTGATCCGTCGAGACCAACCCAATTTATCACATACGAGAACGCTAATAACCAATATGGGCGGGCAATGTGTCACGCCCTTCCTTTTGGTGGATTTCAGTGGGTGTCACCTGAAGAAATCAGCTTAGAAACACTACAAGAAGTTGATCCTCATGGGTACATACTAGAAGTCGACATCGAGTATCCTGCAGAACTTCACGATCTACACAATGATCTACCTTTCCTGCCTGAGTGCATGAAACCATTGGAAGCATCTACAAAGAAACTGATACCCCATCTTGGACCTCGAAAGAAGTATGTAGTGCATTACATGGCTTTGAAGCAAGCTCTTAGTCATGGACTACGACTAACAAAAATCCATAGTGTGCTACAATTCCGACAGCCTCGGTGGTTGAAACCTTATGTGGAATTTAACAACAGACTACGATAACAGGCTGCAAATGACTTCGTGAAGGATCTCTACAAGCTCTTTAACAACGCTATGTTTGGAAAAACTACGGAGAACCTGCGTAACCGTATGGATATACGACTGGTGACCAATGAAAAAATGATCGCTAAGCCCACGTTTATCGACATGACGATATATGGTGCTAATCTAGCTGCTGTACATATGGCGTCTCGTCAGATTGTATTCAACAAGCCCATATACATTGGCATGAGTGTGTTGGACATCTCCAAGACATTAATGTATAACTATCATTACGACGTGTTGTTGCCTTATTACGGAGCTGAAAACCTAAAGCTTATGCACATGGACACTGATTCGTTCATTCATCGTGTAACAACTCAAGATGTGTACCAGGACAAGCTACGTTTTCTTGAGCATCTCGATACATCTGATTACCCTGTCAACCATATATGCCATTCAGCTCTAAACAAGAAGGTGCTTGAGAAATTTAAAGATGAGGCTAATAGCAAAATCATTCTACGCTTTGTTGGACTACGACCTAAGATGTATGCCTTAGATATTCAAGGCTAGATGATAAAAAAGATTAAAGGTATAAAACGTAGCGCTATTAAGCAGTACATTTCGTTTGACAGCTATACAGACTGTCTTAAAACCTTTGAAATCATCAGAACGCCCATGAATCTAATCCTATCACGAAAATACGCTGTTGCCACAGTGCAAGTGAATAAAATTACATTGAATCCCTTTGATGATAAAAGAGTTATTACTGAGGATGGAATAACTACCTATGCGTATGGACATTACAGTATTGCAAGCAGTGCTTAAGAGAATTTAAGTCGAAGATGAAGATTTTCTCCGCGAGTCTACAACCTTTAAAAATTGAAGTTTATTCGTGTGCTGTGTATGCAACTAGCAGACGTCCGATGAAGAACGAAGAAGATGGAAGGGGAGGTGTTAACCCTGCCATTAGGAGCAATGCTAGTGCTAGTCTCAAGCCTAGATAAAAGGGGAGAGGCACGTACGACGAATTAAAATAAAGGTATGTTGGTGCATAGCTGTTCATTTTCTAAACCAATATGCAGTTTATCCCTCTCCGCCTCGCACACTAACTGTTTAACATATAAAGGTTTGTAAGATTTAGAAAAAGTATATATAAAGTGTTGTAACGTTGAATGAGAAATGTTTATAATCTAATTACTCTCTACATTACCATAAATACTTGTGATACTATCTGAATTACCTGTTAAAATTACTTAAATACGTGTGATACTACCCGAGCCAAGTGAAATTGACTTAAATAGCTCTGATACGAATTCCTGATCGAAATTAACACTAGCACCTGTGATACTATCTGAATTGTCTGTTAAAATGACTCAAATACCATTGCAACAACCTGAATCACCTGCAATTACCTTAAATAGCTGTGATACAAATCGCTGATCAAAATTATCACTAATATCTGTTAAACTATGTCGATTACCCAAATACTTACGATATTACCTGAACTACCTGTGAAATATGAAACTATGCTATAACCGACCCTGGAATCTATCTTACTGTGAAACTAGCTGAATTAGCCTAAATACCTACGATACTAGCTGAATTACCTGTGAAATCACGCACAGCTATGATGCAGTTAGCCTCTGGAATCTAGCCTCCTGTGATACTAGGTCAATTAGCTTAAATTGATGCAGTAATTTGTATCACAAATTACTTAAATGTAAATAATGATTGTAATATGAATATGCATTTTTATGTGACATTGATTTGAGATGTTTCTTGACTGTAATTATTGTTGATAAGTAAGTTTATACGACCTTACTGAAACTGTCAATAATAGCGCGCAATAATGCAGAGAGGGGGGTGAGCTGTTTATCATTATTGGAAACGAGGAAGTTACGTAATGTTGGCGCGTTTTTTCCGTTGAGAATCTTCTGGAATATTTCCTAGAGCATATGTATTCATAATTTTCATTGGATATTAAAATAGACGCTAATGTTGGCGCGTTTTATTAGCCAATTGCAGCTCAGTTATAATCTTTAGGCATATCAGGGAGTGGGTGTATAAAAAGCCAAGTCAGAGGTAGATCGCGGGCAGTTCATCGAAAATCTCAATACATTACAATTCGCCTTCAGTTGCTCAGTTCATCAAAAATCTGTGTACACTACACGTCGTCTTCAGTCAGTCAGTTCGTCATACATCGGATATAGATTCACAAGTTACGCGCAGCAGAATTATGAAAGATCTAAAATATGGTAAAGTAAATTATACAAAAGGTTGAAGTACGTTGATTAAAAGTGATCAGTAAGAAGTTATTATAACAGTTTCAGTTTGGCGAGTGTTAAGATCAATGTATAAATGTGATAGTTAACGTGTTCGACAATAAATATGTAAAACAAATTTCTTCATCAGTGTTATATTTGGATAAAAGATTCCTTT
This sequence comes from Deroplatys truncata, assembly GCA_030765065.1. Classification (NCBI taxonomy): domain Eukaryota; kingdom Metazoa; phylum Arthropoda; class Insecta; order Mantodea; family Mantidae; genus Deroplatys; species Deroplatys truncata. Next base: position 169,213,062 of record CM060990.1, read on the forward strand.
CCGTTTACACAACCCTGATCAAGACACATGTTCGACCCAAGATAAGATAATAGCTAGCCGGAGGACAGTAAACAAAACTTAAAATTCTTTCAAACACTAATACTACCACAAATTGCTAACACTAGATGGAGCTACAAACCGAACAAATGAATGACGTCACAAGATGGCTTCAACACTGATGTAAACAAACATTACGTAAGCAATACCGCATCAAATTGGCTACCACAACGTGGGGCTCAAAACATATACAATAATGTTAAATAATAAAAAGAACATTTTACACTCGCAAATTGGCTACCACAACGTGGGGCTACAACAACAAAATAAACATACACAAAAATGTTAAATATAAATATAACATTAAAACTATCGCAAATTGGCTCCCAAACGTGGGGCTACAATAATGTTAAATAAAAAGAACATGAAGCTATCGCAAATTGGCTCCCATACGTGGGGCATTTAAAATTATGTAACCAAACAAAACAAAAGCAGCACAATATAAGATCTTCAAGTTCTAATAATTTACGTAAAAACATATTACGTGAGCAAATAAGTTACTTCAAAATGCCCACGATGCTAGCTGAATTGTCTGTGAAATCATACGGAACTATACTATATCCGCTTCCCGGAATCTGTCCTATCCTGTGATGCTAGCTGAGTGACTCTAAACACCTATGATACGTGAATTATCCAAATACTTACGATACTCTCTGAATTACCTGTGAAATACGAAACTATGTTATACCCAAACCTGGAATCTATCCTCCTGTGATGCTAGCAGAATTAGCCTAAATACCTATGATACTAGCTGAATTACCTGTGAAATCATGCACAGCTATGAGGCAGTTAGCCTCTGTAATCTAGCCTCCTGTGATACTAGCTGAGTGACTCTAATCGCCTATGATACTTGAATTGTCCTAAATATCTACGATACTATCTAAATTACCTGTGAAATCATACGGAACTATGCTATGTCCGCTTCCGGGAATCTGTCCTACCCTGTGATGCTACCTGAATTACTTACCTTCTTACGTTAGTGAGTCACCTTTTTGCGTGAGTGGGTCACCTTTTTCCGTGAGTGGGTCACCTTTTTACGTTAGTGGGTCACCTTTTTTGCTTGAGTGGGTGACCTTTTTGCTTTAGTTGGTCACCTTTTTACGTGAATGGGTCACCTTTTTCCCAGTACGGGTCACCTTTCTACGTTAGTGGGTCACCTTTCTACCTGAGTGGGCCACCTTTTTCCCTGAGTGGGTCACCTTTTGTCCCTTAGAGGGTCACCTTTTTCCCTGAGTGGGTTACGTGCTGCAGATGTCTAGAGTTTGTGTCCTAGCATTGACAACAAACAGCTTTCCAGGACGTTCTCGTCTAAAGCCGCTTTCAAAGTCTAGCACCTCCCCTCCTATTCCCTATCTCTCCTGTATATGAACCTATATTGCTACTCCTTCACTATCTGTCTAGCCTAACACCTCTCCTCCTGTTCCTATACCTCTCATACATATAAACGCATACTCTACTCTCAACCGCTGCCTAGTCTAGCATCTCTCTCCGTATCTCCTACCTCTCATAAGCGCATTCCCCTCCTGTCCCCAGTCTAGCTGAGTATCTCTCCTTGATTTCCTATCTAACCTATATAAACCTACCTTTAACACCTGTCTATCCTAGCATAGGATCTGTCTCCGTTTTCTCGTCTCTCCTTATAAACACATACTCAAACTCTCCTAGCCTAATACCCGTCCTCGGTTTGCTATCTCTCCCATATAAAAAGCCATATTCTACCCTTCAAGTCCTGACTATTCTAGCTCTTCCCCTCGTATTCCCTATCTCTCCTGTATATAAGCTCATATTTCCACTCCTTCAGTGTCTTTCTAGCCTAACACCTCTCCTCCTGTTCCTATACCTCTCATACATATAAGCGTATACCCTACCCCTCAACATCTGTCTGGCCTAGCATTTCTCCTCGTATGCCTACCTCACATAAAGCGCATTCCCCTCCTGCCCCCTGTCTAGCTGAGTATCTCTCTTTGGTTTCCTATAACTCTTATATAAAACACATTCTAACTTCAACATCTGTCTATCCTTGCATAGGATATCTTCGTTTTCTCGTCTCTCCTTATAAACTCATACTCAATCTCCTTAGCCTAATAACCCTCCTCCTGTTCCTATGCGTCTCAAACATACAAAACCTTCTACTCTAAACCTCTGTCTGGTCTAGCACTTTTCCCCGTATCCCCTACCTCTCTTAAAGCGCATTCCCTCCTGCCCCTCTCTAGCTGAGTATCTCTCCTTGATTTCATATCTAACCTATATAAACCTACCTTTAACACCTGTCTATTCTAGCATAGGATCTCTCTTCGTTTTCTCGTCTCTCCTTATAAACGCATACTCAACCTCCTTAGCCCAATACCTCTCCTCGTGTTCCTATACTTCTCATACATATAAACGTATACTCTACTCTAAACCTCTGTCTAGCCTAACAAATCTCCGCTACCTCTTCCATATAAACGTACTTCCCTCCTTCAACCCTGTCTAGCCTAGCATCAACCCCCTCGTATCCCCTATCTCTCCCATATAAACCTATTTTCCTCCTTCAAGGCCCCCTCAACCTGGCATCTGCTCTCGTTTTCCCTATCCTTCCCCAAATATGCCCAAAAAACTGCGCTCGATTTGTTATAATTTTACCTACTACCAGGTTTTTCTGCACTCAAAGTATGTGAAGTTAGTTTCCTTTTGGAAACACTGCACTAGTCATTTTTCATTTGATTTTCACTATTCTTCAGCTTAGTACGATGCTGATTATTACAGGGCGGATTAGAGTGACCTGGTCCGTGATTTCAAGTTACCGACGCAGGAAGCATCAGTCTTGGCATGTGTCCCCTAGGTGCAGAACTGTAAGTAAAGAAATGTGCCATAGCAGGCATGATGTTCCGCTTCGCAAACAGAGTAAGAAATATGCCATACAGGATATAAGTGTATTATTCGTATGCACCACTTGCGATGTCGAAAGAAGTTTCTCACATATAGGTTTTGTTTAAGTGAGAGACGGAGAACGTTCACTTTCGACTATCTTTGCATGCACGTTAATATGTACTGCAATTCATAGACTATGTAGCATCCATTTTACGGATATTTAAAACGAAGTGTTCCATAATGGAATGAAAACATTAAAAGTCGTCATGTACAGCATAGTAGACGCATTCTGTTGATATAATCTGCACTAGCACTGCAGGCATGCGCCCGTTGCTTATATCTGGAGTTAAACTCTCTCCTTCAACTGATACAGGCTACAGACAAGGTAAGTTAACCTCATAAAAACGGTCACTCTGATCTGCCCTTTATTGATTACCACAGAAATTCTTCTTTCTATATTTGTACAGCTTCTTCATATCCCATTTTAATCTAAATGCAGTTCGTTTCACCAAAATCACAAAGGGAAACAACACATACGGTTTCGTTTCACACATACAAAAACAAAGAGGAAACCATGAAAATATGGCAGAGGAATGAGAAACTTCACCTCCAAAGCATTGCGCACTGCTTATATGACAACCTTCACTTACAAAGAAACTCAAATTTAAGAAAGTCGAAAAGAATTAAACAAAAAGGAACAAGTCTAGAATATGCGGCACCAGAATCACAACCAACATGTCGCCACCGATGACGTCATCAGTAAAGGCCTAAGCGAGAAAAGCATACCATCTCCATACGCCCGCCAGCACGGTCATCTCTCTCGTATTGCTTTATGTGTTATACGTTTCTTGTTCGTATCCAAATTCACAAACCTACTTATCGGCCGAATAGGAGTGCGCGAGGTGGGAACAGGAGCTAATATTTACGAAACAAGTGTGCGGGGTACCAAAAAGACAGGTAAAGAAACCAGCTGCAGTTATGAGATGCATTTACTAGCGAGGCTGATGCCTTCAAAATGTAATAGGTACAGTTTTCGTTGTGCAACTGCACATTCCCTTATCAACTTGCCCCTCACTCCCCTCTGATCCCAAGCCTTGATGACAGAATTGTGAACAAAACACTGGCATCCTCCTCCAACCACACTCATATCGAATAGTACATTAATCTACACACAACACAAACATCAAAATACTCGTACATACATATTTACATCTAGGATTTGTCTGACGATCTTCTTCGTTGTAGTCCGACAGCATATATGGTACGCTATTCGAACACACGTCAATTTCAGCACAAAAAGTCTTTGCTGCGTACACATGTAACAACCTAGATGGCACCACCTAAACCCCGTACAACATACGCAAAATTAACGCAAAACTGTCCAGCACATCTGCACTGCAGTACATATTTAACTTGCGCAGTATAACTTCGCCACAAACTCCTACAGACAACATCAAAATGAGTTCACTTCTATAAGCCATAGACAACTACTGTGATTTATTGATGAACAATTCCTCCATCCCGGGATCATCAGATAACAAAGAACCACTCGGCATAAAATACAGTAAAAGGAAATACTAACAACTTCTACTATCACACAAAGATGTGTAAATAATTTCCTTAAAAGACAGTACACTAGTTGCATTACGAGCTACCAACTGCATCACTAAATACGTCAGCGTTCATCGCCTCATACATCACTACCCATGCCCCTGTATTCTAGATTTGTACATAAAAACCACCTAAAAGTGGGCGTGGTTCTTATTGACAGTAGCTACAACACATTGCAGCGTCTCACCTTTTAATTTATAGCTTTAAAACTAATGCATTTAGTTAAGTAATTCAGTTTGAAAAACGCACTTAAAGGATTGCTGAATACAATAATAAATATTTTAAAGTTTTGATTATTTTAAAGTTGTGCCTACCTCCTTAGTGTTTACGTACATTAATATTTTTATACGAAAAGTTTTTGTTACATGAAATTTAATAACTGATTGTAAATTCCAGGAGTAATATGCAAACTTTAAACATTTAAACTGTCCAAATTTTCACCACGCGGAGCATTACACGGGAGACTCTATTTCATTTACTGAAAACTATATTGTTGGAGAGTTAAGACACATAAGACCAAGAAAATTCCTTTTATGCTATCGTAATGTTCAGTAAATCTGTGATAAAAATTTCAGTTAATTTGGTTGAAATTTGTAGGAATTAGGAATTCCAATACCGGGTACCCTTAAATCTGTATACATTCTAGCTGCAACAAAAACACTGTTATCACTTCAAGAATTTGCTTGTGATTATAAGGTTTCAGTATACCGAGCGGATAGCTCTAGCGGCGACGTCTGTGGCCCGCATTCTGGAGGTTCGGGATTCAATCCCCGGCGGCCGCCCCTCTGACTTTGGTTTTTTCTGGTTTTCCCTTGTCGCCAGGCGAATTCTGGGGTGGTTTTCCTAATACCACAAATTTTTCCGGTGCCTCATTCCCCATCACCTCATTTCTTCATCATCTTTCGGAGTATGGGGTTTGACTGGGTAGTTTGGTGATGTGTGGTGAGCGGTGGATATGCGCACTGTGACTGTTTCTTCCTCATCTGGTACGGAACCAGGGCAGTTCGGACCTGTTCGTCAGGAGGACCGCTAGGGAGTGTGAAGGAGTGTTTCCATCTGTGAACTGTAGGGACCTGCCGCTACTTGGCCCGGGAAACCACCCTTCGTATCTCTCATCTCATCCCTTCCTCCCGGAGGTTGCATACCGCGAAATAGGCCTCTGGCCGCAGTGCTTAAATCCTCCTCTGCTCCTTGCGAGAAAAGAAAAAGGCTTCAACATTATTTTATGTCTCTATAAACTAAACTCCGTGGGGCAACAGCTCGTCGCCGAGCCAAGGCCTGCCGCTCGCCACTGCGTCCACCACCTCTGCCCACAAAGGGTGTCATGAGTGGGATGCACTACTGGAGGGTGGGACGCGGTCAGTGCCCCAAATCACTCCCGGCCGGTATATGGGGCCTCCTTAACCTGGAGCCGCCGCTTTTCAATCAAGTAACCCTTCAATTGGCCTCTCAGGGATCTAACGAGGCTGAGTGCACCCCGGGCCAAGTCTCTCAGCGGGAGAAAATCCCCACGCTGGTACCGGGTACCGAACCCGGTTCTCCCGCTTGGTAAAATCTGCGCTACCACCGCGCTAAGGAGACGACCTTTACGTCTCTAGTATACGTTTAAATTATTACTCTATTATACTAGCTGTTGTGTATGATTTATCAGAGATAAATAAGTGGCATAGTTCACAATAGAAATGAAATGTGAATATATTCCATATGATGCGATTCTGCGCAATCCATTTTGGTTATAGACGTGTCTGTGGTTAGTGCTAATTGTATAGATTTACCATTTTATAGATCCATGAGGCAGGCAATTCGTTTCGTGGGAGTTTTCGGAGATGGACATCAATATACAGGTGCGGTAAAATTACGTACACAAAATTTAAGGATGAAAAGTAAGTTCAAAATAAAGGATAGCAATTGGGGATGGTAGACAATACGACTCTGTAGGTGAAGTTTGATGTGGGTAGTCTAATACAACAAAAACGGACTATTCATGATTACTGACACCAGCCCTGCTTAATTAACATTAAAGTTTTGTTTAAGGGGATGCTACACTGAAAACGTGATTTTTTTAAAGTTTTCAGCCAATTTAGCTAAAGTGTTATTTTCAATGTTGTCTTGTGGAAACATTTAGTGGTTTTAAATTTCAGTTCGATATCTGTTTTAGTTTCCGAGTTATTGCGTTTTAAAGATGAGTTTTATTGCCCTACGCCAAATGCTCCACAATTAAATGTTAAAAGTAACCATTTATTTAAATGCCTATGTCATTTATATGGTTATAGCGCACAAAATAGTCTTAAAATTTTCTTATTATTTTTTGCTTAAAAGAAAATAATTTATAAACTCCTGTCGTAAGTGTCTAGCTTTTTTGAAGTTTTGTATTTATTGCTTTAAAAACAAAGAACTCAAAACTGGTTTGCAAGACAAAAATGTTATGTGAGAGTTTTAATTTCCTGTATTTTAGGAATCTACATGAAAAATTTCAGGCAAATTAGATGATAAGTTCATCATGTTGAACATTTTGAAAAAGTGAATGTGGCGAAAAGATTATTTCCAAAAACCTCGAATTATAATTGAAAAACAACTTCATTTGGGATTTTTAATCTACTTTGTATAAATATAGGTATCCATAGTATCAAAGTCAAAATGCATTTTGAAGTTATAGGCTTTAAGTATTTGTTTTTTGGTCATAAAATACACATGTCAGTTTTCGCGAGATTTACACCAAATTTCAGTGTAGCATCCCCTTAACTGCTTTACAGTAATGTTTACAAACAAAACACAGTACTTTACAACCTGTCTGACGCAAGAGTGCAGTTTTCAGGCAAGGTCGCTAGTGTGCAATGTTTAGGTTTAGACAGGAGAGATAACATCCGAACGATAGTACAGTACATGCTCGCACCGGGAATGGTGACGTAATACGGCCTGTCTGTTATGTTTCTGCGCGAGCTTCCTCTGCGTCCCGTCTGCACTTATTCCTCAGACATGTAGTACCATGCTGCTGCAAACGAAATTGACCTAAACACGTTTTTGTGACTGAATAGCAGTTTGAAAGTGAACAACTTAGTGTATAAATTTTGCTACGTTCGCGTACACTGTGCGGCAGTGTTGCTAGTTCCTATTGGCCGCAGTTACAAACGCCTTCTGCGAGGGCTTTACACTGTATACCAGTACTAAGCACGCTGCATGTCAATCAGCATCCGTCCAGTAGTAGTGCTACGTCTTCTCAAGACTGTTTCTTTTGTTACTTGTGTTGTGTTGTGCAAATTGATAGCATTGCGTATTGAGTACCTGCGACAAAACAACCGTGGTGCCGCATGGAATGAGCTTATGGATATTCATGTAGTTTACGGCACATCTCATGCTAACATAATATACAGGGTGGACCATTTAAGTTGAGACTGCACAGTATCTCCAAAACTAAGCGTTTTAGAAAGAAATGTCTATGATAAAAGTTGCTTGATATTAATGGGGGAAAAGTAAATGCCATTGGCCGTATTTTGTTTGGAGGACGTTATGATGGTCATTTTAGGCTCAATTTAGTTCTTTTTAATGGGAACTTATATTTTTGTTTTTTTCTCACTAGTAAATGGTTTATAAAAAGCTATTTATTTGGTGATGACGAATAAGGAAAAAAAAATTAAAAAAGTTTTGTTCCCAATTACGAAACGTAACTTGACCCTCAAATGACCATCCATGGGTGGTTCAACCATTCATTCGTACACAGCCATTCAGAATTTTCGTTGTTATTTACATTGGTATAAGAATAATTGCAAAGTGCTTTATACAAATGTTGTTTAGTTTTTTATGAGGAGTAAGAAAACAACACATAAAAGATAGGTTCCCATTTAAAAAAAATAAATTCACCCTAAAATGACCATCACAACTTCCTCCAAATAAAACACGACTAATGGCATTTACTTTCCCCCATAATATCAATCAACTTTTATTCAAGACATTTCATTCTACAACGCTTAGTTTTGATGAAATTGTACAGTCTCAACTTAATGGTCCACCCTGTATTATGAGGTCCGTAGGATTCACCAACTACGTAATGCAGGCCGACAACTTCCAGATCAACATTTTACGTTTGTATCAGCGGATAGACGTCTAAGGAACACAGGTTCCTTGATGCCTATCATGTATGATGTAGGCTTCAGACAATTCGTACGGCAAAGTTTGGCAAAGATGTGTAACAGCGCTGGGAAGAAAACCCATCAACAAGAACCAGAGGGTTGCTCATGCACTTCGTGTAAACAGAAGTTACACCTGGAATGTTCTGCATGAGAATGAACTCCATGCTTTTCAGGGACAGAAAGTGCAGGCTTTGGGACCAGACGAATCCCTTTATCGACTAGAATTTGTTTATTGGCTCCAGCACCAACCGCAATAGAAGTGTGCTGTGTACTGATAGACTTGCTTTGCAGGGGAAGGCTTTATCAATGCATTCAGTAGTCACGTCTGGACACGGAATAATCCTCGGGCAACTTACATCAGTGGGTATCAACAGCGGTTCGCTGTAAATGTATGGGCGGGAATTGTGAACAACTACCTCATCGGCCGAACTTGTTACCTCTAGTCTGAATGTCGTCAACTATTGTATGTTTCTGCGAGACGTGTTACCTGCATTTTTTGAGAATGTACCACATAATATTAGACAAAACACGTGTTTTAACGTGACGGTACATCTCCACATTTCTCTAACAGGGCCTAAAAATCACCCAAATTGAACATTAATTGCCAGGTGGACCGAGTGCGATGGACCAGTAGGATGGTCTCCGCGTTAATACGAGCTGACACTTTGTGAGTGTTTCCTCCGGAGTGTTACAAAGGAAGCAGTTTATGATACGCTAGTTGAAAATGAAGAAATATTAATACAACACGTGCTGAGCGAGATGGCTCCACGGTAATGTGTGAGGCTTACATACGGGAGGTACCGGATTCGATGCCCGTCGGGCCGGCCACTCTGACCATGGGCTTTTTCATGGTTCCCCAAGTAGGACGGCGGATTGTGCGCCTTGGGAAGGTTTATCCCTGCGTTTGGCTGGACTGCTGAGGACCCCTTCTTGGGAGTGGCTCGGGTCTCTGGGAACCCCGGGCAGTACGCGTGCTAAGGCGTGTCTAACCGGCTTCATAATGTGCTCCACTTGGAATCGTTAGAGACCCCGTCCTTGCTAGCGCACATCGTTGTCCGAATCTAGCCTCCCTTCGAGTCTCCCCCCTCATCCTTCCTTCCCAGGGTCACGTTAGAAAAAAAGGGCCTTTCGGGTTACTTGCGGTGCTCTGCTGTAGGTTCCTGGAGGCCTCTCCGTATGTATACTCCTACTCCCAATGCAACATATATCTGCTGCAGAAATCATTCAAACCAATTCTGGGGGCTTCAAAAGATCGTGGCAATCTTTCCAATCTTTGTTAATAGTCTAATGTCAACGGTGCTGTGTTTGAATATATCTTAAGACATGATGTGCCTTATCTATACATGCATTAAAAATAATCATCTAAATAACAATAAGGTTTATGCCATGTGGCGTGTTCCGTCTCCACATAGTTTTAATTGAACTGGTCACGCCATCATCTTCTTGATTGGCCTGCACTTTGCCTTAATAATAATAATAATAATAATAATTATTATTATTATAATAATAATACGAACAATCATTATTTTCAAGTTGATGCACGTAGCATCATGATTGAGCTTTTGCAATCCCCATTTCCTATCGGTAAAACTATTTATTTTAACCACAACTTTCATCCTGAAATTTTACATTTGATGTACGTAATTTTTCCACAACCTGTATACTGTATTTTAACATTTTCTAAAATTGACTAGAAAACTGGTAGAGCTTAGGATATGAAGCCAGGGTGTTTTTTTAAGTGGATTTAAATCCAAAGTACCTTGCGCTCCTTAAATAGTTATTTCATTGAGTGTCCAGACTTCGGCTATCTAAAGAAGCAAATCGTCTGTTAGGAAGGGGTGCGATGAAGTTTGATTTAGCCACATCTGTTGTTTTGCAGATTGCATGGTATAAAAATAAACGCGTAATGATTCACCCAGTACAGTCCAAAATGCTCTTTTCTTTTCCTTGAAATTTATGAATTCTTGGACTAGTTGAAACAATGAGGAGTAAAGTAATTTATAGAAATACCTGAAAAAATCCTAATTCTTCTCACGAAGCAAACAGTAAAATAAACATCGGCAACGGTTTGCCATCAAGGCGCATATCCATAAGACTTCAAGTTCATTGGTCACGTACTCGTATATTCAAGAAAGTAGAGGAGAGTGCTCTTTTAGCCAACGACTGGGTTACTCAAAAACAAAAGTCCTCGCAAAATAATAAGAAACGTCACTGAATAGCATTTGGTATGTGAAAACTATTGCTTATTGCGTAATAATTTGAGTGCAGTTAGCACATTTATGTTTTAATTGTTACTAACATCCCAGAAAAAAGATTATGACTCATTACTAAAACTTCAAATGGCATGTACATATTATGCCGGACTGAGACGGAAAGAAAAGGTTAAAGGGAACCATTGAGAGGTTCACAGAGCGAGAAGTATCTTTGCAGTTAACTTACTAATGCTGGAATATTTGAGGGTTTGATAGCTTTTTTATTTCATTAAACATCACTAGGTTCAATTTTGTAAAAGCAATAATACTAACCTCAATAACTAATTCCTGACAGTCCCTCCAGGAGGCAATGTCACGGTGCGAGCCTACAGATTTTGCAGCGTTTATACCGTCTTCAGGATTCCCTGCTCCAATGGTGAAATTTAACTGGTCTCCTAGAAAATAAAGAAGAAATAATTGTGTCATATATACATCAATAGAATACACAAAGCTTAGCTATACATAAAATATAAGTATTAAAAGGAACATTTTGGTGTACACAGCCTTCGTTTGGACGCGTGTCTGGCCTAACGAGAGTTTTCTTTGCACCGGGAAGCACGCTGTTTGTCGGTGGAGTCGGATATTCATAGCCTCTTTAATTCAAGTGCATAGATTTTTTATGCAAATTATAACTAAATACCACATACCTACATCATAGAAGTTGTTGGAAATTATGTTCATCACACATCTCTTATACCTTTTAAGAAAATTTGCATTAACAGTCATCGAATCCTCATGGCCAAGTAAATAAAACCATGCTTCGGCCTTTAAAAAATGAAACCCGAGTCAATAAAGCGTTCGTTAACATTATCCAACACAAGCTTGCAGAAATTAACACTACTCGCATTATCGCGTGGTTGCAATTCCACCTACGTTAATGTATAGTACTTTAATTTTAAAAGTTTAATGGCATTCCAAGACGACGTTTGTGGAATTCCTGATTCCATTGAAAGCTTTCTCAGAGATTTCTGTGGACTTCGTTCTAACCTTCTCCGATGTCGTCGAGATTTTCCTCTGAAAACACGGGGAACTAATTTCAGTTTCTTAAGAGGAATAGATCTCTTTTCCCTAAATCTGTTCACAAGATTATGAACTGTTTCTCTTTGAGGCGTACGAACACTAGGTAATCTGTCGATAAATCACCGTCTCACTTCTCTACAAGAGGAGTTTGTTGTCATATAGAAATCACACCTGAAAATTGTGTGTGCTAAAGCATACGGTATTCTTTTGCAGTATAACACCACTAACACACTATAACACTGAAACACGTGGTCTCACGATGTATCAACCTCTGTAAAAAGTGTTCGTGTCAACCGATTAGCCGGCACACAGAGAGGAGGGGAAATGAATGGGAAGCAGAACCGGTTATAAAAAGCGCAGAGCAGGGCAAGCAATTCTTCGTAATACGATCACGCGTCGAAACGAAGGCTTTGTATAACGGTTACAGAAAGAACTTAACTCCCACGTTCAAGAAGCATTGTTATAAAGGAGGGAAAACCAAGTGTTATTGCGTAAAATAATTTCCGTCAGGATGAGAGCAAATATACGAAACAAGATCAATGAACAAATACAAGTAATAAATGGTGCTGTAAGTTTGTGGAAAAATTAAAATGATTGACCTGAAATCCTATATAATATGCAGGGTTATGACTAATCACCAGATCACGACAACTTTCAAAACCTACCCGTTTTGGAATAAAACGAATCCGAAAAATATATGTAGATACAATTAGGGAAGAAGGAAGGGATTGACTTGTGGATAAGCGCAAGTGTATTGATACTGAAATGATTCATAAATGGATTTGAACTAGATTAGAGGTAGGCATAACCTAACAGTTATATTGGAATAGTTCCATAAAATAACCATAGGTCTAGTTATACACTTGCAAAACGACAGTCCCGAAACGTTGCACTAACGCGATCATTCGAGTATTTTTGTAACCGGTTCCAAAAGTAACGCTCTGATTCAAGGGAGTGCGCTGCCTAGCAGTTCAACAGTTTCAAGTGTGTATGTTGCAAGATCTTGGAAACGTCACTACCCCAAGTCCCAATAGAAGGCATCCCCCTGGAAGTCCTCTGGCCAATCAGATTTAATTATGATGTTGAGTTCTTGGATACACAAGCGAAAGGTAATTAACGAGTCGCCGTTTTGGAGCATATATGCCTTAGCATCACGTAAACTGGGTAAGACCGACTAAAATTATGATGGACGTTAGTTTCTTTTAAGGTAAGTTAAGTTGGCCGTAATTTAATAAGTAAAAATATGTATTATTGTTAACAGTACGCCACGAAGTCCCACGTGCACGATGGAAGCAAACCAAGAACGAAGGGGAGCATTATCTAGCGACACCGCGACGAGTAGTCACGACTTGATGCGGAAGTACCCGAGTATGGCAAAAAACGCACCAGTGGAAAGAACGAGAGTATCTTTCTGTTACGGTTATGCGTAATTTGTTGTTTTGGAAAGGTAATTTGGAACTTAGTGTTTTCTGAAACACTGTTCCGATCTGTTACTGAAATAGATGAATAAGCATCATTTGGGGGGGATGAGACGAAGAGCATTTATTCAAGTGTAATAAACTAGAAATTAAAGACTGGTCTCGTAAGTTTATTTATTTGCGATAGGAATATATACTCTAAAGAGCCGTAATAAAGGGCATGCTTTAAACATCTTCTATTTACATTCTTATATCTTCCTCTATCCACTATCGTTTATTTTTATACAGCTTCTACAAAATATTCTTACGAAAGCTTATTTTTCTATCTACTTCCTGTTAATCGAGATAAACTATTACTGAAATAGTTTCATTACACATTTCGTTGCAGGTACACGGGTCTAGAGTAAACCTAATCAATTGTAAAAGTTTTAAAAACTAGCCCCTATTTGCTGACCTTGAAATTCCATAGTCTTTAGATGATATCGCGAGAAACAATTAAATGGCGACAGCATTTTAAAAAAGTTACAAAACTTTTGTAATTATTGACAGGAATATATACACAATTAAGTAGAGAAACGATAGTAAGATAGCGAAGTAGTTGAAATAAATAATTTCCGTTTATTAAATCAATGTATAATGTAATAAGCTTGAGTTGAAAGATTTGTTCATAAAGAAAAAGGTAATTAGGAAGTCATGTTAACGAAAATCATTAGTATAAACCGAGGATAGAACACAGTAGCTTAAAGATTCTGGGAAGGCAGTTTAAAGTTAAATTCAGTACGTGTGAACAGTCACGTAGGCAGAAATTCTGCAAAAGAGAAAGGTGGATGAGATGCTCAGAGTTAGGGGAGGCACCATAGCAACTGTCAGAGACGTACACGTAGGATTTTAAACAATCGCCCGGGCGTGAAGCAACGTTGGTAGGAGTAGTTCTAATGTAGGCGGAGCTTAAGTCATAAGAAGGCGTGTAATCTAAATCAGAGTTAATCTGGTACTGATTCACATTCGCAGTTGGGCGCGCGCGCGCGCGCGCACACACACACACACACACACACACACACACAGATTTATTCAGTTAATGATGTGATTGCTCGTGTGTTATTTAACCGCCTGATGACACGCTTGTGTGAGTAAGATTTAGCGGCGGGGGATCTTTCTGGTAAGTATTTTAGCGACTGGCGGCAAGTTATGCTTCTAGTTTCCTTTATTGCGGAAACGGTTATTTCAAACCGTAAAATTGATACTGCAGAAGTTAGCAGGTATAATAATTCAATTGCTATAGTTTCTAGTGCTACAATTCAGCATCAATCTATTTCTTCATCTCAAACGGTCGGCAACTCGCTTCAATAGCTCAAGTATTAGATCACACTAAATTTCTCATTCAATTTAAACTGGTATTATCTTTTAACAATACGCCCACGCATACCCTGAGAGAAAGTACTCATAGCTCTACACTGGAGCTGCTGGCGCATGAGACAACAGAACGAGCTACAAGATAACGACGGTATAAGAAGCAGGTAGAGTATACGGCTTCAAAATTGCCGAACATCAACTTGCTTCATCCATAACAACGGATATCTCAGAAATAGCTGCTGCCACAAAAAATTATTTTAAATAAGTTGTGTGTATTAAAGAGATCTATATTTTTTGTACAGTACATTTAGTCTATTTCTTAAAGTTTACCAGTTATACGAAATTATAGAAAACTTCTTCCAAATAAAGATAACTTAACTCCGAAAAAATTCAAGTCACACATTTTATTTGCCACGTAAATATTTTAATTAAAATCGCTACAGCCATTTTTGAGAGAATAAAAATCTCGAACAATGTTCCATGTAAAGAGTTTGAGGTGGGGAATTTTCCTGAAAATCTTCGTGTCGCCATCTTTGGAAGTTACTCATCTTAAATATCAAGTTTGCTGTTTATGGTACATTTGGTTTTTGGAGTATGCCGTTCACTCACTCACCCCCTAAATCAATCAATCACTCACTCACTCATTTATTCACTCGTTCACTCACACACCCATTATTTTCTCACTCGCTCACTCTCTCGCTCACACACTCACTCACTCATACGAGTACGCACACACAGAACGTTTTCTAAAAATGTTTTCTTTTTTGGAATCAGAGAGCTTCAAAACATGCATTTCATATGAAATCCCTGTATCAAATTTTAGGGCGAAATACAATACCTTCTGTACCTACCAGGTACTGCTAGAGGAAGTAAAAACTGTAATAAGCAACAACAGTAATTTCCTATACACACTAAAAAGCGTTATGGATAAACAATAAGAAAAGTGAAGAAGAACAGTATAGGACCTGACGTCCTTTCTCAAAATAATATTTGAGATCATTAGTAATATGAAATATGTTATGAATAGAATTACAATTGCATATGGTTTTGGAAATAAACGGCTTTGAAAGACTTGAGTTGTAAATATATTTTGGGAATAAACTCTTAAAATATTAAACAAACATTTTCGCCCCTGAAAAATTACTTAACGTTAATTACGTTAGTAAGATGCACCACTGCTTACCGAGGACTATTTAAATCAATAAAATTTTATTACTTTTACTCTATACTGAAACACAAAATTGGAAATTTTCGAAGGTCAAAGTGCGCTGAAAGAATTTAAGAGGGTGAAAAAACCAACATGGATTTATAAAGCCCAAGAATCTGAACTAAAGCTAAGGCCCCTCGCACTGCTTTTTTTTTCGGCTGTACTTCCGGTCGTAAGCAAATGGAATCAGAGTATTAAACTTGTTAGTTTGACTTGGTTATTTTTTCCCTCATTTCTAGAAAGGCTTCTAGTTCCTGGTCGTCCTCTTGGGATATCTCTTCTTCTATAACAGTAGGCGTAAAAAGTATTACAATTGAGCCAATAAATTTCATGACATGAATAATGGAACACACGAACAAGTATTGTAACTTAGTTTTGATTTTTGAGCATGCTATTTATAACTCCAGGTGACTCAATTACAAGGATAAATACCAAATACGACTTCGAAGCACAAAGTGTGATATAGGATATTGTAGGAAGAAAACATCATAGCTATAGGAATTTTCATGTTGGGATTTGTCATGGAGGTCAAAGCAATAGCCAGGACTCAAATGGGGCAATAGGAGGGGCTTTTAGTCACAGTATGCAGCAAGTGGGAGATACATGTCAAGAAAATACAAAACAAAAATCTAATGCGTATGATGTGTAATGATCCCTGAAAGGTCGGATTTCTTGGCTCCAATCATTTCAAAACATACGGATCAATATGGTGAAGCTGTGGATAATGTTCCATGCACCAAAAGGTGGCGGCAGCAGGACAATTTCCACTTTCCGCTAATACTAAGTTACTTTCGCGTTACAACTGTGCTGTAAGCCATAGCAGGTTTGGTTTCTAATACTCTTGTTCTGAGTGCAGCTGCACAGCTTGAAATGAGGTTAAGTACATATCTAATTTGAACTGTGAACAAAAGCAAGCCTGTGATTTCCAGACAGCGTGAATACGTCAAGCAGACACTGGTTTTCAAAATGTGCTGCGCTATTCAGCTGGTATGCAGCAATGAACTGTAATCCTAGAAGTTACAGGAGTGATGATGCAGCAAGATGGAGATGTGGAATTTCGAAGAGGACGTGAGGGAGTTCTAGTCTGAGTTTAAACTCTTACTTATAGAAGCATTATTCACACAAGAAGCAATACTTGACCCATTTGACATTTGAAGAAAACTGAAAGAATGATTACTAAGGTTCGGAACTTGGGACCTGGTGTGCCCTGCGGTCAACTGGAGCTACAGTTATAACGTAAGCAAAGGTTAACACAATGTGTACTCAGTGGCAGTACCTCTGTGTTGGTTAACATTGAACACCGGTCGCTTAGGCGCACAAGATCCCAACTTCCGAGCCTTATTGATTACAGTTTATTCCTGCATGTTTTAAAATATCGTTTTCTGGTATTCAAAGACGGCATTTGGTACTGTGCCTGAATTTTAATATACGTATCCGTATTCTTAAAATCCATATTCAATTCTATTGTTTTTTGGTTTGTAATGTTTCAATATTCTACACTGCACAAAGAAAATAAATTCCATGAAAAGAACTTGTAAAAGAGATTTTTCCATCAACAAATTCTCTAACCTTAAGTACTGAAGAAACTTCACATACAAATTTAAAGCCATATTAAATATTTGTTATCTTAATGAGGTATTATTTATTTTATTTTTCTTTAAGAAAACCATCTTACAAGTTCAGAATCTCTCCCCTAATGTTCTGATAGCCAAACGCTATACACTAAAACAACTGAGCCCAACTTATAGCTTAGTATTATCTATGGATCAAGTGAGGAAGATTTAATGTATCTCGTCATGGGATCATAGTGCCAGTAAATTGGCATCCAGACCGAGAATATGTAAATGGGTCCTGACTCTAGCATTGCAATTTTCGAATCTGTTTCGACGTTCCAACCTTCTCAGGCTAGCGGGGAAGTATAAACAATGACCAGTCAACTCTATGGTGGGAATGATCTAAGATATCAGAATTAAATTACTTGTAGCTAGTAAGTCACCTTTAAGGTGCGATATTTAAGATTGAGGTCGGACTGGAGCAGTTGTATGGGGTGTTGTTGATACAACAAAGCAAATCAGTGTCAGGACATATAGTATATATATATATATATATATGTGTTTTCTAAATTTTTAAGGTAAGATGGTCATTCTAAAAGTTATTAGCTTGTTCAAGAAATCACAAGACTTAATTTAAGAGGAAGATAGTTTGTATTAATTTTTATGTTTCAATACAGTCAACATATTTAGTCCAAGGACTTTCCAACTTTCTGGGACAAAGTCGTGAAATGGTAGGGACACGGTAGGCTATATGGAAATGACCAAACGGCGACCACTTTGCGACCTCTTGCACATCGGTAATTTCCTGCATTTTCCGTAATGATACGAATACATTTCACCCACATTGTTCAGGGAAGCAATCTGCTGGTTCAGTAGTACTCCGAGTTATATGATCTGTCACATAAGGATTATGACAATAGATTAATTAAACAAAACATCTGGAAGGTTGTAGGCGAAAGGCTAAAAAATATCTTGTCTCTTCAGTGTAACCAAATAACCACCGCAGAGTATAACGATGTCTTCTTTGTGATCCATTGCTTATTGAAACAGAGATGACTAAACGATCAGATCGAATCAGAGGCGGGTCAGAATTCATTGTAAAATATTTTGAAAGATACTTTAGCAATGAGTAAAATATAGTCCGTAATATACCATTTTAATTTCTAAATTTTCAAATATCATATAAGTGATTCGCGAATTACTCTTTGGATACAAGATTTAATTTAAATATCGAGAAAACTCCTGAAATTATTTATTAACTAAACATGGCTTTTAAACTAATATTTAAGTAGTTTGATTATCAGTTTTACTCTAAGCCATCCTCATTCTAATGAGAGCGGAATTGCTATTCATAATGTATCTAATAGTAAATAAAAAGCATTTTTGATTCGGCCTAAATGTTTCTTTTCTTTCTTTAGTTAGTGGAACATTTTTAGATATAGCTCACCACTATGGAAAATTCACTCACTGATTGAACGAATAGATGTCATTTAGTTTAAGTAGATTTAATAGAAACAAAAGTGTTGATTTTGACTTTACCAAAACGACACAGTTTTTATATTTTTTTCTATAATTAAGAGGGGACTACAAACCATCCTAGCCCATGCCTGGGCCAGTCTATAGGCAGAACCAAGCATGAAAATATCCGGCGTACAGTCGGGACATGGTAGGTTTTGCGGAAATCAAAACGACACGACAAGGTAGGGACAATGTGGTGTACAGTCGGAACACGGTAGGTTATGTGGAAATCAAAATGACACGACATAGTAGGGAGATGATCAGAGCACAGTCGGTACACGGTAGGCTATGTGGAAATCAAAACGATACGACATGGTAGGGAGATGATCGGTGCACAGTCGGAACACGGTAGGTTATGTGGAAATCAAAACGATACGACATGGTAGGGAGATGATCGGTGCACAGTCGGTACACGGTAGGTTATGCGGAAATCAAAACGACACAACAAGGTAGGGACATAGTCGGTACACAGCCGGAACACGTAGGCTATGTGTAAATCAAAATGACCCGACATGGTAGGGATGTGGTCGGCGTACAATCGGAACTCGGGGGTTATGCGAAAATCAAAACCACAAGACATGGTAGGAACATGTTCGGTACACAGTCGGAATACGGTAGGCTATGTGTAAATCAAAATCACAGGGCATGGTAGGGACATGGTCGGCGCATAGTCGCAAGACGGTAGGCTATGTAGAAATCAAAGCAACACGGCATCGTAGGGATATAGTCGGCGCACAGTCGGAACACGGTAGGTTATACGGAAATCAACACAATACGACGTGGTAGGGACAAGGTCAGACGCACAGTCAGAACACGGTATACTCTGCGGAAATCTAAATGACACTACATGGTAGGAATATGGTCGGTGCACAGTCGGAACACGATACGTTTTGTGGAAATCAAAACAACACGACGTGGTAGGGATAATAGTTGGCGCACAGTCGGAACACGGTAGGTTATACGGAAATCAACACAATACGACGTGGTAGGGACAAGGTCAGACGCACAGTCAGAACACGGTATACTCTGCGGAAATCTAAATGACACTACATGGTAGGAATATGGTCGGTGCACAGTCGGAACACGGTACGCTATGTGGAAATCAAAAGGATACGACATAGTAGGGACATGGTCGGTGCACAGTTGGAACACGGTAGGTTTTGCGGAAATCAAGACGCCACGGCATGGTAGGGGCATGGTCGGTGCACAGTCGGAACACGATACGTTTTGTGGAAATCAAAACAACACGACGTGGTAGGGATAATAGTTGGCGCACAGTCGGAACATGGTAGGTTATGTGGAAATTTACCTTAACGCAACGAAAAGGAGCTAATTTTGTATGCTATAATGTGTGCGAAGACTAATATGTATTGCAGTTTTACTCGTGTTGTGCTTTGGTATACTCTTTAAGCGGATGTCATCTTTAAGAATGGACTTCCGTCCATTGAACCATTACCTCAAAACCTATATTCAGGTTTTCCGTTTCATTTTAGCAACCGCCGCGTGAATGATCACCAGTCTAAGCAACATATCCCTGGAGCGATTCACCTCGGGTGAGCAGTCAAGAGGATCAGGGCACCAATCGTCAAGGAATGTTTGAAGTTTAAGCTATTTGCATGTCCACGTGTATTCTGTTTCCTGGGATGTTCTACAAACAAAGGCATTGATTTCTGATACGCTACTCGTATATTTTGTGACTCATCTCTATTATGCAACATATATGCCAATGAATTACCGGCAGGTAACCTAATTGACTAGAAAACGAGGTTAGTATGTTTGCCCGTACAGGTTTTAATGGATGATGCTTTCTGTGGACAATACTTATTTTATAGCTACAAAGAGAAGTTGCCTTTAACAGCAAATAAACCCACATCCATCATCCCATCTCATCCTATAAAATATACTACCTCAAATTCACCTCACACACTCTTATTGGGACTTAACCCCTTCCATTTATTGGTTCCAATTTTAGTGTTTAATGTAAACTCGTTAGTTCGTTTGGCATAGATAGTTCCTATGAAGACGAAGAGGACAGGACTTGTAGTAAGGAAAAGTGTCCCTCCTTTTGGCTGTTTCTACACGATTGAGTTGGAGTTTTATATCATCAGTCGAGTACTCCTCCTGTTCTCGCCGACTCTGTCTCAAGGTGTTGAGTATGTTTACTTTTATTCTCAATCTTTTTCTTCCGAGAAACACACAAATAGTTAGTGTTGTAAACATAAACTACAGAACATATTTACATTACAGTATTACGACTTTGTTCATTAAATAAGACTAACGCAAACGAATATTGTATTTTTGCAATGTTTATAGAGCGAAACAATTAAAAATAAACTAATTACTATATATCATAAACTTGTTTTGTTGTTATAGAAGTAAAAAGATGAAATTTCCTGCAGTAACGAAACCTTATAAAGGCTCAAAGTGTATGAATAAACAAATGTAATATCTGGATGATCATAACCGTGTTACATTATTTAGTTATATTTGAAATACATGCGTAGGTTAGTGTTGTACCTGATACATCTCATG
This sequence comes from Deroplatys truncata, assembly GCA_030765065.1. NCBI lineage: Eukaryota > Metazoa > Arthropoda > Insecta > Mantodea > Mantidae > Deroplatys > Deroplatys truncata. The sequence continues at coordinate 169,234,560 of CM060990.1, forward strand.
TTTTATATTATTTGTTGATTTACATATTTTATTGTTACACACGGTGCTTTCAGAGATTTTCATATAAACAGAATGGATGATACTGGATAATTTAGTTACATAACACCGCAAACACTTTTTGTATATATATATATATATATATATATATATATTATTCCTAATATTGAATAATTCTTGGGATCGAAATAAAATTAACGGCATTTTAATATTATAGGTAATATATACAGTATATCTCAAAAGTATTCTGTAGAGGTGGTTTAAATGGGTAGAGTGTTTACCTGCAGGGTGTCAAAACAAACCGGTAGTTCACACACATGACTGCTTTACCTCGCTACGGTTACGACCAATGAGAGTTGAGTGCAGGGAAGCATACCATTTATCAGGCAACTTTAATTCCCTGGTAGTTAATAACGATTTCATGAGTTTTTAAAGAAGCTCAAACACTAAATTCATAAAGAAATGCTAATTTAAGTGATTCTACTGTTTCTATTTTCTTATAGCAATGCTCAAAACAGAAATATTTAACTGATTTAAGACAAGCTGTCTTAAATGCTATCAATAAAGACCAAACTCAATCCTTTGTTGCAAAGGAGTTTGGTGTCTCCCAACAGCTTATGAGTGGTTTGGTGCTGACTTCAGAAAAGATGAGGGAAGATAGAGAACAATCCGTGAAGAGATCAGCCCGGGAAAGCAATTGTAAAAGACGATAGAATAATTCGTAGGTACTCGTAATATCAGTGGCTGATCCTAAAAAATGATCTCGAGCAATACATGATGATTTTGAGTAAAATTATCGGGTAAAAGTCCACCATTCCACAGTTAAGCATCGATTAGCATTTGTTGATCTTTATGGTGGGCGCTCATCTCGGAAACCTCTTATTATCGAGAAGAATAGGAAGGCCAAACTGCAGTTTGCTACGAAGTATGCAATATAGACCATTCATAGGATGATCCAAAATTCATAGGAATGATGCAAGCAAGTTCCCGTCAGGTGGGATAAGGCATATCAACGGCTGACCAGCAAGAGAAATGACCATAAATACCAAGTCCCTATTACGAGGCATTGAGGAGGTAAAATAGCAGCGTGCTAGGGTTGTTTTTCGCGAAGCACTGTTGGCCCTCTGGTCGAAATTGATGGAACAATGGACAGGCTGAAGTATGTGATTCCTCTTGGAAGACGAAAAATATACCATGTAACTGGAAGTTTCAACGCGACAGTGATCCTAAGCATACATCTAGCCGTGTAAAATAGTTTTTCAAAATCATGGGATTATTTAGAGTGGCCAAGTCTATGTCCAGAACTTATCCCATTGAGATGTGTTCGCCAGAGAAACTACAAAAGGAAAGCGTTTTACATAGTAATGCAAAGATAAATATGTAATGTATAGAGAAATATTCCGTAGGTGCACTTGACTAAACTTGTTAACTGATTAACGTCATGATGTGCTGCTGCCATTAAAGCAAAATGCTATGCTAAGCATTAAGCAAAAGCAAATCAGAAGTCATTCTTTAATAACTATTTTGCTTTAGTTTTGTTTTGCAAAGTACTTACCTTTATATCTACCCAAGTGTTATGTTATTTTTTTATGTGTGACGAAGTCTTTGTATTTAAATGTTATCGCAGGCGATACTGAAAATTGTTAGAAAATGAAACAAAGATTAGTTTTAAAAAAATTAAATGATTTTGTTGTTTTTCAAAATATTCCCGTTTAACATCAATACATTTTTGCATTTGATGAAACCAGTCCTTAAAGCAATGATGTCACTCTACCTGAGGTACTTCAGAAACGTAGTTTTTATAATGTTCCACTGCTTCATCTGATTACGAAAAAGTGATTCCAAGCATTTCAGCTTTAATTTTTGGAAACAAAAGAAATCACAAGCTGGTAGATTAAGACTATATGGTGGAGGGTCCATGGTGCTGACACTTAAGGAATCCAGATACTCATTTGTTAGTTTTGCTGTATGCGATGATGAGTTATCAAGATGTAATATTATTTTTCCTTTTGGGCATTCTTCACGAATTTGTTCAAACGTTTGCGGTAAACAGGCATTTGTGTACCAATCGAAAAAATGGCCCGTCCGTCTTCTAATGCTATAGTAGAAATATGACCCGTTTTAGGGAAAAAGATAGCAACTATTTTCTTACCAGCACTGCGAATTCATCGGACTTTTGTAGGCTTAGGTTCTGTTCGAAAGACCCATTGAGCCGATTGACTTTTATTTTCATAATCGTAACAATAAATTCAAGATTCGTCACCAGTAACATTATTCCAAACCAAATATGAAGTGCCATCTTGGAAGTTTTCCAGAGCTTTTCTGCACCAATCAATGCGTTGTTATTTTTGATCGGGAGTCAGTTTATATGGAATTCATCGACAACAAGGTTTTCTCTCGTCTAACTGTTAATGTAAAATATTATGGACTTGACTCATACCAATGCCGCCCGAATAAAATTAATAAGATGTCCGTCGATCTTCTTCAAGCATTGCTCGAACAACGACAATATTTTCATCAGTAACAGCAGTTCTTGGGCGTCCTTCACGAAATTCATCAGTAAGAAAAAAACCGATCTCTCTTGAATTCGCTGTACCAATTATAAATTGTTGCCTTAGATGGGGCTTCTTCGTCAAATGCATTTCTAATCCTATCTTCATATTGTTTAGGCGTTAATGACGAATTAATGACGAATCCTAAAAAGCCATAGCTCGGAAATGTTCTGTAGTCAAATTCATTTTTGAGTGAACACAAAATTTTTAAATGATGTTAATTAACAAACTATTAGAGCAAATTGAACAATCTACACGGCAATCAACATTAGAAAGTAGCTGTCAAATATAAACAAATTCCATTTGTTTTTAGAAACATGGCAGTCTAAAAATCTTTGGTATCACCCTCGTATATGGAAAGATATGAAATATTGCAGTCTCAGTATGTTATTAGTTTTATTTCAATTGGATTGTTATATATAGATTTATTTTTTGTATTTATTGCCTCTAAAAATACTGTTGTTGGCTAATATATATTTCTGCATTATAATAGTAAATGAGCATTTATGACCTAAATACAGCGTCAAAAATAGCGCCAGTTAAAACAATATTTGCTATTCTGCATAAAAGGCAAAAACAAAAGCACGGATAACTGTTACAAAATATGTTCTTCTAAATTGTACTACCACAAAATAGAAGACATATTGCAAAACAAAGGAGGGTATATGCGCAACATCATAATTGTCATAAGTAAAACATTTTCCGCAATATTTTTGCCATTGAAGCAAAAGTTTGCTCTGGATCTGATCATTTTCTCAACTGTGTACTAAATGCCAGCAATCTGCGCTTTCTGCAGTATTTTTAATTATCTAAAATTGTCATTTCGTAGTTTAGATTCCAACGAGTATAATTCGACTTTAAAGCGCCAAGACTCAAATTGTATCTGAACTACTCATCACAACACCGACACTCGACCACATTCAGATAAGCTACAGCTTCCATGCCATAGGAGCATGATGAATACCGAGATGTTTATGTTTCTTCACTATTTCTGAATATGCGTGTAATTTGCATAGAGCCAGTCTATCCTTAACTACTAGTAACAGCAAAGCAACTGGCCAAACTATACTCGTTATGCTCTTGACGTCATAAATAGTATTTAGTCTAGAGTGAAAGATTGATTATGCAGGCGTGTGTAAATACAACAGGGAGCATCAATTAACTGCTCCGATGCGCACCACCAAGGTGCTGGCTTGCTCAGTTCTGTCAATGAAGCGGCATATGAGCAAATGGGAACGCGAAGACGGAATAGTAGTGAGTCCTCTTGAACGTCCGAGTGAATCGGTATGATAATCTCTACAATATGGCTTTTATTTCAAAAGTTTCGCTTTCAATCTTGTTATAGATTCGAACGAAATAGCTATGCTTTTTTAAATAGGTGGACATGGGCATATTTTTGTGACATAAGTAAATAAATACAGGAGAAAGATGATGTGCAAGAGTCACATTCTTAGGCAAGGCATAACTAAAAAGGAATCTGAAAGATTTTGTGATAAAGATTGTACAGAATGCTAAATCAAATAAGAATTCCGCATCTATTCTTTTTTAGCGGCTTTAATTATTGGTAGTACATAAAGCTTATAATTATATATTAACAATAGCAGATAAAGACATTTTATTAAAATGCATAGAACGCGTTGCTAATTTTAAGAATAACAAATTGTAGTTAATCATTATTTTTATTTTAAACTCGTAATGACCAACTCTAATAATCTCTTAAATAATAATAATAATAATAATAATAATAATAATAATACTCAGCCACGGAAGACGACAATATGAGCTCGGATTTATATGCGAAACACACATCCTTTTTATATGTATATTTTATAGGTATGCGGAAATTATATACTTTGTAAGTGACGATTTCACAAACAATTTGAGCGGTCTTTGATAATGTATATAATTGCATATTCCAGAGGAAAATGATATTCTAAATTTTAATGCAAAAATTTTACTCCTTAATGCGGCATTAAATTGTGATTCTTCTCTTTAGCTAACCAGTAGTAAGAGTACTTAATAAACACTCTGCAATCAATGTATAATATAAACATGTATGTATGTTTGTATTTATTGCCTCTAAAAATACTGTTGTTGGCTAATATATATTTCCCCATTATAATAGTAAATGAGCATTTATGACCTAAATACAGCGTCAAAAATAGCGCCAGTTAAAACAATATTTGCTATTCTGCATAAAAAGCAAAAACAAAAGCACGGATAACTGTTACAAAATATGTTCTTCTAAATTGTACTACCACAAAATAGAAGAGATATAGCGACACAATGGAGGGTATATGCGCAACATCATAATTGTCATAAGTAAAACATTTTCCGCAATATTTTTGTCATTGAAGCATTGGGCGTCAAAGACCGGAAGTTTTGCTCAGAGGCCTCTTTATCAGGCTCGAGGTTCTTTTACGTGCCGTATATCTACGACACGGGATCACCGGCTTTACTTCCCTTCTGAAGGAAGCCATGCTAGGGATTTTTACGCCCGAAAAACTCCATCGCCCTCTGACGGGTTTGAACCCGTGACCTCAGGAACTGGAGGCTAGCATGGTAACCACGGAGGACGACACTATGGCCCAAGGTTATCAGAAGGTTGGCGCGGGCAATCAGAGAGATAATCGGGAGCGATCTTGCCCAGCATAAACACTAGAAGCGCTATTGACAGATAACCAGAATCTTCTGGAAGTTTCCTTCTTCCCGACTCTGGACATTCTGAAACTCTGTGGAAAATCCCATTGGCTACATTATAGCCCAGCGTTCTCGCGAGTTAGTGAGTTAACGAGTTTGCGGCGACTGTAGTGGCGTCCAGCGAGTGTTGCTACTGCAATAGGTTATAGAGGCCTTGTGTTGGACTCACAGCGGGTGAACCGTCCGGAAGAAAAGTCTACTTTGCGCATATTTTATTACGCGGCTACGTCACGAAGACAAATGAAGTCACTGTGAAAGTTGAACTAGATCACATTAGTGAAATGGCGGTGGGAAGTAGAGAAAGTCACAGTATGTATGTGTATATGTCTGTATGTTCCAGAATCACTCTGAAACGCCTGGAGCAATTTCTACAAAATTCTGTACATATATGTAGATTTAAAATTTGGAAAACAATATTGTGGGGGTTGGAAGGTGTGACATGCGGAAATAATAAAAAAACGAACCTATATTTGTGTCGAATCCATAGTTTTCAGGATCGTTGAGATGAACAGTGACATTCTCAATTCCATTTAAGCCCAAGTTCAGCCCTCATCGGCATGGGGGAGCGAGAAGTGGCGAAAGATGTACAAAATGATCAAGACTAGTGTCGAATCCATATTTTCATGGATAAACAGATAAACTGAGATAAACAAATTTCCTTGTAACCAGTTTGAATGCAATTCACATACACACCCTAGCCCAGGGACAACTAACTCTAAAGCACGCATATATGTACTGTGTGCACGGTGCTGAAGGTCACTGGTCTGTGCCGGCAAGGTATACGCCTATGAGACAATCACTACTTCACGCAGTGGCGTCCGGTAATCTGTAGTTGCGTTACCATTAAAGCATGAAAGATAGGATAGTAGAGAAGGAATTAGTTAGAAGCTGTGTTATACTTGTTTAATATTCCTCTTGTGCTTGGTATTAAATTATGGACAAAACAAATCAATTATAACCTTTAGTACTCTTAAGTACTCAAAATGATAGCATATACATGCAATATCTTTTATCATAAGAATGAAACAGTACTTTATTGGTGGAAATTAGCACAATTTTGATTCTAGAAAAGTTGCACAAATATAAAGTAACAAAATAAAACTTACTATACAGTGATGATGTTACAAAGAGGACTTCAAATTAAACGAATATGAACGATGTAGTGAATACATGTTTCAAGTAAGCATTTGATACATTCAGTTCTTCTCGGTAGACACCCTTGCTTTCTGATATCTTTTTGGTTTTCAAAATATTCGCTACATTTGGAGACAATGAAACACAACTGTGAACCCTTAATGCACACCTTAAGTTATGATCACTGATGTTGGCTCTCTTAAGGCCTTTATTGCGTTTCATTGCTAAAAATAAGGATTCACATACATAGGTCGAACCAAACATTGCAATCATAGATGCCGCACGCCTGTGGAAACAAGGGAATCTTGATTTGGGAAATCGGCTGTAGAAGTCCACCAGACTTCCTCCGTTTCTGTAACTGTCGGCTAACTTAGTCTCACATTTCAAGGCGATAAGCTCCAGTTGAACATCTTTGGGAATATCATCAATATTCATGCTAAATGGTTTAGCGAATAAATCAAAGTACATTTTTAAACCCATCAGGTCGTGAAATCTTTCAGCAAACGCACGAGAAAACAAGTGCAGATTTTCCAAATAACATCCCACCTCTAGGGAATCAGTATCACGGATCACACTTTCCAACCTGGGAAAATGACAAGGATCGCCATTTGACAGTTGAAGTTCCCATAATGATACCGTATTTTTGAAAGCTTCCATGCTACAGAACGTATCTGTGATTAGTTTGTTTTTCCCTTGAATTGATACAATGAAATCATTCAAATGTCCGCTTATATCGGCCATAAATGCAAAATCGCATTTTCAGTTTACATTTGCGAGCTCTGCAATAGGTTCTCCACGCATTTCCAAGAACAAACGTATCTCTTCCAATAATTCGAAGAATCTACTTAAAACTTTGCCTCGACTGAACCAGCTAACTTCTCTATGAACTTCTCTAAATCTGAGAAGATTTTAAAATTGTTTGTGTTTTAGACCGTGGGATCTCAGTTTGTTTACAACCTTCACTACCAGACCCATTGCATTGTTTACATTCACCGCCCTGTGGTTTCACTGTTTTGGCTCACAAGTTTTCCTGATGAACTATGCAATGGACCGCTGTTATTTATTCTTTTAATTTATTCTTTAGAATAATCACAAACCCGTTGTGCAAATCAACCATAGCCGGTGCACCATCGGTGGCTACCGATGCAAGTGTATCCCATGGGATCCCTGTATTCTCCACAACTTTCACTACACAGTTCAGAATGTCTAACCCTGGTGTTGTGCCTTTCATCGGCACCAGATCTAGCATTTCTTCCACAACCTCCAAGTTGGCATTTACTCCACGAATAAAAATACATGACTGAGCCGAACTTGATATGTCAGTGCTCTCACCAATGGAAACAGAGAATGCAACGAATTCTCTTGCTCTTTCAATAAGTTGTCCGTAAAGATTGTCCGCTAGATCTTGAACTCTACGTCATACAGTAGGAGGTGACAGACTTACACTCTCCTGATGAACATTGACAGGAATAAGTTTACTGACAGCGCTATAAGCATACATCGTTTAAAAAGTGGACCATCCAAAAAACAACTAAAAGACTTGGCAATTTCTAGTGCAATCTCGTAACTCACATATAATGAGGTTTCTGCCATGCCGCCCCCTTCCTCCTGTTCCTCTTCTTGCGATGTGACCTTTTCTCTGAGTTTTTGTACCTCCGCAGTGCATTCTTAATTTTCAAGAGCTGAATAATCATTAGTATGCAGTGTATTAAAAAGACGCTGAAGATTAAATCGTTTCAGCACTTGCAATTTTCTGCGACAAATTAAACAAATGGCATCACCCTGCATTACATGAAGAAGTACGCAGTTTCCCATTCAGCACTGAAATAATTTGTTGGTGTGGGCGCCGTTCGCTTTAACGAGTGCACATACATTACAAAACGGCGCTGATATACTGACCACCACTGCTTCGGAAGACGAACGACCGCTCCCACTGCGCAATACGCACTGAGTCATTACAGTACCGTAATCAAGCACATGCATCTCGGCAAGCGGTTTGGTTGTAGCTGCTCAACCCTAATCCCGGGTTCATACCGAAAGCAGAGGACCCTGTGGTTTCATTGCGGCTCGCTACGGCCTGACGGCCTTGCGTCAATGGTTGCGAGGTACAAAGGCCTTACTCCTTTTGGTAAAACATAACCGCAAAATAAATACTTTATTTGATATTTGTTAATTTATTGTTGTTTTTTTTTTGCATATTATGGTGCACATGCCTCATACTTGCACACATTTGCATGCCTATTTGCATTCTATTTTACTACTTGGTTATACAGACAAGTCCAGACTCTTTACACAAAATACCTTATTGTTTAATGTAAGCTAAAGTATAACTTAAGGTAATGTAAGATAAACAGTACCTTACATAACCTAGGTGGAAGGTGCATTATACTAACAGAAATAACCGGCGTTACTTGGGGCATAGATGGTTTTGGTAAAACATAAATTTTCCAAATATTGGTTTATTTACGTACAAATGAAATAAAGTATTTGCAGCATTTCCACAATTCCATTTCTGTTTTAATTTCATCACCTCACCTATGTTTTTTCCAATTTTTCCATTCGTACTGAAAATCCTCCATATTGCCGCCTATCCAGTATTTGTTCAACCCCATAACCCATTAGGGGTGGGTTTTTGCACTATTAACACCAAAAGAATAAAGATAGTAACGTTTATTATTTGATTATAAAGAAAACATTCACATTCGCGCTGAGTATTCTAAAAACTGACTCCGCCGAGCATTTTGCTCTCCTCTCCCTTCAGGGGTAGTTTTTGTTATATTACACCTCAAAGAATAAAGAGAACATGATTTAAGATTGTATTTCCAAAAGGTATTGAGAAAGTAGACCTGTTCACACTGAAAAACCACAACATTGCTTTCCGCCAAACGCGTCCCACTTCCGTAAGGGGTGTTGATTTGTGATAGTATCCCCACCATATTTTTGCTCTTGTCCAAAGGAATATGCTTGTTTAACTTCCCATTCGTTCTGAAAGTCCTCCCAAGAACCTCATATTAAACAATTTCCAACCTCATTCCTCATTAGTGTTTTTTTAAGTGAGAAGAATTTATCTTTGTATTTAGCAAAGTATTGAAAAAACAGGCACATTCCTGCTAAGAATCGTCAAAATTGCATCCCGCCAAACGGGTTTCATGAAGTCAGTCCCAATAACTCCTTTTATATATGAGTTCCTCCGCAATGCATCCCTTTATGTACATGAGGCCGTCCCCAATGATTACATGAGCTGGCCCCTAGTATGTACAGGTATAAACCTCTTCCTTCCCATTTTAAACAGACTTAGGACTGCCAGAGCTATTACTCCTGGTATGTTTAAAATTGTTTGATACCAATGCGTACTTAGTGCAGAGCCATTTCGTCAAAAGTTGAAACCTAAGCAGGTAAAAATTTAAAAGCTACGCTTCTAACAAAGCTGTATCTTGTTATGGCATGGGTTTTGTATTCTATCATTTTATGTAAAATAAACTTCTCTTTTTCGTGGCTTTTATTGCTTTGGTTTTTATTTTTATAACATTAAAATAGACGTATCTCTTTGATTATTCTTAAAACTTCAATTAATTGAAGAATGTGTGGGTGCGGGTGATAAAATAGTCCATTTAATTTAGCCTGGAACGCTTCGCAATTACTTGTATTGTGGACGGAACTTTCGGAGAATTCCGTCCACATTGTCACATGTAGCCACAGAAAGCTGCAACTCCTTTGTCATTTGGCATTCGGGAACAAAAATCTTCAGCAAAACTGTCACCTACCTCTTCTGGACCCAACAGAGGTAAACGAAAATGCTTCTTAAAAATTACTAATTTCGCTGTTCTTTTCTTGGCGTACACTGCTTAAGCTCACTTCTACTTCTTGAATTTTCTTCCACCAGTTCTGAGCTAAGCGGAGGCGACATCCCTTAATAATGACAGAAGGCCAAACACTAGACACACCAATATGAATAACTTGTTCAAAGTCACAAAGAATATATGTTGGTGAAAACTTTTGTGCGTATTTCATGCACTCATCCACTCATGCTCTTGTGCATATGTTTGCGATTGTTTATTTGAAAGAAGGAAGAAAACCAGTGGTGTATAAACATTCTGATCTGCTCTTCCATGGATTGTGAATATCTGATGAAACATTTTTGGACTACTTTTAAATCTACCGTCTACAAATACAGTATCCAACTTACACAAGCATTCCAAATTGCTTATGTTGTAAAGCTCACAATATGACTCTCCCTATCATTTAGGAACATAAAACATTCGCCATTGTTCGTAACCTTACCTCTTGCGTGATAAAATGTTGTTTCTTATCAGAGTGGCGTCATATGATGTCAATGTAGGTACGTCTGCTTTAATCAACTCTCGGTGTAACACACAGTTTTAAACCAAAAAAAAAACTCATCGCCCTTCATGAACCCGTGACCTCGGGATCTAGAGGCTAACGTTGTAACCACTACACCATGGAGGGCGACTTATCAATTTGGAGGTTTTACAGTTTGGCCATTGGCAAGAGCCCCTTAACCTCCTAGGTATGTGGATTGTAAGCCACACGAAGATCTTGGGCGTTGTGTTTACGCACTGCTTTTGGGAGATTGTGGAACTTAATTGGACTGAAAAACTGACCAAGTTATTGGTTCTCGTAATAGAGCAGCGGACTCGAACGCTCAACCTCTTTCAACGTGTATGGTATGTGCACACTTACGCACTGAGTAGAATTGGGTACATTATTCAAGTGCTGTCCATTACCAAGCAATTTTCTCACCGGAATGAATGACTTATTGGTTATTTTCTATGGTCCTGAGCTGCTTAGCGGGTGCCCAGGAGGGTTGGGTCGAGAGATTCTTTTGCAGTGATCGATTCATGCGATTGCTCATAATTCTTGAATCGATTCATAGCATATATTCACGATTCATGAATCGATCCCTTGCCTACTGCCCGTTGGTCTGTTCTAGAGCACGATTCGTTCATGAATCGTCTCCTTGTCTACTGGCTTACCCTACTGCACGATTCGTTCATGAATCGTCTCTCTGTCTGCAGCTTATTCTCAATTACGATTCTTATATGAATTATCTCTGTTTGAACTTGGCAGCCAACGCAATCACGACTTTTTTGTTACGATGGGGGCTGGGGTCTTTCTTTGGCGTAAAAAAAAAACATGTATGCAAGACCGCTTTCCGCATTACTATGGGTACTACACTTGTAGTTTCCTGAATTTGTCAATAAAAATAATCCTGTGTGATTGCACTTAAGTTGCGATTACATGACGGTATTATGCAAAGTAATTATGAATAGATCATTATTATTATTATTATTATTATTATTATTGTTTATCGCTGATATAAGATCGTGCTAGTGCAAAAATATATTGCATCGATTTCATTTCATCAAATTCGAAGAATCATTTATGCATGTGAATACCCTTGGTTTTGTCGATGCATGTTACTATACTTTTAATATAGATTATACGAGGGCAGATCGAAAAGTAACGCACAATAATTTTTTACAAGAAGGTTTAATAGTTAAAACAATAACAAAAATCACAAACCAACTTACACCGTTTACCTACTTTTCCACATAGTCTCCCACGTGTTCTCAACACATTTCTCCCACTGTGATACCAGTTTCAATATGCCCTGTTCGCAGAAGTCCGTTTCCTTGGAGTATACCCAACTGCAGACTGCTGATTTCACTTCCGCATCTGTCTCAAACCGTTGGCCAGCCAGGAATTTCCTCATGGGACCAAACAGATGAAAGTCCGACGGTGCAAAGTTCGGATGCTGTTGCACCTCCCAAGAAAATGTGGTGATTTTCTGACGAACAGCAGCAACAACATGGGGGCGAGCATTGTCATGAAGAATTTTGACATCGTCAGCATTCATGTTATGGCGTTTGTCACGAAGAGCAGGACGCAACTTCACCAAAGTTTTCATGTAGGCTGCCGCATTCACAGTGGTCCCGTGTTCAGCAAAGTCCCCAAATGCAACACCATGCATATTCCAGAACACCGTTATAAGCACTTTCCTAGCAGATTTGGTCACTTTGAATTTTTCTTCGCTGGGAACTAGCATGTAACCACTCCATACTTGCCTGCTTGGTATGCCCACGACTCATCACCAGTGACGATTCCATTCAGAAAGCCACGCTCTTCTGCGGTGTACCGCGTTAGGTGATCCAAGCTGGTCATCATTCGCTGGACCTTGTGGTTCTTAGGCACCCAGCGTGCACTAACTTTACGAAAATTCAACATGTCATGAACAATATCGTACACTGCACCATAAGAAATATTGAACTGTTGCGATAAGGTTCGCAGATGCACACGCCAGTCGTTCAAAATTGCCGCCTCAGTGCTTCTGACATTCTGCGGGGTTGCAGCTATTACCGGCCTCCCGGAGCGTGGCGAATCATTAAGGTTCACACGGCCCTCTAGAAAGAATGCACACCACCTGGAGACATTGATATGGTCCATACAATCATCCCCATACACGGCACGCATGTCCCTGTGAATATCACTTGGTTTATGCCCTTTGGCTCACAAATATCAAATCACACCTATCTGCTCTTCACACGTGGACGACAGTAACATGCGCGCCATACTTGTTGCGTAGTTCATGCTCCTCTCGCTAGACCTGCACATAAAAAAAATACCCTCTGTAGTGAAAACTTCAAACTATATCTGTGTGAAATTGCAACATTCCCGCTGCAATACCAATGCAGAAAAAAATTATTGCACCTTACTTTTTGATCCGCCCTCGTAGATATAAATAAGTTTTCTAAATTATATCATTTTTAAGTAATTTAAAATTTTTATAATCAAAATGTTGTTCAAACAGAGATTCTAAAATTGCCAATTGTTTCCTGTATTTTGCATATTTTGGTACTGTATACTATCATACCTACTAAATGTAATCACGCATTATTGTGTATTATATTTCTCAGTAAAATACTGAAAATTACTTCTATTGTTTACACCAGTGCTGGAGCCTCCGTTCATCCGTTGGCAATATTTACGATTCATTTTGCCGCGCTTTACAGTGTGCGCTATTGTTTTTAAGAATGAATCTTTCTACGTTGCACTCGGTACTCTTAGGTTATGTCATTAACATTTCAATAATCGTGTTGGTCTACCAATTCATATTATAAATTCTAACGATCCTTTCAACTTGCACAATTCATTCTGTACTTCGATGGTTCTGGTCCACTCCGAATCGACAGAACTCGACAATATTAGATTTTTTTTACAGTGGTATCCTGTTTTACTATACCAACCATGTTATAGCGTCACAATGCGTGGTAATTTCCCTACGCATCATCGTACTCACTGGTCAGTCAGTATTCCCCGGGCTCAGCTTAACAGCCAAAGCTATGGGGGTAGTAAACATATCGCCAGCAAGAATAAATCGAATATGTCCTGATCGCGATTCTTGCAACCTGCGATTCTTTTTGAACGGCTATTCATGCACGATTACTGCGAGTCTTTTCAAACGACGATTCATGCACGATTCTTGCAATTCTTTTTGAACAACGATTCATGCACGATTCTTCCGATTATTTTTGAACGACGATTTATGCACGAATCCTGCGATTCTTTTTTAACGACGATTCATGCTAAGACTGACACGATTCATGTGACTTTTTCCCTGTAGTCATTCATATGAACGATTCGTTCATGAATCGCCCCATGTCTAGTCTCCAGGGAACAACTACGGCTTCCAGTTTCTTTGTCTTTGGGTAAATTGAAAAGAAAAAAAGAAAACAACACTCCAAGTGATTTTACCGCTGTTACTATAATATATTTTAATGTACAATTGGAACGTAGCTATATTTACACAGTAGTGATACAAATTCACAGCACTACGCACACTTCCTTAGGTCAGAAGCACTTTTAAAAAATGAAACTGTCAGAGCACGTCGTATAGTCATTCAGTTGCATAGTCTCTAAGCGAAAATACGCATGCCTTTCTTGCCAGTAAGAACGCTAGCATTCTGTTATATGAATTTTAATCTCATTTATTATTCGGTTTTGAGTTGAGGTAGTTGGCACGTTGAAAATAAAATTGTGGATGTATTCACAAAAGGAAGAAAACGTGCCACAACTGTAATGCTCGGCGATACACTATACTACGCTTATTTTATTTACTTAAGTATTCTGATATTGATATCAATTACAATATTGTACCTAAATTTCTATAGACACGTTTAAGAAACCTAAACATTTTACTAAGGTTACCCAGAACTAACATTTTGTCAACATTTTCAAAAAAAATCAATAACTAGTTTTATGTCCAACAAATTTTGAATCTTCAGCTTCAATTACATATTAAGACTTTTGTCCTCAGAGCCCTTTTAGTATCTCAACATGTGATCATTTAAATGCCCAAGAGCACATGGGCAATATATTTTACTCACTCTGGTTTTTCTTACCCTTTTGCGCATTAAAATGTTCCATAAGATGTATTTTGTAACCAATCTTGTACAAATATTCGGCAGTAACTCAGAGGAATAAACTTACAAATCTGGCAGATAACTTTTGCTACACTTTTGAATTTCTCAGGTTATGACACAATTAATTCTATCACTGAAGATAAATTGTTACAGAGTTATATTTAAATAATTAAAACTTTTTCTGAAACAACCAGAAGAGTCAAGAGCAGTTCTGTAAGCCAGATTTTTGTGTTCGTATTTTTATTTTTTCAAAATTACGATTTCATCGTGTCTAACGCCTGATTAATTAGTATAATAAAAGTAATTTTTCCTCAAAAACTTTAAATATGTCTGCATGGAGTTTAAAATACACTTAAGATCAGCATGGGACAAAAACATTTAAGCAGATAAAAACTTCAAGAAAATTTCACTTATGAGTACCCGTGAATGAATAAATTCGTTTTTGCAACTCAAAGTGTCTAAGAGTTTGTTCAATGCCTCATTCCTTTTGCAGGTAACTCCATGTCCGAAGCATAGATCACTTCAGGTGCAACCGAACCGAAAGTATCGTTTCTGAGGACATGGGAATCGATTCTACCCGATTCTCTGTGCTATTCAACCCGCACGCAAAGACCGAGTGGGCCACGAACTGACACCGACAGGGCTGCCACTCGCACGTATAGACCTTATACTGCATAAACTATATGCTTCTAATTAGCTAGTAGTGTAGCTTTCGTCAAAATACTTCTAACATGGTTAGTAAATCTATTTTGTGAAGTCGACCGGTTTCGTCTTTTCATTCCAGTGTTCTATTTCCTTCCCCGAGACTGCATTTGCTCTTCGGCTCCAAACTTACCGAAAAAGGCTTAACTAAGTGGTCGTGATTCGAGTAACTCATGAGCAGATTGAATACCAGTCCTTTCGCAAACTCAGATTAGCAGGTTTACATTTGAGTTTCGAAATTGACCTTGCCTTACATGGAAGCGCGCCGTTGCCAGCAGCGACGGCGGGCAAAATAAAACGTCTATAAACGTCACTATTTTTGTCTGAAAAGACAAGTGGGAGCCCTTCTCAGTATCACAAGAGCTATACATTTGAGGCAGAGTACTTCGGGTCATATCTCGTAAAATTAATGTGTGCAAGGAAATGTCTTCAGTTGTAAGGCAATAACATGTTCGATATTATGTATATCATAATTAGCTGCTGATGCACGGATGCATTCGGTAAGTAACGGGTTCAATATAAGGAAAGGGATGATTTTGAAAGTCCTCAGTAATCTATCAACTTACCGAGCGTGTTGGCTCCGCGGTAACGTGTGAGGTTTGCATTCTGGATGGGATCGATTCCCGCCGATAGTCCACCCTGACCTTGAGTCTTCCGTGGTTTTCCCTGGTCGGTAGGCGAATGGTGGGTTAGTTTCTTATCTACCACGACTTATTTTCCCTCATTTCTCTTTCATTTCCTTCTTATCTTTCAGTTCTGCTTCTAGGTATCCTGGCATGAGACGGTGCCGGACAGGTGTCGCGGAGGATTACTCCAAGAACAGACTATTCCCCGTGGACACCAGAGGGTTGCCTGGTTGCGCCGGTCGTTTATCGTGTTCTCTGGGCAACTCCAGTGATGAGTCAGGTCTTCGGGCTAGGAAATATTAGGGACTTCCGCGCGTCACTGTGGCCTGACAGCCTGCGGGCGTAGCTTCCTGTGGTTTCTTCACTTCATCCCTTCCTCCTTGGGAAGGTAGCGCAATGGATCTCTCTGTGGGTCGCAGTGTGAGAGGTGTTCCAATCCGTTGTGTGCCCTGTGCCCCTATAAGTGCATTGAATCAGGAAGAACTAAGCAGAATAAGGAAAGAAAGGAAAACGGGGCCCAAGGAAAAACCGAAGAGTATACAAACTATGAAAAAGAAGGAAAAGAAGACGGGATGAATTTTCGGAGAGCTCAGAGAAAGAAGAGCCAGCCTACGTTTCAATAGATGACGATGACAGTAGCTATGATAGCGATGACGTAGAGTGGCCAATGTGTAATGGATGTTATTCTCGAGATAAACGGTGGGCGGGGCTAGGGGAAAAGTGTGCTAATTGCTTCAAGCGGACACAAGAGACTTGTGGCCTTAGGAAAACAAAAGGATTAAAGAAAAGTACATATGTGTGCTTTCTACAACCAAATGAACACTTTATTTAGTAAAACAAATTAACAAACCTTCATATGGCTACTTTACACATTAGATTGCATAATTGACATATTATTGATCGTACTTTAAGTTTCATTTTATAGATTCTACTTTATTTATTTCTTGTGAGAATTAAGTTTTCCCTTTCAGTTCAGGGCAGGATTTTAGTAGTTTCTGGCAATTGAGTTCATATTACATATTCTTAATACATCTTTTTGTATCTAGTTAACGGAACATTCAAATAGAAAATTGTTTCAGTTATATTTTTTTCAACTTCTTGAATTCTTTATAGACTAGCCAATATGGAGAAAACTATTTTATGTGGTGGGCGATATTTGGAAATTTTATTTCTGAATTAAAAATATCAATAGGTTTAGCTTATTTTAAATTTTCAAATGTACTTTTTTAAAAACGTATGTAATTCGTTCGGAACATTGTAGCTGAATGTTTCAATAACGCATTATCATAATTTCAGCTTGTTATAATAACCATAAAGTAAAAGTATTTACAACTACGCTTGCTATTAACTCCTCCCCTTTGTGCATATTAGGGCGAATAATTTAAGCCAATGTTTTCGAGTCTGTAACTACCAATCTGGATTAGACAGATTTTTCTCGTCACTGTAACTCGCTAAAGGGACAACCTCCCGTGACGTTAGATGTATATCAATGGAAATCGAAAATCAAATAAGAGCTGGGTAATATTTGGTTGGAAGGGCAAGGAAATACAGCGAATGTGTGGAGAAAAGTACAGAATCGACTGAAAAGTATAGATCGACAACAGACACTGCAAAGAGAAAGTACCATTAAGCTTACAGTCGAAACTAAAAACAGAATGAGATATAGAACAGCACATTTTGGCGGGAAACAGTCAGCACACAAGGTTTTTCTTGGTTTATGCTGATAAGGGGAGCAATAAAATTTGTTAACGAAGGCGACATACGAATCTGTCCTTGTTGTAGAAAGGAACAAACTTTTGTTCATATCCTGAGGCCCTGTACTAAGACAGAACAGCTGAGGAGAAAGTATCTGCCAGATTTCTTTGTTAACTTGACGCTGACCTCTGACGCATCTGTGTTGTTCCTGGCAGTTGCTTCAGTGGACTCAGAGTCCCGGGTTCGATGGTTGGGTGGCAGGGATTTGGAATTTGTTTTGGTAGAGCTGAGGTTCTTGTTCTCAGGGGTGGTGACACTGCCTTGATGATATTAATAATACTGCCGGACAAGTTTGAGTTATTTCTTTATTTGGTTAAGTAGATTCCTATCTGGTCGACCCGCCACCTTCGTCGTCGAAACCACTGTTATTCTTATCACTTTCGAAGTCGCTACTTATGTGTTTCTCCGACTAGCCCTCGAATTGCCTAGTTTTCATAACTTCATTTTTACACTATAAACTTTCTGATTATTTTCTTCTAAGTTTGTTTCGTCGACCGTCCTCGTGGTTAGTTTGTACCGGAATGTGCCTCGGCCGTTTCTTTTCCTCTTTCACGCCTTTCGCCAAACTTAGAAATTTCCCCCACGTTTCGTTCCGTCTTAAGTTCAAACGTATCATGTGATGTATACGCGATCTTTCGATTGGCTATCATTTTGTTTCATGATTTTTATTATTGGCTACCCCCACTTGACAACTTTCACATCTGCTTCTTACAGCTTATTTTGAGTTTTAAAATCTTCCCACGAATATTCTTAGATCGTAGATAAGGCACATATACTTCCTGACCCTTCTAAGCCTTGAAACCGTTGTAAACGACCTATCCGAACCAGATACAAAGGCGAAACTTCCGGTATGCTTGTCGTTGACCATCGCAGGTAGATACATCCTTGGAGGACAACAAACTTTGTTTCTCTATCTTCCCTACAAAACCCATTCCTAATTTGAATTCAGCACATTTTCGTCGCTATGTTCGATCCTATATTATTGTTGTTATTATTATTATTATTATTATTATTATTTCTCCTGGGTCTCGATAACCAGCTTCAAACTCAAGGAGAAGGTTGCAGCTAGTTTGGACCTCACTGTTTGGGATACAATTTGTATATTTTCACATTCTCTACTACTTACCTAGAGCAGGTAGAGGGAGTATATTTGTATTCCATACAAAAATTCTATACGCATGTTTTCAGACTTCCTCAATTAAAAAGTCTTTTTTAAAAAAGGATCCGCGTTGACTGTTCTTGTGAACAGCGTTACTCAAAAAACGAAAAATCTGTTAAATACCAAACTTAGTATCTAAATGCGGCATCTTCCAAACATGCGACACAAAGATTTTCAAGAAAATTCTCCTACCCCAACTATCTTTTATGTGGAAAATTTATCTAATGTTTTGATTTTCTCAAAAACGGGTCAAACGATTTTGATTAAAATACCATAATTTTAAGATATTTATAAGGCTATCTTGAATTCTCTAGCAATAGCCTGAGAAGTCCTCTTCATTCGGAAAGATTTTTGTATAACCTTGTATAACTGGTATACGTTAAGCTATAGACGAAAATGTATCACACAAAAAGATCTCTTTAAGACACAGTTTATTTCAGTAACTTTTTTGTCACATCAGCCATTTAAGTCCTGTCGATTTTCAGCAGCTTCTCGCGGTTGCATGAAAAGAGTATGAAATTTGAAGGCCAACATATAGCGTCCAGTTCTTAAACATTTGAATACCACTGTTCCCTTTGTATCTGTAACAAATGTATAATGTAGTTGTTTCTGCAAAGGCTTATCTCGATTAAAATGAAGTAGACAGAAAAATAAGCTTTCGCAAGAATAGTTTGTATACCCATTAATAAACGATAGTGTCGAGAAATTAATGCGAGTGTAAAACATCACATTTGTTTTATTTGTCTTTCCTCTGTTTCGTTTGTGTGCTTCTTGTTTGTTTTTTCTTCCGAATTCTTATGATATGTCAATAGCTTTAAAGTTCAGTGTGACGAATATAGACTGAAACATGCGGACTACGGCTCGTTAATCAGGCACGGCCTATCTGACCCGTACGGTGTACGAGTCTCCACGTGTAAAATGTTTAAGACCAGAAAATATGCCACTCTAATCTACTCAGTTGTAGATGTATATGACAATATTCTCAACGGCAATAAGGAAGGTTACCGTTTGATGATGCACTGTATCCTATCTGTTTTCCCTCATTAGAAACTCGTGTTTTATGGTTATCTGAGTTTACGACAGTTTTGTGTTAACACTGATGGAACAGGAATTACTAGAACGACGTGTAAATGTACAATACAGGATGTTGATGGATGAAGAGCTCATTTTCCTTCTCACGAATCACTGTTCTACTTCTCGAACAAATTAAAGTTACTGAAGTTTGAATGAGTAAATAGGAACTTAAGATTATTCGATTATCGCTAATGCATAACACTCCTTGAATGTCAGCGTTTCTTCGTGGAAGTTCCCTCGTGGTTTACAATTTATATCTGGGGTGCAAAACTTGGAAACA
Source organism: Deroplatys truncata (assembly GCA_030765065.1). Lineage (NCBI taxonomy): Eukaryota > Metazoa > Arthropoda > Insecta > Mantodea > Mantidae > Deroplatys > Deroplatys truncata. The sequence goes on from CM060990.1 coordinate 169,254,980, forward strand.
CGAGGCAGAAGAACGATAATGCACAGGTTCTGCACAATCCACCACCAGACATTGAAGTTTTTGTTGTGCGCGGGGCACTGTGACCGTCGGCCTTTTTAGTCTTGCAAGGATGCTGAACTACAGATTTCCCTTGTCTAGTGTATCAATAACAATTATATCCTCACGAATTCTGTACATTTTTAATAACATTTAATTTAAAACACTCTTATAGGGAATATAGCCTACTTAGTTTCCCAGCACAGCATGTGCATCAGGAACACTGTTAACCTGAAATCACCTGTCTCTCTCCCATCGGGTACCAAGTTTCGCTATCTGATGATTTCTTGTAACTTCGTGGTAGCCTCTAGCAAATACATGCACAACCCGCTGGTAGTGTTAACCTCCACAACTTGTCACTCAAGTGACTACAATTATACAGAGTGGGAAGGAGCTGATACTCGGAGAGGGCGGAACTACACATGTCAGCTACAACTTAAATCCCCTTGGTCCCTTTTCCTGGCAATACCCGTCATAAAAAATCGCTCAATAGGAGGATCAGGCTTTATAAGCAAAAGTTTCTGAATTTGATAACATTGTAGATAATGTGATAATTAACGTTAATGCTGGGTTTAGTTCTAATTAAACATTTTAATAATAATAAAAGTGGAACCTTGTCGTTCACTTTTAAGGAAACTGAGCATAACAGTGCAGTAAACATATTAGGTATTTTTATAGATTCGAAAATAACTTGAGAACACCAAATAACTCATGTTTTTACAGGGTATTGTTTTTATTAAGAAGAAAAGCAATGCAAAGAAACATGTCTCCTCTGATCAACCACGCTAGCCTCTAGTTCCCGAGGTCGCGGGTTCAAACCCGGCGGAGGGCGATGGATTTTTTCGGGCGTAAAAATTCTTAGCATGGCTTCCTTCGGAAGGGAAGTAAAGCCGGTGGTCCCGTGTCGTAAATTTACGGCACATAAAAGAACCTCAAGCCTGATAAAGAGGCCTCTGAGCTAAATTACCGTCTTTCACGCCCAATATAGAATGGGACGCTAAGGACCATAGTAGTTAAAGAGCGTCCATAAATATATTATTGCTAGAGCTTACATCATAAGGATACAATAGGTAAATAAGGAGGCAGTGCTATTACATAACAATTTCTTATAGCATGTCAGAAGTTAGAGTAGGTGTTTGTTGGATGAACTCATTAAAAGAGTGATGTTTCCATTCACAATACATGGTGGCTTCTACTGGTTTTCTGTAGTTTACTGAATACATCCACAATCAACACATTTTGCATATGCATATATATGGAGCAAATTCTAAAACTGTACATCACTGAAAAGAAAAGCATTTCTGTTGAAGTTGTCCTGGAGATATACAAATCACTAAATGCGGTATAGACCAGCATCACCGCAAACACCCATTGAGGTAAGACGATATGCATTCTTTCTGTTGGGAAAATCGCTAACTGAGAAGCCTTCGTATAAACCGGGACAAGACTTCCCGGCGTCGTCCTGACTGTGGAAGATAGAGACAACAGTATAGGGTATACAACGGAGGGGGAACACCTCGTGCAATGCAACTTACATGAGATCTATTGTACCCGCCATCCCTCAGGAGAAAGGGATGAAGCGAAGGAACAACAGCAGGCTACAAGCCGCAAGTAGAGAGGTTAAAGAGAACGCGGAAGTCCCTAACACTTCCTGACTCGAAGACCCGTCCCACTACTAAAACCGAGCGAGGTGGCGCCGCGGTAACGTGTGTAACTTGCATTCGGGAGGTCCCGAGTTCGAACCCCATGACCACTCACTCTGACCCATGGGTCTTTCGTGGTTCCCTCGGGTCGGTAGGCGAATGCCGGGTTGGTTCATCTCCTGCCACGACTCTCCTGTCCCTCACTCCCTGTACCCATCATCTTCCTTGTTATCTGTTTCAGGATTGTAGGGCCAGGCGACGGTGTTCGGTGGCTTACGCTCTGTAGAGGTTTCTTACCTGGCGATGTTGCGGGACTGCTCAATTAGGTATTGCCTCCGAATGGGCCCCGGGGTATCGCCGGAGTTTAGGTGGCTTATGGGTGGGCCCGCACGGCGTCGGATGCGCTCGATATGGAAATGTTAGGTACCCCATCCTTGCTTGCACATATTGTCATCCTGATCTGGTCGCTCTTCGGGTCTCTCCCCTTATCCCTACCTCCTAGGTGTCACGGTAGATGCTAAAAGGGCTGTTGGCGTCTACTTGCGGTGCTCTGCCCCTGTTGCGTGGGGCCCCTCCATTCGTTTACCTTTACCCACTACTGGAACTGCCCAGAGAGGGCCATGTACGACCCTTCGAACCAGGCAGCCCGCCAATGTCCACGGGGAATGCTGTTTTCTTTTAAGCAAGCATCCGAATCATCTGCCCGGCACCGTCTCACACCACGAAACCTAGAAGCACACCTGAAATGTGAGATAGAAACGGAATGAAAGGGAAATGAGGGAAAATAAATAGTAAACAATAAACCACCCGAGCATTCGCCTATCCACCAGGGAAAACTACGAAAAGCTAACATAAGGATGGGCGGTCGACGAGAATCGAACCCGGGACCTGCCGATTGCGAGCCTCACACGTTACCACGCAGCTAATCGCTAGGTTAGGGACAGCACTACCAGAAACCTGCTAAAACATGGTCATGTGAACACTTGCGCGATGTATGTCTGAAGTCCATCAAGATGTTCACACACTAGAAAATTTAAGTAGGGGTTGCTGAACATGTTCTCGTGACCGAAGTAGCCAGCAAGATCACGTGGTTTAGAAAATTGTTATACAAACACAACGATTGGTATTAGTTAATAATTTACGTACTTTTAAGATAATTGCATCTTCCTTTTTAGAAACTAATTTACTACTTCTTATGAAATCCACAAGACCACGGTCAACGTACCAATTTGTATTTTGGTCTCAAGAAAAGGAAAACATCAATATGAATGAAATGTCAACCACACGCGCAAACACTTAATGAAAGACTTAACGCCTACTGCAGAGAAAATGAAAGCAATAACAGAATGTGATAATAAGAAAGCGTCTTGACATTATCATCTTCCAAGATATTACTACTTAATTGTTCATTGCAGATACTCAGTGTGACTTCATTCTAATATAATTTGCTGATCAGCAAGCAGTTGTCCTATATATACTACCCTATATTTACTGCATGCCAGCTATTCAATAAGAAACGAGCAACGAGTCAACATTTACTTACAGAAGATAACAGTAATTTGCTTTTTAGTGTAGGAATAAAAACTTACCTTTCTCGTACAGGTACAACTTTAGTTTCGTACAACCTCTCACATTAGACTCCATTTTGGACATTTAAAAGAATTTTTGCTGCAATTATAAACATTCTGTACTATGTTTTTCGCTAAATCTGTGCATTTTTAGACTCGTAATTATCCTTAACGCCTTTTCTTCATCTGATGGGCACAACCACTCCTCAAAATATTACAATAATTTAAACGCCATAAATAATTGTTCTTATCCTTCAAGTTTAATATTCACATGATTTTTATTTGCTTTAAAATGATTCTTTCAAAAACGTCACAAACAGATTATTTTGTCGCAATAATGCTAAGCTGTGGTAAAAGCAAAATGGAAGTTATGTCTTAAAAGCTGCGGTAATTATTAACGATATAACGAATAAATACAAATAAAATAATAGATGATATAGCCAAATGAGTAAGTGCACATCAGGGCATTTTTAACGCCAGAGTTGTAAAAGTTATTACCAGTCTCATAATTTAAAAAAAACAGTGCAATACATACCTTTCCCGTGGCGCTACAGCCCCTGAAGGGCCTTGACCTGACAACCGGACTATCGGTCACACACCGACGTACGCACGGCAGACATGGACGATCATCCAACCCAAACGGGGAGATGATGTAGCCAGCATCACGCATCCTCCAGCCAGAATGTTGGCCTCTGGCCGGAATCGCTACCTATCGCAGCTCCTCATTTTCCTCACGATGTTGTTGGGTTACCTCGACCAAATACCTAGGAGTCCCCCACGACCACGGGCTCAATTTCACACCGCCTGTCAGGGCAAAGGCCAGTCTCGGCCATGCAGGCAGTTGTACCCTGTACTTAGATCCACCGTGCATACATACCTCAAGCTACGCCTGTATCGGGCAATTATCCCACGCCTGATCTTGTATGGCTGTGAGGTCTGGGGATCGGCGGCAGCGACCACCATCGGCAGGCTGCAGGTCGTTCAGAACACGGCGCTAAGGATGATCTACACTATGTGATTTAAAGTATCTGGACACCCCACAAACATACGTTTTTCATCTTAGGTGCATTGTGCTGCCACCTACTGCCTGGTACTCATTATCCGCGACCTCAGTAGTCATTAGACATCGTGAAACAGCAGAATGGGACGCTCCGTGGAACTCATGGACTTCGAACGTGGTCAGGTGATCGGGTGTCATTTGTGTCAGAAGTCTGTACGCGAGATTTCCACACTCCTAAACATCCCTAGATCCACTGTTTCTGATGTGATAGTGAAGTGGAAACGTAAAGGGACATGTACAGCACAAAAGCGTACAGGCCGATCTCGTCTGTTGACTGACAGAGACCGCCGACATTTGAAGAGGTTCGTAAAGAGTAATAGGCAGACATCTATCCAGACCATCACACAGGAATTCCAAACTGCATTAGGATCCACTCCAAGTACTATGACAGTTAGGCGTGAGGTGAGAAACCTTGGATTCCATGGTCGAGCGCCTGCTCATAAGCCACACATTACGCAGGAAAATGCCAAACGACGCCTTGCTAGGTGTAAGGAGCGTCAACATTACAGTTTGAACAGTGGCAAAACGTTGTGTGGAGTGACGAATCACGGTACATAATGTGGCGATCCGATGGCAGGGTGTGGGTATGGCGAATGCCCGGTGAACGTCATCTGCCAGCGTGTGCAGTACCAACAGTGAAATTCGGAGGTGGTGGTGTTAAGGTGTGTTCGTGTTTTTCCTGTAGGGGGCTTGCACCCCTTGCTGTTTTGCGTGGCACGATCACAGCGCAGACCTACATTGATATTTTAAGCACCTTCTTGCTTCCCACTGTTGAAGAGCAATTCGGGGATGGCGATTGCATCTTTCAACACGATCGGGCACCTGTTCATACTGCACGGGCTGTGGCGGAGTGGTTACACGCCAATAACATCCCTGTAATGGACTGGCCTGCACAGAGTCCTGACTTGAATCCTATAGAACACCTTTGGGATGTTTTGGAACGCCGACTTCGTGCCAGGCCTTACCGACCTACATCTATACCTCTCCTCAGTTCCGCGCTCCGTGAAGAATGGGCTGCCATTCCCCAAGAAACCTTCCAGCACCTGATTGAAAGTATGCCTGCGAGAGTGAACGCTGTCATCAAGGCTAAGGGTGGGACAACACCATATTGACTTCCAGCATTACCGATGGAGGGCGCCACGAACTTGTACGTCATATTCAGCGAGGTGTCCGGATACTTTTGATCACGTAGTGTATGATACCGGACGTAGATTTCTGTCACATATCCTACATACCTATTTCGGTCTCCCATACATCGTGGACATAGCACGGGAGAGAACCCGCATCATGTACGCGAAGCTGACCTCCTATACCAACCAGCTGGTGTACACCCTAGGTCTCTACGACCACAGAGCACCAAGGAGGAAGAGCTGCCGTCTGCCCAAGGACGCCTTGGGGCATCTGGTCTACTGGGCTGCCACTCCTGTCCTTATTACACCTCCACGTTAAGCAGCAGTGGGCTTGGTCTGTGTTGGACGAGTGACCGGCCAGCGGTGCCACGCCTGCAGGCTTAACGTTGCTAATCCCAACCCTATAAAACTCAATCTCATCACTGCCAGCCGCCCTGTTTAACTTAACAGCCACGCAAGCGGCCGGCCAAGTTAAGCAGCATTGGGCATGCTCATCACTTGGACGGATGACCGCTCAAGTGGTTCGCTGTAGCCCAGGCCAATGGCAGCGCAGGAAGCTATACCCCGCCCATTGACACACAAACACTAAACTTGCGAACACTCTTTTAACCTTCTTTATCGACAAGTAAATCCGCATTGAGCGGCTCGGTAGTGTGGTGATTTTCACACCGCCCAGATTAACTTGGGCGACCTGCTCTCGATTGCTGGATTGCTGGGCGGTGCTGTTTGGGCACCGATTCTATACCCGGATTTAAAATCCGCACCTCCATGTGCGGGATTGAACCCGGACGCATTCCGTGGCCGGGAATCAGAGCTCCACGCTCTAACCCACAGCGCCACGGCACAGGGCATATACATTTATTACAGTCTTTAATTCATTTTCACGGAGGAATCCCTTAAACACAACCGAGTGAAATGGACTAGTCTGCAAGTTATGTGGTTCATATGTATGAGGTCCTGAGTTATTAATTCCTGTTGGATTGTTGATCTTGACCTTGAGAGTTTTGGACTTTTACCGGTTGGAGCGAATTCTGATATGGATTATACTACCACTAATTTTCCCATCCCTCATTTCCTCCCATTTCTTTTCATATCACCTAGTTTTAGAGATATAGGACCAGGCAACAGAATGTATAAGAGATTTTACCCGGTACCTGGTTAGCTGTTCCGTCTGTCGGAGGTGCCCTTCATGGTGCACCAGCTTCGGGTCAGGGCAAGTACAATCTGGAATCGTAGTAAAGTATCCCAACTATGCTAAGCACGCAGCTGGAAATAGTGTGTTTTTAAGTAAAATGGTGAATAAGCTCGAGATGGTAACTCACAAAACGTTTTCAAATTAATTTTCGGTCGTGAAACGAGGTCTGAATTTGAAATCCAAGCCGAAGGTTTAACTGTCTAAGAACCAGAACCCTTAAAGTCGGTAGAGATTGTGCAAAATAAGTTGAATTGGTTTTAAGGGCAACACTAAGAGTTGCATAGAATTTCGTTCTGTAGCCACAATTTCCCCGAAGTGCTGTTCATGTAAAACCAAGGTTTTCGTGGTCTACAATAATCAGGATGTAGACGACTTTTGGGTTAGCTGGAATGGCACGGGCAACTAGCAGTGGTTCATCCTTTTGCAGTGACAATTTCTTCACATAGGCGAGTGAAAAGCACAACTGTCCATCTAAAAACAAACATATGTAAAAAAATGTAACTATAATAAATGAATCTCCATATCTTAATACCTAAAGCTATTTTATTCCAAATAGTTTATTTGTTACACATTTGTTCAGAGGACAAATGAGACTTATAAAGTTAACTTATTGGCTTTGATACGTGAAACGTTCTTGAAAATTTCAATCTTGACAGAAATATTTGTTAAAGTAAATACAGAGCGAATCACCTAAAACTACCAGTGGTAGTATTTCTGAAAGTAGAAATGCTATTGATGCATTATTTTCACATAAATACATTTTAGACAAAGATACACAATAAATCTTATAGATATTACATTGGAGCAACGCGGCGTTTTCAGCTCAAAGTTGCAGGTTTTCAAATGAATCAGTGCTATTGAATTAAAAAAAACCTAAAAGGTATAAGATTGGCAACGGCGTTTCCTGCAAACCTCTGGTCGAAATATCTAGCAAGTAGCTGCCATGTATCTCATTTAGTTCAATTTAAATGCTGTATTTGGCCTACCAGACTAATGTCATTTTCTATTTTAATCAGACGCCACTAGTTTATGAAGCATTATTATTAAAATTTGCCATACTACTGTAAATGAACATTTAGATGTGGTTGCAAATTCCCAGTAAGTTGCTGTCTTTGATAAGAAAATTAAGGAGTATGATGCACTAAGAGAGGCTTACTAACTTTACTTAAGCTATAAAGATAAGTTTTGCCCTCGTATACAACGGTTAAATGAAGCATGCAGCTACTCGTTATTTAAAGCTTTCAAACAGTAATACCTCATTAAATATTTGGGTTCAAATCTTTGGAATAAAACCAGAAGTATGAGCACAATCTTAACTGGTTCTGTTTTCCTCAACACAATTGAACAGTTTGATTTGAAAAACGTTCTGGTTATTGCTCGAATCTTTTACTGGAATACATAAATATGAAATTATTGAACTTCAGTTCTGTGAGAACAGCGTATTAACAGGAATATACGCGATTGTAGTTCTATACGAATATACCTTGTATACGGAGGTTTCCCAACCTGTAAGAAAATGCCATCCTTTGAAGTACATAACACCATAACTGTGTTTTTATTCGATGAAATATAATGGAGCTTGATTAAAGAATCAAGCTGTTCTCCATTAATAAGAAACGGGAGGCCCCGGGTTCAAATCACTTGGACCGACCAATCTGACTGCGGTTTATTTTGTGGCTTTCCTCAGTTGTCAAGGTAATTACGGGATTGGATATTCAATACTACGACAGAAACTTTCACCTTAAGTCTAAAACAATAGTAAAAATGAAAATAGATGGTAATAGCGAATTCTCTGCCAGATGATGAAAGCTGAAAAGAAATGAAATAAAAGTTGACTGGACGACACCTAATTCCATCTGTTCGGCAGAGATACAGTGACCTAGCACTAAGGTCTCTGTGGACACGTGTCGAAGCTGCCATATGTCCTTCACAAAAGCAGAGGTACAGTTGTCTAGCACTAAGGCCTCTGTGGACAGTGAGGAAGCAAGATGGTATGGTACAGGGACGAAACCTAGAAGGCCATATGTGCGCCACACACTGATCCACGACGTATATCCTAACATATCCGTCACGATATATCCATCCATCCATCCCTCCCTGCCTCCCTCCATCCATCTATCTATCTATCTCTCTGTCTGTCAGTCTGTCTATCTATCTGCCTGTCTGTCTATCTATCTATCTATCTGTCTGTCTGTCTGTCTATCTATCTGTCTGTCTGTCTGTCTATCTATCTATCCATCTATCTATCTAATTACCTATGAGGTATCAATAATAACACACATTTTAGTTTCTTTTACGGTGGTTTAAGTAACATTGTTTGTTATTTCATTATATAATTTGAACATCTTATAAAACAAAAGCAAAATGTGAGAGAAATTCTTCCTCCTTGAAACTATTTCAGTTGTGATACGTCTCAAATAAGATTCAAATGCATATTTATTGTAAATATATTACGTATTTATATTTTAATAATTGTAGTTTTATTAGTGGTAAAGAAGTCGACTCATAACCTTAAGTTGTATTACAATATTGATTAGTTGATATATTTTCGTTTCAAAGTTTGAGATTCCTAATATATTCCACTTTTATATAACATACATAGTGTGTCAACTAATTCGACAAAAGTTATTAACAAGTGCAGATTTGTAGATTGCCCTGTGTTGTTTTGAACTCCCCGTAGGTTTCTGGCATTTAATGATACAAAATCTGCATTTATAAACTGCTGTTCACTATTGCGCTTGAAATGCATCAACGTAACACATGTCGATGTTTATCCTTCGAACGCGGGCATGAGAAGCATAAGCCAAGCTATTGTTTTGTATACGATTATTGTACGCAGATCTGGTGTTAAATCTCAGCGAGCGCCAAGCTTCTAAGTGGCGGAGTGGGATTCTGGCCGTTTATTCAGTTGTAGGTAGTATGAACAGGAATTCCGTTCTTTTATGACAGGCCTCACCCTTTTTTCATTCTGTTCTGCTTCGGATTTGAGATTTAACGGTCTGAACGAAGCTGCAAACAAGTTATAAGAGGCGAGCATCTCACGACCTATTGCAAAGGATTAATATTGCAATTTACAGTTATCTCAGCACACTTCAGAATAAACCAATCATGATCTTATGCCGCGTTTCACCAACCGTCGTCAAGGCATTTGAAGTTCGTGGAACTATTCGCGGCTTCAAAAGCGGAAGTTCCATTTCACCAATGTGCGTCATCCATTTCGCCGCCGAAGCTCCCTTTGAGGCACTATTTTCTTCCTTCAAATCATTGACGGCCCATCAATTCTAGTAGTTTAAAGCTCATGTACGTACTTCAGGTCTTGGGAAGCACCATCGCATTCACTTTCATTTCAGTAAGTGACCAATGAATATTTTCGATATTGAAATGTTTTTCAACGAATTTATTGATAATATGGGCGCAGGACGATTTATTCGCAACAGAAATAACCATTTCTGCGAAATGAATGACATAAATGACGCTCGCTACAAATTATCAAAACAGATAGTGTTGAAAATATTAGAAGAACTTGAAGCGAGAGTGGAGTAGTCTACGAACTGAAATCGACCATTCTTACCGATTGAACCGTTATTGGTAACGCCAATATTTCACCATGAATTCCTTCCATGTTGTTAATGGTGACTGCAACGGAGTTTCGAAATCCACGGTGCCAGATACATGAAGAAAATATCGGAAGCAATCGTTTCCTTACGGCCACTGTGATCCAAGAGTTCTATGCAATAAAATTGCAAATTTTCCTAGCGTTGTAGACACCATTGACTGTACTCGTATGCTTATTTTGTCACCCGATGTACATAATGCAGTAGTATATGGAAACAGGAAGTCATATTTTTTTCCTTAATACTCAGACGGTTTGCAATGCAAGTTTACTAATTACCAATATTGTAGTACGCTGGCTAGGTTCTGTTCATGACAGCTTTATATTTGACAACAGTCGATGGAGAATGATTTTCAAGACGGGATTGGTGCCAGCGGTTATCGAGTGGCGTTGCACCTATCTTTTGTTTTCGAAGGCAAAATCTCAGCCAATGAAAAGAGACGCAGCAACCATTACTGTTGCCAACCTTCACAAATTTATGTAACGAGTCGTCATAGTTGACGAACCGTCATTTTGATGTGATTGTCGTTAACGACACGCAAAAACTGACGAAACGTTAGTTTGACGTCCCTCAAGCTATTTGCCGACGGACAGTGAAACCCGGCATTAGAACATCAGCTACAGAATAGCTACTGTAATTATGTTATCACAAAATTATTATGATTTGCGTTAATCTCTTTGCCTCGCCTTAAATAAATTACAGTTAGTCATTGAGATATAGCCATTGTCCGCTATAGATTATTAAAAGCCACGTTTGCCTCACCAACTTAACATAATGAAAACTTAAATTAAATACAAATATTTAGCTCACTGAACTTAATTTGAAGATGCATCACCCTTTGGATTCACATAGTAATTTTCAGATGGTCTATCCATGTAGTGACATGGAGTAGTTTCCAGTGAAAATAAGGTAGTTTTGGCAAAAAAGGGTAATGTTTTCATGTAAGAGTGTCATCTTCTTGTTCTTTAACGGATTGCTCTCCTCTTTGTAGAACTTACACCTCCAAGGACTTACAAGGCAATGGATTGGGTCAGTAGCCTGTCGAGGAGCAAGCAAATTCTGGATCGTAGCACATCCAGGATGCGTCATTGGCCCAATGCCTGTTATGGCAGTGAAGAAGGAAATGAAATGTAGTGATGAAAGGGATGATAGGAAAATTCCCGGATCAAATTATCCAACCCAGCATCCGCCTAGTGACCGAGGAAAACCACCAAAAAGCCTTCTGTCAGATTGTTTGGGCCCGGAATCTCCCGAATGCGAGTCGTACACGTTACCGCGGCGTCACGTCGCACGGTTTATGGGGAGATTAAATGGCTAAAATGTTTAATTATTTTGTGCAGTCTTATAAACAGTAATGTTTTTATACGTATTTTATTGTTGTAGGCACAATACTTGTATTTTAAATATATTTTTAAAACGGTAGCGTATTTGCCATTTTGTAGTGGGAATTATGCACCATTTTACAGAAAAAAAATGATAACTAGGACACTCTTTGCATTAGAGTGTTAAATGAAATGTAGTGATAAAAGGGGTGATAGGAAAATCCGTGGATCAAATTAACCCAGCATTCGCCTAGCGACCGAAAAAAGCCTTCGGTCAGATTGGTCGGCACCGGGGCTTTGAACCCGAGACCTCCCGAATGCGGTCTACAGACGTTACCGCCTGAGCCACCCCGCTCGGTAAGAGAAACATCTGCGGCTTACAATTAACACGGTGTTCCAGACTTGCCGTCCACTTTGTTCAAATAGGCAACCCAAATAACATCAGGAAGGGAAAATACCTCTAGTGATTTATCGCTAGATTACATTCGACTACCTGCTTCTGTTTCAGATATTTTATTTAAAAGCGTTCTGGCATTGCTGACACTATCGCCGCATTCGAGGCAAGTGTATTTCAGTACTAATATTTAGCTTTGATTGTTACATCCATTTAACCGACATACTGTTTGTGGAATACTTCATACAATATTATAATCTGATGTAATATTCTGTAACACATTATCTAATAATAATGTTTTATTACTACTACTACTACTACTAATAATAATAATAATAATAATAATAATAATAATAATAATAATAATAATAATGTCTGTCATGAATCGGACATCTGAGGATTACCTGTGAGGTAGCTGCTCTGACCTGCATATCCATAGCCGAGCTTTGTGTACGAGTGACTAACCAAGTGGGATGGCTCAGGCGGTTATATCTGTAGCCCGCATTCGAGAGGTCACGGATCGATCCTCGGCGACCGCCACTCTGTCCCATGGGTTTTCGTGGTTTCCCCGGATCGCCAAGCAAATGTTGGAGTGGTTCATCTTCTACCATGACTCTCCTACCTCTCATTTCCTGTACTCATCATCTTTCTTGTCGTCTTTTTCAGAGTTGTAGGAGCAGGCGACGATGCTCGGCAGGTTGCGGCTGGGCGGTGACTTGCGCTCTGTGATGGTTTCTTCCCTGCGGTACCGCTCAGTTAGGTCTCTCCTTAGCGTGGGGCTGCGCTTCGGGGGACCCTATGGTTTGTGGGCTGGGACCGTGGGCGCTGGGTGCGTTCTATCTGGAAATGTTAGGGACACCGTCCATGCTTTCGGCATCCGGATCTGGTCACCCTTCGGGTCTTTCACTTCATCCTTCCCTCCCAGAGGTCACGTTCGAAGCATAAAGGACAGACTGACCTGCGTGCGGTGCTCTGCCCAGGTTCCGGGGGCCCCTCCGTGATACGTATATTTACCTTTACCTTTCTACAACTAGCTAGGGCGGCGGGAGGAAGTTCAGAGCTCGAATCCCACTCCCGTTTAAGGAGTTTTATATCTTTAATACATACTGCAGTTTACGTATACATGTATGTACGCACATAGTCACTACTCCTAAATGATTAAAATTTGTATCACCCCTGAAACCCCTGCAACATAAACCAACATTACCACGCGCCGAGCACAACTACAAGATGCAACTTCAAGAGGTGGACGGGGATTTGGGAACACCGTTTACAAATACCTGGCAGAGTTGATCACCTGGTATAATCACCTGCGTTTACAGATCACTGAAAATGTTTAAGTAACGAGAAATTATATATTTTCATCCTGATAAATTAAAAATTATTGAGAGGCTACACATTAATGTTAACCAACATATACCCGAGATAAGACTTATTTCTACTGCATGTTATAAGTGCCTCTAAGCAGATTAACTGTATTTTATTTTCGTTGAACACAACAGGTGTTATGGAATGCGCTTTTAGGAATGTGATGTTACAGGGTTCAACGTTTAACTAAACCTTCTATCGCTACGTAATACACGTGTACAAACTTCGGCTACTGAACTACTGTACCGTTTCGTGATGGATGAATCCTATAAACGTTTAATTAAAGCTTTCTTTGTAGGATTCTAATGAGCGTGGGATTTTTGGGTGGAGAATTATACTACACAGACAAATACGCAACATTGTTTTGAAGTGTTGACATTATGTCAATACTAATTGCGCTTAGTTAGCATAAGCTAAACAATAAATCAGGCATATCCATCTAGAAACAGAGAGGAACATTCCCCTTGCATTAATTTGTGGAGATAAGAGTGAAAAGGCGAGTCATTTGCTAGAAAAGGTGTGTCTTTCTTTTTGGGCTGTGACGTTGGAACAGTAATACAAACATTGAGTTTTATTTATGGACGCTCTTTAACTACTATGGTCCTTAGCGTTTCATTCTATATTGCGCGTGAAAGACCGGAAATGTTTTGCTCAGAAGCCTCTTTATCAGGCTTGAGGTTCTTTTACGTGCCGTAAATCCACGACACGGGACCACCGGCTTTACTTCCCTTCCGAAGGAAGCCATGGTAAGGATTTTTACGTCCGAAAAAATCCATCGCCCTCCGCCGGGTTTGAACCCGCGACCTCGGGAACTAGAGCGTAACATGGTACTCTAGACCTGGAGGGCAACTAGGAGCTGTAATGCAAATATTTTAAGAGCATATTTCAGATGCCTGACTAAGGGAAAGGTTTATAGCTGTACATTTCAAAAGCGTACCTTATAAAACATGTAAGCACTAAAGTAACCATAATAATTATTAAACGAGGTATATTACCATTGAATATTATATAGTGCGTGCCACACACTCTCATTTCCTATTTTGCGCTTATGAAGCTTAACATAAATTTAATAATCTTATGGCATTTCCTATATGCATAATTAAGAGCTATAATCAGCCTATTGATCAACTAAAAGTCACGTCACAGTCTTTCGAAGTATTGCGTAGGCAAGTACGAGTCTACCTTAAATTCCATTGTATGGGCGCATACTTTGTTGTTATACGCTCAGTTCTTAGTGTTCCTATGGCAATGAAAATGGCAGTGTATCATACTTGAACATACTTTCTGTCCAGCAGCTCATGGCTTGGTACAAGAATGCATTCAGTCTGCGGTTTAGTAAACAATCCCAGCTACATCGTGATAGTTGATGCTGGACTGTTCCTCTAATGTGCCGGCCCTCGTAGCCGTGGTCGCTGGAGTGGTCGCTCCGGCGCTCCGCCAAGCTGAGGCGGGTTCGAGTCCCGCCACGGGCATGGGTGTTTGTGTGTATATGTGTGTTGCGGAAATAAGCGGTATGAAAACCGTAAAACACAGTAGCATAAACTGGGTACAACAAGGGAAAAAAACAAAAAAAATGTGATCATTTCTTCATGACTGGACTCATTTTCGCTGGAGGAGGGATGACGAATCGCTTCTGACATCTCCCAGCGAAACGACAATATTATCGATGATGGTTTCTACTTTACCATCGTTCTCCCAGTAATCATTTTCTACCCTCTCTACATGTTTGCAGAAACCCAGCCAAGCTGTTTTGGTCTTGAGCGATGTACCCCCAAACGTCTACAAAGTGTCAGTACCAGGCAGCTGCTTCAAAACCAAAATGATGGCTAGATGTAAAATGTTTATAAGTTATTAAAAATAGAATTATTACTCCAATTAGTCATGTGTAATAAATTTATATGACCCATAATATATCCCCCGTCCAATGTGGGAATAGATACAAATAAAAAATATTGAAGCACCATTAGCGTTTTATCGCGCAATTTCTGCAACGATAAGTCACCTGTTACATTTTTTCACATTCTCTTCTCCTGCTGTATGAGTTCATATCACATACACTATGTGATCAAAAGTATCCGGACACCCCCACAAACATACGTTTTTCATCTTAGGTGCACTGTGCTGCCACCTACTGACTGGTGTTCATTATCCGCGACCTCAGTAATCATTAGACATCGTGAAACAGCAGAATGGGACGCTCCATGGAACTCACGGACTTCGAACGTGGTCAGGTGATTGGGTGTCACTTGTGTCAGAAGTCTGTACGCGAGATTTCCACACTCCTAAACATCCCTAGACCCACTGTTTCTGATGTGATAGTGAAGTGGAAACGTAAAGGGACATGTACAGCACAAAAACGTACAGGCCGATCTCATCTGTTGACTGACAGAGACCGCCGACATTTGAAGAGGTTCGTAAAGAGTAATAGGCAGACATCTATCCAGACCATCACACAGGAATTCCAAACTGCATTAGGATCCACTCCAAGTACTATGACAGTTAGGCGTGAAGTGAGGAACCTTGGATTCCATGGTCGAGCGGCTGATCATAAGCCACACATTACGCAGGAAAATGCCAAACGACGCTTCGCTTGGTGTAAGGAGCGTCAACATTACACGATTGATCAGTGGCAAAACGTTGTGTGGAGTGACGAATCACGCTACACAATGTGGCGATCCGATGGCAGGGTGTGGGTATGGCGAATGCCCGGTGAACGTCATCTGCCAGCTTGTGTAGTGCCAAAAGTGAAATTCGAGGTGGTGGTGTTATGGTGTGGTCGTGTTTTCCCTGGAGAGGGCTTGTACTCCTTGTTGTTTTGCGTGGCACTATCACAGCGCAGACTTACACTGATATTTTAAGCACCTTCTTGCTTCCCACTGTTGAAGAGCAATTCGGGGATGGCGATTGCATCTTTCAACACGATCGAGCACTTGTTCATACTGCACGGGCCGTGGCGGAGTGGTTACACGACAATAACATCCCTGTAATGGACTGGCCTGCACAGAGTCCTGACTTGAATCCTATAGAACACCTTTGGTATGTTTTGGAACGCCGACTTCGTGCCAGGCCTCACCGACCGACATGGATACCTCTCCTCAGTTCCGCACTCCGTGAAGAATGGGCTGTCATTCCCAAGAAACCTTCCAGCATCTGATTGAAAGTATGCCTGCGAGAGTGAACGCTGTCATCAAGGCTAAGGGTGGGCCAACACCATATTGACTTCCAGCATTACCGATGGAGGGCGCCACGAACTTGTACGTCATATTCAGCGAGGTGTCCGGATACTTTTGATCACGTAGTGTATGTATAGTGATAAGCGAATGATGGTGTCGCCCAAAGAAAATAAAAATTCGTCCTGTTTAAATTTTCTGTTTGTTTATCTCAACCAGCTTGTAATTTCCGATTTAGGTATCGTTGAAGTGTAGCACTGCATCCCAAAGCACTCGGATGCCGTCAAATTAAATTGGTGACGACGACCTAGACGAATATATACGTGGTTAGCAGTAAAAGGTTAATATCAGTCACAAAAGTAACATGTTTTTCCAAACATAAGGTGTTTTGTGCTGTCCAAATCAGATGGCTGTGACGGAACACATCTAACGTTTTATTTTACTAGAATTCTAAAATCTGTTATAAATGAAGGAATGAAACGCTTTTCCTTTGTCCTTTCTTTCTTTAGTCATTATTTCAGTTTTTATTCATAAAAACTACAAAAATTAGCAGCCACGCAACTCAGCCCATTCTCTCTTCCGGTCACTTAGTAACGTTTCAAAATCATGACTGGATTTCACTCCTCACGTAGATAACTACCTGCGATCATCCTTCCGGCAATTTCTTGAAGCTTTGCACCAGGCCAAGGGAACTTAGAAATTCTTAGAAATTTCCATCGATGTCCCGATAGGGGTTCCGAAGAGTTCAGTATGCTGATATCACTTCCTCTTCCTCGTACAACTAAGTTGTAACACACGCCAGCCCGAGCCAAATTCATGCCCCGCCCAAGGGAGGTGCTGCCAGAAGTAACTGCCACAAAATATATTTTAGAAAACAAATTGTAGTTATTCAAAGCTTGCACATTTATTTCAAAGTAGGCCACTTCTAGTTAACGAACACAATTAAGAATTGTAGCATATTAAGCTTCCAATTTCCAAATAAAAAGAATTACTTATATACTATTTTAATCTTCAAGCTCTGTGCAATAACCTAAAATAAATAATGTCATATCTTTTTGGGAACTGAACTCACACACCAACGCCTTCTTCCTTTAATTAATGAAATCTCTGGACTGGTAATTATGCAGACTAACATATCAAGGCAAGCTGCACATAACCGGAATAATAGCATGTGGCTGAAAACGCAGTAGTAATGCATTAAATCCAGAATACATACTGCTAATTATACAGGTTGATTCATTAGGTTGTGCACAAACTTGAGCTTATAGAGGGGTTTAAGGTGTAGGAAGCAATCCTGAGTCAGTGCAAGCTTGGAAATGTCAGGAAAACTACTATCAGTTTATTTTGTACACAAACTTAGGTTAAGCAACGAGCATGTTTACTCAACAATTTTGTTCTAAAAAGGTGTACAAGTGATGATCACCATAGTTAATGTGAGCATAAGATCGTCGTAGAAAATTCTAGCGTACTGTACCAAGTGCATCACGTATCTCAGGAAGTTCATCAGACGCTGCAATTATCCTAGCGAGAAGGGTTTCCTGGGAGGGAACTGTGCCATATACAAGAGGCTTTTGATTTGCCCCCACAAGAAGAAAAGAAAGAGGCGTCAGATCACAGGAGCGGAGTGGCCATGCTATTGAATCTTCTCCTCCGATCCAGCACCCGGGATATGCTCGTTTAGTATATCACGTGCTTTTAAGAAGTGTTCAGGTGTTCCATCTAGTTGCATCCACATTTAAACTGCTTTATCAATGGTCTACACCAGAGGTGGCGAAAACGTGCTTCGCGAGTTATTTTGACTCGCAGGCGCCGTTCCCTCTCTGCAACCGTCCCTTTGTTTCTCACGTGTTGCTGAGTGGTGCAGTGCATGTTGCATATTTGGTGACTCGCGGGAAGAAGTCGTTTTCGCCACCCTTGGTCTACACCAATCAAAGCCACTTATTGAAAAGTAAGCTTACATCCTCAATGTTTTTTCTTGACTTTCCCAAGTTTGCAAGTGACTAAGAATTACTTTCTACGAGATCATAGTTTTCCTTTTCTAAAGTTATATTTCGACCCCTTTATAAACACCTTATGTTTGCGCACAACTTTTTGAAGCATCCTATATTTGGAGCACGGCTGAATCTGTAGCAGTTACAGCAATCGCACCAGATGCTTGTGCCTGTTTAGTAATCATGAACAAGGAGACTAACAGGTAAGTATGACAACAAGAGAAGAATATATGACTACCCGGTTCCTCTACCTTAGTGGACGCGTGAGTTATATAATGACAATTATCATATGGATCCAATTTATCGACTTACAAGTGCGCTGTCTCCATTCAGGCAATTTACGCGTTGTGTACGTGAGAAAAATATTTACGCCATTCAATATTCGATTTAGTATTCGATTCGCTATCTATTCGTAAAGTACCTTGTCTACCTGTGGCTTTATTTCATTGATCTTGTAATTTCACTGCTTGTTTATTCCGTCAGTTAATTTTATCTACATTAATGACTGGCTGAGGATCGATCAACAAATAAGTGAATTAATGGAATTGCGCAGTCACAAATATTTTTAATTTTGTTGTTAAAAATAGTTTTAATAATCAGACCTGGCCTCTATTTCCACTCTCCCACCTCCTCCCGGAGGTTAGTAGAAGCAAGGTACTGAAATCCTCCTCCGTTCCTAACCCATACCTATAGAGGTTGTAATGAATATGCCATGAACATCACAATCATGTTAAATACGAATATAACGCAATCCAATTATTGTAATGTTAAAAATAATATAGTGTGTGTATTGAAAATTAAGCAGATCCCTTTTAGCCGTTGACTACTAACACGAGTGTCTTTCTATGCTATTTGCTAACACAAATCCTTTTCTTGCTCCACAACATAAGGCTAGTTGAAGCCTGAACAGGTGTAGCTCTGAAAACAGCGGCCTCGACTGGTACTGCTTGCTCTCGAACATAAACGAACAGCTGGATTACCCTAAGTTACATGGTTAGCTTTTTAAACTAGAATGACGAATTAATTAATATAATTTACCACCACTCCCCGTTCTTTATGGCATTATTGTACAGTGATCTAGAGAATGTTTATGCTGAAACCTCCTCTTTTCCCTTATAAGTGTAATTTTGTACAGTCCCGACTATTCCTACTGACGCATGGAAAACCCACTGATGTTTACACAAAAGGGTGAGAAACATCGGCGGAACGTCTGAATTCCTTAACCTCCCCTGAAGGTCTTCCAAGTTCTGTAATGTTTCATAGCCTATACGTACCCTTTGGTGGCGGAACAACCATTGCTCGGAATGCTAGAGTAATTTTTTTTAGATATTTACAGAGATGAAATTTCAGACCTTTGTACCGTGTCTTTGGTCCCATAGTTACTTAATAACTTAAAAGCTACATAATTTTCACATAATGCACAAACCCTTAAGGTACACAACGAAACAGGGTGAAGCTGGTAAATATGAAGATTCCGCATACCCAGGCCACCAAGTTAACCACCGAGGAAAACAAACATTCCAGTTAATTATAAAATATCGATTCACTGATTTATAATGTTAGCAATTTTCTCTTTTTATACAATCATTTAGTAAGTCGTGACAACGAACTTAATTACAACATTAGTACCTACAAAGAAAATAAAGCAAAACTTTCTTACATGAGGGTTAATAGAAGGTTTTGGCATCCAGAACCTTCAGTTTATACCTCAATGCAACTACAATAACTGTTATTCGGAGGTTTTAATATTGTTTCATTGCATACGCATCTACAGTATTTGTTAAATAGCAAGTAAATAAATAAATATACGATTGTCGCTTTTTAAGCTCTGTCTTTTGTTTGCTTGAGTGTCACTCATGACCATCTACGTATATATGTACATTGCTTAGAATAAAACGCAAACGGCATTTGACTTTACCACGCATTCTCTGTGGAGTACAGCAACTAACCGTCTTTTGTTTCTCCACTCATTCTCAGCAACTATTTTCTACTCCTTGGCATTCTAAATGAAGACTTTCTAAAACAAAAACCTTTTAGTCGTTTTAGTAATTTATGAACTAAAATCAGAATGTGCTTTATAGCCGCGTACATTATAAAGCATAGGGCTTTTCAATGGTGAATGAATTATCAAAATCCGTTGAGTGGTTTTTGATTTACTTTTGGCTCACACGTTACCGCGTGGCCATTTCGCTCGGTTTCATGATCCATTATCTCAGAAACTATTTCAGATATCAGACTGAATTTTTTACAGAATGTAGACGAATGTCTTTTAAGTTTATTGATCAACCTTTATGCAGTAAGGTGGTTTATTGAGGAAGATAGGATGTTTTACTTGATCATACCATATTTTTATTAGGGTATTAGCATTAGGATTCAACACGGAGAGAGGCTTAGCACGTCGACCTATGCAGATCTTTTTTACTTATGCACCGAACGGGGCACTACCGGGAGGGAGGCATGAGGTAAGAGAACACAGAGGGCGGCCGGACCTGAGGGCACGAGAGGCAGATAGCAGGGTCCTTATCCGTTACAGATTTAAACTTCCCGGATGGGCACTGATGCAGCCGGCTCCCCTCCCCTGTGGGCTTACACACCCTCTGGGGGGCCTGGAAGCCGGAGACCGCCCCCATTCCGGGGACAAGATTTTGCACAGAGCGTCCTTTTCCCCTGCCATGCACACGCCGAGACCTCCCGCCAACATGTACAACCCTCAAAGAGACCAAGCGGATGAAAGGTGAAGCGAAATGAGAATAGAGGTGAAATGGAGAGACAGGAAATTCGGGGGACTAAACGATCCTTCCCAGCATTCGCTTAGCGACCCAGAAACCCCAAAAAACCTATGGGTAAGGAAGGTCAGCCACGGAAATCAAACCCACGACCTCCCGAATGCGGGCTAAAGACGTTACTGCCTGAGCCATTCCGCTCGTAAAAGTTATCAGCAGTTTTTTTTTAAAAAAGCCAACCATCTTATTAATATAAAGTAGATTCACAACAGTAATTACGGATTGTTTTATCAACAAAACATGTAATTCGTATCTTCAATAGTTGCTGAGAAAACGGGTGTTTGTACCAGAAGGTGTCATTGGCGGAGAAAACTATTCAAAACAAAAATGGAGAAAACCAACTCACATAGGTATATTTGCAAAGAAAGAAACCGCATGGCTCGAGTACACAGAATCTGACTACTTAAAAGTGGTATCAGTTTTTAGAGCAAACCTTCTCCTAAAACATGGGCTAATGTTTACATTTCTACTCCAAAGTGTG
The DNA here is from genome assembly GCA_030765065.1 of Deroplatys truncata. Lineage (NCBI taxonomy): Eukaryota > Metazoa > Arthropoda > Insecta > Mantodea > Mantidae > Deroplatys > Deroplatys truncata. The sequence continues at coordinate 169,276,735 of CM060990.1, forward strand.
TAGGAGTTTTGGTTTCTTTTTCTGTGAAGTGATGCACAATTGACAGTAAAAACAGCAGATGCAGCACCATGTTCTAAAATATATTTGAAACATGCATTGTGCCTACAGTGTGCCTACAATAAATACCAAATTTAAGAGGAAATTCCAATCATTAAGACTGCACGATAAACGAAATATATAATATTTGGCAATTTCCGCCATTATATTTCCTCTTAAGGTATTCCGCATGGTGCAGTTTGTAACACACTACTGTGTTTCAGGAGAGACTCAGGAAGAGTGAACAAGTATGATGTGTTACAGTCACACGAGTCTCTCTCATTTATTTTTATGTATATTGGACTAATTATTCATACTGAAGCTAATTATTGTATCTACTGCATATTGACCCAGATAAATGTTGACGGAAATGGTTTCGCTATACATTTTGTCACAGGCATACAGAAGGCTGAGGGGAGCTGGTCAAATGTTTAAACAGCAGTACAAAATTAAACCACAGTGAATAGGACTTCACAGGCTTTATAATCCAAATCGTTGGAGATTACACACACGCTCACTCATGCGCGCGCGCACACACACACACACACACACACACACACACACACACACGCCTGCTCGCTCGCGGTTCTCCGTTTAGAAGTGCTCTTTGGTTTATGGAATCCCAAAACGCTTATTTCCAATGAAATATCGATGCAATACTGCCTACAGCGTAAATCGTGTTATCGGACGTGACAGCGGTTACTGCTGTTCACTCGTCGGTTACGGATGTCGTAGTACCGACATCGGCAACTTCAGAGACTGCCAATATTGACAAGGAGGCAGCAAGTTCAGCCCCGACCGACTGTACTACTCCAGACTCCTTACTGCGCAGTCGTCCAGAAAGCGAACCTGACTACAAGAAGTTGAAAGATGAGGCGCTATATTCTCGGGCTCAGAGAGTTGAGGCTGTAAATCTATAATTGCCACCAGAGAAAGGGACGCAGTCAAGAGATCCACGGCTTCGTAAAATGGAACCTCCACGACACGAAGGCAACACGTTACCTCAACCCTGGTCGGAGGACGTGGACTGCTTCTTGCCGTTGGTGGCTAATAGAATGGATTCTTCCGATTTGCCTATCATGACCGCAATGACACCGGATAGTGATAATGAGAAACCTGATAAGGACAAAGACGAAGCTTCGCAAAAACACAGAGTGCGTCCGTATGCCTTACCGACAGTTCAGCGGGACAAACCGGGCAAGAGTGATGGACCAATTTAAATATCTCCCTTGTGTTGGTTTCCCGTCTCTTAACTCTGTTTCATTCCCTTGTTTGTGCTTCTTATTCAGGAGGATCCTCTTCTCAAGGTTTTCTTATATGCCATTTCTTCACGTCTTTGTTTCTATTAATCTTAGTGTCATTCGAAATCCGATCAATCATCGTTTACTTGCCGCATTTCTGCAACTACTGATGTTCATGTTGAATTTTTACAGGAAGTAAATGTGCAATCTTGATTTTCTGTGTAATTATGAGAACTTTGCAAATATTGTTTCGGACGGCCGAGGAACGGCATTGATTTACAGAAAAGTGCTGAGTATTACTAATGTCGACCTCCATCCCTCTGGACGCCTCATCTCCTCCCTGTACATCAATATAGTTCTAGTCAACCTACATGCAACTTACGGCTCTCAACGTCGATGTTGAAAGGGGATATACCACACATATATAAGAATTGTACATAGTAATAATATAATTCACCAAGAAACATGTTAAAATATTTAATAACCAAGAATTGTACAAAGCAGATTGTAAGAGACGGGTGAGCTAGCAAATTCCAGGTATAATTCCAGATAATTCTAGGTGTAGCCAACCTTTCACCAAGCTAATGAACAGGGAGTCGGTAGCGGTAACGAGAAATAGAAACAGACAGATAGAGAAAAGAAAGAGACGGAGATATTGAATCCGCTTGCTGACGCGTCATGGGGACGCGTAAGCACAAAACTATGGAGTAGAATATTCTCATACATGTTAAGATAGCGAGGTCTGAGGATCAACTAGAAATGTCGTTACATTTTGAGACGCGGAGGTAAGCGCCACTAGGCTTAGGTATATAAAGGGGAACAAAGCCCCAGATTTTCACTCTCTTCTAGAATCTCGTCGACACAAAGTGCTATTTTCTTGACGTCAAATGCACGTGTGTTCATATGGGTGGGAAGACGTGTGCAGTTAGTTTAGGTTCCTGATTTATTCAAGTGGTGGGAATTGGTATAATGGTAAAAGCTAGTCGCCTATAATATATTTGATTTGATAATAAACCACATTTATTAAGAGAAATGCAATATATTTTAATTTGCCTCGCCTACGATAATCCTGAGACCCAAGAATTAACTATATAGGTAAAGATTAGGAATGGAAAACACAGCAGCCGACGAGCATACATAGCCGAGGACAAGGACACTGCAGCAGAACGTATCAGCTAGAGGAACAACGTTTCCCAGATGCTACTGAACAACCATTTCCTGCAACAATGTGAACAGTAATCCTTCTTCAAAACAGCTCCTTTCACTGCCCTTTTCGAGGGTTCTAAATATCTCACTGGTGGTAATTTTAACTGCACTCTTGCCGCCAAAGATCAACGTCGGATGCCCAATCTCAGTCCTATGCTCAAGCACATCGCAACGCAATTTGAATCTTGTGGATGCCTGGGAGTCAAATTATATATATTATTTGCCTTTTTCCGTGAGTTTTTGGCTTCTAGAATTGGCAGATTTTATTTTTCTCGCAATTGTTCCTACTGTCCATGATATATGAGTTCAACCTCTTGCGTTCAATGATCACCATGCAGTCGTCTATCGGATCACTCGGGTTGCACATATTCCCTCTCCTGGGAGAGGTTATTGGAGGATTCCTATGTCCACTTTCGAGGAGGAAGATTGTCGAATTTCGGCTTTCTGTGGGAAAGTTCCAACCTTCGTTCATAAACAGCCACAACAAACTTTCTTGGTGGCTTTATAAGGCTTAATAAGCAACTGTTTCCTTTTTTAAAAGGGTAATTTTCCAATGAGCCAGAGAACAGCAAGAGCTACTGAATTTTTATTAAGCTGTTTTACCGGAACTTGCTGAACTGCAAAGAGGCGGTCGCGATGTTTCCAAACAATTACAATTACAAACGCTTTGCATTCGCGAAGTCTCCCATCGTCGACACATGGCTGCGGAAGAAATATTCTCTCTTCCATCTTGCCGGGTATCGCAAGCAATACAATCAGCGTTGTATACAAGAACTTTGCCACAATGTGCGGATAATTTCAGAATGACCTGCTATCATTTCATATGTTCATGAATATTTCAGTAATTTGTTTTCCAAAGGTGAGGATACCAGTGCCGCCTCGTCCGGGTTGCAACATTAACTAACTTCACAGTTTGGCTCCTCTGTTTTGCGAGCTGTTACCACCGAGTAACTAGCTACAGGTCTGAAGAGTGTAAAGCGGAACAGGGCTCCTGTGCCGGATGGTATTTCGTATGCTTTTTATTCCATGTTTTTGGACGTCATTATTACAGAACTGACAGCGGTGTTTGAAGAAGTTCAACGTAGCGCCGTGATACCAGAGAAGTTTATTGGGGACGTAATTCTTCTGTTCTCAAAGCACCGACGCTGTAGAGCCGTTGCAGAATACAGGACGATTACTTTGCTCTATTGTGACTACAAGTTATTGGCAAAAGCATTAACTTCAAGGCTACAGTTAGTTTACGGGGTAATTCTCTACAGTGTCCAGACTGCAGTACCGAGTGGCAGAAACATCATACAAAATATATTGACTTGTGGAGGGACATTCTTTGCCATGTTGAAACTGCGAAGGTTCCAGTAGCTTTGCTTAACCTTGACTTTGAAAAGGCTTTCGACAATGTTAGTCATTCTTACCTTTGGTTGCTTATGCGGCATTTGGTAATCCCAGGAAGGTTTCTTTCTTTATTAAAAAACCTTTAAGCTGCGGTCACGTCTATATTCCTGTGCAACGGATATGTTTCTCCGATAATCCGAATAGCGAGGTCAGTTCGACAGGTTTTTTATGGACGCTCTTTAACTACTATGTTCCTTAACGTCCTATTATATATTGGGCGTAAAAGACCGGGAATTTTTCTCAGAGGCCTCTTTATCAGACTAGGTTTTTTTACGTGCCGTAAATCTACGACACGGGACCACCGGCTTTACTTCCCTTCCGATGGAAGCCATACCAAGGATTTTTACGCCCGAAAAATCCATCGCCCTCCGCCGGGTTTGAACCCGCGACTTTGGGAACTAGGGGCTAGCAGTCCGACAGAGTTTTCCCCTATCAATGAGTTTATTTGCTTTGAGCCTCTATCCCCCTTTGCGGCAACTGCAAACATCCCTGGGGGTATGGGGCGCATGGTCAGCGATTCCAACTTAAGCATATGTGGATGATGTTATGGTATTTGTGGCATTTAATGCTGACATGGAAACCTTGCATTGGGTCTTCGAGATTATAGCGCTGTTTCTGGAGCAAAACTAAATTGTACCAAGTCGGCGGTTGGTGTGAGCCACTTATCCTTCTAGGAATGCGGAATGTAAGCCATACGAAGTTCTTGGGCGTTGTGTTTACGTACTGCTTTCGGGAGACTGTGGCACTTAATTGGACTGAAAAACTGACCAAGTTACGGGTTGTCTCAGTAGAGCAGCGGACACGAACACTAAACCCTTTTCAAAGTGTATGGTATGTGCACACTTCCGCAATCAGTAGAATTTGGTACATTACTCATATGCCAAATTTTCTCAAAGGATTGATTGTCTTATTGGTTATTTTCTGCGGTCCGGAGCTGCTTATCGAGTCTCCAAGGAACAACTACGCCTTCTGACTAATAAAGGTGTTTGTGGACTGATAGTAGTGGACGGAAAATTTTGACACTCCTTGAAAACTTCTACTACGTAGTCCGGATGGTGAGGGTTTTCCGCTTCGGAAATCTCTTTGGGCAGAAAAACTACGTCTTGCAGGTAAGCGCGTACTTGAATTTTGGCGGTGGTGGGCGACCTTTGCGTATCTGCCCACAACGAATAATCAAAGGTTATTTAAACGGTTTGCTTTCTTTTATAAATATATAATGACTACCACCGGTGATCTACCTCGGGTGCAACAAAATTATTCGCTGCGACGATGGAGCACCATTTCGAACAAATTTAAGAATCCGAAGATACCCACTGACTGGAAGGCTGCAGTATACTCTGCTGTCAATGAGGTTCTTCCGACAGCTTACAAATTGTGGCGGCATGGCAGAGCAACATCAACTCTCTGCAATAGATTTTCTGCGGTGGATACCTTGCATCACAAGCTAGTAGCCTGCGTCGTCGTACGCTCTATTTGGGACTGGGTATATGGCAGAATTTGTGTATTCTGAAGTGGCGCACAAGTGCCTTCTTTGGAGGTCTATCTGATCCTCAAATTGCATCAAGATAAGAAGCTGACGGATACACTTACTTGGACAATCTTTGCCACCTGTTTTTGGACAATACAGGTTGAATATGCGGCAAATCTAGAGGCTTTCCAGGACTTTATCCGAAAAGAACGCTAGGAGTTGGACAAGCCGACCCCTCTGTCCTTGGATCTTCCGCACTTACGGAGACTCTAGGTGGTACATTTAGATTGGCCTGTGATTTAATAAAAACACATAGCACCGTAAAGTACTGCTGACATTCATTGTTATTCCAAGTTGCCTTATTCTTTCCCTCCATATTCCGGTAAAAGAATTGTATTCAGCAATATGCTTTCGTCACTGGTTATGTCCAAGGGATCTTATGAAACCATAACTCTGAGGATATTAAAGGATACATAAATACAATAAAGAAAGAAAAAATAAATAAAACAAAACGTCTCTAGTCCAAACTACCATTTACATGGGAATAAAGCAAAGGCTAATGAAAACTCATTGAAGCTGAAAGGAGTATAATAAGCAGATCCCGGATTTTATATATATATATATATATATATATATATATATATATAAGCTCTACCCGTTAATACCAAATTTGCATGTGACATTAACAGTTGAGTTTTCGCATCGTGCATGTAGCCATGTGTGTATTACCCATGTGAAAAAATAGGACAAATAACCAGTATGTCTTCCCGCACAACTACTAGGAGTTTCCGGTGTTGTTTTGAATCACCCGGTATGTTATATTACATCGGAATACTGTCACGTAATGGCGGCGATTCCATCAGCTTCTTCGCCAGATGTCGCATAAAGGATGGGGACGTAGCACAGGATGGCATCGAGAGGGTTACAGGTTGCGGTAGCTGGAAGGGTGGTGAAAGGGTAAAACTGTCATACATATAATTTCTGTTCCTAGGAGAAGCTTTAATCTTTGTAATAACAAACTAAACTACGTTTAACAGCGAGAGAGTTATACAGCTTATGGGTTTACCTCATGGACAGAAGAAGTCCAGCGTTGCATTTCGTCTAGCCTGGGGTCTACGTCGATGTTGTACGTTAGCATCAGGAAAATTTAAGGGGCTGAACGACACAGATTCCTGCTAGGTAAGTGACCGACCTAGAGACCGCAGTCAATAAGATATAAGTTTAAATACCCGACAGAATGCTGATTAGTGCTTAGCTAGTAACTGACGTAAGCGTATGTCAGCAGAAATTACATAACTCACCTATGTGTCGGACATGAGGTTATCTTTCCCTTAAACACCGTACTCGCGAAAAATCTACAGTCCATTTCCTGGATTTACTTAGACAACGTTTGTCCTGAATATCTCGAACTTAATAAAATCATATTTACCACATTCTTATAAAATAAAGCTAAACCCATCACAATACAGGCGAAATAAGTGCTAGAAATCTTTTAGAAACCGACTGATCACACAGCAGTCGACTCGTAGATCTGATATGAAAATTCGGGTTCAGCCCTAAATCTTCAACCAAAAGCTATTTTTGTGTAAAGTATTTTCATATCTCCAAAACTTAAAGTTCCATGTGTAGATAATGTTTTAACGCTTATGAAAAAATAAATCAAGCAGCATCCATGTTTCTGTGATGTATGATCTGTTAACTCTGTCTTCGTGATCATTTGTCCCACACTTGCATTATTGTATTACATATATAGAGTTTTTGTTGTTTTTTTGTACAATGATGTTGAATGCTTAGCATCCAAAGTAGCGACTTCTACCAAAGTGTAATTATTTGCCCCGCTTACCTCATTTCCCCCTTTGAGCTTTTCGAGCAGTCCTTTAATTTCTGGCTTACTTCCTCTAAATCTGGCACAAACTACAAATAAATCTCCCTCAGAGACATTGAGAATTCTAGAAGAAGCTTATAGTAAAGCAGCAAAGAAAGGAAACCAGGTTTATGAATGGCATAAACATTTAAGTCAAGATTTTCGAACGCTGAAGGAATTACTGCACATTCGACAAGAGCACTACGACAGGTATCTGAAAGTAGCTTCCAGGAGTACTTCCAGTCTCTCTAAACGCGGTGGCAGAACTGTGTCACTTCGAAGGGAACTATTTTGATGGAAATGTTATGTAAATTGCTTTAAGGTAATTTGTTTCTGTGTTATTAAGAAATTCCGGGAACTTTTTTAATCTTTTGGGTTGTCTCATAAGTTAGTTCGTTTTGCTCGCAATAGCGCCTGAAAACCTTGAACCCTCTGTACACTCAAGTTATCATGGTTGCCTAACCGCCCCTACGACTTAGAGATCAAGAACCAGAATCGCCATTGGATATGTCAGTGTGTGTTTGTGACTGACGTTGGATGGAACAGCGCGAACTTGTGTTTACAAACTATGGAAAGCAAAAAGGAACATTTCCGACATCTTATGCGGTTTTACTATCATAAGGGTAAACCGCCTCACAATGCCGGCAGAAAATTTGTGCTGTCTGCGGGGAAGATACAGTAACGAATCGACAATGTCAAAAGTGGTTTAGTCGATTTCGAGCTGGGAATTTCTCCGTAAAAGACAAACCTTGATCCGGACAGCCAATGGTTACGGACATGGAAAGAATTCATGAAATGATAATCAACAATCCACGAATGACAGCTCCGCTGTTGGCATTGGAGCTCAATTTAGCTCGAGCTACAGTAGCCAGGAACTTGAAAAAACTGGGATACGTAAATATTCGCGATGTATGGGTTCTTCACGAACTGAGTGAAGTGAATTTGATTCAGCACGTTTCCATCTGTGACTCCTTATTGAGACGCAATCAGAATGATCCTTTTCTGGAACGGCTGGTAACTGGAGATGAGAAGAGGATTGAGTACAACAGCGCCCGAAAGAGTAAATCATGGCGCAAGAAAGGGCAGCCACCACTATCGGTTCCTAAACCAGGCTGCATCCGAGAAAGGTTATGCTATGCATTTGGTGGGATTACAAAGGAATTCTGTATTACGAACTTCTTCCGAATAATGAGACTATCAATTCCGAGAAACACTGTTCTCAGTTGGATCGTCTCAAGGCAGCCATTGAAGAGAAAAGACCGGAATTGGGAAACAATGTTGTCTTTCACCATGACAACGCCAGACTACTTACGTCTATGGTGACCCGTCAAAATTTTGAGTGGGTTGCATTACCCCAATCGCCGCATTCTCCAGACATTGCCCCATCCGACTTTCATCTATTCCGTTCCCTGCAGAATTTCCTGAATGGCAAATGCCTCACTTCCTTGGAGGACTGCAGTCTGAACCTCGAACAGTTCATCAACCAGAAAACCCCCACATTTTAGAGAAATGGAATTTATAAGCTTCCAGAGAAATGGCATTATATAGTCTACAATAATGGTGTATACTGCTGGAAATAAATAGTTTGTTTACAAAACTTAATTGCTGTAGTTATTTATCTTTTTAACGACCTTGTGTTTAAAGTTTGTAAACTGAAAGTTCGGTAACTTCGCTATCATTGCTGTGCTGCGGGTGAGGTGTGATCCCAGGCGTTCTTTGTGATTGAAACGTAACGAAAAACGAACGAACATATGAGACAACCTAATATTATATATATTTTGCCCAGTAGGTTAAGCAGTGCAGATTTCTATCTAAGGAGTTGTAAATATGGTAGAGGTAGTTTTTCAGAGTTGAAATATATTTTTTATTTTTATATCTATAATTTGCGTTGGGTCCCACAGTATGTGTACATTATTTTGTCTAGAGGGACGAAAGAAAGTTGAATTGAGTTTTATTTATGGGCGCTAAACTATTATGATTCTTAGCGGCCCATTCTATATTGGGTGGGAAGACCGGAAATTTTGCTAGAGGCCTCTTTATCAGGCTTGAGGTTCCTTTACGTGCCGTAAATCTACGACATGGAACCATCGGCTTTACTTACGTTCCGAAGGAAGCCATGCTAAGAATTCTTACGCCCGAAAAAATTCATCGCCCTCCGCCGGGTTTAAACCCGTGACCTCGGGAACTTAGACAAAAGAGAATTAATTTGTATATTAAGGGTTGAAAATAGAGACTTAAAATAAGGGTAGTGCAAGGTTTTGAAAGCTAAGGTAGTTTATGAGTTTTACGAAATTCTAAGACTCCAGATCATACGTTTTGTCAAAATCATACAGAGAGAAGAAAATTTGGTGTATCAAGAACCCTCTGGTTGATATTATTTTTTTAATTCTTTTAAAAATTAAGTTTTAGGGTGGAAATAATTTAAATCCGTCATGTTCGCAGTAAACTGCCAAAAATATCCTCTGATCCTCATATTCGAAACGGAATATAATTTGGACGACATCAATATGAAGCGAATTGGCCTAACTCCCTCAGTTTTAGAATATTTAGAAATATTTTATAGCCAATTTCAGCTCGAAAAAGGTGTTCTTCATTGGTCAAAATTCATTGAATTGTTTCCGGGGTTACCCCTTTTCCACACACACACACACACTCACACACACACACTCACACACACACACACAAACACACACTCAATTTCTTTATATTTAATATTAAATATATCCACTGAAGATTTCTCGTCGAGACCCAAAAAGTCAAGTGCCAGAAGATTTATTCTATAATAATGGAAAGTGTATGAGTTGTTGGTGTTCGAAAATCTTGCATTTCATCTATTACTGTGTTTAAACCGCTGTTGTCTGAAACACGCTGATAGTCATTCGACTAAGTTGTGCTCTACTTCAGATTACTTTTCTGTAATGCAGCCGTAGAGGTGCGGCAACTTTACCGCCACACCATCTTAACGGGTCTGTATAACTAGTAGGGAAAGCTTGGTTACGGGCTCTCTCCCTAAACGGGTAAAAAGCAAAAAAGTAGATTTTGCTGGATTTTGCTCGAGGTTAAACTATTTTCTCACTATGGTTTCTCTACGAACCTACACGGTCTAAAGGGCCTATTGAACCCTCAAGGCTACAATTACGCCAGCAAAGCTATGAGTAAGGTTCAAGTTTATACCTATGTTTTCTTTCATAGTAACTTTCTGTTCCTCAGGATTAGAATTAGTCAGATGGAGAGGCCTCTAGCCACTGGAGCACAGCACCGCACGTTGGCCATAACAGGTCCCTAGTGCCTCCAAACTGACCGCTGGGAGGAAGGGATGAAGGGGAGACCCAAAGGGCGACCAGACCCGGGCGATGATGCGCGCTAGTAAGGTCGGGGTCCCTAACGTTTCCAGAACTGCACCAGTCCTGCTGCCGGTACGATCTCGCCTTAGCCATTTTAAATCTGGGGGTCTCGGAACAAAAGGAACCGCTCCCAAGAAGGAGCCCCAGCGGGCCCCCCAAGAGCCAGGGATAAATAATTACACAGCGCAAATTCCACCGTCCTGCCTCAAAACACCAATCGCCGTCGCCTGGTCCTACAGCCCCGAAATATATGAAATGAAACAGATGAAAGGAAATGATGGGAATAGGAAATGATTGACAGGGAATTTGTGGGAGAAGAGAAAGCATCCAGCATTTGCCTACCGACTTGGGGAAACCGCGAAAAAACCAAGGTCAGTGTGGCCGGCCCGGCGGAAAACCAAACCGGAATCTCCGGAATGTGAGCCTCACACTTTACTGTGAGACTCGGTTCTGTTCCTTGGGAATCCATAATGTGATTCTTGTATTAATATACAATATTCCCAAGTTAGGCTCCACAAAATTCCTTTACCAAAATGTGTTAACGTTTTAGATGTGCATTTAAAAGCTTTAGCATATCAATTTTAAAACTCATTGTACTTTGAGTGAAATGTGTGCATCAATGAGTGAAATATGTTCATCTATTACATAAGTATATGATGTAACGAGTATCTCTGTTAAAAAATGAAAAGGTTCACATCTGTAGTAAGAGCTACCACAAATTATTTTTATTTATAGTTGGGGATGTAGTCTTAAACTGAAGTCATTAATTTAAAATGCCTATTCCTAAACACTTTTAGATTTTACTTCATAACACTGCATCTTTTACGACGTTATTTCTCAGAAAAGTAAAATATAGCTTTTCTCTTTCAAATGTTTTCATAATAGGGGTATTTCGTTGAACATAAAATTCAATACTGAATTGGATTTTAAATTTTATTTGGCGATAAATAAATTGGCGATACAATTTGGCGATGATGATACTAAAACCTAGAGAATATTTTAAAAAAACAAACATGGAAGTGCTGCCACTTAATCTTGAGATACGTATCTAATTTGAAAAAGAAAGACGTTTCCGTCCTAAATCTACAAATATTCCTAAGACTATTTAAAGTAGTTCGAAAACAGCCGGATCGTTGAAAAGCGCTTGGCTCACCCTCGAGATATGCTTTGGAATGGGAGCCTAGATCCTCATTTTTTCATCTTTACGTGAAATTTTTATCTCTGCGTTACATATCTATAGATAAGACAAAGGAAATGAGGATGGTTAATGAATGGTGAAACGCGTCCAGGTTCAAAAGTATTGAGTTATCCGACACTTTGACTTTTAAGAACAAGGGAAAGCTAAGGAAAAGTCTTATACAGTAACTCATCCAACCTAAATTCGAACTCTGGTTCACGGTTATTGACTATATGTATATTAATATTCAACATTGGCATAGTTAAAAACAATCGTTTGTTGTTTTAAGCACAAATACATAACATGTGTTACACTACAGCGCTACCGAAGTTGCGTCAATATACACGCATACCAATTCCCATTTATTTTACGCGGGCTCACCCCATCCTTCAACCTAGCAAGGATTCGAACTTAGGTAAACTTCCACAATGATCCTGGTCAGTAACTTCCAATGCTTTTGCCAAATGCGTTACGAATCCCAGATCAGGTAAGGCAGATGTCTAAAAGAACAGGTAGTCTATGGTATGCCGTGCGTTTTCCAAAGCTTGTATCAACAGAAAGTAAAGCTAACTGGAATGTTTTAACGGAAACATTAATTTTCGAAATTATTAAGAGTGTCACTGGAGCTTTGTAAAGGCGTAGTTGCAGTTAGTTCTTGAAGTAAAATAATAAAACCTTTAAGTTAAATTCACGATCTATTTGACTTTTACTAAATCGTTTTAATTGTAACCAAGAAACACTTATAGACTATTAAATAATAATAATAATAATAATAATAATAATAACTTAACAAAAGAAATTTCAAACTATACATTCTCAAAGACAGTACAATCATATGCAAATTGTCTCGATGCTGAAATTGTGTTTAAGCATTCGCATGTTCTCCCACAGCCTGAATTTTGACCACAGCAGTAAAATGGTACGGTTATATCATGCATTACAATTAAGCTGTCAAACATATTATTGTTTAAAATAAAATTGGTGAAGTACTACAGAAATTCTCACAAATTTCTTTATTTGTCATTGTCTTATATTTAATATCAATTAAAACATTTAAAACTTGTGTTGAACATTTATAATTGTTTTTATCCGTTCTTATCGGGACTGCGTTTGTAGCTCAGAAGAACAACAGGAGCACATTTATTGCAGCGTTTTGGATATCTGTTTGCTTACAACGAACGTATAATACTGCTTTTGAAGTAATACGTCCCATTGACAAATATATTATGGGTTCTACAAAGAGCCTTTCACGCAGCGATACGAAAAATTGCGCCTCCTTGTAAGGTATATCGCTGGAGGAATTCTACCTTCTGATGCTTCCTTAAAGACCGATTTATAATCCTACTCTAGAAATAACGGATGAGAGCCCTGTGTTCTTTAATCTATGTACACAACACTACATGCTCCACATGGTAACACAGAGCCCATCACTTGTGATAATACGAGAAACATAAGTGGTGTGCTGATGACACAAAAATAAACATCATTCTCCGCTCATATGCCAGACCTTAAGACATGAATGGAACAGTGGCATATTAGCGTCCCGCAAGCATGGACACCATATTTAAGCTTTTACGGATAAGTTGAATAGACACATTGAATGAAAATATTTAGAGTTTTTATACAGTTAAAATCTGAAATACTTGTTTTTCTTATTTATTTATGGACGCACTTTAACTGCTATGGTTTTTAGCGTCCCATCCTATATTGGGCGTGAAAGACTGAAACGTTTTATCAGGCATCTTTATCAGGCTTGAGGTTCTTTTACGTGCCGGCTTTACCTCCCTTCCGAAGGAAGCCATGCTAAGGATTTTTTCGCTCCAAAAAATCCATCGCCCTCCGTTGCGTTTGAACCCGCGACATCGGGAACTAGAGGCTAGCATAGTAGCCCTAGTCTACGGAGGACGCCAGAGGTTAGCACGGTACCCCTAGACCACGGAAGATATCATCTGGAATACTTTCGCTCCTCTGTCGACAAACTGCTCTTCTAAGGTAATAGAAATTTAATATTTAGCAAATCCGCAACTATATGACCAGGAATAAAACTGCTGATGGATACAACAAGAAAATATTCCAACAAAAATTATGTTCATTGCAATAAAGTACAGTTCTAATCGCTGCTACAAATAATAAATTCTCATGATGCTATTTGTGTTAAAACATTAAAGACAACATAGGAAAAATACCCTCATCCATATTTTGCATACAATTTGAAATAATATAGGCTTGAATCATGTAAACCAATATGACCAACTGTTGCGCTTTGGGTAGGGAGTTTAGTATCTAATCTGTTTTAAATATTTAGGTGCTTATAAGCTGACTTATGATAGGGTTATTGATTGGTATTGTCGACACCATATCCCTCTCAGAGCGTTTAGGGGAGAGTTTCACGTATAGGTAGAGTTGCGCGGTTGGTTTGAAATGGTTTGGTTCTTTTGGTTATAAACAGAAATCTAGCTTAAAACCGTTTAATATGCAATATACTGAGCGGTTTCCCGTTGCTCTCCAGATCGAATGCTCTTATAAAATATAGGGTCTGGTGTGGTGATAATGACATATACCACACTATTGCCTGAAATATCTGTACAACCGTCCGAAATTAAGGCAAGCCCGTTTGACTTGTTAATTTTCTGCATAACCACTGATTGCACGCGTTGGTATTCAGTATCCAGCAAAACGTCTGCCAAGAGCACGATATGTAGGTGCCTCATAACCAGGACGGATCTCCTGAAAAACATCTCGCCAGTATTTGGATTCTAACATTGAAAGAGATACATCTGAAGCGTAAACTGCCCTGACAATACTTTCGTCCACTTCATCGTCAGCTATGTACTTGAAGAGGATGGAGTTGTTTGCAGCACCTCTGGAATTTTACGTGGTTCACTATACATGCAGCGGACGCGGACCCTGATGTCGAAGATATAGCTCTAGTACTTCCTAATGCAATTTGTGATGGCTGCTGCTTCTGTATAACATTATTCTGCGAGGAAGCCATACGTTTTATATATTGTGGACATAATTTACACGCAATGAGATGATTACGTAGTCTTAATACCAACGCAAAACTAAATGTCTTCTCGCAAAATTTGCAACGTGCTTCTCTTTTTCCGTCGACATTTCGTACAGACCCCACACACCGTCACGATCTGGAGAAATATGTTCTTGTTCAGGCCGTTGCGAGTTTTATATATATACATGCAAAGATATTCCAGAATGTTCGTTTCGACGTTTCTGCGCATGTTCGTAATCATTTGTTGTTTACTGGCCACCTTCACGTACAGCGGCTGGTAGTTATGCATCTCTCAAGAGTCGCCAGGAATGAGGGTTTCAGAAATTTATACAACCAAAGAAACAAGTTAAAAGAACAGTCTACAATCTCACTTAATGCAATAAACCCGTTTAGATCGTTTGATTAAACCCTACGTAGGTAATGACGGGAGAGGATTTCAACACCGAGAGACCTAATGCCGCTACTTAACTTCTGGAAGGAAGGAATGGCGTGAAGCAGATAGATATAATGGCGACAGTCACAGCACAGTGGGGTGCCTAATGGTCTCCAGACAGTGAATTTCGTCAGAGGGTCCCTTCAAAGCCTTCCTACTTATCCAAAAGGACAGGTAATGAGGCACTGATGCCGGGGTGAAAATACATTCCGTAGTTCTCCCCTGTAGCCCTAAAAGAAGTGGAAATGAGACGAAAGTAAACATGGAACAGGAAAATTTGTAGTACGTAAGAATTCAGCCGAACGTCCACTTTTCGAACAGGAAAAAAAACTAAAAAGAAGAACAAAACTCTGACAAGGTGGTCACTCATTTCGGTGTTTGGAGTGCCGGCACTCATACATGGTCGCTGGAGAGTTTAGCTTCGGCGCTCCGCCAAACTAAGGGCCACGGGTTTGAGCCCCGCCATATGCATGGGTGTTTGTGTGTTAAATGCGTAACATTAATTGCGGTAATAAGCAGTAAAAACAGAGGAACATAAAAAACAGAAACCTTAAAAATTCGAATTCGTTTCAAAGATGCTACGGCCTGAGTCATCCCGTTCGGTAGAATTTCGAAACGCTACTGAAATGAAATGCCACATTGGTTTTGTTTTTCCATCGCCGTTTTTACGTGGAGTTCGGATCACTGTAAATAACCCTCCAATGAAATATTTTCCTAAACCAATCGCTGCTCGTATTTATAGTAATAGTTATGCACAACAGTACGCGAGCATTTGATACCTTTCTTCTTGCACTTCTTAATAGCATGGTCCCTTTACTTGTACTGAAGCAGAACGTCACATGGTAAGAAATCATTCTCAAGTCACACGGCTGCAGATACAGACTCGAAAACACGTGCAGCGTTTGTGATAATTATTGTCACCGCGTTCGATACGTTAACGTTGCCATCTCAAATACTGATTATCTCTTTACACCTAAACCTGTCTGTCCAGTGCACTGCTCTCACGTTTCGTTCCACTCTCAGTGTAAGGAAACCAACTGGGTTATTAAGGAGTAAAAATTTGACAAATGGTAATCCGAGTCCTCCTGGAGAGCATTTTAGGAACAGGAAGGTTCATATGAGTAGTGTCATAGCAAAACCGGCCAACTACAAAACATTTAAATTTTCTGTTAACATTTGAATACAACGGTATATGGGACTCTCTGACATTGGGTGTTGCGAGGATTTGAAAAACTTGACCTAATCCCATGGTATTCAGTTCATGAAAATGGCGTGTCATAGCAAAACCGGCCGACTGCAAAGTATGTGTCATAGGAAAAGAGGCCAACTCCAAGATGTTTGCGTGTTATATTAAAACTATCCAATGCCGTGTTTTCTTTATAAGTACCTATTTTATGGTATGAAGCGCTCGGCCATCTCCATTTGGCTTCACTTCTAAATATCTACAGTAAGAAGAATAGTAGTCACCAGAACAAGAAGTAAGCAAAATAATGTTCGTAGGAGCCACCTTCTACTGCAGTTGTTGGAGCTGATCGTCCCATTTTGAAAAGAGGAAAGACTATAGAAACCATTCAAAAATAAATTTTACATATAGTAGTTAATATCAATAAGAAGAAACTCGAAGATGTTGAATAGCTGCTGAAGATCCACTTTGGGAATGAATGGAAACCCATGGAAGGGTTACACTTTTATGTAGATGCATTGAAAGACTTTTAAGATAATGGTAATCGTGTTGAAAACGTCATTTCTTTGTGAATGTGAGCAGTGTGATGTAGCAGGGACTTTAATGTGTGAAGATATGGTGAAATTGAAGTTTTTGCAATACAATAATTTATACAATTATCATTCAAAACTGGTTTATTACGCAATTCCTCTTAAAGTCAGTGTTCCTGCAAGATAAGTTGTACGAGGCCAAATCAAAAAGTCTTTGACCCTATTTTGTTTCGGCCAAATTACGAATTTAAAACAAAAACCAACTTATACATTCGAAGTAATGGACTTTTCATGGGCCGGTCCTCATAGAATTTCCAGCTGCTGCCAGTGCATTCAAAATGGCAGGTGTGCTTAACACGTCCAAGGCTTACGAGCAACGGAGTGTGATCCGTTTTCTATGGAGTAAGGGACGAACGCCCATCGAGATCCACGGGGAAATGCAGCCATCATATGGGGAAAGGTGTCTTGCTTTGAAAAGTGTGAGATAGTGGTGTTCTGAGTTCGAAAATTGCTGTGCAAATCTGCATGAGAATGAGCGTGCGGGGAGACCGCGTGTATCGGTGACCGATGACAATATTGCCCGCGTGGATGCAATGGAGAAAGCAAAGCGGCGCGTGCGCATCAAAGACATTACTCAGGAGTTCTACAATTCTTTTGGGAGTGCTTTCGACATCATTCACGAGTGCTTAGGGTACAGGAAGGTTTCATGTCGATGGGTTCCTAAACAGTTGGATGACGTCATGAAAGGCAAGCGAATGATTGCTTCTTTGAATCATTTGCAACGATATGCCGAACAGCGTGACAATTTCCTGGGTCACATTGCTACTGGCGATGAAACGTGGGTACTGCATTACACGCCGGGATCAAAACAGCAGAGTATGGTGTAGAAATATCCGCAGTCTCCTGTGAAAAAGAAATTCCGTACTGCGCCATCTGTTCACAAAGTGATGTTAACGGCATTCTGGGATTGCCGTGGACCACTCGTGCTGGATTTCATGCCGCGAGGTGCCGTCATCAATACCGACAGACACATCAAAACAGGCCATCTCCGCGGGTGTCACAACAAAACAGGCCACCTCTGCGCGTGGCATAGTAAAACAGGCCTTCTCTGCAGGTGTCACAACAAAACAGGCCACCTCCGCAGGCGTCAAAACAAAATAGGCCACCTCCGCACTTGGCATAGCAAAACGGACCATCTCCGCAGATGTCACAATAAAACAGGCAACTCCGCAGGTGTCACAACAAAACAGGCCATCTCCGCAGGTGTCACAACAAAACAGACTATCTCCGCAGGTGTCGCAACAAAACAGGCCACCTCCGCAGGTGTCACAACAAAACAGGCCACCTCCGCAGGTGTCACAACAAAACAGGCCACCTTCGCAGGTGTCAAAACAAAACAGCACACCTCTGCGCGGGACATAGCAAAACAGGACACCTCCGCAAGTGTCACAACAAAACAGGCCATCTCTGCAGGTGTCACAACAAAACAGGCCATCACCGCAGGTGTCACAACAAAACAGGCCACCTCCGCACTTGGCATAGCAAAACAGACCTTTCCGCAGGTGTCACAACAAAACAGGCCACCTCCGCAGGTGTCACAACAAACAGACTAACTCCGCAAGTGTCACAACAAAAAAGGCCACCTTCGCAGGTGTCACAACAAAACAGACCATCGCAGCAGGTGTCACAACAAAACAGGCCACCTCCGCAGGTGTCACAACAAAACAGACCATCTCCGCAGGTGTCAAAACAAAACAGGCCACCTCCGCAGGTGTTACAACAAAACAGGCCACCTGCCAAGGTGTCACAACAAACCGGTCACCTCTGCAGGTGTCACAACAAACAGGTCATCTCCGCAGGTGACAAAACAAACCAGGCCAGCTCCGCAGGTGTCACAACAAACAGGCACCTCCGCTGGTGTCACAACAAAACAGGCCACCTCCGCAGGTGTCACAACAAAACAGCCCATCTCCGCAGGTGTCACAACAAAACAGGCGACCTCTGCAGGTGTCACAACAAAACAGACTATCTCCGCAAGTGTCACAACAAAACAGACCATCTCTGCAGGTGTCACAACAAAACAAGCCACCTGCGCACTAGGCATAGCAAAACAGACCATCTCCGCAGATGTCACAACAAAACAGGCCACCTCCGCAGGTGTCACAACAAAACAGACCATATCCGCAGGTGCACAACAAAACAGGCCACATCCGAAGGTGTCACAACAAAACAGACTATCTCCGCAGGTGTCACAACAAAACAGGCCACATCTGCGCGTGGCATTGCAAAACAGGCCACCTCCGCAAGTGTCATAACAAAACAGGCCATCACCACAGATATCCGAACAAAACAGGCCACCTCCGCACTTGGCATAGCAAAACAGACTATCTCCGCACGTGTCACAACATAACAGGCCACCTCCGCAGGTGTCACAAAAAACAGGCCATCCCCGCAAGTGTCACAACAAAACAGGCCACCCCCGCAGTTGTTACAACAAAACAGGCCACCTCCCAAGGTGTCACAACAAACAGGTCACCTCTGCAGGTGTCACAACAAAATAGACCATCTCCGTAGGTGTCAAAACAAAACAGGCCACCTCCGCAGGTGTTACAACAAAACAGGCCAACTGCCAAAGTGTCACAACAAACAGGTCACCTCTGCAGGTGTCACAACAAACAGGTCATCTCCGCAGGTGTCACAACAAACAGGCACCTCCGCTGGTGTCACAACAAAACAGGCCACTTCCGCAGGTGTCACAACAAAACAGTCCATCTCCGCAGGTGTCACAACAAAACAGGCCACCTCTGCAGGTGACACAACAAAACAGGCCATCTCCGCAGGTGTCACAACAAAACAGACTATCTCCGCAGGTGTCACAAGAAAACAGGCCACCTCAGCAGGTGTCACAGCAAAACAGGCCATCTCCGCAGGTGTCACAAAAAACAGGCCACCTCCGCAGGTGTCACAACAAAACAGGCCATCTCAGCGGGTGTCACAACAAAATGACCACCTCCGCAGGTGTTACAACAAAACAGGCCACCTCTGCGCGTGGCATTGCAAAACAGGCCACCTCCGCAAGTGTCGTAACAAAACAGGCCATCACCGCAGGTGTCCGAACAAAACAGGCCACCTCCGCACTTGGCATAGCAAAACAGACTATCTCGGCAGGTGTCACAACATAACAGGCCACCTCCGCAGGTGTCACAACAAAACAGGCCATCGCCGCATGTGTCACAACAAAACAGGCCCCCTCCGCAGGTGTTACAACAAAACAGGCCACCTCCCAAAGTGTCACAACAAACAGGTCACCTCTGCAGGTGTCACAACAAAATAGACCATCTCCGCAGGTGTCAAAACAAAACAGGCCACCTCCGCAGGTGTTACAACAAAACAGGCCACCTGCCAAAGTATCACAACAAACAGGTCACCTCTGCAGGTGTCACAACAAACAGGTCATCTCCGCAGGTGTCAAAACAAAACAGGCCAGCTCCGCAGGTGTCACAACAAACAGGCACCTCCGCTGGTGTCACAACAAAACAGGCCACCTCCGCAGGTGTCACAACAAAACAGTCCATCTCCGCAAGTGTCACAACAAAAGAGGCCACCTCTGCAAGGTGACTCAACAAAACAGGCCATCTCCGCAGGTATCACAACAAAACAGGCCACCTCTGCAGGTGTACACAACAAAACAGGCAACCTCCGCACCTGAAATAGTAAAACAGGCCTTCTCTGCAGGTGTCACAACAAAGCAGGCCACCTTCGCAGGTGTCAAAACAAAACAGCACACCTCTGAGCGAGGCATAGCAAAACAAGCCACCTTCGCAAGTGTCACAACAAAACAGACCATCCTTCCAGGTGTCACAACAAAACAGGTCATCACCGCAGGTGTCACAACAAAACAGGCCACCTCCGCACTTGTCATAGCAAAACAGACCAGCTCCGCATGTGTCACAACAAAACAGGCCATCTCCGCAGGTGTCACAACAAAACAGACTATCTCCGCAGGTGTCACAACAAAACAGGCCATCTCCGCAGGTGTAAAAACAAAACAGGCCACCTCCGCAGGCGTTACAACAAAACAGGCAACCTCCCAAGGTGTCACAACAAACAGGTCACCTCTGCAGGTGTCACAACAAAACAGACCATCTCCGCAGGTTTCACAACAAAACAGGCCACCTCCGTAGGTGTTACAACAAAACAGGCCACCTGTCAAGGTGTCACAACAAACAGGTCACCTCTGCAGGTGTCACAACAAACAGGTCATCTCTGCAGGTGTCACAAGAAAACAGGCCATCTCCGCAGGTGTCACAACAAAACAGGCCACCTCTGCAGGTGTCACAACAAAACAGGCCACTTCCGCACCTGACATAGTAAAACAGGCCTTCTTTGCAGGTGTCACAACAAAACAGGCCATCTCCGCAGGTGTCAAAACAAAACAGGCCACCTCCGCAGGTGTTACAACAAAACAGGCCACCTGCCAAGATGTCACAACAAACCGGTCACCTCTACAGGTGTCACAACAAACAGGTCATCTCCGCAGGTGACAAAACAAACCAGGCCAGCTCCGCAGGTGTCACAACAAACAGGCACCTCCGCTGGTGTCACAACAAAACAGGCCACCTCCGCAGGCTTCACAACAAAACAGCCCATCTCCGCAGGTGTCACAACAAAACAGGCGACCTCTGCAGGTGTCACAACAAAACAGACCATCTCCGCAAGTGTCACAACAAAACAGACCATCTCTGCAGGTGTCACAACAAAACAAGCCACCTGCGCACTAGGCATAGCAAAACAGACCATCTCCGCAGATGTCCCAACAAAACAGGCCACCTCCGCAGGTGTCACAACAAAACAGACCATATCCGCAGGTGCACAACAAAACAGGCCACCTCCGAAGGTGTCACAACAAAACAGACTATCTCCGTAGGTGTCACAACAAAACAGGCCACCTCCGCAGGTGTCACAACAAAACAGGCCATCGCCGCACTTGGCATAGCAAAACAGACCATCTCAGCAGGTGTCACAACAACACAGTCCACCTTCGCAGGTGTCACAACAAACAGGCCATCGCCGCAGGTGGCACAACAAAACAGGCCATCTCCGCGGGTGTCACAACAAAAAGGATGCCTCCGCAGGTGTTACAACAAAACATGCCATCTCTGCGCGTGGCATTCCAAAACAGGCCACCTCCGCAAACTGTCACAACAAAACAGGCCATCACCGCAGGTGTCACAACAAAACAGGCCATCGCCGCACTTGGCATAGCAAAACAGACCATCTCCGCAGGTGTCACAACAACACAGTCCACCTTCGCAGGTGTCACAACAAACAGGCCATCGCCGCAGGTTGCACAACAAAACAGGCCACCTCCGCAGGTGTCACAAAAAACAGACCATCTCCGCAGGTGTCACAACAAAACAGGCCGCCTCCGCAGGTGTTACAACAAAACAGGCCACCTGCCAAGGTGTCACAACTAACAAGTCACCTCTGCAGGTGTCACAACAAACAGGTCATCTCCGCAGGTGTCAAAACAAAACAGGCCAGCTCCGCAGGTGTCACAACAAAACAGGCCACCTCCGCAGGTGTCACAACAAAACAGCCCATCTCCGCAGGTGTCACAACTAAACAGGCCACCTCTGCAGGTGACACAACAAAACAGGCCATCTCTGCAGGTGTCACAACAAAACAGGCCACCCCGCAGGTGTTATAACAAAACAGGCCACCTCCTAAGGTGTCACAACAAACAGGTGACTTCTGCAGGTTTCACAACAAAATAGACCATCTCCGCAGGTGTCAAAACAAAACAGGCCAGCTCCGCAGGTGTCACAACAAACAGGCATCTCCGCAGGTGTCACAAGAAAACAGGCCACCTCCGCTGGTGTCACAACAAAACAGGCCTTCTCTGCAGGTATCACAACAAAACAGACCATTTCCGCAGGTGTTACAACAAAACAGGCTACCTCCGCAGGTGTCACAATAAAACAGGCCATCTCCGCAGGTGTCACACAAAACAGGCCACCTCTGCATGTGTCACAACAAAACAGGCCATCTCTGCAGGTGTCACAACAAAACAGGCCACCTTCGCAGGTGTCACAACAAAACAGACCATTGCCGCAGGTGTCACAACAAATCAGGCCACCTCCGCATGTGTCACAACAAATCAGGCCATCTCCGCAGGTGTCACAACAAAACAGACTATCTCCGCAGTTGTCACAACAAAACAGGCCACCTCCGTAGGTGTTACAACAAAACAGGCCATCTCCGCAGGTGTCACAACAAAACAGGCCACCTCGGCATGTGTCACAACAAATCAGACCACCTCCGCAGGTGTTACAACAAAACAGGCCACCTCTGCGCGTGGCATTGCAAAACAGGCCACCTCCGCAAGTGTCACAACAAAACAGGCTATCACCGCAGGTGTCACAACAAAACAGGCCAGCTTCGCACTTGGCATAGCAAAACAGACCATCTCCGCAGGTGTCATAACAAAACAGGCCACCTCCGCAGGTGTCACAACAAAACAGGCCATCGCCGCAGGTGTCACAACAAAACAGGCCTCCTCCGCAGGTGTCACAACAAAACAGACCATCTCCGCAGGTGTCACAACAAAACAGGCCACCTCCGCAGGTGTTACAACAAAACAGGCCACCTGCCAAGGTGTCACAACAAACAGGTCACCTCTGCAGGTGTCACAACAAACAGGTCGTCTCCGCAGGTGTCAAAACAAAACAGGCCAGCTCCGCAGGTGTCCCAACAAAGCAGGCCACCTCCGCAGGTGTCACAACAAAACAGCCCACATCCGCAGGTGTCACAACAAAACAGGCCACCTCTGCAGGTGACACAACAAAACAGGCCATCTCCGCAGGTGTCACAACAAAACAGGCCACTTCCACAGGTGTTACAACAAAACAGGTCACCTCCCAAGGTGTCACAACAAACAGGTCTCCTCTGCAGATGTCACAACAAAACAGACCATCTCCGCAGGTGTCAAAACAAAACAGGCCAGCTCCGCAGGTGTCACAACAAACAGGCATCTCCACAGGTGTCACAACAAAGCAGGCCACCTCGGCAGGTGTCACAACAAAACAGGCCATCTCCGCAGGTGTCACAACAAAACAGGTCTTCTCTGCAGGTATCACAATAAAACAGACCATCTCCGCAGGTGTCACAACAAAACAGACCATCTGCGCAGGTGTCACAACAAAACAGGCCACCTCTGCAAGTGTCACAACAAAACAGGCCATCTCCGCACGTGGCATAGCAAAACAGGCCAACTCCAAAGAGTTTTATTTGATTTCAAGGAGATTACTATACTAATTTTTTTTATTAACCTTACTATTACTGCTATGTAAACCACATGTCCTTAAAAAAGTACCAAATTGAAATTTGAAAGGAGACAGATGCAGTGGATCATTTGTTGTGCTGAACACTGATTGTGATGGAGTTGGTTAGTTTTGTTTTGACAATATTCATATTACCTAGCTAAAAGTGTCAGCTTTGTATATCTTAGTAAATAAAGCATAGCCCAAGAACTACCAGAAGAAAAGGAGCGAGTTGGCTCCGCGGTAACGTGTGAGGCTCGCATTCGGGAGGTCCGGGGCTTCAATTGTTGTCAACCGCCCACTCTGACCTTATTGTTTCGGTGTTTTCCTAGTCGGTAGGCGAATGCTTGGGTGGTTTCTGATCTTCCAGGATTTCCATTCCCTGATTTCCCCTTTATTCCGTTTACTTCTCATGTTTCAGGAGTGCTTATAGGTTTCGTGCTGTGTGGTGGTGTCGGACAAATGACACGGATGCTTGCTCCAAGGAAAGAGTATTCCCCGTGGACACTAGAGGGCTGCCGGTTTGGTTCATCGCCCTCTCTGAGTAGCTCCAGTATTGGGATGCGACTTCGTGCCAGGAACTGTTAGGAATTTTCGCGTGTCTCTTTGGCCTCTAACCTCCTGTATTTGCTTCGCTTCATCCCGTCCTCTTTGGGGGTGGTAACCTCAATAAGTCTCACGTAGGTCGTAGTGGCGAGGTATCCCCCGCCGTTGTCGACACTGCATCACCAGAAGAAGGGAAAAGGCATCGATATGCAGTAAAGTAGCTTTTAATATTAGGACTCCAAAGATTGATGGCTACAGATATTCAGATATAACATACCTTAATTGCAGAATTTATTATTTAACTTTCATTAAAGTAAATAGTTTAATATTTCTACCAAAAATGTGTAAAGTCGGAAAGTTTAAATGATAGTTCATGATTCTTTGTCTGTGAACCGTCAGCTGTGTGACTGCGATAACACCCGAGTTTCTCGTTTTGTATGAAACATAAAGCGAGTAGCCGGCTTTATGGAGAGCACTTTTATATATAATCAGATTAGTTTATCAGAAGCTTGATAATGAATGAGAAATACAACAAATACTATGATAGGCACATTATATACATATACATTTTACCTCCTAAACTTTAAGTATTTTAGCTTCAAAAAGAATATGCACTAATAATAAATACAAATCTAATCTGTTGCATTCTCATGACTTTCTCTACTCACTTTTCTATATGCTATTCTTACAAAGCTTATTTTTCTAACTGCTTATTTTTATTTACTTGTTTCATTTGTATAGCCCCATTTAACTTCTATGGTGCTTTTAATCAATTCCGACAATAAACACATTCACATTCACTCCCACATGCATACTTCCAGACTCTGCGGAGGGCAGGGAAAGATTTTAATTAAAGAAAAGTTCCCCCGCCACAGCCTGGAATCGAGCTCGGAACCTCGTGGAGATAAACCTTCATTATGTATTTACACATTCCGTTATAGGTATAAACATTACTCATCTACTATGTGATTGCCCTGCTCTTGCGAATCAAAGAGCAAGTACTTTTGGCAGTCACTTTCCAAAGATAGATGAACTATCGAAAGTCTCAGTTAGCAGTCTGGTAAGTTCATATCGAGCAACAGACTATTTAACTGATGAAAGGGGGGATGCGCAATAGATCTTAAGGTCGCAGTGCTTGGGCCTAAAACCCACCCCTTCTCAAACTAGAACTAGAACTAGGTATAAACATGATACAGCAAGCTAAAGCGATAGTCAGATTTTTAAAAAGCGTGTCGCTATGTAACGGCTTTGAAATTCCAAGTTTTTGTATATCCACGAGAAAAAGCGAATAGCGACTTACGATTTGAAAAATTAAAAAGTATTTGAAAATAAAAACGAATAAAAAATATATCGAAAATCGTTAATGCCACAAATATTTTTATTTGACAAAATTGTGTGCTGCAACGAGATCTGTATTTTTTGTGTAGTAAGATTTTGTCTATATCCTACAGTTTACCAATTACACAAAAGTCATTCAGAATGAAGAGGACTTCACGGGCTGGTCCCATAAAATTTTCAAGATGTTCATTTAATTGCCATGCAAATATCCCAACTCATTTAATGAAAATCGTTAGAACCAATTTGAAAACATCAACATTTTCGAAATATTTACCATGGAAAGGATAATTTGGGGTGGGGGGTTTTCTTGAAAGTCCTCGTATCGCATCCTTGTAAGATGGTGAACTTAAATACCGATTTTGGTATTTAATGAACTTCTCGTTTTTGAGTTATGCTGTTTTTTTTTAAAGTTCCTTTGTTGTACCCAGTTGATGCTACTGTGTTTAACTGTTTTCATACCGCTTATTTCCGCAACACACATACACACACAAACACCCATGCCCGCGGCGGGACTCGAACCCGCGACCCTCAGCTTGGCGGAACGCCGGAGCAACCACTCCAGCGACCGCGGCTACGAGGGCTGGCAGCTGTTAATAATACACGCACGGATATTTCTAGAACGCTTTACTTGCGGGGATATAGGGGTACCAAAACGTATTTCCGGTGAAATTTTGGTAAAAAACTTTTGTTTGGAATGCAGTAATTCTTCAGCTTACTATACGTAAGTAGTCGGGGAAGTAAAAAGGTTATTATATAAAGACTTTAACAAAGTATTATACAGACAGATGGATGGATGGGTGGGTGTTTCCTGGTTTGTCTTTGATCAGGTTCGGTTTGCCATTTGAGTTGGTGTATTTCCCTAATCCATGTATTTACCGAGGTTTTAGCAGTAAGTGTACTGATTCCAACCACAGGTTAAGGGACAACATAGGGTATCTCAGTAGCCCTTTTAGCGAGTTGGTCAGATTTTTCATTTCCACAGATGCCTTAATGCCCACCGCATTTTGAGCCTGTTGCGAGATGACAGGCCAGTCAGGACATTTAGGCATTCCCAAACCAGTTTTGATTTTACTTGTTTTAAAGCAATTATACATGTAACATTACACTGGTCAACAGAATTTTTGCCAAAAAGAATGTCAATGGTGTTGTTAGCTAAGTCCTGGGTGCTGAATTCGAAAATGAAATCCGTTTTTCCTATCGGGCTCAGTTTCCGTGATATGCTACCCTCTATCTGTAAAAAACATGAAAATGCTGCATATTGGTTAATTTGGTATGCTTAATTAATTAGCTTTCAACTTTCTTTTGCGGATGCAATTGCAGAAAAACAATGAAATATAAACAAAGAATTCCATACAGGATCTTGAGTTCCGAAATTCACCGCAAGGGTACGAAGGAGGCGTATGAGTATTGCTCCAACTCGTCTGTTGCATCAGTCGCACTTTGGGAGAGCTCTGACCTTGTGAAATGAGTTACTGTTGTTGTAGGTTCGTGAAGGTTAGTGTTTTATGTGAATTCAGAAGCAGAAGTGCCTCGTACCTGTAAAAATAACCCAAATCCTTTTTGTTATATCTGTGGTGAGTTACTTCTGAAATTGCAAAAACGAAAACTTAATACTTTTGTAAAACAATTCTATGAACTTTATTTGGGGTACAAGGTTGGCGACCAAGACAAGAAATGGGTCCCCCTACATGTGCTGTTTGACATGTGTTACACTCCTGACAGGTTGGTTAAAAGGATCACGCCACATGTCCTTTGGTGTCCCCATGATTTGAAGGAACGCAATGGATCACACAACAGATTGTTGTTTCTGTATAACAAAAATAGCGGAATCATCTCTAAAACAAAGAAATCTGTGCTAAACCCTAATTTACCATCTGCTTTAAAACCTATATGTCACAGTCAAGAATTGCCGGTACCAGTGTCTCCTGAGAATGTGACAGTGAGTGAAGGTGATGACAGAGACGAACACCCAGAAGACAGAGAAGGAGATATGGATGCCGATCCAACATTTCAAGCCCCCTGTGAATAAAATGAGCCACATTTTTTTCTCAAGGGGATCTCAATGATCTTATTCGTGATTTAAATTTGTCGAAGCAACAGGCTAAGCTTCTAGCGTCGCGATTAAAAGAAAGGAATCTTCTTCTTCCTGATACAAATGCGAGTGTTTATCATGACCGCCATGCTCTTTTTTCTGAATATTTCTCCAAGGAGGATGACATGCTTTTTAATGACATCGAATCCGTTATGGAGACCCTAGGCCATGATTTCAGTGTAAGTGATTGGCACTTGTTCATAGATACTAGCAAACTCAGTCTGAAAACAGTATTTCTCCACAATGGGAACATATTTCCTCCTGTTCCGATTGCTCATGCAGTTAATATGAAGGAGACATATGAGAACTTTAAACTGCTATTCACACATATCCAATATGAGAAATACAAATGGCATATATGTGGAGGTCTTAAGGTTATTGCAGTTCCGCTCGGCTTGCAGCTCGGGTACACAGAGTACTGCTGTTTTATATGCGAGTGGGACAGCAGAGACAGAAAATAACACTATTGTGGGAAAAAATGGCCTGCTCGGAAGGAATTGCTGCCTGGAGAGAAGAATGTGGTGAGGACTCCCCTTGTTGACCAAAAGATGTGTATCTACCTCCGCTACATATTAAATTGGCTCTTATCAAAAGGTTTGTGAAAGCCATGGACAAAACATTACAAGGATTCGTGTATTTGCGAGGTAAGTTCCCAAGGATCAGTGAAGCAAAAATTAAGGAGGGAATATTTGTGGGACCGCAAATTAGGGAATTAATGACTGACGAACATTTCCTTAATTTGTTGAGCGATGTTGAAAAACTGGCATGGCTGTGTTTTATATGTGTTTATAATAACTTATCAGGCAACCATGAGGCAGAGAACTATCGCGATGTTGTACAAGATATTATACCACCGTATGGGATGTAACATGCCACTTAAGATACATAACTTGAACGACCACATGGACTTCTTCCCGAATAACCTTGGTGCCGTTAGCGACGAACATGGAGAACGGTTCCACGAGTGCATTTCTCAAATGGAAAAGTATTATACGGGTAATTGGAATGCTGCAATGTTGTCCGACTACTGCTGGACCTTACGAAGAGACGTTTCTGAGGCAAAGTATCGTAGGAAATCAGGAAAAAAATACTTTTAGGTATGCTTATTCACTTTTCTATACTCTTATGTTGTTCATTTGTTTGATTAATTTGTGTACTAACACTGAAAATATTTTTGGGTATATTTATTCACTTTTCTTTACTCTTACGTTGCTCATTTCTTTGATTAATTTGTTTACTAACACAGAAAATATTTTAGGTATATTTATTAATTTTCATTTATTCTTATGTTGCTCGTTTCTTTGATTAATTTGTATACTAACACGGAAACATTTTAGGTATATTTATACACTTTTCTTTATTCTTATGCTGCTCATTTCTTTGATTAATTTGTATACTAACACGGAAACATTTTAGGTATATTTATTCATTTTCATTTATTCTTATGTTGCTCGTTTTTTTGATTAATTTGTTTACTAACACAGAAAATATTTTAGGTATATTTATACACTTTTCTTTATTCTTATGTTGCTCATTTCTTTGATTAATTTGTATACTAACACGGAAACATTTTAGGTATATTTATACACTTTTCTTTATTCTTATGTTGCTCATTTCTTTGATTAATTTGTATACTAACACGGAAACATTTTGGGTATATTTATTCATTTTCATTTATTCTTATGTTGCTCGTTTCTTTGATTAATTTGTTTACTAACACAGAAAATATTTTAGGTATATTTATACACTTTTCTTTATTCTTATGTTGCTCATTTCTTTGATTAATTTGTATACTAACACGGAAACATTTTAGGTATATTTATACACTTTTGTTTGTTCTTATGTTGCTCATTTCTTTGATTAATTGGTGTACTAACACAGATTTTTTTTGTTCTTCTTTTGCCAGATGCTATACATAATACACAAGCTGACGCAAGCATTCACAGAAACCATTATCACATGGAAACTGGGGTCATTACAAAAATTCTGAGATTATATCTGGATTCAGGGACTAATTATCTTCCAGAAACACAGAGTAGACCAGTGTTAGACCATGCAAAGCACACAAGTCGCAAACTCAGTGGTTTCTTAAACGCGCAAATGTCAAAGTACAACTCAAAATATTTTTAAGCATACTATAATACTTCACAAAGTGAAGAAATGAAGCCAGGTTATGCTTTATCAAGTCTCGTGGATTGTCGGTTAAAACATGTTTTCCAGGGGTCAGCACTTGTGCCTACAAGTTTTTTATCATTGTTTCAAATACCAAGTAACTCTCGTGATAAATTTTAAAAGTCAGCTATACATTGAATGCTATTATTTCAACAATATTCGGGCATTGTTGGTATATACCGGTTGAGGAGATGTATTACTCTTAGGAAGTGACTTTATCAAAAAAAATGAATGAAAAATTATAAACCTATGACAGCATGTGAATGCTTCTGTCCGCAGGATAAAACGCTTTGCACGGATTTCACCGCATTGCAAATTCAAATTCACACACGAAGCGATTAAGCCGAGTCTTATGGAAGCATATGATTCAACAGCAAACAATCTTCAGCTTTTATTCACCTTATTCCTTAAGTAGCTTATTTCGTTGCATATATGTAATTCAAGCTTAAGTTAGTCAAAAAGGAGGCTGGATATTAAAAAGCATAACCAATAACCAACTTGCCCGCTTCTGTGGTGTGGGGGTAGCATGTCTGCCTCAAATTTAGGATGTCCCGGGTTGAATCTCGGTTAGGGTGAGTTGCCCGGAGGTTTTTACGGGGTTTTCCCTTATCTTAAGAAGAGGAACTTCGGGTAACATTAAGCTCTATGGACCCCGGACACATTTGAGTGCATCATTTAACTAATTTTATTCATTCATCGTCCGATTTCACCAACCAGCTTAAAGAACGTTAAACTTCAAGCCCCCAAAACAGAAAAATAAACTTAGTGGTAATGGGAACCATAATTAAAGAAAAACATTTAGTGTAACAAATATTGTTACTTTAACAACATTATTGTTCTTATAGATGCCTTAGAGCACAGATGTGTTCACTTTCTTAAATTTTGGAGTACATATAGTACACGTTTCTATGTTAATAGCTAGAAACTTAGTGTTCCGTGTTGATTTGTTATTGCATTGTGAGGATTTTGTAAATAGCTTTGCTATAAAATTAAATTTGTGTCACACACCTGTGCTCTAAGGCTCGAAATGCTGCAGGTATTTTGAGTGTACTGGATATATTCTGCGAGAAGCTAAATTATAGAATCTCTGTAACATTAACATAATTTGCAATATAATTTTTCAGGGGCTCAAGCTATTGCCTACACTCAGAAAAAGAGACCAAAGGGAGTTGAACAGTTTTACTTAAACTGGCGTAGGATGAAGTGAGTCCCATTAGCTCACTGATCTCTATATCACCGCTGTCATCCACCAACTAATTGACATTCCTGTTTATTAAAGCTAGACAATCCATAAATAATATTTCAATATTTCACAAAGTGACGCAAGTATCTCGTAAAATCGACCATTGTTTAAGGTCATAATAATGACCTACGTTAGGCATATCAAAGCATGCTCAGTGGCGCTAGGGTAAACCTCATTCTTTAACTGAAGTTATGGGGGTAGAGACCAGTAGAAGCGAGAGAGACAAACAGGTAGCACATGTCAACTGACAAGAATGGTGCCAAGGGGCGTTTTCTTTTTAAGTAAGGAAAGATGTGGGCATGCCCAATACTTAGTGTATAAAAGCATATCATAAACAAAAAATGTAACCACTAAGGACATTAAGAAACTCACTATGAAGAAAATATACAGGCATTTCGAAGCAGAAACCGTTTAACTTTATTAGGACCTGAATGGTGAAGTATGTATTATGTACTTAATTAAATATTTCCAAAGAGACTGAAGCTCCAGTATTACAAAACTAAACTTTTCGCCAATAAATCAGTAATACGATATTTAAGACGGAGGTTCATCAAACATGATCTATCGTTTTTAGCTCATTGGAAATCGGCGATTACAGGAATGTAGTCATTTGTTGCGGAAATGCTTTAGATTGTAATTTTCAACCATTTGAAAAGTGCTTCACACATGGTTTTCTTTCCTTTTTTATTTTTGTTTTTTCTTGCACGCAGACAACGGATCGAACAGGTGGCATTACACACTGCTACTCGTCTTTGCATCGCACTAGTTTAACAAACACATCACACTGATTTTCTTATGCATTATCACATGTTAGTATTGAATATGCGTTCATACATTACTAATTTGCTAGTAACTTTTAAGTTGCATACAGAAAAAGCAGTGTATGAAATGGATTGATGTTTTAAACATTATACTACAAAACTCATGAGAAAGTCAATTATATATAGCGCGACTATGCTGAAGATACGTCCTCTGTAATGTTGGTATGTGTAACCATATCGGGTACTCCAGATGTTCGTAGCGATTCTCATAATGACATTAAAATAATGGTGCAGAAACTTTGATTGAAGCACATAAAGAAAGACTGGCAGGTAATGAATTGATGAGTGCCAACCATCATAACCAGAGAGAAGGAACTAAGAGGAACCGATAAGTTATTACAACTAGATAAAATAAAATATATGAGAACGGCGGATATTTGAAAAATTGCCCGTTTCAACATCTCGCACCTCAGACACAGTTGCACTCTTAATTTGTGGCTTGTATTACTAACAGCATTTAAATAATGTCTAAAGATGTGAGAGTGAGAGAGCGCTAATGTTATAGCCTGCCTTATTCCACATTCCCTCCTAGTCTAGCTCTGGTTCGCATGTCCCTGACAGCGCGCAACCAAAGAGTAGTTGATTTGCATTTACATGTGTTCTACACTAGCGCCGAGAGTCACAAATGAAGACAAGGTCAAAGAACAACACGTTGTCTAACATCGCTGACTATGTAAACTTTGAAAGTGTTACACTGTATTAAATGTACCTCTTATCTTTAATACAGCTTTATATTCAAATTGACATTGACAATGAAGTATTATTATACATGATGCATTGTAACTTCTACGCTAGTTAACGCCGATGTGGCCATTTGAGAAGAATAAACGTAAGTACTGGGGAGGTGCTGAGCTAACGACCCGTTTGTGTGTCATAATGCCAAGACAGCTGACGGTTAATGCTCCAAACGTCCGGACTGCAAATATCCTAAATCAGACGATTTAACGGCATAAACATAACCTTGGCTGCCTCGGAGAGGAAAGGTCATGTAAACAGACAACAGCCTCCCTATGAACTTGGCACAGTAACCCCTTTAAGGTAGGTCAGCATCCTTTGCGATCAATAGCCACCGTGGGAATTTGCCGAACTAACTAACAGGAATCTCATAAATGAAACGTTTGTAGTACTGTTTCGGTCTCTGACGTGCTGTTTGCCGCCCTTCAGGTAATAATTCGTATCTTATTAATGAAAGAAATTAGAACCCGCTAAAGGTAGCGTTTAAACAGTATGTATAACAGAGTGATTATATTTTATTTCGCACTCTTTCAAATTAATGAGCTGATGTAAACCTTATCGTATATTTAATGTTTATTAGCTGACTTAATATCTTTGTACTACCTTTAGGAAATTGCAAACACAAGTTTGGATCCACGTCTGCTATGTTACAGTATTACTTTCGTATATTCAGAAGTTCTAGAAGGAAAGTTCTAAATTTTTGTTATAATAACGTTTGAGATGGTACATTAACTGAAGTGAGTATATCAGTCTCACTGTTAAATAAGAAGCACGGAAAGCAGAAACAAAGGTACAAGAAAACAAAACTAACGCTATATCCAACATTTGTCTAAATTATGTGATTGTCAGCGTTTTTCGGAGGTTCTCTGGGAATTCTAGTTCTTTCATTGCTACATCTGGTCTTATAGTACTCTCTTATAAGTTTGCACGGAAATATCTATGCTATTTCTTTTAGGTGAATCTGATCTTCCTACGTGTCTATCGTGCCTAAAAATGCATTGGTTAAAATATATGTGAAGCCATATCGACTGTAGATATCATTAATTGTTTTTGGAACAGCTTCCTGTATGTACAGGCTGTCACTATGGACAAATCATACTTGACAATAACAATTTAAAATTGAAATGAGAGAAACAACGCACATAAAAATGGATAACAAATATGTATGTGTTGCAAAGTACAGACAAAAGTTATCAAAATATTAATTAATAATAATAATGAAAAGAAACAACAATAGCAGTAAGAAAAATAAAGAACAACAAAAATAAGTTTTGTTATGACAAATAATAAGTTAATTGGAGTACAAATGATTACGAAGCAAATTATTGATCCTCTAAGGGCGGTGATTACGATTCCCTTATTTTGTTCTTCTTCAGGCCGAACATATTCTAAGAGGCAAAGAACATGATCGTCCCAAGGGCACTCGCATCAACCTATTAACTCTGTTTCTTAGAGTCTGTATTTACCCAAGAAAAACGGAATTCTGAGATCGTAGATATATATATATATATATATATATATATATATATATATATTTCATCTCTACGTTTATTTCTTCAGGCTGGTCTTCATGCATCTCGAATCTGACAGTTGTATCATTTATACATCCCTTTTTATTGTTAGCAGGTATTGCTATCATATCGATCCTCGAATAGTTCCTCATGAATTTAGTACTTGTATATCTTAGTTCTTATACAATCATTGATCGGGTCTTCTGATGGCAGGAGTTTCGAAGTAATTCTCCATAAGGAAAAGAACCCAAAACATGAGCAAGAACACACTTGAAGTCCTCTTTATTCTATGTATTTGTAAATGCACTGTCGAGATGACTCTTTCAGTAAGTTTCATACTGAAAAACAACCAACCTACTCACATGTGTAGAATACGCTGCTTTGTTCATGTAAATGCGTTAACTGCCGAGATTCTTCTCTCTCTCTCTCTCTCTCTCTCTCTCTCTCTCTCTGCCCGTCTGTCTGACCCTCGTTACACTCTCGCGGTGTGTGTGATACCCCTATCATATATGTGTACGTATAATGCTTGGAAATCTGGCATTAATGCATTTCCTGATGTGCTAATAAAAAAATAAGTAAAATGTTAAATAGTATACATAACCGCGTTACTTGGCTCTTCACTAACGTGTGAGGCTCGCATTCGGGAGGCCCCGGTTCAAATCCCGTCAACCGCCCACTCTGACCTTAGATTTTCGCTGTTTTCCCTGGTCGGTAGGCAAATGCTGGAGTGGCTTCTCAACTAACGATTTCCTTTCCCTCATTTCCCCTTCATTCCGTTTCCTTCTTATGTTTAGGTTTGTTTCTTCGTTTTGTGGAGTGTGGCACGGATGCTTGCTCCAAGGAAACAGTATTGCCCATGGACACTAGAGGGCTGCTTGGTTGGGCGGGTCGTTTATCGCCCTCTCTGGGCAGTTTCAATGTCTTTGAGCGAGGAACTGTTAGGGACTTCCGCGCGTCTCTGTGGTCTGTCTGACTGCGACCTGTAGCCTCCTGTACTTCCTTCACTTCATCCCTTCCTCCTTGGGGGTGATAGCCGCAGTCGATCTCCCATGGGTCTCACTGCGCGAGTTTCTCCTCCGTTGTATACCCTTTACGCTATAGTACACGTAACTTGTTGTAGTGCGTGACTCACGTTCAGGAACAATAACTAAAAATTATAATAACATATTCAGTCTAATCAAAATTTATAAACAACATACTTACCAAAAACAGTATGGTAATAAAGCTTTGTTGAATAACTTGGCGATATACTACAATTTTGTTAAACCGCTGGCTCATTTGAGGAAGCAATAGAATGCCATATGGTCTACAGTGACTGAAAGTATTCGTCTCCACTTTGAAAACTTTATTGCAGTCAAATTATCGAGGACTAAATTCGAATTCTTGATATGCAGAAATAATAAACGGTATTACAGTATACCTGCTCTGAAGATTTTCAAGTTTTATCACTTTTTAAGTATTATATATTTTTAAATAGCACCGGTTTTCAACTTTTACGTGTGTGATGCTTAAAAACTTATATTACGTGCATTAATTTTTGTTTTCTAAAATATGACTTTAACATTTTCGTTAAAATGCCATATTTTAAGTATTTGTATGACTAAGAAAATGTACGTCTTAAATGCTCTGCGAATAGCCTCCTCTTCATTTTGAATACATTTCTTTTTATTGAAGGTTTATTTAAGGTCGTTTTGGCTACATGGTCTTATCACGACCTGTTATCATAAAAATACATTACGCTATACACATATAATACATAATGATATACATTAATTTACAATTTCATAAACATGGAATTAGGTAAACATTTATAGTAAATCAGAGAGTTTTTATCCATTAGAAATTGTAGCGTTTCTTGAGCATTTTGGGTCTGTTAACTGCACTGGGAAGATTGGATGTTGTCTACATCTACTGTGCTGTGGACAATCTATAAGGATATACAGAATGGTTAGAGGAATGTTACAGCTGGTACAGTTTGGAGGTTGGTGCTTAGTGAGAAGATAACAATGCGTTAGTCTGGAGTGTCCAATTCTAAGCCGGGTGACGATAACTTGATCTCTTCTTTTGAGAGTTCGGTAATGCAGAAAAGGTTGTGTGCAGCCTGAGCGAGCTTCATGAAGTTTGCTGTTGATTCGTAACCATTTCAATTTCCATTTTTGCATGTACATGTGTTTAATGAAACTGATGACGTCTTGGTGTGGAGAACCGATCGATGAATCACTGACGGGATGTTTATTTGCTTCTTTTGCGGCTTCATCTGCTGTTTTGTTACCTTTTATGGCAATGTGAGAGGGAGTCCATACAAAAGATACCCTTTTGTCGGTTCTATTTATATTGTAACTTAACAATCGGATTTCATGGATCAGTGCGTGGTTTGGTTCAGAATTTTGGTGGCAAGTAGTGCGCTTAATGAATCGGTGAAGACGGTGTAGTGGCTTTCAGAGGATGAATTAGTTATATATAGAAGGGCTTCCTTAATTGTGAATGCTTCACAAGAGAAAATTGTAAAGAAGTGAGGTAAGCTGTAGAGCATTATCTGATCAGGATATACTATGTCGCATCCTCTTCCTTCAGTGGATGCCGATCCATCAGTGAACATTTTTGTGGTTGAGTTATAAGAATTGGACATTTGCTTGACGATACAACAAGGTGTTTGAGATTTCAAGTGAGGTGAAAGTTGGGTACCAATTGGTGGATTTTGTATATGCCAGTAGGGTATGGTGCAATCAATATAGCTGGGATAGATGAAGGGGATTCTAAAATCGATTTCTTTCAGGTATTGAAGAATTTGAATGTAAAACGGACTGCTATGTCGTTCTGTGGACATCCGGTAAGGTTTGTGTAGTGGAAGTGCATTTTATGTGATGGATGGGAGGCAACCTTTATGGCATATCTTAGGCTTAATATTTTTCTACGAGTATTTAAAGGCGGTTCATGTGCTTCTATTTGGAGGTTTGAGATTGTACTGGTAACAAATGCTCCTAGTGCCAGCCTTAGGGCAGTAGACTGTATATAGTCCAGGGTTTTGACAGTTGCAATTTTTGCGGAGACTTATACAATTGCTCCATAGTCCAGTTTGGATCTAATGAGAGCCTTGTAGGCTTTGAGAAGCATGAATAAGTCAGCGCCCCAATTTTTTGCGGCAAGAGTCTTGAGATGTTGAGTCGTTTTGTACAAGCTTCTTTTAAGGATTTAACATGACGCCTCCATGAAAGTTTTTGGTCAAAAGTAACACCCAGAATCTTTGTGGTTGAAACGACTCGTACCTCGAGTTTCTCTTCATTAAGATATAGTTCAAGGTCCTGCTCAGGAAGTCTTTTTCTTGTAAAGGTGATGCATTTCGTTTTACTGCTGGAGAATTTAAAACCAGATGACCATTCTTGGAGATTACTTAAGGTTGATTGAAGTATTTTTTGAGTAGTAGTTATGTTTTTGCACTGGCAGAAAATTGTAAGGTTGTCAGCATAATGGCATGCCTTAACTGGTGTGTGAAGAAATGATAGAATATTATTTATAGCTATAAGGAAAAGAGTCACACTGATCACTGATACCTGAGGAACACCATTTTCTATTTTGATTTCTTTGGAGAGTACGCCGTTGGCTTTAACCCTGATACTGCGGTTATGAAGAAAGTTGTAAATAAATGCCATCATTTTTCCTCTGATGTTGAAATCCAAAAGTGTCCTAATAATGTGCGGTTTCCATACCACGTCATATACTTTTTCTAGGTCTAAATTTATCATAGAGAGATGACGTGATTTTGAGAAGGCATTTGGGATTTCTGTTTTGAGTGTAATTAGGGTGTCGGTGGTCGAATGGTGACGGCGAAAGCCGCTTTGAGTTGCGGTGAAGAGGTTTTGTTGATCTAAAATGTAGCTCAATCTTCTGGTAATAATTTTTTTTCCATTAGTTTGCACATAGTGTTTGTGAGAGCAATAGG
This sequence comes from Deroplatys truncata, assembly GCA_030765065.1. Lineage (NCBI taxonomy): Eukaryota > Metazoa > Arthropoda > Insecta > Mantodea > Mantidae > Deroplatys > Deroplatys truncata. The sequence goes on from CM060990.1 coordinate 169,315,339, forward strand.
TCTGAAGTTTTGTGGAAAGTAATGGTCCTTGTTGGGTTCTGGTATCGCTACGACTATTACTAGCCGCCACTGGTTAGGGAGTGTTTTATTTGCCCAGATAACCTTGTATACTTCATTAAGATATGCAAGTTCTTCTAGAGGAAGTTGCTTTAGCAGTTATATGGTATGTTGTCAGGTCCAGAACTTTTGGATGTACACCGATGTAGTTCGTTCGTTAGTTCGTGGATAAATAATTACTCGTTGTAGCTATCTTCACAGTCCACAGATAGTGCACTTAACCCTGGTTCTGGTTTAGATGCTTTGTATTGATGGAACTTGTCGTCGAAGTTAGAATCACTTGATATACTGGCGAAAGTATTTGCGAAAACTTTTGCGATATCAGTAGAAGAACTAGCGGTTTTATTTTCCTCAGCATTCCAAAGACTGGTTATATGAGGAGATCTGTATACGCCACTTATTTTTTGAATTCTATCCCAGACAACAAAGGAGGGAGTGCTGTGGCTTAAAGAAGATAAAAAGATTGACCAGCTTAGTTTTTTTGCTATCCTTTATGACTCTGCTGCTTTTGATCTAAGGCTTAGAAGATTAATTTTATTTTCTAAGGATGGGTGTCTCTTGTATTTGTAGAATGCTCAGTTCTTGTTCTTAAGAGCAATTTTACAAGATTCGTTCCACCATGGTACACATCTGTTAGTGTTAGGTGCAGTAGTTTGGGGTACGCTAGCTTCTGCAGCTGTAACAATTAATGTTGTAACTTCAGCAATAATAGTATTGGTTTCATTAGCAGAAAGAGTAGTGAGTGGAGGAATTCTTCGGATATCTTGTCTAATAAGGTTTTGATACAGTGGCCAATTGGCTTTAAGAAATTTTCACTTGGTACTGAAGGTGCATGCGGTTATGGAACTATTTACTGAAATGGTTATTGGTGAGTGATCACTACCCAACAAGCATTAGTAGACGGACAAATTGAGTAGTTCATAAACATCAGGTGTGCAAAGGGTTAAATCGATACTACTTGATGTTCCATGAGCTAAGTTATAGCGGCTTGAGTCTCTTGAATTGAGCAATATTAAGTCAAACTCTTCTAGTAATTGTTCTAAAAATTTTCCTCTTCTGTCAGTATAACGGCAACCCCATAAGTTGTTATGGCTGTTGAAATCTCCCAACAGTATGAAAGGTTTTGGCAGTTGATGAATTAATTTAATTAAAAGTTTGCTGTGTAGTGTATAGCTGTTTGGAATGTAAAGATTCCAGATGTAGATTGACTGTGGTAGATTTACTTCAATGGCTATTGCTTATAGGTCTGTAATTAAAGGGATTTCTCTGTGATTCAAGTTACGTTTTACATGTATTGCCACTCCTCCACTAGCATGGAGGGCGGTTGTGTGGTTTTTATAGCTTACCTTAAATTGTTTTAAGTTGGAAACAAAATTGTTGCTGAAGTTTGTTTCTTGGGGACAAAAAAATATCAGGTAGGTGGCGGTTTATTAGTAGTTGTAAATATTCGAATTATGGTCGAAAACCGTTTATATTCCATTGAATTATTGTCTACATTTAGAAGAATAAAAGTCCAAGAGACCTTACGTCCATTGTTGTGTGAGATAGAAATAATCATCGCTTGAATAGTCTGGTGTGGAGATGACCTTTGCCATGTTTGCAGCTTTGAGCAACTTTTAACAATGCGCGTGCTTCTGTTTTTATGCCTTTGCTGGGAAAGTGAGGGTGCAGTTATTGAAGCGTACAAGCTAGACCTTCTAGGTCATCTGTGTAGTCATATGCAAACTGTGGTTATATCAGCAACACCTAGTGTGTTCTCGAAGAAACTTATAAGTTGCAAATAATTGAGTGCGAAGGAGTTTGGTTCAGTTTCCATTACCTGTTTTATTGGTATTTATTGCTATTGAATTACATCTACTGTTGAGGCTTGTGTGTCCCTTTTGGGTTTCTTGATGAGTCGGTTAATTTTAGATTTAGAAACCTGTTTATTTACACTAGGTTCAATTGGAAGGTTGTTTTCCTCATCAACCCTGGCAGTTTCAGGGCTGGTTGTTGAAATCTGTCTTTTAGATCTGTGAGGTTGGGTGTCCATATGAACAGAACTTTTAAAGCTCTCTGTCTGTGTAGAGAAAGTAGAGTCTGTGGTTATTTTAGAGAGTTTTGAGGAAACTTGAATTTGATCCTGTCTGCCCACTGGATGTTTGTCTGAAGTATACCGGGAGGTGCATTTCCTTACTGGAGCTGAGGGCATGGACCTGTTCTCTTCGTCCATAAGTTTAGGCTTTGGTATGGTCTCGTTAAGGACGGGAAATTCAGAAGAATCTAGATTGCCACCAGTGATGCTATGGGAGATTAGAAGGTGTGCTTTCAGATGTTTGATCGGTGGTAGGACAATACTTTGCTAAATGTCCCTCGCTTTTACAAAGAAAGCAGGAGGGAAGGTCAGACGATAGGTATATGCAGTAATTAGTCCCGTCATGTTGAATTTGAAGAGTTTCTGTGTGTTTGTCAAAGTCTTCATTGTGGATGTACATCTGTCTTCGAAAGCTTAAGATGTGAGAGAATCCTGGGGTTGATAAACCTGCTCTGATTGATGTTATTTTTGACATTATCCTTATGCCTACTGGGGTTGATAAAACTGCTCTGATTGATGTTATTTTTGACATTATCCTTATGACTACTGGGATTGATAAACCTGCTCTGATTGATGTTATTTTTGACATTATCCTTATGCCTACTGGGATTGATAAACCTGCTCTGATTGATGCTATCTTTGACATTATCCTTATGCCTACTTTGTTTAGTTCGTCTTGTATTGTGTGGCTAGGAATAACCGGACAGACATTGTATAGAATTATTCTATTGTGTTTTGTGAGTAGGGGTCTGATTCCTAAGGAAACATTGTTGATAAAAATTGTGGGGTGCTTTGTGGTGATTTCCTCTGCATATTTCTCACTGGATAAGAAAACGCAGATTCTTCCGTTCGATAGGGGAAACAGCGTATGTTACTAGGGTTAGTGAGTTTTCCTAGTGCAAACATGTAGTCTTTGATGCTAATTCCCTCGTGGGGTTCAATAGCAGTTGCCTGTTCTTTTGTAGGTTTTGACATTGTTACGTTAGAGTAGCTTGGTTTTGTAGGTGGCAGAAGTTCATTGTTGGGAGATTTCCGTGTTTCGTTTGGGTTCCTGTGTGTTTGGCTATTAGCAGTACTGTATTCAGCATTCTGTGATATCAGTTTTCCGTTGTTGTCGGAGCGATTAGTACTAGTAACCTTTTTGCAATCAGTGTTCGCTACATTTTGGTTTTGACAGGCAATGTTAGCTGTATTTTCTTTCGTCAGATTGGTGACTTTTTGCCTACCTCTGTCAATAGAGGTGGTCATGCAAACGTTTAACTTTTGTTTAGCTTATGCAGCTTATTCTAAAACACCGACTTTATTTTACAAATAAAATCAAGTTGATGATTAGCCAACTTTTACTTTTACTTACAGTTGTGGAATGTACGTTGCAGTATCGAACCCAGCAGTCGCTGTCACAAAAGTTGCCGGATTTTGGATAATTCCACTGAATTTGCATGCAGAAGAACGAACTTACTCGTGAAGCATTCCCACTGTCATGGCCGACATCGTGAATGCATTTTGTATAAGTGGTAAAGATGGAAAAGAACTTACTACACGAAAAACGTAGATCTCGTTAATGAGCACAATTTATGTGAACGTTTTGTGACATTAAGCATATCCGAGATACTCTTTGCAGTTGGTTTTATCTTTATAGTATCTTTGAAATGCTAGGTTAACATTCTGTTGTTTCTGACTGTGTCATGCAAACAGCGTAGGTATAATTCATAGCCATTATAGCTTTTGAAATGTTCGACTATCGCTTCAGCCTCTTGTACCTACAACGAAATATGTAACGTAACCATTTCTTCCAATGTTATTCTCGAAAAACAAGAATTTGATAGAAAAATAAGCCTCTAGAAGTATAATTTGCAGAATATAGATAAACATATCTGATAGCAGGTAGAGAAAGTTATGTAATCGAAACATTAGACTTTTAAAGTGGAGAGAAATACTTTCTGGACTCGTATTCTCTAATTCGGAAGTGAGGCACGTTGCATTATACCAAACTTATTTCTTGCATGAAAATATAACACATACACAAGCACGCACAAGCACAAAACATCATTCAGTAGCAGGCTATATATCGTTTATACATCTCATGTTCAACGTGCCCACTGTGCACGCACCGCAATAAATATGGGAAAGTGTAAAGAAAACAGAAGCCACCTTACCTACAGAGGCATGCGGATCTGCAAGTTACTCGGTTCGGGTCAAGTGATGTAATGAATACAATGTCGAATAGCTCCTTCAGTAGGAAATTAATGCAATTATTGGTGATGTAATGTCTTTATTAAGCTCACGAACTTGTAAAACGCAAAATGAAGCGGAAAATGTTTAACAAACGTATGGAAGAAAACAGAGATAGTTATCGTTTGGTATATCTGTAGAATATTGCTTTTTAAGCTTAGTATAACCGAATATTATACTATTGTTGCATGTTTTAATATTCTTTATTTATATGAAAATGGCAGCTCTTAAAATAGCACAAAGGCACAAAGTAATACATAAGATAAAACACTTTACACTGAATTTTACGTAACAAATTTTGGCTATGTGAAGTATGGATAAAAATGCTACAAAAACGTAAGTATCATTTAGATATCAGAAGCAGGTATTAGTACTAGGAGCTATTAGATATATTTTGCTACTAAACATTGCATCGTTATATTGTATAACCCAACTCAAAGTAGATTATTTCAACGTTGGAAAACGTATACGCTGTTAGACTGTTTCAAATTTCGTTACATAACAAAGCGTGTGTTGAAAGAAATTAAAAGTACCACAAACAAAATATAATATAATGAAATTCTAGTTTAACCACAGTTTCTATTCAGATTACCATTCAGAGCGCATCCGTCATTGAACCGGAAATTGAATGCGCCTACATACCTAAATCGGGCGCTTGCTATTCCCTGACGTGTGATACAATTGTCTTATTTATACCACCTTTTCTGGAGGAACGTGCACACGTTTAGCAGCCACAGTTCCTTAGATGGCTGCAACTCTGATCCTCTTCTTAGGATGTGGTTCTTCAGAAAATAATTCTGTCTCCTGTTTTATTCTTCATAAAGGTGCATACATTATTTTCACCCATCTATTGGTATAAATATTTGAAGGAAAAAGTAGATATTTAAATAACTATTTCTCGATTCAAATATTTACACGCGGCAGTACAAAGAGCGTTGTTCCAGCATTATGTCAGTACTGGGGACGACTTGCACGGTGTCTTAGGCTGTCAATCAAACCATGGTCTTACAGCAGCATAGAGCTTCATACAGGATGTCAAAAAGTTTGTTTATAACCCTTCATGGATGATAGGAGGTTAAAAGAAAACTTCTTTTGTATGTGAAAAAGCTTTGGCAGTGGCACCATTTTCCCGCTAGATGGCCCTAAAGGGTAGGTCGCAGACTTGTGTGGCGTTAATGAAGTTCAATTTCAGGGGTGATAGAGGAGGTGAAAACGAAAGGGAGACGTTTCAGTTCATAAGTGTTGTGAGCACACTTTGGTTTTGGATTCCCATTATCTGAATGCATACAGGGTGTGAATAAATGTTGTTCAGAGACCTTATTGACTTTGCCCACCATTTAATTAAAGACACCATTGATTCCTGCTCACAGACTGATGCGCTCAAAAGAATCCAAACGTGATTGAATTTGCTGAAACTATTCTACAATCTGGCATTTTAGCACATCACACAGCAGTAATATGCAGGAATCAAAGGAAGATAGCTTGAACATCTTAGAAACAATATCTGTTCATACACAATAATGGGATAACTCGGGACCCCAATAAGGCCAAGTGGGCCCCTGAAGAATTTCTACTACTCACGGAACATGTGATCAACCAAATAGCGTGTAAACATTTCAAAATTTGAAAGTAAACACAAACCACTTTTTAAAAGGGTTTAACATGCCTTTTAACAACTCTCGGCTGCAGAGGTGGTGAATGAAATGGTGCTCCAATGACCCCGGGGTATACAGAGATGATGGTTATTCCAGATTATTCAGGTAACTAGCACCAACCGAGTTGTAAACTCCGGACCTTCAGACTGTAAGGTGGACACGCTATCGCAATGCCACGGCGGTGGGCTTCTCACACCTGTCGTTGCCATATGGTGCGTATGCGAAGGTTTTTTCAGCGTAATTACGGCGAAAATTATATAAGCATGGCGCCTTCTTATAGTTCGTAAAATGACATAAAAATACATAGAAATAAATAGTAGAAGACACATTATATAACACATTTAATAAGAAACGTTTCATATTTTCTTCAAAGCATGACTAAGAAGCATTTTCATATCACAGAAGCTTTCATGTTTCGGCTTTTGTAGGTCATTCCACTGATGGGAAATACATTCCTTACTAAGTATTTGCAACACATAACAGAACGCTTTACAAGGAAATAATGTAATATTAACAATAACTTACCGTTAATCTAGCTGAACATCAGCTTCTTTCACATCCAACTGTCCATCCGAGCGAGATGGCCCCGCGGTAACGTGCAAGGCTCGCATTCGGGAGGTCCCGGGTTCGATTCCTGTCGACCGCTCCCTTTGGCTTTGGGTTTCTCGTGGTTTTCCCTGGTCGGTAGGTGAATTCTGGGGTGGTTTCTTATCTACCACGATTTCTTTTCCAACATTTCCCTTTAATTTCGTTTCCTTCTCATCTTTCAGGTGTGCTTCTAGGTTTCGTAGCGTATGATGGTGCCACACAGATGCATGCTCAAAAGAAATAATACTCCCCGTGGGTACTATAGGGCTGCTTGATCGACGGGTCTTTCATTGCCCTCTCCAGGCAGCTTCAGAAGTGGGACGGGTCTTCGAGCCTGGAATTGTTAGGGACTTCCCCGCGTCTCCGTGACCTGTCTGCCTGCGGCCTGTAGCCTCCTGTGGTTCCTTCACTTCATCTCTTCCTTCTAGAGTGGTGGTATCCACAATAGATGTATGCAGGTCGCAGTGCGCGAGGTGTCCCCCTCCATTGTATACTCTATGTCTATAATCTTGTTTTTGAATCGGAAAGTGAATGCAAATGTACAAGTAGATTCTTGGACTACCAGAAATGCGGCCAAAGTATTTAATTTATTACAAATATGCAAAGAACAAGGAAGGCAGAAAAGAAATAAACATTCTTCAAGTCATTTTATATTCATTTGGCTCTCTTACATGCTCAAAGTACGTGAACAATTGACGAAACAACTGGAATCAACTCGATTGTACACCCACATAAGAATCATCACTTCTCTAGAATCACCACCAGAAATAACGAGCCAGCATAAGGAAAGTAGTATCCAACCTTCCCTGCCCAAGGTCTGAGCTCATGAAAGTTACGTAAATCGTACCAAGTGTTGATGTGTTACAATGCGGATAGGTTTTTTTTTCAGACACAAATGTATGCAATGTAACATCCTTATTAAACTCATCGAACACCGGAACTGCGAAAGGACGAAGAAAATAATTTAAACATTTTTAAGAACGCTGTGCAAATTAAAACCCGTACTAAACCATTTTAGTTTACTACAACACAGTGTGCCAGGGAACTTTCTCCGCAGCGGCTACATGCTGGTGAGGGTGCTAACAACAGCAGTTATGTTGGCAGCACGGACTGCCGCTTGTATCAAAACAAACCGTAAACTTTGTACTCACTACAGTCAATCATAATAAATGCTGGAAGTGTTGTGCATGTGTTTGAAGGCAGACTTCAACTCGTTTACACATATTGTCGAAGACTTTCACCATAAGTTTCTTGCGTAAGTGACTGCACATAGTGATATTCACTTTAAGTTTATCTATTTTTTTTTAATTAGTTTTGTAGACCTCAGATTTTGCCGCAACCCAAAAGAAATAATTTGGTGGAGTGAAATCAGGAGATCGTGGTGGCCAGAGACCTTTAGTTATTATTCTCTCCCAAAAACCTGTGTTAAAATGTGAAGCGACTGGTTTGACCTATGTGTTGTAACGCTGAACTGTTGAAAGAAGGAGCGTCCAATTTCGTCTTCATTCAACTGAGCAAGAAAATTGTAAATTGTCTCAGAGCAGTATACATCAGAATTAGCTGAACTGTCAAAGAAGATTATTCGTTCTCGTGATATGGGACCCATGCGCCAATTTTCTGCGAATGCAATGGTGTTTGTCTAATTGCATTGGGATTGTCTAAAGACCAAATTCGTGAGTTTTGGAAATTTACATAGCCGGATAAGTGAAACCATGTTTCATCTGTAAAAAAACATTTTGTTTAAAACTTCAAGTGCATGTCGATTTATGAATCTTTGGAACTATTCACAGACAGCAGTCTCTTTTCGTAATCACTTTGTTCTAATTCGTGAACCACAGTAACTTTATAAGGAAACAACTGAAGTTTGTCTCTTACAACTTTATGCGCTGTCTATTTAGAGATTCTGGTTTCTTGAGCTAATTTTCTTGTTAATTTTGTTGGACTACGCAATATATATCCGAGATTTGGTCAAGTTTTTCGTCTGTTAAAAGCGTAGGCCTGCTATTCTAGGTACATCGTGAACCAAGCCGATCACACGAAATTTATTTACCAATCTCGAACACTTCGAATTAGGAAAACGCGCCTTGTTTTACATATTCCGTAAACCGATCGCCTTCGTGCAAAACGTGTTCCACGAAAGAAAAAAAAACAAAGTCTCTTAAATACCATACATTACGACCAATTTACTGTTGCACTGTTCCAATATTTGGTCTAGATGCACGCACACTGCAATACACACTGACTATCCCAAGACAACCACTCCACACTTGTAGCCTGTCCTTACCCATTGTGTTCCACCTGCTGCTGCTACTGCTGCTGCCGCCAAATGGATCACAAGTGTTGTTAGCAGCAGGCATGGACTCGACGGTGGTGGAGCGAGAGTTCCTCTGGCAGCCTTTATTACAGTTATGTATTACCTTGTCGCTTTATTTATACGAAAATGTGGCTGTAAAATAACAGAAAAACAAGAGAAAATATACAGGTGCGCACGAATTCACGCACTCTCATCTACTGCACGGACTAATTGGAGCCCCCCCCCAAAAAAGCATTGGAAACCTATGTTCAAAGTGCAATAGTTCTCGAGTTATAGCCCCGTAAATTTAATCCATTAAGCTGAAATGTTATGAACACTTTCAAAAAATTAGCTTTTATACCCAAAAAAATACCTTATAACTTTAGCTTCAATTATATACTATGGCTTTTACTCTCGGAGCCTATTAAAGCTTCAACATGTGGCCATTTAAATGCTCATGAGCACATGGCCTAATTACTTCCAGTGCCTTTCACTCGACTTTGATTTTTCTGCACTTTTGTGCATGAAAAATGTTCCATTCGATGTAGTTTGTAACTATAAATGTTCAGCAGGAACTAAGAGCGAATGTGCTTAAATAATTGGTATATAGTTTTGTTACGCTTTTAAATTGCTCGTGATATGGCATAAATAATTAGACCACTGAAGATGAATTGCTAGAAACACTCTATTTAAAGGTTTAAATTTCTTTTCCGAAACAAACAGGATCTCTGTATGTCAGTTTTATGTATTAATATGCAAATAATGCCGTAGTGTACTTTTTTTCAAAATTAGGAGTTCTGCATAATGTGTAACAGCTGATTAATTGACATGATGAAAGCGATACAATTTTTTTCTATTAACCTATTCAAGTATTTGCTTGAAATTTACAACACATTTATAACTGTGCAAGAGCACCATGTAACAAAATTGTGAAAAATTCAATAAAAACTGCAAGACTTAGAAACTTTACCCTTAAAAGTCACGATATTACATCATTCACAGTACACACTTGCCCATGTGGGCTGGCCCGGCTACCTGCTTCCGTTGCAGTCCATTGAGGACAATGTGGGGTTGTAAAAGCGAGGAGGAACAGCGGCAAGCTATCAGCAGTCTGGCCAAGTGCATGGTGCTAAACTGAGATGCAACATCAGGCCGTTTCGTTGGTTACCTTTTTATGGTTATATCTAAACCGCTATTACACTTAGAACATACGTTGCATGAAATGCTTCTCTACTTTATACGTGAAATAGTTTCCTTGAGAGTTAGTACGCTAAATGTGGACACGCGTATAATGGAAATCATACAACAACGTATTTTAACTGGAGGTTTTACGAGAAGTTCCATTAAAGGAAACATGGTGCATTTACATGCCAATTCGAACCAGAAACAGTACGTTTTGAACATGTTTTAACCTTAATTTATTTCAATTAAAAAGGAACATTTTACGCACAAAATAAAGGTGTAGAGATGGGAAGCCCATAAAGTCATGCAATTGCAAATATCTATATGAAAAAAAAGGAGAAACTAGCATTGCAAACAGCAGAACAGAGACCATCGACACGGCTTTGGTATGTTGATACTCTCGTGATCTGGTCAAGTAAAAAAGGGAAACTACAAGTCTGTTTGCACTCCGTTGACAGTATTCATCAAAACATTAAATTCACAATGGAAAATGAAAATGAATAGCTTCATTTTTTAGACATCTTGGTTAAAAGAAAACCTTTCGGTGCCCTTAGACATACATTTTATAGAGAAGTTTCCACGGGTCGACATTTAAACGCAGAAATAAATCATCATCCTGCCCAAAAAGAAACAGTAATTAAAACCTTAGTACACCGAGCTGTGCATGTCACTAAACCAGAACGCCTTGTAGTGGAGTTTAATCGCCTAAAGCGGCTACCACAAAAACGGTGACCATATTAAGGACATTAATCTAGTCATTAAACCTAGACAGGTGCCTGCTCCAGAGCCCAGGGATCTTACCAAGGAATTTTTACCATGTGCAAAAGATTAGACCTTACGCATTTCTCGATTATTTACAAAGATGGGCACACAGTCAGGTTCCCTTAAAACTTAATAATGTATCCCTCTAAGAGATTAATAGCTACACTCAGTTTCGATTGGGTGTAGATTGCAAATTGAATTGGGATAAACACCTTAGTATAACGAAAAGAAATATAATACCAATTATTAGGCTGTTTGAGACTTCGCGATATTGGTCTCCTAAAAATATTTCAAAATTAATTTATTATGCATTAATTCACTCGCACATTACATAAATGGGCTTGATTTGGCAAGGTTGTACTAAAACGGATATATGAACTGGATATAGTGTAAAATGATCTATGAAGATAATGTACAATGTGCATCACCTTACGATAACAAAGTATGTATATGCTTTTACTAAGATTTTACCAATAGCTGTATATCTTAAAGATTTAAGATTTACCTACCTAGCTCTCAACAAGTTAACCCATACAAACTTAGAACTGATTCAAAGTAAGGAAACTTATGGTTACTATAGCTGTAGACAGGGAGATGTAGCTGTTCGTTTAAAGGAAACAAATACTTATGGAGTAAGAGGAATACAGGCACAACTAATACGCCACTAATATACTGCCAAATAGTGTTAAAATTCTCTACAAATACTTACATGTAGTAAAACTGCAAAAAAATAATTATTAGAGGATGTTTTAAAATTTGTGGTATTGATATTGATTGTATCATTCCCAGATATGTATACTGATATATCCACATTAAACAATCTGAATAAAATTCAACAATTAAAGTCTAATATTAAAAAGAATTCAACACTGTAAACAGCATTACTCAAAAGGTTGATCTGCTTGATCTCTTGAATATAATCAAAGGTGCATTTCTAAACTTTATTGCTAAGGAATTAAACGATTTTGGGGAAGAATATGCGTTTTTCATCCTTTTACTATATTTTCCCATAATAATATAAGGGTTTGTTCAAGAATATATAACATGAAAATCTCTTTATTTATTTCATTTGCAACTAGTTAACATGAGCACTAAAACCCAAGCCTGAGAGCAGGCGAATACCGAGAAACTTTACAGAAGAAAGCAATTCACAGTTATTTCGATTGTGTGTAAAATTCAAGAAAACTGTCTTCCTTAAATTGATACTAAGTTTGTTTCCATACTACCAAGCGTTTATGGCGGAAGTAGCTTCTAATTCAGTTTTTGAAAACGCATTGTTTACGATGGAAACACCGATGAGTATATCATCCGTAAACATATAAGTACGAATGCATTCATCCCCTGTGCAGGGTACTAGATCACTAGTATAAATAATAAATAGGGACAAATACACACCCGAGGTACACCGCGCTTAATAAGTTTGGGCTGAGACGCTGGAGTATTACTGTATACAGTTTGGTATCGTCCTGTCAAATTGGAACTTAAGAACGTAATACAGTTTTTTGTAAAGCCATAAAATTTGAATTTATGAAGAGGAATATCACGAAAGATCTTATCGAACGCTTTAGTAAAGTCTTAAAACGACCTATCATTATACCTTGAATTTTCTAAGGAGTCAAAGGATTATTCCACAAATTTGACCAATGCTTCAATTGTATTCTGAGAAGGCCTAAAACATAAAGGTTTACAAATAAATAGTTGTTTTCAAAAAAATGTAATTTGGTTATTAACATTTCAAACATCTTAGAAACAGTTATAATAATGCTGATGAACCTACAGTTTTAGCAGTCAATTTTATAACTTTGTGAATCCGTCACATAAACAAGCAACTTACCCTGCTTGCGACATGTTAGCTTCTTACTATTTGATTATTCTTTGATCATATGCTTATTTAATATAAGTTATAAGTATATAGCGTATAGCTGGGGTAGAGTAATCAATTAAATGTGTTACACCTTAAAGTGTTTACCGGTATGCATAGAGTTATGCAATTATTATAATTAGTTTAATACTTACAGGTTGGCATAAGCTTAAACGAAAGGACATTTGTGGGAATTACAAGACTCAAAATGTGTACTTGGTGGCTCGTTTAGATACTGAGCAGTAGTTTGGGTGGCTGGATTGCGCAGGACTTCATGTTCTCAGGAGTGGGTATTAGTACGCATATACTGCACATAAGATTCCTGGATGACACATGCTGAAGATTGGTAGCTATGTGACTCCCATTGTTGTGGTTAGTTCTTCATGCTGCCTGCGGTGTGATGAGCCTAGGGTTCGTTTAACTGTACCGGCATGGGGATTTTTTCCGCTGCTAGGGGCCTGGTAAGTGACGCACTCAGGTCCTTGGGTCCAATTGAGTAGCAACTTTACAGAAATAGTAGTGGTTAAGGTCATGGAATTCACAGGGAGTAAGCGACATGCTGAAGATATACTGGTTTTTCGTGTATGCTTTCAAGCCCGTGCAGGCTCGAGACCGACAAACACTTTTTTTTAAATTAAGCCCGAACCTGATCCGTGGTCTAGTTCGGGCCTAGATCAGTAGCATATTATAAAGAGAGCTGGCGCAGTTTTGCGTTTATGTAGGAAAAGAAAGGGAAAACGCGGGTAGATGCGAGGGTTCAAGGGGGAAAATGCGTTTATATGGGGAAGATAGGGAAAACGGGGACAGATGATAGGTTAGACAGATGATCAAGGAGGGGGAATATGGACTTATATACAGGACAGATAGGGAATGCGAAGAGAGGTACTAGACTAAACAGGGCTTGAAGGGTAGAATATGGCTTTTATATGGGAGAGATAGAAAACTGAGGAGAGGTATAAGGCTAGGAGGGTTTGAATGATAGAGTATGCGTTTATATGAGAGAGATAGGGAATACGAGGCCGTTGCTAGGCTAGACAAGGGCTGAAGTAGGGGAGTGCGCTTTATGACAGGTAGGGGATATGAGGAGAAGTGCTAGGCTAGACAGAGTTTGAGGTGTGGAATATGCGTTTATACGGGAAAGATAGGAAAACCGTGGACAGATGGTAGGCTACAAAGATGCTGAAGGGGAGGGGGCAATATGGGCTTATACGGGAGAGATAGGGAATACGAGGAGAGGTACTAGACTAGACAGGGCTTGAAGGGTAGAATATGACTTTTATATGGGAGAGGTATTAGGCTAGGAGGGTTGAATAGTAGAGTATACGTTTATATGGAGAGATGAGGGCAGATTCTAGGTTGAGAGAACCTTCAAGGAGGAAAATGCGTTTATATGGGAGAGATAGGGAGAACGAGGAGAGTTCCGAGGTAGAGCAGGGCTGAAGGAGGAAACGTCCCTTTATGTGTTAGAGGTAGGGAATACGAGGAGAGGTAGTTAGGTAGTCAGAGGTTAAGGAGTAGGGTATACGTTTATGTGGGGGGAGATAGATATTGAAAACGGAGAGAGATCCTATGCTAGGAGAGAGTTGAAGGAGGCCAATGCGCTTTATATGGGAGAGGTAGGGAATACGAGGGGAGGTGATAATCTAGACAGAGGTTGAGGAGTAGAGTATGCGTTTATATGGGCAATATATGGGAAACGGGGAGAGATGATAGACTAGACAGATACTGAAGAAGGGAGGAATGTAGGTTTATACAGGTGAGGTAGGAAACCAAGGGGAGATGCTAGGCTAGACAGAGTTAAAGGAGGAAGAGGTCTAGGCTGCAAAGACACCACCAATTAAAGTTTACAAATGTTTTGACACACTTTAACGATATTTTCTCGATACTGAGGTGAAGTCCCCCGGCGCTAATGTTCTAAAATATCTGTGTCAATTAATCAGTTAATGTTCGTCCATGTATAACAATGTCTAACATTTTTTAAAAAAGAATCAAGGGTTTATACAGCTAAGGTCCTGGCATCGGGGTTCTAATGGGCTGGACGCAAACCCTCGATCGAAGTATCCCCGCCGCATATATTTCGATTGATTAATGTAATTAAGTGTATATGTAGGGTAAACCGTGTAGTGTCACATGTGTTCATGGTAATTCAATGCAGCGATTCGTACCGGAGCTATTTAATGTAATTTTCATATGATTCGGGTAGAATGTAGGGTATTTAAGTCGTTTTAACAGGTAATTCAGATAGCGTCACAGATATTCACGGTAATATAGAGTAATTAGATTATAAACATTTCTCATCCAACGTTACAACACTTTTATGTACTTTTTTCTAAGTGTTACAAACTTTTTACATGTTAAACAGTTAGTGCGCGAGACGGAGGGGAATAAACTGTATATCGGTTTACGGTGAAAGTATAAAGTTCTAAACTAAACCCACACCGAACACCCTAACCTATCCCTACCTTGACTTCTCATTGTCTATTCATTCGTATCATCATCTAACATAACCACGTGTCAAGACGTAACCCACGTAACAAGACGTCACACTACGTAACATAAGCACATAACCACGTGACAAGACGTAACACAGCGTAACATAGCCACGTAACAAGACGTCACACTACGTAGCATAAGCACGTAACCACGTGACAAGACGTAACACAACGTAACATAACCGCATGACAAGACGTTACACTACGTAACATATGCACGTAACCACGTGTCAAGACTTAACATAGCCACGTAACAAGATGTAACAACACGTATCATAACCACATGACAAGACGTAACACAGCGTAACATAGTCACGTAACAAGACGTCACACCACGTAACATAAGCACGTAACCAGTAAATGTAACAGTAAATGTAACAACGAAACCGGTAAATGCAACAACGTAACAACACGTAGTAACCATGTAACCACGTATCATAACCACGTAACATGACGTAACCCCTGCGATATGGCGTAACCAGAAACGTAACAAGACGTAACACCGCCACGTAACCAGAGATAACCTCGGCTTTCTTTTAGTGAAATTGCGATGTTTTATTCAAGTTTTATTATTTGAGAGTCTTAATTGAAAGTTTTACGTCAACATACCTTTATTTTATTTCGTTGTAGGTGCCTCTCCCCTTTATCTAGGCTTGAGACTAGCACTAGGATTGTTCCTAATGGTAGGGTTAACACCTCCCCTTCCATCTTTTTATTATTCTTCTTTCTTCATCAGGCGTCTGCTAGCTGCATACACAGCACACGGATAAACTTCATTTTTTTAAGATTGTAGACTCGCGGAGAAAATCTTCATCTACGACTTACATTCTCTTATGCACTATTTGTAATACGATAATGTCCATACGCATATGTAGTTATTCCATCCTCAGCAATAACGCTTTTATCATCAAAAGGAGTCAATGTAAATTTATTCACTTGCACTGTGGCAAGAGCATGCTCCCGGGACAGAATCACATTCATTGGCGTTCTGATGATTTCTTCGGTTTTAAGACAGTCAGTATAACTCTCGAATGTGACGTACTGATTAATAGCACTATGTTTTATGCCTTTAATCTTTTTTATCATTGAGCCTTGGATATCTAGTGCATACATCTTAGGTCGTAGTCCGACAAAGCGCTGGATGATTTTACCATTAGCCTCATCTTTAAATTTCCCAAGCACCTTCTTGTTTAGAGCTGAATAGCATATATGGCTTGTAGGATAATCAGCTGTATCTAGGTGTTCGAGAAAACGTAGCTTGTCCTGGTACACATCTTCAGTTCTCACTCGATGAATGAACGAATCCTTATCCATATACATAAGCTTCAGGTTTTCAGCTCCATTAGGCGGTAACAACACATCATAATGATAGTGGTATTTTAATGTTTTGGAGATGTCCAACACACTCATTCCAATGTGTATAAGCTTGTTGAACACAATCTGTCGCGAGGCCATATACACAGCAGCTAGATTAGCAGCATATATTGTTCGGTTGATAAACGTAGGCTTGGCAATTAACTTTTCCACGGTCTTCTGTTTGTCACCAGTCGTATATCCACACGATTACGCAGGTTCTCCGCAGTTTTCCCAAACATGGCGTTGTGAAACAGTTTTAGAGGTCCTTCTCGAAGTCATTTGCAGCCTGTTTTCGCAGCCTATTGTTAAACGCATACTCTATCATTCAAACTCTCCTAGCCTTATAGCTCTCCTCAGTTTTCTATCTCTCCCATATAAAAGCCATATTCTACCCTTCAAGCCCTGTTTAGTGTAGTACCTCTCCTCGCATTCCCTATCTGTCCTGTATATAAGTCCATATTCCCCCTCCTTCAACATCTGTCTAGCCTATCATCTGTCCCTGTTTTCCCTATCTTCCCCATATAAACGCATTTTCCCGCTTGAACCCTCGCATCTACCCGCGTTTTCCCTATATTTCCCCATATAAACGCAAAACTGCGCCAGCTCTCTTTATAATATGCTACTTAGGTCCGACGGTTCGGACCAAGCTCGGGCATACTTCTAGTTTGGAGAGTGACAATGTAGTGCTAGACAAGCACGAGCACTTCCATTTAGACGACTGGACCACTTTTTTTTCATCAATTGGAACAATGACTGCGGAATCATGGTCGACTTGATGCGTCAAATCGGCCATTATGCTTGCGAGAGAAAGATCGCGTGGTTGTAAATGCCAGAAGAAACTGTTGCTGCAAACTCTTATACCAGCGCATGAGCTGGACGGATCTTATGTTGAACCTCATCTTTGATTTTACAGTACATCACAAAAGAAGTCTATGCAGCGATCGGGAATAGACCACCCAACCTACTGCTGTGTATGTGTCCGCGCCAACCAGTATATACCACGCACCCAACGTAATTTTATCGAAGTATATGATACAATCGTTCTATTCATCCAATGTTAAAATGATGATTTTGTTGTATCTTTGCTAATAACAGTATTTCAGCCTGGCATTGGCTTTGTTTTATTGACTTCTGTACTATTGCTAATACAGGCGTTTTAGCTCTCTGAGAAATTCAGATATATTTATTACTTAATTAACACTTCATTAGCTGTATTTACGCCAAAATAGGGCAAATAATTGGTCCAGTTAAAGATTCAAGAGCCCCATTATATACAATTGGAATTTACAAAAACATAGTGTGATTCTGAAAAGTTATACATCGCCATGCTTGGCAGATATTAAAAAAAGAAGAAGATGGTCCTGAGTCAATACCAAAAGTCCCCTAGACTTATGCCACCATACAAAAATCAGCCGTTGCCGACCATGCCTTTATAGGAGGATATACGAGGTACGTAATAAGAATAAAGGCAACATGTAGATATGACCAAGTAATTCAATCCGCCTGAAAATAATAAAACACTGATTTCCGTCCTCGTACTACACTGTTTCCCAAGCATCCATGAGAACCGTTAGTTGACGTTATACATTGCAACTTTCAGGAACCTTGCACACTAATTCTCAGAGTTTCTACATCTCGAAAACCGAAGCATATTTATCATTCAGGGATGGGCGAATTAAATTCTCATATATTCTTTCCAGTGAATAAGGAGGATATTCCGATACTTTGCACCAATGCAGTCCAATTCTGTGGCTTATTAATTAAATATAAACCATTCGTGAGGTTAAGACACAATCCAAAGAATTGTGTTATCTAGGGTCCTGCGTTCAAAAGAAAGCCAATAAACCATCAGAAACAATGATGGCGTCTTATGAAGCTGTAGATGTGGTTCAGTCATATACTGTGGTACAAAATTTGAGGTGCTATAAAAATTAACGCCACAGAAAACATACAGATGACGGCACCCCTGGTCTGGTAGAGAACATAAGGCATGGCGGGAAATTAATACTAAGGTGAATGCTGATTTTAATTATGTATACAGGCTTCTTTGTCTATATAGGATGTCCTGCCTCGTAGAATAAAATTGGACAAAGTGAAGGTGCTGGCAGGAGGGACAGGATATTTGAATCAAACAAGAGGCAATACAGATAGAAAAACAACCGAATAAGCAAATAAAAATACTGGATGTGGCACAAATAGTTTCAGTTAACAAAGACGACATGAGCAAACCCTCTAGAACAGGGGCGGCCAACCCTAGCCCGTGGGGCAAGTAGGTAATGGCTCGACAAAATATTTTGAATGCTTTGTCGATAGCCTAAGATCCGAAGTCGACCTATTTATCATTCAAACTCTTTCGTTTTCGAATGTGAAAAGAGTAAAGGATTTATTCATAAATCCATTTCTGTATTTCAGAATAGTCTAAGATTCATAAATTCACCCCATCCTTGCAAAGGTTATAATAGAAATCCAAAAAGCATTCAGGACATTGTGCTAAGTTTAAAAAGCAATGTGGATCACTCATCTCTCCTAATTTGAATGAAATTTGGAAATCTGTCTCTTCAGACCGGTTTCTGGAAATTAACAATTTTTTTCTTAGATTTTCTGATATTAACATTTTTTCTTAGGTTTCCTGAAATTAAATAATTTTTCTCATAAGCTTGTGTGTAGATTTGTTCCCAGGTACATTCACGAGTAAGCTTTTTCTGCCGGAATGTTATTAAGAATAAATTAGTTCAACTATTTTAGTTGCACTACTCGCTAATGCACTTGTTTTGTGCTTATAAAGGTCGTTCTCCGTGGTCTAGCGGTACCATGCTAGCCTCTGGTTCCGGAGTTCGCGAGTTCAAACCAGGCGAGGGCGATGGATTTTTTTCGGGCGTAAAAATCCTTAGCATAGCTTCCTTCGGAAGAGAAGTAAAGCCGGTGATCCCATGTAATAGATTTACGGCACGTAAAAGAACCTCAAGCCTGATAAAGAGGCCTTTGAGCAAAATTTCCGACCTTTCACGCCCAATATAGAATGGGACGCTAAGAACCATAGCAGTTAAAGAGCGTCCATAAATCAACTCATTTAATTTAATTTGTGCTCACAGAAGACTACATCTAATTTTGAGAAATTGGTAAATGAATAGCAAGTTCAAATGTCACCTTGGAATTACAGGTGCACAAAATTGATTAGAATGCTATTACTAGAAGTGTAAAATTTTTTAAAAATGTGTAAAAGTACGTATTGTTTTTCGAAATAAAATAGTGAATAGCAAGTAAAACTGGATGACTTTTAAAGCATTGTGTTTTTAATATGGTCCTATAGCTACATCTATCTGAATGCTTTATTAATACATAACAGATTAGCTCAGATTCAAAACAGTTGTTAATATAAATTTAGTTAGATGGCCATTCAAAACATTCGATCAGTTTACTGGCCCAAGCTCAAAAAAAAGAAAGAAAGAAAGAAAGAAAGAAAGATAAAAAAAGATTAACTAACCATGTTCCAGTACATTTGCTCCCGTTCCTTCTCTCCACCGTATACTCGCCTTAACCAGACAGAGGAAATACACATGAAAATGAATAAATGTCCTGAAATCTCTTCTCTCCGTGTATCTTCCACGTACCTGCCCCACTAAAGACGCTAACCGCAGGAATTGGCGAAAGGTATGGCTATAAATTTAACCTCCAAATATTGCACAACACCCTGAACAGAATAAGTTGAATAAGGAGAACTTCACATTACGGCTAAATCTAAGCCTATTGATTCTACATTACTCCTGAAGGAAGAGATGAGTTGAGGAAGCAGCAAGGGCTGCAGACACGACGCAGCGAGGAGTTTATATTCCAAAATTACGCATTTAGAGGATCCTTCTGATACCACAAGTTAAGGTGCAGGTTGGTGATATCGATATCTGGATAGAAATAGCCTCCCCTCAAAGAGCGTTGAGCCTATCTAGCTCCAGAGGAATATATGGGTGAGGAAGCAGCAAGGGCAGCAGACACGGCGCAGTAAGGTACTTAAATCCCCAAATTCTGCATTCAGGGGGTCCTTCGATACCGCAAGGTAAGGTACAGGTTGGTAGTACTGATATCTGGATAGAAATAGCCTCTCCTCAAAGAATATTGAGCCAAACTAACTCCAGGATGTAGACATGAGATGAGGAAGCAGCAATGGCAGCAGGCACGGTGCAGCTTGGTACTTATATAACCAAATTACGCATTTAAAAGGTCCTTCTGATACCGCAAGGTAAGGTGCAGATGGTGATATTGATGTCTAGATAGAAACGGCCTCTCCTCAAAGAGCATTTAGGCTACCTAACTCCGGGAGGAAGAGATGAGGTGAGAAGTATCAAGGGCAGCAGATATGGCACAGTAAGGTACTTAAATCCCCAAATTGTGCATTTAGAGAGTCCTAATAATACCGCAAAGTAAGATACAGGATGGTAGTACCATACCTGGATAGAAGCAGTTCTCTCCTCAAAGAGCATTGAATCTACCTATACTCCGGGAGGAAAGTATGAGGTGAGGAAGCAGCAAGGGTGGCGGACACGCCGCAGCGGGTTACCTAATATCTCCAGATTATGCATTCAAGCAGAGGCTCCCACCAATACTTCAAGGTAAGGTACTGGTTGGTGGTATCGATACCAGCATAGAAACAGCTCTCCTCAAAGAACATTCACCACATAAGCCGCAAACCACCGTGCACCATTCCTGACCCTACAACCCTTAAAGATGTACAGGGCATGAAACGAGAGGGAATGAGGGATAGGAAAATTTGTGGTATATAAGCACGAAACATGCATTCACCTAGCGACCAAGGAAGAGCACGATGGTCAGACCACGATGATTAGTAATCTTGGAGTTTGCGTCGTCCTCCGTGGTTTAGGGGTACCATGATAGCCTCCAGTTCCCGAGGTAGCGGGATTAAACCCGGCAGACGGCAATGGATTTTTTCGGGCGTAAAAATTCTTCCCGTCCTTTGGAAGGGAAGTAAACCCGGTGGTCCCTGTCGTAGATTTACGGCACGTAAAAGAACCTCAAGCCTGATAAAAGAGGCCTCTGAGCAAATTTTTCGGCGTATCATGCCCAATATAGAATGGGGCGCTAACGACCGTAGTAGTTAAAGAGCGTCCATAAATAAAACTCATTTTTTTTCCCTTGGAGTTTATAATCGAAACCTCCAGCATGCGAGCCGCAGATGCTCCTACTAGTGTCATCTCATTGGTTAGCATGTTTCACTACATAAATATATACATAAATAGATAAATAAAAAGAAGATGCAATAAAAATTAGAAGAATAGATAGGTAGGCAGGCAGGCAGGCAGTTAGGTAGGTAGGTATTTATTGCTAAAAACATTTACACTGTACAGCAACGTCAAATGTTACATATTACAATAATTCAATCTTATAAAATTTCTGGACGTTATAGAGAGGATTTTTCTTCAATATCATTAAAATCTGTCTTTTAAAAATGTCGTCGGTAAGTGTCTTGATTTTATCCGGTAAACTATTGAATAGATTAATGGATGATACTTCAAAGCTATTTTGTGTTTTACTATACTTACATTTACCAAAATAAATATTGTTGCTATTTCGTTTCGGATAATTATGAACAGTTTCACACATATTATACTGTTGTAGATTCCTCTTAATGTACAATAGACAATTCAAGATATATATATATATATATATATATATATATATACATATACAAGGAAGAGTGAGGATTCCAAGTTCAATAAAATGTGGTTTACAATGTGTTTTTGGGGAACTCCGCATACTATTCTTGTCGCTCTCTTTTGTAAAATAAAAAGCTTATTAGCATAGGTATGGTTGCCCCAAAGTAAGACACCATAATTTAAAATGGAGTATATATTACTGTAATACATTGGAAATAATGACTTTTTATCTATTGTTTGGCTCAGTACACGTAGCATGAGCAGTCCTTTACTCAGTTTCACTAAGATGTAGTCTATGTGGGATTTCCACCCTAACTTAGATACAAGATAAATGACTAAGAATATGACTGTTGAAAGTTTAGAGTCAGCAGAACTGAGATCCACAGTCTTATCTTGATTAAGTATTAATCTGTTAGAGTCATACCAGTGATTTACTCTTAAAGTTATATCTTTAAGTTTACTTGTGAGAGTGTCATTGTTATTACAACATATATTCAATACTAAATCATCAGCAAATAAAAACGTTTTTAGGCATTCATCTTGTATAGCTTCCGGAAGATCATTGATATACACCAGAAAGAACACAGGTCCCAGTACAGAGCCCTGCGGGACACCATGCTTTATCCTTTTAAAACTAGACTTTCTGTCGCTAACATAAGTAGCCTGATATCTGTCACTTAGGTAAGAACCTATTAAATGTATACTAATATCATAAAAACCATAGTAGGCTAACTTTTTAAACGTATTTCGTGTGAAATTGTGTCAAAGGCCTTTGTTAGATCAAAGAAACGGCCATGGGATGGAAAACTACCTTCAAAAGCATCCAAAGTTCGTTTAAAACAACCCAGTACAGCATCAGTAGTACTGTGTCCTGTTCTAAACCCAAATTGACTGGGAGAATACAGAAAGTTCTGTTCAAAGTACTGAATTATCTGTTTATATAATCAGACCTCAAAAACTTTAGACACAACTGGGATGATACTTATAGGTCTATAATTAGCATTGTCAGTTCTGCTACCTTTCTTATAGATAGAAATGTCTTTAACAAGTTTAAAAGAATCCGGATAATTACCATTGTCAATACACATATTGAAGATGTGTGTCAGAGGCTCACTTATAAAAGAGGCAGCATACTTTAAAATTTGTGAAAATACATCTAGACAAGAACTATTGCTAAGCCCCATTGTAACACCATAAACATCCTCTACAGTTACATGGTTAAATTAAAAAACACTAGTTGGCTTATATATATATATATATATATATATATATATATATATATATTAATCATTAAATCAACAGGATTAATGTTGGTAAGTTTACTGTTAACACTTTCATCCACAAAATCAAGGAAATAAGAATTTATTTCCTCAACATTTAGATCAACTTCACAGATATTCTATGAGGTACTATTTATTACAGTTAAAATAACTGACCATAATGTTTTTGAATTATTTTTAGAATTTGTAAGAAGTTTAGAATAATAATCGGCCTTGGTAATTTTCAATAGTTGCTTGTAATATTTTCAAAGATTAATAAAAGTACTTTTATATTACGTCATTCTATGGTGAGTGTATAAATTATAATAAAAGAGGCATTTATCTTTTAAAGCTTTGAGTTCGCCAGTATACCACATTTTATTTATAGTTTTCCTCTCAGGCCCAGGATTACAAACAGTAAGTGGAAAAGCTTTATCAGTAATATCAGATACAATCGATAAAAATAATTAACTTTCTCATTTATGTTGTTTATACTATACAGTGTTATCCAACTTATTTGTTTTAACAAAAACATAAAATAATAGAAGCTATAAGCGCTATAAAAACGTTTAAATTTGAAATTACAATTTATATTCGAGTTAACATTACTTAAAATATTAGTTTTCAGAAGTACTGCATTATAGTCAGAAACAATAGTTGGAATAACATTAGCATTACATCTACCATCCGGTATATTGGAAACAATATTGTCAATGCACGTACCAACTGAGCCCTCGCATCCAGGTCTAGTAGGTTCAAAAATCAGAGGTCTAAGACTGTAACTGTCAAATATGTTAAAAGGGTTGTTGTTTGATTTAAAATCAATATTAAAATCAGCCGTTAGCACAACGTGTCTATTAAAATTGTTTTTAAAAACAAAATGAAGAAGTTCGTATAACTTATTTAAGAAATTTTCAAAGCAAGAATTGCCACGACGATATATGGAAATGCAAATTGTGTTGTAATTATTAATATAGGTAGCACAAGCCTCAAATATATACAATGAACTTAATTCTGAAAGGTCAATTTTACTGTTTGTGATATCATTTCTAACATATGTTGCAGAACCTCCATGTAAATTACTCATTGGTCGGCAGAAACTGTCAGCTAAACAATACCCTGGAATATTTAATAGGTGCAACTCAACTGAAGTTAGCCAATGTTCAACTATGATATTATGTCAACATCATACTCGTTCACAAAATTTAAAAGATAATCAACTTTGTTTACAAGACTGTAAATTCCAGTGTAAAACATTTAATCCACATGACTTTGATAATTTATATATTCATTACTTACGTAACTGCAGTTTGTTTCCGGTAGTGAAAAAAAAAACGCCTAATGCAAACGTTTTTAGGCCGCTGTTCGGAGTTTAATACATTTTCGACATTTTCTTCGTTTACACCAACTTTAAAAGAGGCATATACATCAGTATTCCTAGACTCCAATTTTTCACACTTAACCTCCGGGCATTTTGACTTCAAGAACTGGATAAGTTGATCTTCAGTCGTTGATGGTGCAAGTCTATATATGTGTAAAGGGATCATTTTAGGTACACCTTTTAGAACCTGGATATCAGAATTATTTTCATTACTAGCGTTACTATCATCACTCCCAACCACAATTCGACGCCTTTGTTTCCTTTTCACTACAGCCGACCATAAGGTTTCACTGTTTACATTAGCTGCAGAGCCAAGTGTAGTACTCTTGGAGCTGTTGGAAGGATCAAGGACGTTCTCATTTTGCTCCTTAATGTTTACCTTACGAGAATTAACTTTTTGTAATTGTACTTGCACATTCTCACTTTGCACTTGCCTCATTTGATGCACTAATATCACCTTTTTCATTCATGTCGATCTTAACACTTTTAGCAATCGCAAGGGCTTTGTCATCGAACTTTTCACTGCTATTTTCACCTAGAAACTTTACGTTTCTTAGTAGGTCGACATGATCGATTAATAATTTCAGTCTTTCATTTAGTTCTTTAATCACGTTATCCTTCTGTTTTAACAGGAATTTAACTACACGAGCGTCGATTTTGTTGTCGGCACCACCAATTTCATTCAAAGCTTCATAAACATCGGATTCACAATCGTCAAATGACGTAACCTCACGTCTTCATCACAGCACTTTACTGAAAGCTCGTCAATTATTTTTACATTACTAGTTAGTTTTGCACAGCTATTATTGAAATATCTATTACAGTCAGTGCATTTTAGACCAGTCGCCACTTTTGCTTTACAACGTTTACACATTGAAATACTAATATTATTTGATGTAGAATTTGATGCACATCCACCTCCTGTCATTGCACTGTTTCACTATTTCCAGAGTGTAAGGTTAAGTAAGTGGTCACACGAGCGAAGCAAGCACAAGCGTCCGCTCACCACGGCGTCTCACTAGCGAGAAAGGTTATCCGATTTATATAGGAAGGTTATATAGGTTATCCGAAACATCTTTCTGTACCCACACTTAGTAGCGGTTTTCTGCGTCTCTTCTTTATTATTAAACCTGGGTCTGTCCTCACATTATGTCTATTTTGACCACAATCCTCCGTTGTTACTGTTTTAAGTTCATTTATGCTTCCTACACGCCTTAGGTGCATCAGGAATAATTGTCGATATAAATGTAGCCATGTAAATTACAAACTAATACAAAAATCACAACATACGGTGAATTTATAAGTAAACTATAATTGTACTTCTACCAATGCAAGCTCATGCTGGGACACAACTAGTGTGCTTTTATGTTTAAATGATAAGGGGTTATTGGAAAAGCAAGGATAATTCGGTAACACGTAACACTGATGTTTCATACCTTTGTATTCAACATACCCACTATACATGCAGCACCAAAAATAGGACAAAATATAGATGGCGTGATAATCCGCCCTTCCAAAGACATTCGGAAATGCAAGTCAGGAAAAATCGGTGGGGTAGCGATGGTGGTGGTGGTGGTGGTGGTGGTGGTGTTAAGGAACAATTGCGACTATTTTATTCAGACAGAAATTGGCAGCGTAATGCCCTTATTAAATTCGTAGAATACAAACAGACAATTAGCTGTAAAATTATTCTTAAATATATAACAAATCATAGATCGTTGCGATTTAGACGTTGTGCAAAGTGTATTTCGCCTTAATCGAATATTTTGCTAATTCTTACACAGGGCTATTGAAAAGACAACAATCATCTAATATCCTTTATACCACATGATTCAGTGATGAAAGCCCCGGTATATGAGGATAGTCATCCACATACAGAAACTCAAAAGTGATATTACCGACTCTTTTCTTATTTTCTATGCTCATTAGGAGCTTCACAAGAGCTATCCGCATTTAATATTTCTGCATAAATATTGGTTTGTGTATAAAGAAAACAAAAACAGAATTGTATAAGGGATTATCTAGAAGCTCGGAACTAAAAGAATATGCAATATTGCAAGTTGCAATAAATAATATCGCCTTGGTGGTTTACGGCGACACAGGAAGGGGATGAGAGACGTTTAACACACGATTGGGTATTTCGCCATGGTAGCACAATGGTAGTACACCGACACGGATCCGTGGTTCGAATTCTGGATATTGCATTTAATTTTCCGGTTGTACGTCTTAACAGCAGTTAAGACGTACAATCGTATACTTTTGGTAGTAATACGTTAATTCAAAGTATCACACATTAAAGTAGTTTGAGATAACTATCGCTCTTCTATGCACTTTATAAAGTATTTCCGTGCTATCATGAATATATCCTCTTCTATTCTGCATAAAACTACATAGATTCACTGGTCAACAGTGAAAATGTTTCTGAAACAAATTTAGTGCCCAGGTGTTGAATTGAGTTTAACAAACATGAAATGTTTGAACACGTTTAAAATAAAATGTACATAAAATGACAATAGAAAGATACATTTAGCTCTTATAGTGGCAGCAAATACGTTCATAAATTTCCCCACATCACAAATCGCCACATTACTCCTATTGCACTGTTGTAGAACAATTGAATACGAGGAATTCTGCCGAGAATGAAGTAGGTTTTCCTAAAAATATGTGATATGCTAATTACAATGTTCTTAGGTGAATAAAGTGAGCCAAAATTGAAAATCACTAATTTTACCTATTTCTGTCTCTCCATATACTCGCCATATATGAATATATGGATACTATGGAGTAATGTAAAACTATAAATGTACAGAGTTTGTCAGTGATTTAATGAACAAATTGCGTATCAAATGCAGGAACGGAGATTCTTCATAGACAGCTCAAGCTTAGTATGAAAGCAGTGTTGCTTCACATTTCCAATTCTCTTCCTTCAGTATCTGTAGGGAGTGCTGTCTGCATCAGCATTTGTAAACAAAATCCTGGAAGCTGCTCAGTACAATGATCAGCAATGTGCAGGCCTGAAGGTCACAGCTATTGTCTTGAGATTTCAATTGGGTTTCGTCAAATATTGCTGCTTTCTCTGTGAATGGAACAGTTGAGCTAGGTCTTCCCATTACATCAGAAAGTTGTGGCCTCCAAGAGGGAATTTCTGCCCGGATGAAAAGAAAGTGCAATACCTCTTGCCCCCGTTACACATCAAATTGAGGTTAATGAAACAGTGCAAAGTCAATGGATAGCGCTGGTGGTGCTTACAAGTATCCCGGGAACAGTTGCCTATCGCAAGCGAGTTTAAAGTCAAGGAAGGGATTCTCATAGGTCCACAAATTCATAAACTCCTTCAGGCCAAAACCTTTGATTGTGCTCTTCGTGATAAAGGACATGCAGAACGGGACGTCTTTAAAGGCGTACTAAGAGGTTTCTTGGGTGACCACAATGAGGAAGCACGAACAATCTGCTGGAGAAGTATCATCAGCTAGGCTGCAATATGTCACTCAAAGTCCACTTCCTCCACTCACACTTCTTCCCCAGCAACTGCGGCTAAGTGAGGGATGAGCACGGTGAGGGTTTCCACCAAGATATCCACACAATGGAACACAGATATTAAGGTAGGCGGAACGCTGCCAGGCTTGCTGACTACTGGTGGCCACTTGTGAGAGGTGTCCCAAAGGAGAAGTACAATAGGAAGGTAAAGAGGAAACACTCACATGAATAAACCTTCGTTCAACACGTGTATGTATGTTGCCACTCTGATATCGTTTTTGTAAATGATTGTGGTATCTCTTCCAGACTGCTTTATGGACATACATTACTTCAAATATTACTTCAATATGCAATTAGTAGTGCCATGATGTGGAATAAATTTATCAACCTTTCTTTGCAGAATTGAAAGGGAACTTTTGCTGTCTCTACCGCGTACCTAGTAGTAGAGGAGGTATTGTATTCCACCTGAAAATTCTATGTCAGCATTTCACTGGAAATGCATGTTTTGATATCCCCAATAAAAATAACCATTTTTAGAAAAAAGTCCGGTAAACACCAAACCTATTATTTAAGTTCAGAATCTTTCAAGGATGCATTACGAATATTTTCAATAAAATCCCCCCAAAACTACCCTTTACATGGAAAATCATATAATTTTCGATTTTCTCAAAAATGCATGTAACGATTTTGATTAAAATACCATAGGTTTAAGATATTTACATCACAAATAAAGTTTATATATTGAACTTCCTGGGACTACCCTATGAAGCCCTCTTCATTCGGAATTAATTTTGTATAAATTTATTTAACTGGTAAACCATAAAGGATAGACAAAAACGTACTACACAAACAACGTAGATCTCTTCAAAACGTAAATTTATTTGAAATAACCTTTTTGTGACATCAGCGGTTTCCGAGATATTTATCGTTATTGATTTGAATTTTCAATTATTTGTCATTTTTAAAGTACTGTTGCTTTTCATTTGTTTCTCGCGACCTAATGGAAAGAGTCTGGAATTTCAAGGCCCGCATATAGCCATTCGGTTTTTAAACATCTGTCTATCGATCTGTTTTCCTCTATACCCCTTGTACCTACAACGAAATGTGTAATCAAACTATTTCAGCAAATATTTGTCTGGATTAACATAAAGTAGACAGAACAATAAGATTTTTTCGGAATAGTTTGTAGAAGTTTAATACAAATAAACGATATTAGGTTCAGAAAGTCACGTGAGTGTAACACAACAGTTTTTTTCAGCAGGACTCTCGAGACTGCTCATACAGTTAATCTTTCAATGGATAAACTTCATGATGTGGTTGAGGATTAAATTATCAGTGGAAACACCTAACCCCACGCGACTCAGTGTTCAGTAAAAGACAGTGTACAGGGCGAATCCATATAACTTAGAGAAACTGAAAACGCGCATCCATCAAGAGATAAATTGAATTTCTCCTAGTTAATTAAGAAGAGTGATGGATAATTACATTGGGTGATAGAGTTGTTAGGGAAATTGACAGCAGCTCCAGTATCTCTCAAGTGACATGCGAGAATATGTCATTTTTCGCCATTTAACATTTTTAATGTTATTTTTTAAACATTGTTAGCCATTGCCCTCAGCATTGAAGTTTTAGTTTGTTGTTAAAGCAGAGACTCATGTTGCCGTACGGCGGTAAGTATAGTCTGCATGGTCCGTTCAGCTCCCGCTGCACGCACGGGAAACTATCTGCTTACGCATATCATTAGCATCCCAAAAAAGCATTGCTCAGAAGTTTAAAATCAATCAGATATTAGCATTAGTTGTTGCAATGTTAAAAGCTACTAGTAGGATATTTCGTTTTATTACATAAACGACTTTAATATAGGTTATATCAAAAGAATATTTGTTACATGACAAAAGCCCAGTAGGGTGGCTCAGGCGCCAAAGCCTGTGGTCCACATTCGGGAGGTCATGGGATCGATTCCCGCGATCGACCTTCCTGATCCATGGATTTTTTCGGGGATTTCCCCGGGTCGCTAGGCAAATGTTGCGAAGGTTCATTACATCCCCCGAATTTCCTGTCCCTTCATTTCAGCTCAATTCTCATTTCACTTCACCCTTCATCTGTTTGGCTGTTACAGGGTTATAAGTGTCAGCGAGAGTCTCGGCGTTGCATGGCAGCGGAACACAGTAACACTTCGCCCCCCGGAATAGGGGCGGTCTCCTGGCCCCCCAGTAGGATGTGCAAGCCTGCAAGTGTGAGGGGAGCCGGTTGCACTAGCTGCCATCCGGGAGTTTCAATCTGGAAAATGGTAGAGACCCTGCCTTCTGCCCTGTCGTTCCTCCCGGTCTAGCCGCCCTCTGTCTCCTCTCACCTCACCCCCCTCCTGGGGGCGCCCCGTCAGAGGCTTAGGTACAAAAGATCTTCTTAGGTCGAGGTGTTAAGTCCCCCTCTAGTCGTAGTTCTAGTTAAACTATTTTATCTATCCATAAGAAATATAAGATCACCTGAAAAGAATACCTGTACAGTCATCGTAACCGATGACGTTTCGACGTAAACAAAACTAAAATTTGGCTTATCCTTCTGAAAGTCTTGGTTCGAAGGATAAGCAAGTGGGCTGGAGTGTGTTATGCTGATACTTCAAGCTGAGTTGTGGGCACTTATTTTATAAGTGTATTGTTTGGAGACGATTAAAGGCGCCACAGAAATGATTCGCTTAAAACAATGCAGAAAGATTTATAAATTAGGTCATTTTATATCTTTTGCAGGATTATGTGAATTCTACAGTATGTATGTTGAATAAAGGCATAACGTTTTAGGCACCTCAAAGCTTTAAACGAAAATTAATTTACTACATAGCATTGTAATAAAGCACATGGCTGTGAATCGACCTCCTTAACGCTAACAACACCTCATTCTATAAAATATTTAAATACGTAATGTGTTAACAGTTGTTGTATGAACCAGAAAGCAAAAAGTATTTCTAGCAACCCTCTCCCCTGCAGCAGCCAGCGACATTGTATTTCTTTGCATCGAGCCGTAATCAGTGACGTTGCCTCTACTCCTGTGGAGCAGAATGTCTTTAGAAAGCAGTTTTATCCCCTTATCAGACAATGATTACAGTTCTTCAGAGATCCCAAGGAAGCACTTCTGTATGACCGTATACCATTTGGCCCAACCGCGCCGTATTTCAGTGTGCAGATAACCCTTCGTGCGTTAAAACAGTTCAGAACTCAATGGGGCAATTC
This sequence comes from Deroplatys truncata, assembly GCA_030765065.1. Classification (NCBI taxonomy): domain Eukaryota; kingdom Metazoa; phylum Arthropoda; class Insecta; order Mantodea; family Mantidae; genus Deroplatys; species Deroplatys truncata. Next base: position 169,346,901 of record CM060990.1, read on the forward strand.
CAGTAAACGCAGGTCAGTGAAGAACTGGCACATTAACGTGAGGACCTTCTTTCTACTCCTCTTATGAGCAAAGTTGATGAGCGGACCGCGCTCATTTAGAGGCAGTTCCCAGGCTTGTTCCATACCGTGATAATTGACAAGAACAGTGTAAACAGACAGAAAAGGTCTTAGAATGTTTTCCACTTTAGTTACAGAAACTTTATTTTTGAGGGAATAAACTCACTGTTTGTACTGACAAATAATTAAAATGTCTTTATTTGATCAGTCAGTGTATGCTCATAGCTATTTCTTTAATTGTGTTTACGCTGTTCTTGTCCAATATTACGGGCTATGCGTACTGCAGAGTTAAATCAAAACATTAAACCGTCGTAACGCAAATGATAAAAGTATTATTATCATCATCAACATTATTATTATTATTATTATTATTATCATCACTATTATCATCACTTAACGGTACTGCTATGCTGACTTCGCTCATAGAATAGATGTGCGAAATTTTGCACCTGTTGAGTGATATAATATTACAACCGTCTCCTTGTAACCGCTGGTGTGACATGCACATGTTCCGGCGATCCTTTGACGTAAGACCTCCCCAATGAAGGGATCTGTTTGAAACACAATATTATTGATGTGGCTCCAAAAGAAAAAAAAATTAATGGGGTTAGATCAGGAAATTTTGGTAACCAAGATAAAGGGCCACATCAGCAGAACCAACGTACTCTTGATTTAAATGGATCTTAATAGATTCGCAATAGTGAGGTGGTGCCAATCGTGTTGGAACCAGTGTTGTTCCGCCAGTCGTACTGGAACCTCATCAAGAAAATCCTGCAGCTCAGTTTTCAGGAGTTCCAAATACCGTGGTCCTCTTAATTCTTGGTGAGAGAAAGACAGGTACGATAATATTGTCCCCAAGAATACCACGCCAGACGTTTACGCCCCAGTGAGTTTGTATGCGAGCATCTCCAAATCAATGAAGACTACGAGGGGTCCAGTAATGCATGCTATGTCTATTCACAGTGGCATCGTTGCTGAAATTGCATTCAACGCTCCATAGAACATTTCCAAGAAAGTCACGGATGTCGAAAAGTAATTGCTTATTCCTCGTTCAATAATCAACCCTATGGGCAAAGTCATTACCGTAGGGTTGATACCGTCCTCCGTGGGTTTGTGGTTACCATGCTAGACTCTAGTTCCCTAGGCCGCGGATTGAAACCCAGAGGAGAGTGATTGATTTTTTTTGGGCGTAAACATCCTTAGCATGGCTTCCTTTGGAAGGGAAGCAAAGCCGGTGGTCCCGTGACGTAGATTTACGGCGCGTAAAAGAACCTCAAGCCTGACAAAGGGGCCTTTGAGCAAAATTTGCTGTCTTTCACGCCCAATATAGAATGGGATGCCAAGAATCACAGCAGTTAAAGAGCGTCCATAAATAAAACTCAATTTAATTTAATTTTGTAGAGTTGTTGGTTGGGGTGAATTTTATACGGATACCAGGCTCTTTCCTTCAAAGTTCTTTGTATAGAAGATCTTGGAAACTTTAAATCATGAGATGCTCTTCTTTAAGTTACAAAAAATAAAATTAGACGTCCAGTTCATACTTACAAAAGTCTTAGAGCATGTTCACAATAATAGTAATGATAATAATAATATAATCGTGATGATGAGCCCTTAATTTTCTTACAATGTGCAGCATGTTCCTCAAAATAATAGAGTACATTCTGTACGACTTCCTCATTTTCACTTGCCAGTCTCTCTCTTGCTGCCTGCGTAGTGAAAGTTCCTTCTAATCGTATTCGCGTCACAGTACGATTAAAAGTGTCTATTGATAGTAAGCGATGCATGGAAAACCTTTCTGTGATAAAGTCTCCGAGCTGCGACAGCATTGGATCGCTTCTCACCGTAGAGGAGAACATTATCTATGTACTCATGGTTTTTAATGAACCAGCAACATCAGCCGTCTGATCACTAGTGTTCACAGCTTAATGACCGATCCTTTTGTATCGTCTGAAGTTGAAGGACTCTTAGCTTAGTGGTAAAGAGCTTACTGCTACCGAGGTTGCAAGTTCAAATCTCCATGGAGCTACTCAAGTTTTGAAAAGAAAAATAAAATGAAAAAGAACAAAAACAAAAAATGCAAATGCCACTAATAACGCCCTGGGCTGTGGTGTGAGGAAGACAAGGTTGGGCATTGGGCTGATCACGCAGTGCTACGTAAGTGTGTCACTATAGTATTCCTTTCTGCACTCTACCCTGTCAAAATTTCAAATGCCTCTTTATGGATCGCGAGTCGCATGTGTGTGAAACTAAAGCTCATGAGTTATGAAATAAACAGTAGGCCCGTAGCTTCAATTAGGACCTTCAAATCGGTTGAGTAAAACAAAGCATTAGTTCGTAGAGATCAGCAAATCATCGATAACGTTGTTAGCATTACTAAAGGTATAACCTCCGTACGCACTAGTCTGGCGCTTGAATGTTTTCATTTACTCCACTATGCGTATATTGTGTAACAACAACAATAATGTTAATAGCTAACAGTAACATTTATAATAACAACAATAATAATAACTAGCAACGATGATAATAAAATACTAACAACCACAATAATAATAATAATAATAATAATAATAATTATAATAATAATAATAATAGCAAGCAAACAAACGGTATTGAAAAACTACGTGCTCTCATGTTTGCATGGTTTTCTTTACGACCCTTTAACGCTTTGATTTAACTCTACAATACATTTAGTCCGTAATGTTAGACAAGAACAGCGTAAACACACACACACACAATATCTATGGGCGCATACTGATAGGTCAAGTAAAGACATTTTAATCATTTGTCAGTTTAAAGTGTGTTTATTCTCCTGAAAATAAATCCCTGTAGCTGAAGTGGAAAACATTCTAAGACGTTTTCGGTCTGTTTACACTGTTCTTATCTATCGTCACGGAGTGGGACAAGCGTGGGAACTGCGTTCTCAATGAGCGTAATCCGCTCATTGACTTCGATGATAAGCCAGAGGAATAGAACAAAAGTCGCTTACATCACTGCTCCAGTTCCTCACTGACCTGTGTTTACTTGGAATTGCCCGGTTGAGTTCTGCAACTCTTTTGACGCACGAAGGGATATCTGCACACGTGAACTATGGCGCAGTTTGGGCTACCTGGTATTTGTAAAATCAGCGCACCTGTCTGCATAATATTGCCTACATTACCTTCACTCGGTTATTTGTGCTGGTATTGTCTCATACAAGGACATCCATCCAGACCTTACTTAAAAGTCTGTCTAGTCGTCAACATTAAGAGCCGTTTTTAATTCTGAATATGCTATGATTGGGTGCAGTTTCCAGGAACGTGTAGGTTGTCAATCAAAGCCATGGCCAAAGAGTAATCTTAATGTCTTTAAATTTGCATTGTAATTTTGCTGTTGCATTGCTCAATATGACAGCTATAATTAGCTAAATATACCTATTGTTTCTTCGTATACCTAAATGCACTGAAACTTCTTTCAGTACACGTATAGAGTGCAGATCTATCAAGAACAATCTTACAAATGTTTTAAACCTTCTGCAATTTATATTCCACTTTTGCTAGTGGTACTCTTAATATCATGGTGGATAAAAACGCAGGAATATAAATCCGGCTACTTTGCTTTTCTTGGAATTGTATGTGATAAATTTTACATCCTATCCCTTTAATTTAACTTCCGGTATGATCGTGGCCGGTTTTCATGTAGAAATCGACTCACTGTTAATACCTTAACTAAGCGTTACTCGCGTTCTCATCTCAAGCTCCATACAGATAGATGATCGGGTCTCGTCGCGAGCTGCATCGCTACCTAGAATCGGAAGGGTATATGCTCGTGACGTTGCTCAATTTAAATATTATTAATCCCAGCCGAGTCCCTGTGATGTGTTCCAACGCTCAGGAAGGGCCGTATAGAAGCAATATAGAGCTACCTTCGAACGCACTTAAGCTCCGTACACGCCCTTACGCAATGGAAATCAACGCGAGCATTCTTTTGATGTAACGAGAGAAAACCGACCCGCCATAGATCAGGACATGCACTCTTTTTCAACTGTCATTGTTTGCAGGAGTAAGGTTAAATTTGGATTACGCTACCGCATTCTGCGATAAGAACAGTTGATGCAGCTCGCGACGGTGTTCGGCTCGCAAATGTATACCGCACTTAACAGTTACATATCAACTTCCCGTGAACCTTAACTATACCGTGCCAACAGTTACCTAGATTCCCCATCTGTTACTTTGCATTGAGAGTAAAAAGAAGTCAGACTTTTCAAAGAGTGACGGGAGAAACACGTTTAGGCACGAAGAGAGGAGCTGCGTTTCAGGTAACTATGCTAAAGAGCGCGGCGACGATACTAAGTGTGTTGTGCAAAAATTAAAATAAAATTGCTTTTTTTAGAGAGAATTGGCTTTGCTGTTTCCTGGTAAGCTCAATATCCATGGACTGTGCCATTTTCGTGGTATATGCATTGATCTCATATGTAAACAACAATGGACAATTAGAAACAACATTAGAAACAACACAACAGATACCTTTTCCTCTAGAGAAATTTCATGAGACATTGTGTGTGGTCTCTTGCTGTGCTTCAGGACACCTCATCTCTAATTTATGCCACGCTAGCTAGTACAGTTTACCTTAAACGTTCGTGCGGGTTTCTGCCAATATCCCAGCCATATGAAATGGATAATACACATAAAGTACCACTCTATACTACCAAGCCTTTCATTACCATAAATAGTTTGACTTCATGAACTAAGGAACATTTTGTGCATAATTTGAGAATAAACACGCTATTAATATCCTTGGGTTTCACCAACATCTCACGCAATCTTTCTAACAGCTGTTATTGAGCAGAAGAGAAGTCAACAACAAAGGAATGTGTGATTAGTTTAGCAGAAAGTCCCAATCTGCGTACTACAAAGTTCTGTGTAACCAGTAAGAAAATCATATTTTCTACTTCTGACTTTAGAAACAATCTAATTAGTCAGCCCTGCGCTTCATTAATAACACTTGTCTGCATGATATCGGATGACTGAAAACTAATAAGTGATTCTGACTCACTTTTTATGCTTATTTCAGAACTGCTTTTAGTTTTATTCTATCACGTACAGTTTTTTCAAAATTTCGCTTCAAAAATATAGCGTCGAGCCAGTAGATGATGAGTATTATTGGAGGGAAATTTCTCAATACAGACTTGTAAGTCTTAAGGTTGTTACACCTGTAGATGCTGGTTGCTATTTGTAATTTAGGCATTGTTGTTAATATCAGAGGCTTGCATTAACAGTGCTATATCGTAATTGAAGTTATAAATACATTATGTTTACACTCAAGTTTGTAAACAATCCACATGTTTTCTGCTACATTTGTTAAAATTATACAGTGCTTCAGCAGAGAACTGATATAACAGACTTTGTGAAATAAGTGTAGCATGTTTATTTTAAAATGAAACTTGGTGACCAAGACAAGGCTGGGCTCCAAAGAGTTTGCCGCTATTGTGTTGTGAGGTTAAGATTGTGGATAAACGGAAAGAAATCGTGCATACCATTTGCAGTTCCTATGGTGTGGAGGGAGCCTAAAGACCACCTTAAAGACTGTTATTTCTGTTAAGTTAATGTTCAGCGGTGCAATTCGAAACATAAGAAACACATTGAGTATCCAAGTATTCCTTCAGCCATCCGGCCAGTTCCACACGGAGATCTGCCTGTTCCTCTTCCTCCAGCTGTTTTAGAGAACTTGGAAGAAGATGGTGTTGAAAGTGAACCTCATGCAATCACCGAAGACGATTCTGATGATGTCTACCGCTCTGAATACGACGTGACTCCACAACCGTTCTCTCAGAGTGAACTGAATGATCTAGTACGTGATTTTAATTTGTCTAAGGAATCTGCAGGGTTAATAGGCTCCCGTCTTAAAAATAAGAATCTTCTGGAATCAGGAACACATTACTCATGGTACAGACACAGAGAACAAAAGCTAGTTCCTTTTTTCTCACAGATCGAGCCCTTGGTTTACTTCAATAACATAAACGAGTTAATGCACTTTTATGACATTGAACATGATCCTACTCAGTGGAGACTTTTTATAGATTCATCAAAGAGAAGCCTGAAAGGCGTGTTACTGCATAATGGGAATGTGTATGGGTCCATTCCTGTCGCACATTCAGTTCAAATGAAAGAGACAGTTGAAAACATGAAGATACGTTTAACAAGTATCCAATACGAGGAACACAAATGGCGTATCTACGGTGATTTCAAATTTATTGGAATACTATTAGGACAACAAGCTGGGTTCACAAAAATGCCTTGTTTTCTGTGCGAATGGGACAGTCGGGCAAAGCAAAGACATTGGAGTGTGAAAGTATGGTCACAGCGGAGAAACTTGTTGCCTAAAACTAAAAACATCCTGCACGAACCGCTTATAGAGAGACAAAGGATACTGCTTCCGCCACTACACATAAAATTGGGCTTAATGAAGCAATTTGTAAGGGCTCTACCACAGGATGGACCCTGCATCAAGTACCTTTCCAAGAAATTTCCCTTCATTACACAAGACAAATTAAAGGCAGGAATTTTTGTTGGTCCTCAAATAAAGAAATTGATGAAGGATGAAGATTTTGAGAAGCCAATGAATGAGAGAGAAATAGAAGCATAGACCGCCTTCCGATCAGTTACTGAAAACTTCTTAGGCAATAACAAAGATCCTAATTACAAGGCCATTGTCGAAACAATGTTGGAAAATTTCAAGAAGATTGGTTGTAACATGAGTGTAAAGGTGCATTTTCTGCATTCACATATCGACTACTTTCAAGAAAATCTGGGACATTATAGTGAAGAGCAGGGTGAACGTTTTCACCAAGATATTAAGGAAATGGAGAGGAGCTACCAGAGGAGATGGAATGAAACTATGATGGCCGACTACTGTCGGATGTTGAGGAGGGACAGTCATCTTCAAGGATCTTCAAGGAAGTCAAAGAAGAGAAAGTTTGAAAAAATTAAATGAAACACTTTGGCTTATAGTTTTGTTAAAATGTAGTCATGAAATAAATTAGGGGATTTCTTGAGGGTATTCTTAAAATGTTTCGTGAATAAAAACTTACCTTGTGTGAAATGGTATTTCAATACTTTTCTACGCTCATTAGTAAAATTGTCAACATATTACTTCTTATTTGGTGTAAAAACCTCACGTGTTGGAAAAAAACGGAAGTTATTTCTGGAATCAGCATAAAAACTTGATTCAAGAACACCTACTTTTAAGAAGTCATCTGACAATGTTTGAAAATACAGACTAGTGTAATCCATTCACAGAATGTAATCTTACATGAAGGATCAAAAGTTTAAATTCTTCCATTCCAGTAAACGTATGTGCCTTTAACTTATGTAACTTTGTGGCCGCTCTTAGTCAGCCGTTGGAAAGTCCCGCTTGCCTAGACCGAGCTAGATGGTTCCGCGTTAACGTGTGAGACTCGTGGGAATTCCCGGGTTCGATCCCCTACGACCGCCCTCTCTGACTCATGTATTTTTTTGATTTCTCCAGGGTCAGCAGGCGAATGCTGGGATGTCTTCTCTACCAGGATTTCATTTCCATTATTTCCCTTTGTCCTCATCTTTCAAGTGTACGTCTAGGTTTCATAGCGTATGGCGGTACCTGACAGATGGCGCGGATGCATGCTCAATGGAAAGCGCATTCCATGTGGACACAAGAGGGCTGCTTGATTGATGGGCCGTTCATCGCCATCTCGCGACGGCTTCAGCGGTGGGGCGTGTCTGCCAGCTTGGAAATGGTAGGTACTTACGAGCATCTGTGTGGCCTCCTGTAGTTCCTTCATCTCATCCCTTCTTCCTGGGGGATGGTAGCCCAAAAGATTCGTGGAGATCACCGCGTTAGAGATGTCCCCCTCCATTGAAACGTCTATACCTATACACTTTTTCTTCTCATTGCTCACTTCGTCGTCAAATTAGATATCTATATAATTACCAAAATGCTTGAGCTGATTACAGCTTTTGACCAAAAACCCAGTAATGTAAACACATGGTAGGCACGACCACGGGGAAATATATATATTCTCCCATGATAACAGGCAACAGCCACATTTTATGGGGTCAGTGGGCACAAAGTTTCAGATTTAACAATGAAAGATGCTAAAATTCACCCAGGGGGAGATATAGACATCAGGACCCTAGTTCAGATAGGAGACAGCAACCCAACTATGGCGACAGGCAAAACAGACAAAACAGGAGGGATACCACAATAAACAACATTAATTGCACTGGGCTTTAAAATTACCATTGTAACTTTAACGGTGACCGCAGAAACTTTCAGGGAAATCAGTATCAGGGAAACCAAAATCAATAGCAAGGAAACTATAACAATTACCGGTATAGGAGAAATTCCAATACCTCAGTAAGAAATAGTCCGGTTAGCTCCCAAAGCATAGAAAACACCAACAATGGGAGGAGATGGAGGTCGAACCCAGAATTAAATATGAGGAGCCAAGCTCAGCCAAATGTACAGAATTCGGAAACCAGGCACAGATGTTTAGTGCCCAGGTAAACATCGAAATCAGAAGTGACCAAATCCAGACATCTCATTTAGGGCCCATTACAACAATTAATAAATGTACAGATATAGCAAACCACAACAATGTAAATAGAACACCTGCATGCTTAGATATAAATGAATCACCTAAGATAACAGTAGAAATTATGATGTGGTGACAGACGTGCGCATAGATACGGGCGCAAATGCTGCTGTATGCTCCGAAGAATATTTTCACAAATTGCAAGAAATGAAAATAAAAATGTCATTGCTAATTAAAAAAACGTGTATTGCACAATAGCCATTTCCAAGAGTAAAGAACGGGTTAAGAAACAAGTAATGCTTTCGATAGCTATGGGGAAATGCTACATTTCAAGTAATTTTTTTGTATTATCCCAGGTTTGCTACAAGAGGTGATTGTTGGCTCGGATTGCCTCAATTAATGGGAAACTATTATTAATTTTGAAAATAAAGGTTTAATTTTTTGGAAAAGGGAAGGATTAGGATACCATTCACAAAGGGACAAGCAATTGAAGAAAACATCCCCAGAGAAAGAGAGCGAAAGATAGCCTAAGGAACATTCTTTGTAGAATCAATCGCTTTGCATGAAGGACCGAACATAGCTTCGTACGTGCCAAAGAGAAGTTATTACAAATTAATTTTGAAACCCGGAACCAGAACTTTATTAATGAACTTTTTACATCAACACTCAGAGACTTTGCAGTGATTCAGAATATGTCACGTTATTCACAATTAACACCAGTAGTGAGAAGCAGATAGGCCAAGACCGGTTGGCGGCATACCGGAGTGACAACCCATAGGAACAAGACATAGCCCGAAAATTTGCAGAAAAGAAGCGGAAAGAAACGAGTACTACTCCAAGCAGAAAGAGATGTTATCGCAGGTTTTATGAAAAATAAAAAGAAGTATTTTCACCTAAAACCGGCAAGTGCACCGCGTACACACATTTGTTTGAAGTGAAGCCCAGCGCCATATACTGAAGTGTAGAAACCTACTTTTTGAAACGCTAATGACCCAGCATTTGAGTGCCCTTAAACAAAACAATACCTTTTAAAATCATAGGAAAAAGGATGGAAATTATAGAGGAAGTGCTTCAAAATTATATAATTAAACTGTGACATTTTGTATGTCAATCCGTGTTGTTGGGTGAGGAAACCAAACGACTGGCATTAGATGCACGTAGGCTTAATTCATTCATCCTTCCAGATCATTTCCGCGCAGAGGGAAATGAGCAACTTTTAGCCAGAGTCAATAAAGGAAAATATTTTTCAGAGATTGGTTTAGTGCAAGCACGTTGGCCAATACCCTTAGATAAAAAATTAAAGCCACTACCTGGGTTTATACAGAAACGTAGAATGTACTCCTTTAATAGTATTCCCTTTGGTCTTTGCACAAGCAGCAGTGCTTTAGAGAGGGCAGTTCACGTCATGTTTGGAGAAAACACAGCAGATGTTTTAGTACAATAAGTGGATGATATTTAATCTGCGATACTGGCGCAGAAACATATATCCAATATATAGATTACGTTTTATCCACGCTAGAGCATTTTGCATTGACACTTAATAGAGACAATTGTAATTTATTCATAAAAGAAACAAAATTTTGTGAATATATGGTATCGAAAGAGGGCATTAGACCAAACCTTAAAGCATCGAGAGTATTAGGCAAATACCACAGTCGGAAAATGTGAAGCAATTGCGGTGACATTTTGGAATAATTCAATATGAGAGTAAATTCTTAATCAATTTTGCCGGGGAAGCAGCCCCGTTAAGGAACGTGTTACGCAAAACACAAAATAAGTATGGAACGAAGAAGAAAGGGCGGAATTTCATAAAATAACGGAACTCTTCGCACATGTCGTGTTGTTAGAGCGCCCGATGGATATATGCCTTTCCACAATTATTTTGATGCCAGGTTGGGAGGTTACGGAAGCATATTGTGTCAAATAGAATGATATGTCTATCATATATAGATAAAATAAATATGCACGTCATAGCCACCACCTCTAGGGGAGTATCAACGACGGAGAGTAATTCGTGCATCAGTGAGTTGGAGATGATGTGTATGAGGGTGGAAGGTATTGCGTGACGTAGAAGTCGGGTCCACGGCAAAATCTAAAGTAGTGGTAAGGTGTAAAATGCAGCTTGTAGATTACTTCATTATTATTCAAAAGGTTAGCAGTTGCTAGGGGTTTGGATAAGTTATTGTGTTAGAATAATTCAAGCTGTTAAAGGGAATTCAGTTTATTAATTACCTTCATCCACAATGTTCTGAGATTCACCAAAGATAGGTATCTAGGATAAGAATTTCTTCTACGCCCTACGACTGGCAGCCCAGGCAGAGAACTTCCGCCTTGAGACATCATCCAGCTGAGATAGCACGTATATGTAGAAGCGCAAAACCTCGCCCACTACTAATGGCACTCAGCGTGGTTTAATTAAGGAAGGCACCACCCACGCAGAACCATCAGGGGGAAATCATCGCACCCAGAACTTCCAGAAGCATAAGCACAAAGTAATGTACAAACTGTCATTTAATTTAATTTTGTAGTATTGTAATTTTGCACGTTGCTTAGAAACAACAGAGTGATCAACATGGCAGAATCTGTGAATGCTTGTAACATGTCAGAGGGAGAAGCCATTGCTCCACCTGCTGATCAGCACTGGAAACTAGGGAAACTGTGTTACAACAATTCGTAGCCGGTCCAGTTCCACAACTTGTAGATAATAGACAAGGCACTGCTAACTTAATGCAGATGCTGCAGTCAGTGTTAGCATCCACACTAAGCGAACATAGCAGTGAAAGGTAAGAGCAATCAGAAAGGAACAGTAGAAATCTGAGTAGGCAGTTGCAAGAGTTAGAAAGCAACAACAGGGAATCAAATAAAAAACTGCAAGAAAAACTTGAAAACAACAGTACACAGTTGCAAGAAAAATTGGAGCAAATCAGTATCGAGTAAGCAAATCCTCAGACACACATTGTTTGTATTAGGCAAGAATTAAATGTAAATAAAAGCGAGGTAGCCAGTCTTTCTGAATTTATAGCTTCACAGATAGAAAGACTATCTCACAACAATGTTCAGGTAAATGTCAGGTTATTCACGATTAACACCAGTAGTGAGAGGCAGGTAGGCCAAGACCGGTCGGTGGCATACGGGAGTGACAACCCATAGGAACAAGACATAGAAGCTGAAACAAACGAGTTATCCGCCATGCAGAAAGAGATGCTATCGCAAGTTTTGTGGGAAAATAAAGGTCTTTTCATTTAAACACCCCAAGTGCACCGCGTACACACATTCATTTGAAGTGAAACCCATAGTGCCATATACACACAAGTGTAGAAACCTACCTTTTGAAATTAGAGAGAAAAGGGATGAAATTATAGAGGGAATGCTTCAAAATGATATAATTGAACTGTCAAATTTTGTATATATCAATCCGTGTTGTTGGGCGAGGAAACCAAACAGTAAATTATGAATGGCATTAGATACATGCAGGCTTTACTCATTCGCACTTTCAGATCATTTCCGTACAGAGGGAACTGAGCAACTTGTAACCAGTCAATAAAGGAAAATACAGGGTGGCGCGCGAAATGCTATACATTGAAAATTGTTTATATAACTTTTAACAAACAAAACATGTCAATTTTCCCCCTTTTTACCTTAATAATAAGAATGTGTAACCTGTATATGCGTGCAGTACATGTTCAATATGTCCACCTTGTTGACCTACCACCTCTTCGAGACAAACTGTGATGTTTCTGAACACCCTACGACACAATTTGAAAGGGGATATATCATACATATTATACATTGTGCATATGAAAGGGGAACTACACATAAGAATTGTATAGCAATAGTTTAATTCACTGAATGTTAAAACATTCAACATGTAACTTTGTACAGAGCTATTTGTAAGTAACGGGCGCTAGCTAATTGAATGGGAATTCTTGGAACTCATAACGACCGTGCCTAGCACAGAGTGGTATGACGCTACATGATGGCGCTGAAGCGCAAGGTTCTGAAACCTCATATTTTCATACATGCTTGGGTAACGCGGCCTGAGGGCCAATGGGAAGCATCGTTACATTTTCAAACGTAGAAGATAGCGTGGGTTAGCCACCCTATATAAGACCAGATTTTGCCGAGCGGGGCACTCTTACTTATTACCAGGTCAGCGCAACAAGAAGGTACGCCAACGCAAGGTGCTATAGATGCACGTGGGTGCATATAAGGGTGGGATGCGTGTGAAGATAGATAGGCTCCTGATAAATATTCAAGTGGTGGGATAAAGTAAATGGGAAAAGCTAGCCGCCTATATGTATTTAAATAATGGAATAAACATAAATTATAAAGGGAAAACTTGCAGTGTATTTTTTAACTTGCCTCACCCACTAGAACCTGAGATAAAAGAGATTTAGCAATTAGGTAGGAATGGAATACTCAACTTCCGACGAGCATCACTAGCCGAGGAAGAAGAATATTACAACAGCACGCTGCAAGAGTCGACCGCCATTTCCTGCTACGAATGGCGCTCAACCATTTTCCCGCTACAAAGTCTTCTGTGATTCCCTGGGAAAATGTTGTGATAGCCACTCACAATTGAATTATATTACGTGGTTGGTTGTGATTGACTGTCTCTTTCAAATTCCACCATAAGAATTAATCACAGATGTTAATATTCGGACTGTGTGGAGGCCATATTCAACCGTCCCGAAAACGTTCTGGATATCGATGGGACATCACCAGTGCCCAAAGTGTTCGTGCAGAAAATCCATAATAACGTTTGCTGTATGAGGACGAGCTGCATGTTTCATGAACCATTGTGTCTACATTGGTAACCCTGTTGCACAAAGTTGCGGAAGAAAATTGTTCTGCAACATGCCCATGTAGCGCGAACTGTTAACTGTGCCGTTGAAAAAGATTGACCCAAAGATTCCATGGCTGGAAATGGCATCCCATACACTCACTTCTTCTCCATAATTTTCAATCTCGTGTACATCAGGAGCTTCTCGTGCCCAAAATTTGACATTCTGCCTTATGATGCTACTTTTCAGATGAACGTACACCTCATCTGAGAACAATGTGTTATGAATCACGGATCGTCCTTTGCAAGAGCCGAAGTCGCAAACTGTAATCGCCGTACTTTGCCATTTTCCGTCAGTTTGTGCAGCATTGTCATTTTGTATGGGAATAATTTCATGACAGCATGACTTACTCTCTAAAGAGAACGACGCGAGATGCCCAACTCGGCTGAATCTCGCGTCTTGGATTTCCTAGGACTTGGTGTCAAAGCCGCTCTCACAGCTTCGATATTCTCGGGAGCATGGACGTGTTGCCACGAGGTCGCTTTTGCTCCAAAATACTGCCGTCAGTTTCAAATTATTGTGGTTAGTCTATACACTGTCTCTGCACGGGGCCCACCTCGTACGAAAATGTCCCTGCGTCTCTGCTACGCTCTTTTTTTCAGCGTAAAACAACACATACTTTACTTTCTGTTCTAGCGTCAACCGGCCTGTTTCCGCCATTTTACTAAACTGAAGCGGTGGTGACACGCATGCGTGATATTGACAAGTGCTGTCTTCTGTTGAACCATGCACAAACTACGGTTACTCGTCAAAACATTCCAACTTTGCCAACCTGCAAATAAAATATGTATTAGACAATGTAAATTATGACATTTCGTATGCCACCCTGTGAATGACCTTTTTAATCCGCGACACTGACAAAGAAACACATCTACAACGCACAGATTATGTTTTACCCACGCTAGGGCACTTTGTAATGACACTCAGTATAGAGAAATGTAATTTTTTCATAAAACAAATACTTGGTATACATAGTATCGAAGGAGGGCATTAGACCAACTCCTGAAGGGCTCGAGAGTATTAGGCAAATATCACAGCCCAAAATGTGAAGCAATTGCGGAGGTATTTTGGCATCATCCAATATTTACACCCGAAAAAAATCCATCGCTCTTCACCGGGTTTGAACCCGCGACCTCGAGGTTAGCATGGTAACCACTACACCATGGAGGACGATAAAGAGCTGGGGATCGGAGTGATACATTTTGCATCCCAGAAATTTAAGCAATTCGTGTACAACCACAAAATGATCGTTCATACTGACCACGTAAGCTTGGAGTTCATCAAACAATGTAACTTAACCAGTAGTAAAATCCCACGCTACATTCACGAGATAACATACGACATAGACATAGTACACAATATCCGGGACCATTAACGTTTTCAGCGACGTGCTCTCACGCCTCCCAGAGTGCAACTCACTACTAGAAAATAACAGCAGACCGTTTCACGTAGTTTGAGTAATGAATTTAGAATTAGAAGGCAGAGAAGTTTTAACTAAGGCGCTGCGCAACATTAAAACGTGGCAAAAACAATAAATTAAGTTTTATTTATGGACGCTCTTTAATTGCTATGCGTTCCGTTTCTATATTGATGTGAAAGACCAGAAACTTTGCTCACAGGCCTCTTTATAAGGTTTGAGGCTATTTTATCTCCCGTAAATCCACAAGGGATCAACGGCTTTCCGCTCCCTTTCGAAGTAAGCCAAGTTAAGGATTTTTACGCCCGAAAAAATCCAAGGCTCTCCGCTGGGTTTGAACCTGCGACCTTGGGATCTGGAGGCTAGCATGGTATCCCTAGACCACAGAGGACGACGTAAAACGTGGCAGCAGAATAGTGAGGACACCCGTGCGCTTTTAGAGATCGCGTCAGAAATAAATGTAAACACAAAAGGTACCACAGGCCAACACCAACGAACGCCTTATAAATTACATGAGGACCCTGCGGCGATCACCTCCTCATCCGTTGCTGTTAGGCTTACCTTGATGCTTCTCCCGTTAGTTCCAGAAGTTCTCAGTGGGTTGGTTCTCTTCAATTTATCCTCGGCTAGCTGCAGTAATTTTCCTTAAACTATATGGGAGCATGGACTTATCCTCGGTAAAGGAAAACGTAGATCTCGGGTGGTGATATAGGAAGACATAGAGTTGCTTTGTTTAAGAAAAGATGACACTGCCGTTTCTTTTTATTTAATTAACACTCGTAGTATACAAAACTGGTATTGCCGCTGTAAAATACTGTCCACCGCTGTTAAACTATGGCGCGGATATGACACGAAGTTTAAATATTCTTATTGTCGCTTTAAGAGTAGCAGATCTTAGGTGTGTTGCTAGAACTATCTTGATTCCCTGTTTTGGCGCGATATCTCACACATCCTGCAGCATCTCTCCCTGACCACACATGACATAAACTGTCCCGAATTTTCCCCAAACAGATCCATTTATAGTCTCAGGCTTCTGAGGCTGCTTCCTTTCCTATTGGTCCATTTTTAGCGCGACTCGACGCGTCTAACTATTTCGAATAAACTTTCAGGGATCTTATTGGTCCATGTTTAATATAAATCGCGGCTTTTCCTACATTTACCGTTAGGTTGTCTGTCTCACTCACTTGGTCACGGCGAATTATCAAATAATGGGACAAAGGCTCTACACCCTCGCTGTAGGAATAATGGCACGGCGACCGAAGAGAGGTAATAAAACTAGGTTTTCTGCCTTCGAAAGCACTATTCCTGTAGCTAAAACATTCCATCGTGGACAGTATTTTAACATAGCGCTTAAATTATTTACATTAAACCATTTATAACTCTACTAATATTAGTAACCTAGATAGATACATAACGTTAAATCACCCTTCTTAAAATATACAAGCAGTATGAGAAAAAGATATTTACATAGTACGATTTAACATCAATAAAGGTTAATTAATAAATTATCTAGAATTACAGTTCTCGGGCTCGGCCTAGAGTTGCCGTTTCAACCCACAGGAGTGAAAGACATACATCCCACAATCACTAGAAGATTTAGTAATTGCTACATTCCACCATTCCCTAGTGCATGCAAGATTGGGGCGCACAGCATTAAATATAGCTGAGTATTACTATATTAACAAGCTGCAGCAGAAAGTACGAGAAATCGTGTCATCATGTCAATTGTGTCATCTGGCTAAGCCAATAATGTTAAATATGACATGCAAACGTGAAGTGTAATTAGGGAAGAACCGAGGATGTTGATAACAATGGACGCCCATGGTCCGTTACCCATATGTAAATTTGGTACGAAATTTATAATCTTAATATTGGACGTCTTTTCAAAATTCACCAAAATACTCCGAGTAAGGGACATAAAATCTAGAACTTGTGTGATAAAATACAAGCACTGTTACGCGATAACGCCACTGCACATAGGAGCAAAATTTCCAAAAATCCATAGAAGACAATGACACTAAGTTCCAATTATTACCCCGAAGGAAGAATGACAGAACGTGCTTTAAAAGATATCACGGGGTATTTTAGGGTAGTAAGTCACAGGAAACACACGGATTAGTATAACCATTTGCACAAATTGAATTTATATAAATAAGTCCATAAATACCACCACTGGATGTGCGTCAGTTCAGACCAAAACCAGCGTAAATCATAACAAACACATTGCCGACAATTTCACGTGGTGAGGAGGAATCTATCATGGAACCACGCCAGAAAGCTCTTCAGAGAATTGAAGAACGGCGGACGTAAAGAAACCCAGGTCAAGCGACACAAAAAGAAATGGACACCCGAGATAAGAAACCTTGGTTTTGGTCAAAAACAAACAAAAATCAGATGCAATGGAGCAAGAATTACCATAAAATGAATTTGCTGTATGAGATAAGGGACCAGCGGTTATAACAGCTAAGTTCGGCGAACACACTTTTGAGCTGAGGGATAAGGATAGTAATAAAAATTGAGGAGGTACAATAAGCAACTCTTAAGATCTTTCAGGTCATAAAACAGGCTACTCATTACTCTATGGTATTCCAAACATTGCGTCATATAATCATGTTGTATATGGTTGATATTTAATTAGTAACTAACAAGGATAATGCTTTGTGCTATATTTTAGCGTCCTATTTCATTATGTTGGTGACAAATTAAAGCACTAAATAGCAAGAAACACACGAAATTCCAGTGGAGATGTAAGTATATATACATATTTTTGCTAAAGAAAATTAATGATCGCTGCATTTGTTTTAAATTGCGACACCTTGATATAAAAAGACACATAGTTATTTGAGAATTTAACATTTCATTGTCATAATTACTTCAATGAGGGCACATAACAGAATATTAAAATTGTTAACCTATAGCACGGAGGACATAGAGTTAATGGGGTAATTCCTGCATTGAATTCTTCTTTGAAGTGTATATAATGATTTCCTTTCACATAAATTTAGTTAAAACTATTTTCAAGGAGAGAATATATTTAAGTAGTGTCCCAATATATTGCGCGTATTTGAAAGGATACAGAGCGAGCTGTTAAACGCTGGAAAACTTTACAATATAAATATGTTTTTGTAAAACGAAATGCGAGTGAAGTCGCCTAAAAAAAATAGGCGTAAGAACTAGTGTTAAAATAATAAAGCCCCAAGTGTTTCCGGAAAGTTGGGACAACAAATTATAGTGGCACCAACTGTGGAAAGAAGAATGTGGTTTGTGATTTTTTTCACCTTTACCGTTGTTACGTCAAGATACTTGTGCTAAGAACTCGCATGAACCTAAAATGCAAAGGAAAACCAGCACAATGATTTTAAATACGTCTGTCCTTAATCTATTGTTAATTTCATTTTCAGTGTATTTTAACATTTCTTCGTACACTTATTTTTATGGGAACTGTCATCAACATCCTGAAAATTATTATGCTCGTAATTTTAAACACGTAGCTGAGGGGCATTTGTAGGGGAACATACACCTGATAGGGCAAACAATTGTAATAACTGAAACAATAACTAAGATAGGAATATATAATGTAATATAATGCTGCAAAATAACTTGTATCATAAAATATAGACATATGTAAGGAAACACTGTAATTAGTAAGGAACCGAGGTAGCAGCAGGGTTAAAAGTCCGCCAACATACACACGCTAATATACACAGGATTAGGCAAAAAAAACGCAGAGAGAGAGAGAGACATAGGTCCGAGGTGAGGCAAAGACGGAGACAAGAGTATAATATCTGCAAAGTCAAGGGATTTGGAAAAGGATTCAGATTACATCATCAAGGCGAGATAGCACATGTATACGTATACAGTAACACCCGCTTGCTACACCTTGGAGACAAGACAGTTTCGAGAAACAGATATATTAAACTCTATTTAAAAAAAATTTGCCCGAAAATATCAGTTACAAGTTGGTTACAGTTAAAAAATATCCTAATAAGATATGTAATAAATGACAGTAAAAATGGTATAGAAGCTAGCAATACTGAAACTTTGGAAAAACTTAGAGATATCATTATATTTTTGGAAAATTCAGGATTAAATGAAAGGGAAAATAATTTTCAGTTAGATTTCCTAAATGAACAGCTACTCTTGTGTGTCATAAAAAATAGTAATCTATAAATATGACGCTCTGCGCTTTTATGATTTTTGAACAGTCCCATGCAGCATATGATGCTATAAGAACAAATAGGCTTCTGTGTTTACCTCATCCAAAACAATTGCAGAAGTGTATTTCTTCTTTTGGTGCCACACCAAGTAGTAATTCAAATAATCTGCATTTTCTAAAAACTGTGGCTAGCAGGTCATCTGAAAGGGAAAAGGTAGTAAATCTTCAACTGGACGAAATTTATATAACCCAAGTTTTCAGTACAAAGGTAGAGTAGTTATTGGTTTGGCAGAAAACTTATGTAACTCATTTAGCATGTATTCATTTAGTACTATATATGACTTGATGATAAATTCCCCTGCCAACATACTGTTAAATAATTACAGAAAACATTTAAATGAGACAATGAATCGCATGCATAACTCAATCAAAAGAAGGAAGTTGCTTGTATTTCAGAGGAAGTGAAATGTCGTATGCAGATAAAACACGACATATTTTAAAATACATTTATTCTTATTTGTTACAATCTCATATCTTCCAAATGATGATGTTGAAGCTTTACCTTTAAGCTTAGGTTATGTCAGCCTTCTCCACGGAGAAGTTCAAAACAAGTTTCTGGAGAGAGGAATATGTAGTTACTTCCTATCCTATAATTTTTAAATGTCTTTGCTTTTGTGGTAACTCGTGTATGACTAGCTGCTACACTGTTAAACAATTACAAAAATGATTTAAATTATGCAATGTAACCACCCTTAGCTCAGTCAAATTAAGGAAGTTGTCTGTACTTAAGATAGAGTGAAGTAATCCTCTATAATCCAGTTGTATAAACATGTAAATAAAACAATGTCCTATATCATTATTCTGTATGTTTAATAAACCTTAATCCTTTTCTTTCAATCCTCAGATCTGACAAAAGAATACAGTAGTTCTGAAAATGAGAAATTATATGTATTATTTGCTGTGCCTAATATCTCAATCTTAAGAAAATGGGATATAACTTAAGTACATTTCTAGGGAAACTGAATTTACTCAATTATCCTTGCAGATATATTAATATTAATGAATGCATTACCGTATTGCATTAAAGGATTAATTGGTGGTAATAAATGCATTAGGCGTAAGGTAGAGCGATAGTCAATGATGATTACCATCTAGTTGGGGTGTGCTATTGCGAATTACGAAATATGTCACCAAACATTTCAGTTCCTATACGTAACGTATACAAAAGGCAAGAAATTAATAAATGTTCAATGTGTTGTCCCAGGCGACTAGTTGCATTTCGGGCTACGTTGCCAAAACGTTGACTCCGACTTCCTTAAAGCTGGCTATGGGAAAGAACCTGTTCTATGGTAGGAACAGGTTGCTGGACATTATCCATGGAACAAGAAAAGGAATCGACGAGTATATCTTGATTTTCTAGAGGAACGCAGATAAGATATTTAGGATGTAAAACTGAACTTTATCTTGCTCATGGAGATAGACTTTAGTGCTATAGTTACAAATAAGTCCATGTTACGGAAAATATTCAAACACAATGAGATAATAGAAAAATGGAAAGAAATCCTAAGAGTTTTTCGTATTAATTCCTGGTCAATAATGACATGGCCGTTACATACATTGTTCACTATTAGTCTTTCTCTTTTAATATATGTAGGCCACAACAGTTAAGAATCCCCTTCAACTCTTGAAAATTGCGCTTGGCTTCGATTTTTACGATCTTTACTCTCTCATATCGAAATCTCCAAGAGTCTAATTCTGAATTGAAACCTATTACTTAGAAAACTGTCTGTGCAAGTAGCATTATTTGGAGCTCTGTTCTATATCGTAAAAGTTCATATTTTAAAAAAAGAAGAATTATTCCGCCCTATATTCGCAAACAACAAAAACAGACTCATGTCAGTATTCAGCAGAGCTACTCCAAGGTTTATTAACGAGTCTGTAAACAAAGATTTTCAATTTACTAGTCGGCCACCATATGAGTGCGCTTGGAGAAAGACGCCACTGTTTTTGTTGACAATGCCTGACGCCATCAAAGCTAGGGATCAGAGGGGAGTGAGGGGCAAGGAGATAGGGGAATAAACATATGCACAATGCAAACATTATTACATTTGTAGGCCTCAGCCTTACTAGTAAATGCAACTCGGAGCTGTGGATGTTTTCCTTACCTGACCGATGCCCCGCCCACTTGTTCCGTAACTGTTATTTCCTCTTCCCAACGAACGCACTCATATCTTGGTCGACCAGTACTTGCCACGCTCCTAATGCTATAGTAATTCATACTGGAAATAGCACATATTATAGGCCACAATATCAAGGGACTTAATTAGATATAGCAGAGTACCAACAAGGTTATAGTACTACTGTCATT
Organism: Deroplatys truncata; assembly: GCA_030765065.1. Classification (NCBI taxonomy): domain Eukaryota; kingdom Metazoa; phylum Arthropoda; class Insecta; order Mantodea; family Mantidae; genus Deroplatys; species Deroplatys truncata. The sequence goes on from CM060990.1 coordinate 169,368,291, forward strand.
TTGTACAAGTGACACTTCTACATCAGTGTTGAAAATGATCAGTCTTGAAGTACGAAATAGTAAAAAAAGCTTCATACTCACCTTACGTTGTTAGTGTACTCACATTTAAAGCGTAGGACTAAAAAAGGAAGCACATAATTTCACTTGTTTTTCAATCCTAGTCTCCGCTTGCGGCAATGCTGGGTTCCATATCTACAACTTTTAGCAGCAATACAACAATTGCGTCAATAATATGTTTATTTAACCATTGCAATGCTAATGATGGATATGTCATTTGAAGCACTAGTCATTTGGAGTTCAGTTTGATGTATTTTTATCTCGTAATTTCTGTGTGCATTGAAATCTAGGATCCCTCCTCTGAACTAAATATGTTTGACATTTTGGGAGCATTTTTTGTTTGTCTTTTATACTGAATAGGAGTAATTTCGTGTCTATGTACATTTTAAGCTTGTCTCCATTCAGTTGCCAATAAGTATGCTAGTTCTATTGAATGTCGATATGATTCCTAGCGGTTTTCTATGCATGCAGGGTGGAACAAACAAATTTTCGCCGTTTACTCTCAAAGTAACAAATAGGGAGACATAACAACCTTGGCAGAACCAGCAAATAAGTAATTTCCGAAGTTTGTTATCCATTGTGTAACAAACGTTTACCAATTTACTTGACACGCGTATGGTAAGTCGTATTAAAACCAGCACATTGCAGACCAAACTCTGAAGGGCCTTAATTAGATGCAGAAAAATATCACAGAGTATTACTGCTTTTAATTTACAAATCTTCTACTGTAGTAGTTGTAGAGGTCATGTTTTGTAGTATTATTTCACTAATAGGTAAATAGCGATATGGGGTTGTCTCATACTGAACGCAGATAAGGTGCTTAAGAATTGCATTCCACTTAAGCCCCTATCAGCACCCAGCATGCGGCAACATTTGCTTCCATTACTATGTGTTTTTGATGCTTATTCTTCTTCTGGTATGAGAACCGAGCTAAGAGCGCCGTGGTAGCGTGTGCGACTCGCAAACGTGGGATATCGGTTTCGATCCGTTTTGACCGCCCACTCTGACCCATGGGTTTTTCGTGGTTTCCCCGGGGTCGGCAGGCGAATGGTTGGGTGGTTTCTTCCTACCACGATTTCCTTTCCATCATTTCCCTTACATTCCGTCTCCTTTTCATCTTTCAGGCGTGCCTATAGGTTTCGTGGCATATGGCGGTGCCAGACAGATGGTTCGGCTGATGCTCAACGGAAAGAGTATTTCCAGTGCACACACAATGTTGCTTGATTGCTGGGTCGTTCATTGCCATCTCTCGGCGACACCAGCAGTGGGACGGGTCTACGAGCTTGGAAATGTTAGGTACTTCCGCGCGTCTCTGAGGCCTATCTTCATATGGCTTGTAGCCTCCTGTAGTTCCTTCACCTCCTCTACGGTTGCCATAATTTTTTCCATAAAACCACGGCAGTAGTGTACTAAGGCGGGATCCAGGACACAAAAAGGAGATGACGCCGATTGATAAGGGTGTAATCCAATTGACTCTGTAATCAGATATCCCTTTGCACCACACCGCAGGCCACGTCCCCTCTTTGTATCCTACTCTGACACCGTCCGGAACAGAACCACAAGGGGCTATTCTCATCGCTAATGGATGTGTCACGTATCTGTCGGTGTCTGGGATGGCACACAAATATATGCCGCCGCCTGATAAGATGTGTCAGATAGGCCTATGTTCTATGCCGCCCGCCAGCCTTTGTATGCTAGTCCGAACGCTGCCCGCCTGAGAACTAGAGCAATGGACCATTGTTCTCATCGCTAATGGATGTGACATGTAGCTGTCAAATTTGATTATCGAAGGAAGAGGTTTAGGCAACAAGGACACCGTCAATTAATGTTTGCAAATATTTTGACACCCTTTGGCGATATTTTCCCGACACAGGAAGTGTCCTCCTTCCCCTTCGATGTGAGGGTGAAGTCCCTCTGCGCTAAAGTTCTAAATATCTGTGTCAATTAATCAGGTCATTTTCGTCCATGAAAAACATCAGGTAGCGTCATTGACAATCAGGGATTCAAAAGCGCTAACAAAGGCTATATTCCACTCTAACGCCTTGGATTCTTGGTATCACTTTAAAGGGCTGGACGCAGGCCGTCGATCGATTAATACAATTATTCCAATATTTTGATTGATACGGTATAAAGAGTGGATATCAATAAAGCACCCCCTCACCCTCCCCGCGCATACACGCGCGCCCACGCAAATACTTTTTTCTAAAATTTAACTAAGCGATTAATACGCATGTATAATTATTACCACTAATAATGCTTGTTTAACTCTGTTTCCGGGAAAAGTTTCGGGCTTACAAGAATATTACATCTCTTAGATGAATTAAAAATGCATAACTAAAAGGCAGAGTTAGCGCAAATAGCTACTTCAAAAAATACGCAAGACGCTAACGCATTTAAAAGGGGTATTTTTCGGAAGCATGACCTATAGTGCCACCCTCGTTGGCGATCTCACGCAGTCTGATCTACCCTCGGATCTGCAGGCCGCTCGTAGAGCTACGCCCACCATATGGCGCATGGGAGGAACCGGATTCATTACAATGAACAGCCTGTTTCCTAGGTAGGCAGACGGTTAATTAAACTCACCCCTATCCCCACTCCTGTCCTTTCCCTCGGCCTACCACTTTTGGAGAGGGGGCAATGACTGCACACCTGGCTTGACCGCTGGAAGCCCGCCATAATATGTCTTTAATATAAATATATAAATAATGAAATATGAGTCTCTTTAAACTAACAGGGGCAACAAACCATTCCCTTTGTTGGTTCTTTTTAATGTTGTATTTCCGCGACAATTGAAAAGCTAGGGGAGTAACATAGCCGTGATTGTTTAGACGTGCCACGAACCTCTCAAATTCTTATAAAATATTATTGCTAGCAGATGGAAGGTTCATGTCATTTCACGCTTGACTTGCTTTTAAAGAAATTTAAAGGGTGATGTATGTTTGTTTATAATACCTGATCTAACAGGTGTAAACAAGTTTAGACAGGAACATTTGACAAACTTTAAACCGTGGGTTACAAGACATTATCTTTAACAAAGGTAGCCTTAAAATTAAATATGACAATCTTTAGACTAAATGTAAATAACAGGGATCTGGGGACTTTAAAACGTGCATAACGCGAGCTAAAGAATACAGGAGCTTTCAAAACAGTCGTTTCCCTCTTAGAAAATATATAAGTATCGCAAAATGTATATAACGTGGAACTGGGGACTTTAAAATATACGCTGTCGAAAGTCGTGTTGAGTACTGTAGCAGGGGATCGAACCACGGGAGGGCTTCAAATATAAATTTGATATCCGTTTTAAATACTTTTTTTTCTAAAAACGCACACCAGCGGTCTTCGAGAAATGTGCTAACGAGTTATACTGTTGCTTATACACCCCGCTTACATATCCGCACACATGTACACGCTTTCTCTCTCTCCCTCCCTCTCTCCTTTGTGGCAGCACGCCGCTACCTTAATATAATTCCCTATTCATTGATATGGAATGTTGGGTGCGCCAGCGGGTTATACTGTTGTTTATACATACCTGCCAACTATGTTGTATAACCCCCTGAGGTTGGGTAAACCAGGCCTAGCTCTGGAAATTCCGCTTTTAAAGAAGAATCATAGAGCTGGTTTTTTCTCCTTAGAGACGCTGGCTTTTCCAAACAGCCCAAATCACTTTTTCAGAAACGTGATTGCTATGGGGATATATAAAAATCATAGAGAAGACTGATTCTGATCGGCAATATTTAATACTGATTGAACACCGGAACTCTATCAATACAAAGGCTTTCCTCATGTATAAAAATTATACGATCCCTACATTGCACCAGGAAAATTATATCAAGAGAAACAATACTCTCTTTTCATTATTTACCCTAATATTATAGTTAAATAATACATGCAATACGCTATTTATACAGCTACAGCGTAGAGTATTTGCGGAAGAAAAAATATAATATATTACATTCGCATGACCTTTCCCACAAACGCTTATTCCGAGGTCCCCTACATAAAAACGATTTCTCATTTGAGAAAATATATAAGTATTGCAAAATATGTAAATAATCTGGATCTGGAGACTTTAAAATATGCGGAAACTCGAGGTAAAATACGGGGGTCTTTCATACGTGCAACCTTCGAGAAGTGAAAGACAGAACTGAAATATGGAACTCGGTGTAAATGTAAATAACATGCGCCGGGGACTTTAAAACAGACGATGACGCAGTAAAAATTTTGATGTCAATAAAGTACCCCGCTCACTCACCCCCACACACACGCACACCCGTTATCTCTTTTCCTCCCTCTCTCCTTTGTGCTAGCACGCCGCTACCTTAATATAATTACCGATTCATTGATATGAAATGTTGGATGCGCCAGCGAGTTATACTGCTGTTTATACAACCCTGCCAAATATGTTGTATTTTTTTCTAAAAAACGCGCACCAGCGTTTTCGAGAAAGGCGCCAACGACTTATACTGTTGTTTATACAGCTCTGCCAAATATGTGGTATATACCCCTGAGGTTGGGTAGGAAAATATAAAAGGGCTAATGCTTGTACTTACTCTATGTCGATCGATTAATACAATTATTCCAATTAAGTGTTTTTAATTGATACTGTATAAAGAGTTGATGTCGATAAAGTACCCCGCTCACCCACCACCGCACACACGCACACTCCTGCTCTCTATCTCTCTCCCTCTCTCTCTCCTTTGTGCTTAGCATGCCGCTATCTTAATATAATTACCGATTCATTGATATGGAATGTTGGAAGCGCCAGCGAGATATACTGTTGTTTATACAACCCTAACGTATGTATTGTATTTTTTTTTAAAGCGCACATCAGCGGCCTTCGAGAAATGTGCCAACGAGTTATACTGTTGTTTATAAACCGCTGGCAAAACGTTGTCTACCTCCTGAGGTTGGGCAAACCTGAATCTGGAAATCCCGATTTCAAAGAAGATTCATAGAGCTGGTTAGGATTTTATGAATAAAGAAATGTATGTGTATAGCGCGGAATTAAAAGACATTAAATGCCAGAGGGAAGCGAACCCTAAACTCAAGCGATACAAATGCTTTTATGAACAAAGATAGAAACGTCGGAGTATGTTGCATGCTTTTTTTAAATGGTTTCTCATTTGTCTGAAAAGACTATACTTATCAGGAAAGCCTCATTAAGCGCCGTTATAAGGATACATGTCGCTGTAAAAACTCTAACCTGTTTGAAGGTGTTTTTTATGAAATGTACACTGCGCGAGACTAGCTACCCCGTCCCCGCATGACTCCTTCTACCAAATAAGGGTGGAGTACCCAATGAGATAAGTTTATTTTTATTACGTCACACCTCTCGCTTGCAGTTTTTATATGGCAAAAACGTTATAAAAGAAACTGCTTCTCAAGCAATTTTCACACTGTTTTGCATTATTTCGTCAAGCTAAGTACTGTTCTTGTTTATATTGCTCAGCAAAATTTCATCAAACACCATGTCCGGTAAGTTGCAAATGCATTTCATTTGCTTATAAAGTTAGCTTATTACTCTCTGCAGGTAACTTTAAAATGTGCTCCTTCTTGTTTTATATACAAACAGTTGAACATTCTACAGTTAATAGCTGGTTATGTGAATTTCATTTTCTCAAAATACTAAACAATTTAGCTAAGTGTTTATTTTAAATAACACTTATTATTCTACATGCTTAAATGCGGAGTCATGCATTTATATAGAAACAGCCGAAGATTCTACAGTTAAAAGTTAGTTGTGTGAATTTCAGTTTCTCAAAATGCAAACAAATAGTTATGTGTTCATTTTTAAACAAAATTATTATTCTATATGTCTAAATACGGTGTCATGCATTTATATACAAATAGTTGAACATTCTAAAGTTAATAGCTAGTTGTGTGAGTTTCATTTTCTCAAAAAATGCAAACAATTTAGTTAAGTGTTCATTTTTAAGCAATCTAATTATTCTACATGTTTAAATGCAGGATTTTTAGCGGTGAATTATAATCATTTATAGAGAAAAATATAACTATTTGAATACCTTCTTAACTTGTTGCTTTTTTAGAATATTACAAAAAGTCTGTTGTGCGAATTTCATTTTCCCTATTCGTCACTAGTTTATTCTCTAATAATTATTATTTCAAGCTAAATACGTGATCATAATACCGACTTCTACTAGGGGAGGGGGATATGTAATTATCGAACGTGAAAATTCTGTATTAAGCGCATTCTCATCTTAAACAAGAAAGCACGGAGTGGGATATTTTTTTCTTTTAAGCATGAACTTCTTTAAAACGCAATCTAACTCTAATATAAACCTAATGTAAGTTGTAAACTCTTATTCTTTCAGTATATGTGTCTGGAGAACTAAATCGCGGGAATAAGAAGTTGCAGGAAGCTACATTCCTGGCATCTCTTGCAGCGATGAATCCGGATCCTACTGTACCCTTTGACGCCTTACATGGGAACATTCCAGGCTCTTTCCACCCGGTAATACATGGGCTCCAGCATTGTCTGAAGCAGCCATAGATACAGGTGTTTTCGTACGATCTGACTTGAATGGTAAGGTATTATTATTATTTACAGTATCCCAAACGGCATACAATGTTTATACTTTATTTGCAGAGTATTTCTTTTATATACAGATCAATTTCATCCACTTATTATTATTGTCATTATTATTACAATCAATAACTGAATGGCATACAATCATTATACTTTATTTGCAGGGTATTTTATTATATAAAAATCAATTTCGTGCTCATATTATTACTATTTTTATTATAATTATTATTAATATTCGAGTCAATACCCGAAAGGGATACAATCATTATACTTTATTTGCAAACTATTTTATTTTATAAAAATAAATTTCATACACCTATTATTATAATTATAATTCCAGACAACACCTGAATGGCACACAACCTTTATGCTTTATTCACGGAGCATTTTGTTATATAAAAATCAATTTTTTTCTCTTATTATTATAATTATTATTCTATTCAACACCCGAATGATATACAACCTTTATGCTTTATTTGCAGAGTATTTTATTATATAAAATCAATTTCTTCCTATTATTACTCACAACAATAATTGAATGCCTACTATAGAAATGCAGTACGATTTTTCTGTAACACTATAAGCAGGTGAGCGATTATTCACATTTATTAATACTTTCAGACCTACACCATTTGATTGCTACGGGCGAACCTTCAACCATTTATCTGAGAGCGAGTGTCGCTAAACTCTGGTGTAGCGTGGGACGGAGGAGTCAACTCCATCGACTTCGAGAGGTGGGAGTTTTATATATTATTTGAGGTGCATCGCAGTCACACAAATTACATAATTTTTTATTTTAAATTATTATTATTATTATTATTATTATTATTATTATACTTTCAGGAGGTGATGCGATGTATGACGCCCTGGAAGATGACGCATTGTATTGCCATAGAGGCGACATGCAACATTCAATTTGTACACAACACACTATCTTTATCACTACCATCATCTCCAACGACATCTTCCCCATTTTCACTCCATTCCCTTACACTTTCTACAGCTTCAACGATAAGACTAATTGAGGTTACACCAACTATCACAATTGACCCTCCATACACACCACCAATAGCAGCAACACCGCCTCCGACCATTCAAAATTCAACCCCTCTATCAGGCATTGCTCAATTACAGCAAACGCCAGCAGCCGACACCATTCCGCAATACTGTAGACAGGCAAGACGACGACTAACATGCAGTCATTTGTCACCGATTCTGCCGCCGCTGCCGTCTCTATGACGATCAGTAGATATAGGCAAAGACACAGAGTATAAAAAACAATCGAGGTTAAGTAGCTCCATGCAGGGAGAAAATTGTGGTATTATTATTATTATTATTATTATTATTATTATTATTATTATTATTGGTGTTGAGGTGTTTTAATGTCTGGATTGATTTCCCTTCAATGATTATATTTGTTTTATGTATATGTTTCTATTTACGAGGGTTGTTTTAAATATTTACATTTTTTCCTCAATGAATGCATTTATTTTTTATGTATATATGTTTTTTCTTCATTGATGAGTGTTTTTAAAGTTATTGCATTAGGATTAATTTTTCCTTCGAAGAATATATTTGTTTTATATTGTGACGTATGCAGAGATTATAGCACATACGTCTCTCTGGTCACCGGGATTCGAGATGGCAGTTAGAGCTTGGGTGGGGGGAATTAGGAATCTTAGGTGGGGATGAGTTGTTTGGCGTCCCCGACGCTTGAGTAGCGTTGCTTGGGAGGAGAGAGTCAGTGAGTAACCTTCAAGCACTAAAGACGTGGAATTGCCATCTCCGAGCAGGCATGCTTGGCGGCCTCGCCCGGCAGACATGGGAGCTGGTAACGTGAGGTAACGTATACATCTTTATCCAATAAATCATCATCCATCCATTCTCTTTCTGTATTATTTATGATAGTGTAGAGTTCCTTCCTTCCTTTTGAGCCATGTAGCGCCCCTTTTTGCCAGTGATTGATAATATTGCTGTTTTTTCTTTAGCTGCGTCCCTCGTCGTAGCCTCGCCATGTAATAAGCTTGTTAATTTTCCGGTATCCCTTTGCAAGCGAGTAGCCCACCTTCATTTTTGAGCATTAGTTAGAAGAGGCTACGACAATTGGTGGAGAGCCGTGCATAATTTAATTTTTTTTCTGAGGTTTTAAGTGCAAAATTTTTTTTCTCTCTGTAAAATGTAACGGTTTTTGGTCCTCCACGTGGTTGCTAAAAATGTGAATCTGTTTCTTGGCTTAAGGGTAAGGATTTCAGTGGTATAATTTGTGGTTTCTATATTCTAAATTCTTGCTGCTTTGCTTTCTGAAAGTCCCGAGTCTGAATTTTAATTTTAAGTTCATTTTTATATTTGCTCCATTGTCTGTCGGCGCGACGCTAAAACTCCTGGCTCCATTTTCCCCTTACTTTGGCTTCATTTCTACTAAATTCTATCACTGTGCTAAATTATTTGTGCTGGTTATTTTAAAGTACATATTTTTGGTGAATTGTGAAAAAAAATTGGGTGATATTTGTAATTTTGATAATGTAGTTGCGTGTGTTAGCTGGTCTACGTAACATTGCATTTATTGGTTGCGTCATCTTGTAAGTATTAACGACTCGAAAGTGCAGCAAATATTTCAAAATTCGTGTGTTGTGTGTTTAAAACTTGCGTGTGTATAAAAAGTGTGGTGCATCTGTTTGGAATAATAAAATAATAAAACGAAAGAAGTCGAGTGTATATATATATATATATATATATATATATATATATATATATATATATATATATATTGAAAATTTATTTTTTGCATTGTACACTCGCGGTAAGAATAGTGGTAAAGATAATGATGATAATTTTGCTTCACCGTTGCCATGTTTGGTTTATATAGTTACGCAATGCATATTTTTGGGGGAAAGTGCTTCACAATTAGCCATTTAAGTAAAAGTTTCAGGAGCTACTACCAACCTGGCCAGTATCTTCACCTAATTAGGTTTAATGTGACTCCAATATGGACCAGTACAACGTGGATGTTGAGGGGTCAGCTATATGTGTGTTACCAGATTTTGGAGAATTGCACTGGAATTTTGTGGTAAAAAGAATAAGAAAAAAAACATAACCTGTAAGTATGTGAACATTGTGTGTGCTAAAGTTTGGATGAATGAAACAGTTCCACAACTCAGACAGGTATGCTAAATTTTTATTGTTTCACTGACTAATGCTTAATTAAGCTTTGCTTTTCAGGAATAATGTGTGATATGAATGTCTCTGCTAAATTAAAAGTATATTATTATTTGGTGTAATTTAAATTTTGAATTATGTTTTGGGCATTGCAAATAATTTGTTTTGTTATGTTACGCTGCAGGAATGTGTTTGATGTGTACCGTGTGCTTAATTAAACTTTGATTTTCAGGAATGTTATTTGACAGTATTGTTTTGAGTAATGATGTGATTTTGTTTTGTTGCATTCGATTTGATTTGATTTGATTTGGGTTTCATTATGATGCTGTGATCGTTTATTTGCAGAAAATTGTTGCATGAATAGTGTGTGTATGTATGTGTATATTTGAGGTTATGTGATATATGTGAGATTTGCCTCGGTAGAAGTGCCTAAGAGTAACCCCGACGGTGTAGTGTGAGATATGTGAGAGATATGAGTTAATATTTGCCTCGGTGGAAGTGCGTAAGAGTAACCCCGATGGTGGTAAAGTGAGAGATGAGAAGAGATGAGTTGATGTCAGCTTCGGTGGAGGTGCCAAAGTGTAACCCCGATAGTTGGAGTGTAAATGTGTTGATTTTTCAGGAGGGCTACATGTACCTGGAAAGTTGATTTGATGTGATGATTTGAGAGATTTTGCTTATTGGTGTTGCTGTAACGTGCCCAGTATAGCGTGTGTGATGTATTCACACGAGAGCGTACATGTATTGAAGTGAATACAATGAGAATAATTGTTTTGTGTTTATGCAACAAGTTTATTACCATCTTAGATAGCAAGTTTTAATACCACCTGTTTTCCAGCTTAATTTTGATTCGGAGGATGTGGATGCAACATATAATGTCATGTTATTTGTGTCATTCCTGAAATGTTAATGTGATTTCTTTAAGGTTATGCCTATGTCAGATATTTTTGACTTTGCAGCATGTTGAATGAGACACGTCAGTGAAGATGTTTTGTTTTCGCAGTAATTACTGTCCAAGAGAAAGTTGAAAGTTAAGAGAAATATGATGATGATTGAAATACTGATGATGATGATTGAGATGATGAGGATAATAAAAAGATGGAGAAGATAGTAATGTAGAGGAGAATTTGTGTTAGTGACAGTAGAGTATGATTATTTTAGTTTGAATATGTACTGTGGATTTATTTTTGAAGTTTGTAGTAATGCACACAGTAGTTTTGAATAGCTAGTTAAGTGAGTGTTGTGTTTAATTTGGTCCATGGTCAGTGTGAATGATTCCATTTCATTGTCATGTATGAATGTATTGTAAGTGCATTTATTTTCTGTTCATTAATAGTACCAGCTGGTTAAGAAATAATATTGAGATCACAAATAAGTTTATATTTTTCTGTCATGTTATTGTATGGAAACAATGAATGTTACTGATATAATGTTAATGTGTTCTGGTTCTTTTGTGATTTTGTATTTGGATTTTAAAGCATTGTGTGTTAAATTTTGGCTGGTAACCTTCTGTAAAATTTAGTTTTTATGTCAACATGTAGTCATTTTTTTCTCTCTCTTTGCCCCATGTTAAAAGAATTTATTGAGTGCAAACCTTCTGGACATCTAAAATATTCTATTGTAAATAACATACTATTTTTTATGTGTGATGATTTGTTGGAGCACCCTTTCTACTGTTTTATGATTTCTGTTGTAGTCATTTTGCTGATGGCGGAGCTCGAGCGGATAAGACGAGCACTCCCACCTTTCACGCCAGAGGTTCCAGAGACACCACGGGAGAGCTGCCGTGCAGCCACTACACTGCAGTGGCATAAGGAGCCACTATTTTGGGGGGCAGTCCAAGCCAGCGACTGCCCACCCCTTCTTCATCTCCAACGACCTGCAGAATCAAAAACATTACAGCCAGGATATAATTCGTCGTTGTGGGTGATCTGCAAACTCCACCCACAAACAGTTACGTCGGAACATCAATCCAGGTGCAGTGTAGTGTGCGTGTGATAGAGGCAGCGTGGTGTGTGTGCGTGTGCGGTGTGCTCGAGCATAAGTGCTCTAATGATACATGATCCGTTAACACTCGAGACTCTTAAATATGCCAAGTAATATTGTTTTTATGTCTTCGTTTGGGTGTTCCATATACATGTATAAATATTTCTTTTGTATGTCATTTTTGCTCTTGCAATTGTTTTTTGTGTAATATTTGCCTTGTGTCGACGAGGGCGTCGATCTCGGTGGCCAGGGGGAGATGTGACGTATGCAGAGATTATAGCACATACATCTCTCTGGTCACCGGGATTCGAGATGGCAGTTAGAGCTTGGGTGGGGGGAATTAGGAATCTTAGGTGGGGATGAGTTGTTTGGCGTCCCCGACGCTTGAGTAGCGTTGCTTGGGAGGAGAGAGTCAGTGAGTAACCTTCAAGCAGTAAAGACGTGGAATTGCCATCTCCGAGCAGGCATGCTTGGCGGCCTCGCTCGGCAGACATGGGAGCTGGTAACGTGAGGTAACGTATACATCTTTATCCAATAAATCATCATCCATCCATTCTCTTTCTGTATTATTTATGATAGTGTAGAGTTCCTTCCTTCCTTTTGAGCCATGTAGCGCCCCTTTTTGCCAGTGATTGATAATATTGCTGTTTTTTCTTTAGCTGCGTCCCTCGTCGTAGCCTCGCCATGTAATAAGTTTGTTAATTTTCCGGTACCCCTTTGCAAGCGAGTAGCCCACCTTCATTTTTGAGCATTAGTTAGAAGAGGCTACGACAATATATACTATTTTTTCATTGAAGTGGGTTTGGAATTTATAGTTTACTATTATTATTATTATTATTATTATTATTATTATTATTATTATTATTATTATTGTTTTCCCTAAAACAATGGAACTGTATATATGTCTTCGCTGATGAGAGTAGTAGCTCGATTATGCATGGAGAATATTGTAAATGTTACATTATTTTTTATGCAATTCGGCTTTAATACGGTATATACTTTATTACTGAGGATCTTTTTAATGTCTGGATTATTTTTCCTTCATTGGATGTATTTGTTTTATATTTATATTTCCATTGGTGAGGGGTTTCTTAAACATCTACATTTTTCCCCCAATGAATGTATTTGTTTTTAGGTGTATATGTTTTTTCATTGGCGAGAGTTCTTTTTAGTTGTTTTCCATTAGGATTTATTTTTCCCTTGAAGAATACATTTATTTTATACATACGTATTTTTCATTGACGAGGGTTTTGAATTTATAGTATAATTATTAATGTTTTCCCTGAAACGTTGTATCCGTGTATATGTCTTCACTGATAAGAATCTTTTTAAAACATGCATTTTACCCTCAATGAAACAAAAACTATAAAATAATATAATAATAATAATAACAAACCGATGGTTTTACAACCATAACATTTAAGGTAGTTAAATTATATTCGAACCCACCTGCGGCCTCTCTCCACTCCGCCAGACAGCCGGCAGAGGCGGACTAAAATCCTTACCTTATAATAGATGCTTTAAATGTTGACCATGTGCTCTTAGACAGGCAGCATATCTCGTATAAATATGCTGGCTCAATCTCCGAAGCTCCGCAGCAGGAATTCTTGTGATTTCTTGCAGAGTGTTTTCTCTAAGTTTTTGTAGTGTGCGAGGATTGGAACGACACACTTTGTCTTTTAAAGAACCCCATAAATAAAAATCAGAACTTGTTAGGTCAGCGAAACGCGGGGGCCACAAATCAACACTAATTATTCTTTAATATAGAGTCAACTGAAAAATTCAATGCCACAGCCGGGATTTGAACACAGTTCTCCCGCTCTCCATGCGATTGCTCTAACCATTGAGCTACTGTGACAACATGCCCCTGGGGCATTGAATTCCCCAATTGACTCAAGTTGTTTTCCCAGACATACCTACCAAGGCATCTCCCTCGAGATGACAAACTTAGCGGCGACCTGCTTATCGCAAGTACTTCAGTGCTGGGTGCTTATATATATTATTATTATTATTATTATTATTATTATTATTATTATTATTATTATTATTATTATTAAGGGTTTTAATTATTTTTTGTAGTTATTATATAAATTAATTATACTTTTAATAGATCTTAGCCTGGTCTTAGGCAAGTTTTTAATATAGAGTCAACTGAAAAATTCAATGCCACACCCGGGATTTGAAAAATGCCGGCTGTGGCATTGAATTTTTCAGTTGACTCTATATTAAAAACTTGCCTAAGACCAGGCTAAGATCTATTAAAAGTATAATTAATTTATATAATAACAACAAAAAAATAATTAAAACTAATTATTCTGTCATCAAACACCTCTGTTATTGCATATAATGATTCGGCAGCCGTATGTGCTGTTGCAGAATCTTGCTGGCACCAACCATACGATTTCTCTTTTTCTGTGAAACGATTGAAAAATGGAGTTTCTCATAAGCTGGTTGCACCGATTTTATCCCACAGTAGCTCATGTTAAATCTAAAAGAAATTAAATGAATACCTGAATGCTAACGCTTGCAGGAATTAAAAGCGAATGAATGAATTAATAACTCGCAACCATGTATTTAACCCGGAATGAGGGTGACGGAGGGGAGTCTCGGCATATGCATAGCAGGGAAAAGCATGCTCTCTGGAAACATTCGTCATCCAGACAGCGATGGGTCTCAGGGTCCTTAGACGTGAGGTTGCCGTTCAGGTTGGTCGGAACAGGCTCCAAGTTCCATATGGTGATAATTTAGTGATATCTACGCTTGAAAATCCGAATAGACTGGTAAATATATTGAGGTTACTTATGGCGTCGAAAGAGGCTCATATTAGCTATCATACGATGGAGATTGAAGAAATTATAAGTAAGCTGAAGGCATCTAAAGTTATAGAATGACTGACGCTAGACTATCATCATTGTCTTTGGGAAACATGTATGGTTTTTATGAAGAAATGTAATAGGATAATGTTTATAAAATAAATTTTTTATATTATAGCGCTCTCCTTTTATTAATCTTATTGTACACTTTATATCATACCATCAAATATTAGATGGTTATGACTTCCAGATTACATTTATTCAAGCGCCTTTCAAAAAAGTTCAATAGACATTTTTAGATTTCATGCAGCAGAGTTCTTGTAAAGTGATATGGTTTTGCAGATACTCAGGGGATCAATACAAACGATTTGGTTTAATGTATAGGAGGAATAGGTCAATAAGAATAAATATGTTATGGTTGTAAAACCATCGGTTTGTTATTATTAGTATTATTTTATAAATTTTCTTTCATTGAGGGTAAAATGCATGTTTTGAAGGCTCTTATCAGTGAAGACTTTTACAGATACAATGTTTCAGGGAAAACATTAATAATAATACTATAAATTCAAAACGCTCGTCAATGAAAAATACGTATACATAAAACAAACATATACTTCGAAGGAAAAATTAATCCTAATACAATAAACTTTAAAAAAAACCTCGTCAATGAAAACGCATATATACATAAAAAAACAAATACATTCATTGAGGGGAAAATGTAGATATTTAAAAAACCCTCATCAATAGAAATATACATATAAAACAAATACCTCCATTGAGGGAAAAGTAATCCAGACATTAAAAACACCCTCATTAATAGAAATACACATATATAACAAATATATCCATTGAGGGAAAAAATAATCCAGACTTTAAAAAAACCCTCATTAATAAAGTATATACAATATTAAGGTAGAATTGCATAAAAAATTATGTAATATTTACAATTTTTTCCAGGCATAATGGAGCTACTACTTCATCAGCGAAGACATATATACAGTTGCATTGTTTGAGGGAAAACAATAATAATAATAATAATAATAAACTATAAATTCCAAACCCTCGTAACGAAAAAATAGTATAAATAAAACAAATATATTCTTCGAAGGAAAAATTAATCCTAATGCAATAACTTTAAAAACACTCATCAATGAAGAAAAAACATATATATAAAATAAATACATTCATTGAGGAAAAAATGTAGATATTTAAAACAACCCTCGTAAATGGAAACATATACATAAAAAAATATAATCATTGAAGGGAAAATAATCCAGACATTAAAACACTTCATTATTATTAATAATAATAATAATAATAATAATAATAATAATAATAATGCAATTTTCACAATTTTCTCCCTGCATGGAGCTACTTAACCTCGATTGTTTTTTATACTCTGTGTCTTCGCCTATATCTACTGATCGCCTCTCGAGTTAGGGGTCATAGAGGCGGCAGCGGCGGCAGAATCGGTGACAAATGACTGCATGTTAGTCGTCGTCTTGCCTGTCTACAGTATTGCGGAATAATTTCGGCTGCTGGCGTTTGCTGTAATTGAGCAATGCCTGATAGAGGGGTTGAATTTTGAATGGTCGGAGGCGGTGTTGCTGCTATTGGTAAAAAAAAAATTGAGTTTTATTTATGGACGCTCTTTAACTACTATGGTTCTTAGCGTCCCATTCTATATTGGGCGTGAAACACCTGTAATTTTGCTCAGAGGCCTCTTTATCAGGCTTGAGGTTCTTTTACGTGCCGTAAATCTACGACACGGGACCACCGGCTTTACTTCCCTTCCGAAGGAAGCCGTGCTAACGATTTTTACGCCCGAAAAAAATCCATCGCCCTCCGCCGGGTTTGAACCCGCGACCTTGGGAACTAGAGGCTAGCACGGTACCACCAGTCCACGGAGGACGACGCTGCTATTGGTGGTGTGTATGGAGGGCCAATTGTGGTAGTTGGTGTAACCTCAATTAGTCTTATCGTTGAAGCTGTAGAAAGTGTAAGGGAATGGAGTGAAAATGGGGAAGATGTCGCTGGAGATGATGGTAGTAATAAAGATAGTGTGTTGTGTACAAATTGACTAAAGCATGTCGCCTCTATGGCAATACAACGCGTCATCTTCCAGGGCGTGTCATACATCGCATCACCTCCTGAAAGTATAATAATAATAATTTAAAATAAAAAATTATATAATTTGTATGACTGTGATGCTCCTCAAATAATATATAAAACTCCCACCTCTCGAAGTCGATGGAGTTGACTCCCTCCGTCCCACGTTACACCAGAGATTAGCGACATTCGCTCTCAGATAAATGGTTGAAGGTTCGCCCGTAGCAATCAAATGGTGTAGGTCTGAAAGTATTAATAAATGTGAATAATCGCTCATCTGCTTATAGTGTTACAGAAAAATCGTACTGCATTTCTATAGTAGGCATTCAATTATTGTTGTAATAGGAAGAAATTGATTTTATATAATAAAATACTCTGCAAATAAAGCATACAGGCTGTATGCCATTCCGGTATTGAGTGGAATAATAATTATTATAATAATAAGAGAAGAAAATTAATTTTTATATCATAAAATGCTCCGTGAATAGAGCATAAACGTTGTGTGAAATTCAGCTGTTGTCTGAAATTACAATTATAATAATATGTGTATAAAATTTATTTTTATAAAATAAAACTCTCTGCAAATAAAGTACAATAATTTTATGCCGTTCAGGTATTGACTGTAATAATAATGATGATAATAATAATAAGTGGAAGAAATTAATTTTTATATAAAGGAAATACTCTGCAAATAAAGTATAAACACTCTATGCCGTTTGGACAATGTAAATAAACATAATACCTTACCATTCCAGTCAGATCCTTCGAAACCACCTGTATCTATGGCTGCATCAGACAATGCTGGAGCCCATGTATTAGTTACCGGGTGGAAAGAGCCTGGAATGTTCCCATGTAAGGCGTTAAAGGCTATAGTAGGATCCGGATTCATGGCTGCAAGAGATGCCAGGAATGTAGCATCCTGCAACTTCTTATACGCGCGGTTTAGTTCTCCAGATCCATATACTGAAAGAATAAGAGTTTATAAATTAAATTAGGTTTATATTAGAGTTAGATTGCGTTTTAAAGAAGTGCATGCTTAAAAGAAAAAATATCCTAAGCCGTGCTTTCTTGTTTAAGATGAGAATGCATTTATAAAGAATTTTCACGTTCAATAATTACATATGCCCCTCCCCTAGTAAAAGTCGGTATTAAGATCACGTATTTAGCTTGAAATAATTATCATTAGAGAATAAACTAGCGACGTATAGGGAAAATGAAATTCGCACAACAGACTTTTTGTAATATTCTAAAAAGCAAAAAGTTAAGAAGGTATTCAAATAGTTATATTTTTCTCTATAAATGAATATAATTCACCGCTAAAAATCCCGTATTTAAACATGTAGAATAATAAGGCTGCTTAGAAATGAACACTTAACTAAATTGTTTGCATTTTGAGAAAATGAAATTCAAACAGCTAGCTATTAAATTAGAATGTTCAGCTATTTGTATATAAATGCATGACATTTAAAAAACAAGAATAAGCACATTCATAAATTACCTGCAGAGAGCAATAGCCTAACTTTTAAAGTAAATGAAAAGATTTTATAACTTACCGGACATGGTGTTTGATGAAATTTCGCTGAGCAATATAAACAAGAACAGTACTTATCTTGACGAATTAATGCAAAACAGTTTAAAAATTGCTTGAGAAGGCAGTCTATTTTATAACTTATTTAGCCATATAAAAATTGCAAGCGAGAGGTATGACGTAATAAAAATAAATTGATCTCATCGGGTGCTCCATCCTTATCGAGTAGAAGGAGTCATGCGGGGGTGGGAAGGCTAGCCTCGCGCAGGGTACATTTCATTAAAAAACGCCTCTAAACAGGTTAGGCTTTTTTCAGCGACATGTATCCTTATGAAGGCGCTTAATGAGGCTTTCCTTATAAGTATGGTCTTTTCAGACAAATGAGAAATCATTTTAAAAAAACATACAATATACACCGACGTTTCTATCTTTGTTCATAAAAGCATTTGTATCGCTTGAGTTTAGGGTTCGATTCCCTCTGGTATTCAATGTATTTTAATTCCGCGCTATACACATACATTTCTTTATTCATAAAAGCCTAACAAGCTCTATGAATCTTCTTTGAAAGCGGGAGTTCCTGATTCAGGTTTGCCCAACCTCAGGAGAGAGACAACATATTTTGCCAGGGGTTTATATACAACATTTAGCACATTTCTCGAAGGACGCTGATGTATGTTTTTAGAAAAAAATACAACATACTTGGTAGGGTTGTGTGAACAACAGTATAACTCGCTGGCGCTTCCAACATTTCATATCAATGAATCGGTAATTATTTTAAGATAGCGGCGTGCTAGCACAAAGGAGAGAGGGAGAGAGAGAGATATAGAGAGGAGTGTGCGTATGTGACGTGATCAGTGAGCGGGGTACTTTATCGACATCAACTCTTTATACAGTATCAATCAAAAATACTTAATTGGAATAATTGTATTAATCGATCGGCATCGAGTAAGTGCATGCATGAGCCCTTCTATATTTTCCTACCGAACCTCAGGGAATACAACATGTTTGACAGGGCTGTATAAATAACGGTAGAAGTCGTTGGCGCATTTCTCGAAGACCGCTGGTGCGCGTTTTTTAGAAAAAATACAACATATTTGGCAGGGTTGTATAAACAGCAGTATAACTCGCTGGCGTATCCAACATTTCATATCAATGAATCGGTAATTATATTAAGGTAGTGGCGTGCTAGTACAAAGGAGAGAGGGAGGGAGGGAGGGAGGGAGGGAGAGAGAGAAAGGGTGTGCGTGTGGGGGGTGAGTGAGCGGGGTGCTTTATTGACATCAACTATTTTATACCCCGTCATCGCCTGTTTTAAAGTCCCCGCAGCATGTTATTTACATTTTCCCCAGTTCCGTCTTTCAGTTCTGTCTTTCACTTCTCGAAGGTTGCACGTATGAAAGTCCCCCCGTATTTGACCTCGAGTTTCCGCATGTCTTGAAGTCTCCAGATCCAGATTATTTACATATGTTGCAATACTTATATATTTTCTCAAATGAGAAATCGTTTTAATGTAGGAGACCTCGGAATAAGCCGTATGCGGTAAAGGTCATGCGAATTTAATACATTATATTTTTTCTTCCGCAAATACTCTATGCTGTAGCTGTATAAATAACATATTGCATGTATTATTTAACTATAACATTAGGGTAAATATTGAGAAGAAAGTATTGTTTCTCTCGATATAATTTTCCTGGAGCAATGTAGGGATCCTATAATTTTTAGACATGGGGAAACCTTTGTGTCGATAGAGTTCCGGTGTTCAATCAGTATTAAATATTGCCGATCAGTATTAGCCTTCTCTATGATTTTTATATATCCCCACAGCAATCACATTCCTGAAAAAGCGAATTGGGCTGTTTGGAAAACCCAGCGTCTCTAAGGAGGAAAAAACCAGCTCTATGATTCTTCTTTGAAAGCGAAATTTCCAGAGCTCGGCCTTGTTTACCCAACCTCAGGGATATACAGCATAGTTAGCAGGGGTGTATAAACAACAGTATAACTCGCTGGCGCATCCAACATTCCGTATCAATGAATCGGGAATTACATTATGGTAGCGGCATACTAGCGCAAATGAGAGAGAGAGAGAGAGAAAGCGTGTGCGTGTGTGCGGATGTGTGAGTGGGGTGTATAAACAACAGTATAACTCGTTGGCACATTTCTCGAATACCGCTGGTGTGCGTTTTTACAAAAAAAAAGGATTTAAAAACGGATATCAAATTTATATTTGAAGCCTTCCCGTGGTTCGATCCCCTGCTAGAGTACTCAACACGACTTTCGACAGCGCATGTTTTAAAGTCCCCAGATCCAGTTATTTACATTTTTACGATACTTAAATATTTTCTAAGTGGGAAATGACTGTTTTGAAAGCTCCTGTATTGCTTACCTCGAGTGTCTACATGTTTTAAGGTCCCCAGATCGCTGCTATTTACATTTAGTTTAAAGATTGGCATATTTAATTTTAAGGTTGTCTTTGTTAAAGATAATGTCTTGTAACCCACGGTTTAAAGGTAGTCAAGTGTCCCTGTCTAAATCTGTATACACCTGTTCGATCAGGTATTATAGACAAACATACATCACCTTTTAAATTTCTTTAAAATCAAGTCAAGCGTGACATTACATGGCCCTTCCATCTGCTAGCAATAATATCTTTATAAGAATTTAAGAGGTTCGTGGCACGTCTAAACAATCACGGCTATGTTACCCCCCTAGCTTTTCAATTGTCGCGGAAATGCAACATTAAAAAGAACCAACAAAGGGAATGGTTTGTTGCCCCTGTCAGTTTAAATAGATTCATATTTCATTATATATTTACGTAAAGGACACATCATAGCGTGTTTCCAGCGGTCAAGACAGGTGTGCAGTCGTAGCCCCCCCCCACAGGCAGGCCGTGGGAAAGGACAGGAGTGGGGTTAGGAATTAGTGGAATTAACCGTCTGCCTACCTAGGGGATAGGCTGTTCATTGTAATGAATCCGGTTCCTCCCATGCCCCATATGGTGGGGGTAGCTCTACTAGTGGCCTGCAGATTCGAGGGTAGATCAGACTGCGTGAGATCGCCAACGAGGGTGGCACTATAGGTCATGCTTCTCAAAAATACCCCTTTTAAATACCTTAGCGTCTTGCGTAGTTTTTGAAGTAGCTATTTACGCTAACTCTGCCTTTTAGTCATGCATTTTTAATTCATCTAAGAGATGTAGTATTCTTATAAGCCCGAAATTTTTCCCTGAAAGCAGAATTAAACAAATACTATTAGTCTAATAATTATACACTCGTAATAATCGCTTAGTTAAGCTTTAGAAGCAAGAATTCGCCTGGGCGCGCGTGTGTGCGCGGGGATGGGTGAGCGGGGTACTTTATCGACATCAACTCTTTATACCGTATCAATCAAAAATATTGGAATAATTGTATTAATCGATCGACGGCCTGCGTCCAGCACTTTAGGGTGTGTGATACCGATAATTCAAGACGTAAGGGCGCAATATAGCCTTCGTTGTCGCTTTAAATCCCTGATTTTCAATTACGCTACATGATGTTTTTCATGGGCGAACATTACCTGATTGATTGACACAGATATTTAGAACTTTAGCGCTGGGAGACTTCACCCTCAAAACAGAGTGGGAGGAGGACACCTCCTGTGTTGTAAAAATACCGCCCAAGTGTGTCAAAACATTTGTAAACTTTAATTGGCGGTGTCTTTGTGGCCTAAACCTCTTCCTTCGATAATCAAATTTGACAGCTACATGTCACATCCATTAGCGATGAGAACAATGGTCCATTGTTCTGGTTCTCGGCGGGCGGCGTTCGGACTAACACACAAAGGCTGGCGGGCGGGCGGCATAGAACAATGGCCTATCTGACACATCTTATCAGGTGGCGGCATCCATTTGTGTGCTATCCCAGACACCAACAGATACATGACACATCCATTAGCGATGAGAACAATAGCCCCTTGTTCTGGTTCTGTTTCGGACGGTGTCAGAGTAGGATACAAAGAGGGGGCGTAGCCTGCGGTGTGGAACAAAGGGGTATCTGATTACAAAGTCAATTTGATTACACCCTTATCAATCGGTGTCATCTCCCTTTTGTGTCCTGGATCCCGCCTTAGTATACTACTCGGGACAGTGGTGCAAGGTTAAGGTGTTACGAGTGGTACTTTATTAGACTACTTGAGAATTTGCTGTACAAATTACAATGCATAATTTTGTTACGGAGCGTATTTTGATTTTGACAGTTTAAGAATGCTGACATATTTTAGCTTTATGAGCATTACATATTCTTATACCAAGCATACTTTGCAGATGATTTCACAGAATCTAGATTTTTTGACATTTGACTACTTGTAATTAGTTTTATAAAATTTATTACAATTGATGTTTGATATATTATTCTGAATATCAAGAATATCCTTTATTGATGCACAAACTTAATTTGCTCCGTCTTCATTCCAGTGAACATTCATCAAAGAGAATACCCTCTCTACGTTGCAATGTGTCCAGGGAGAGAAAAGCAAATCTGTACAATTTCTAAGAGCTCAGAATACTGTTCTTCTGAGACACAACTTTTGAAAAACATTTTCCTCTTTTTACTAGCTAATGAATTGATAAATTCTGTATTTGTTTCACTTTCTCTGGCAAAAGACTTTAATTTCACTGTCTGATCAAACAAAATATGTACTTTCACTCAATTTGGAACTGCTCTTCCCACTCAACCATTTAAAACTTTCTTTCAACATCAGCCCATACAACTAGTTCCCGAGATCGTGGATACAAACCCGGCGGAGGGCGATGTATTTTTTCGGGCGTAAAAATCCTTAGCACGACTTCCTTCGGAAGGGAAGTAAAGCCAATGGTCCCGTGTCGTAGATTTACGTCACGTGAAAGAACCTCAAGCCCGATGAAGAGGCCTCTGAGCCAAATTACCTGTTTTTCATATCCAATATAGAATGGGACGCTAAGAACCATAGTAGTTAAAGAGCGTTCATAAATAATAAAAGCCCATACACCTGACTTCTGCAAAAGTATCCTATTAAATGGTTGAGTCCAGTGAAAGGATCATTCCATTTCAATAGATAATCAGAACCGGAATCATAGAAAGACATGCATTCATTATGAAATTTTACTTTCTGTGATTCTGGCAGATGTACCTTAATACTAATGAAACTAGCATCCTTTCTTTCTTTTAAAGCAGAGGTGGCGAAAACGTGACCCGCGAGTTATTTTGACTCGCAGGCGCCGTTCCCTCTCTGCTACCGTCCCTTTGTTTCTCACGTGTTGCTGAGTGGTGCAGTGCATGTTGCATATTTGGTGACTCGCGGAAGGAAGTCGTTTTCGCCACACTTGTTTTAAAGTGTCAGGTCTTGGTGCTGGTGTGGGAAGGGTCGCAAATCTCTGAAGTAAAGCTATCCTATAAACGAGTCCCTACACGCCACCCGCAATGCCTGTCCTCATACATGGTGAACAATGGTAGCAAGACATATGGTTGCAAAGCAAGACTTTCGTTGTCGTTGCTTATCACGTTAGCAAAATAATCAACACATTAAATCTTAGGTTAGCTTTATCATCTCACCCCAAAGGTACAAAATATATAAACACTAAGCAGGAAAATGTAAGTCGGAATGGAGGCTAGTGGATGACATTTTGGAGGCCGTGGAACGGCGAGGGGGCGGGAGGGGGAAGAAGCTCAATAAAAATAAACTAGCAATGGCTTATGTGTGATCTGTAATGGCTGTAAACCAAACGGTGTATCGTATAGATATTGTTTAAAACATAAAATATTGTCGCAGTACTTATTCAACAGTAAGCTACACTAACTTCCTCTGAGATATCTGCAAGTCCGAAACGTTGATTAAAAGTAAGGCATTGCTGAAGCCCAAACTGAATCGGTGAACCAATAGTACATACTCATTGAGTTCAGTAACACAGTATAGAGTTTCTTTTTTGTGTCTAATTATCGGACTGGCGGATTGGGTTCGAAACTCAATGGGGACAATTGCCCGGACAATTGCTCTTGTCCTTAAAAGAATAAAAGGAAAGTATCCTATGCAATGCAGACTTTGGAGCCTTTAGGGCCATAATTTCATTCATATTGGCTACTGTCTAAAACGGTCGTTGCAGTTAAGCAGATTAAATGCTTAAATTTGAATTAAAAACTAACTATTTGATACGTTCACTTATCACAATATTTGATATTGCATTTCCATTTGTAATTGTCAACAGGATTCTTCTAACAAGGACGGTAATTAGTGGTTTACTAGTGAGACTCGTAATCTAAGGGATTAATGTCTATATTGTTATAATCTAATTAAATATAATGGAATGGCCGAACTACAAGAAAGGTTTTGTAGACTTAAGTCTAGGTATAAAAAGGCTCTTAAGACAGCTAAAGCATATTATTATGCAAACTTAATACCTAATTCTTCTAATGAATCCAAGAACATATGCTCAGCTGTTTCTGAGTTAGCAAATAATAATAACTATAATCTGATTTCACTTTGCCAGATTTTAAAGTAGAAAATATTAACTCTAATTTTATTAAACAGGTTCACCATATTGTTTGTAAAATTAAGGACAACAAGCACGACTTTAAGTATTTTTAAATAAACACTGTAAGCCTTCCACTAAACTTTATTTTAAGCATTTTAGTGTCCGTTTTGAAACTCAGGAATAGCTCATGTCCTGATATCTGTGGCTTGAATTTTAAATTAATAAAACTAGCTGCATGTTTTATATGTGAGCCGTTTACTCATATATTCAACATCTGCATTGATAAATGTATGTTTACAGATACCTTTAAACATGTAAAGGTCATTCCAATACATAAAAAAGGAAGTAAAAGTTATCTCAATAATTAAAAATCTATGAGTATAATTTCCACAAACTCAAAGACATTTGAAATTTTAATAAATAGTCAGATTATTACTTATTTTGAAACTAACAAACTCTTTTGTAACCAATATGGATTTAAGTGTTCTCACAGCACAATTGATGCAGTTACCAGATACCTGAAAAAGCGTTTTGACGGATTAGAGGGAGCTAAGTCAATCTTTGGACGTTTTTATGACTTTACTAAAGCTTTTGATTCCATCCCGCATGATATTTTACTAGAGAAATTACAATGTTATGGATATAATTACACCAGTATACTGCTTTCATGGAGTTATACTTGAGAGATAGGTTCTAAACCGCTTCTCTTAATGGTCAACTTTCTGGTTTTAAATACATGAGGTATGGTGTCCTACAGAGTTCCTTGCTTTGGCCAGTACTGTTTATTATGTATGTTAATGACTTACCCCTTGTAGGTAATAATGATGACTGTGTAGACACATATGTTCGCAGATGATGTTGCACTTGGGGTTTCATATATAGTGAAATAACTATGAATAGTAAACTGAACAATATTTCTTTCAGCCTACACTCCTGACGTGATGCCAACACACTTAGTGTAAATAAAAATAAAACTGTTGGTGTCAAATGTTCTCTTAACACAAACGGCAATTCTTGTGCATCAAGAAGGTTTCTTGGAATCCATGTCAAGTCGTGGCTTGGTTGGAATACACACGTTGATTACTTAATAAATAAAATAAATAGTGATATATTTATGATTACAATATTAAAAGCATGTCTAGTTATGTTTTATGGCCATACATATATATATATATAGCTATGTATTATATCTACTACAACTAAGTGTTGTAGAAAGAAATATCTTTAACAAAAGTTACTTGATATTATGGGAGAAAGTAAATACCATTAGTTGTGTTTTGTTTGGAGGACGTTATAGTGGTCATTTTAGCTTTGGAGATATTTTACAGTCTCAACTTAAAAGGTCCACCCTGTATATATATATTACATATATAGGGTAGTTAAATTATATTCGAACCCACTCGCAGTCTCTCTCTACTGCGTGAGACAGTCGGCAGTCGCCAGGAAAATTACGCCTGCAGAGGCAGACTAAAATCCTTACCTTATAACAGATGTTGGAAATTTTGTTACCTTCTGCTCTCAAACAGGCAGCATATCTCGCGTAAACATTCATTTTGTAATCGCTTGACAAAAGAAAAGAAATCATATGGTTGGTTCCAGCAAGATTCTGCAACAGCACATATGGCTACCGAATCATTACATGCAATAAGAAAGGTGTTTGAGGACAGAATAATTATTAGTGTTGATTTGTGGCCCCCTCGTTCTCCTGACCTAATGAGTTGCGATTTTCATTTATGGAGTTCTTTAAAAGACAAAGTGTATCGTTCCAATCCTCGCACACTACAGCAACTTAGAGAAAACATTGTGCAAGAAATCACAAGAATTCCTGCTGCTGAGCTCCGGAGAGTGATTGAGAATATTTACACGAGATATGCTACCTGTTTGAGAGCAGAAGGTCAACATTTCCAGCATATATTATAAGGTAAGGTTTTAGTCCGCCTCTGCCGGTGTAATTTCGCCGGCGACTGCCGGCTGTCTCGCGCAGTAGAGAGAGGCCGCGAGTGGGTTCGAATATAATTTAACTATCCTTTATATACTTATCTTAAATATGGAATTCTTCTGTGAGGGCAACTATACTGCAACATACAGGTTACTTGTACTCCAAAAAAGAGCTGTGAGAATCACTTGTGGCGCTCAATTCCAAACACACTGCAAACCACTGTTTACTGAATTAGGAATATTAACTTTACCGGCAATGTTTATTCTGGACTGTTTTTTGTATGTAAAATCCAAATTCAATAATTTGACTCTTTGATCTACTGCACATGATCATAGTACTCCCAATAGTTTGAAATAAAGTTACACCAAAAGCAGGTTTGTTCATATTTCCTACAAATTTTATAATACTGTTTCATTAGATATAAGAAATTTACCTATGCCCGCATTCAAGAGACGTAGTTCAACACTGCTGGCAAATCCACCTTATGAGCTTAAGGAATACTATGAAATAAGGTTTTAATGCCTCTGTTCTTTAATTCTAGTTTATATTACGACGACTCTATATGTACTTATATGGCAAAGAGGCTAATAAATATAAAATATCAAAATTCAGCATGGACAAATGTTGTTCATGTGCTGTAGCCAAGCATATTAAGACCATAAGCGTACTGGGTTATGATGGTTGGTCCAATGACACACCAATTATATCCTCTACCCATACAAAATTCCAGAACTCTGAACGTTTAATAGACTCCTAAATAGATTACATATTTTAGAATCAGTATATCCTAATTCTTTTGCCACTCTTCCGAAGCCTAATTTTGCATCTTTAGAAACATCTCATTATGTGCTAATCGGATAGACTTAAGATTTTTTATATTGATGTGAATGAGGACTATAAAATAAAGCAAGTGCTATACTTCTTTATAAGATTTTATTTAATCAAATAGAATTTCTTAAAATTAATCACTCTTTCTTGCTACACATTTGAAATGCTGTAAAATGTACCTACCTGAAACAAAAAATAAAATAAACATTAGTAACAACTATTTAGTCGTTAATTTTCTCAACGTCCTTGGAGTATACTGTAAAATTTAGTGAACCCAGAAACTACATTTTGGCATAAAAGTTCCTATGACGAGCTCCACTTTTTCGATAAATGTTTAAAAACAGATACAAAACTTCCACGGTCTGTGTAAGAGTGACCTGAGTAGTCTAAGAGGCTCGCACATACACAGATATTGCCCTTACAAGCACTTAGTACTGTTTATCACCCCTTCTTATTCATACGGCACCACAGGCGGTGGACACTGATTACACCTGAAATGAAATCATAATTGGGAAAGGAAATTTCGAAGGAAACGTTCCACGTCTAAGTTTAAGGTACCTGTTAGTTATGAAGACTGAGGAAAACCTGGAAAAATCCTCAGTCAGGAAAGACGGTCCTAGTGGAATTTGAACCGCGGACCTCCCATGGTGTAGCGGTTACAAGGTAGCCTCTAGTTCCCGAGGTTGCGGGTTCAAACCCGACGGAGCGTGATGGAATTTTCGGGCGTAAAATTCCGTAGCATGGCTTCCTTCACGTAAAAGAACCTCAAGCCTGATAAAGGGGCCTCTGAGCAAAATTACTGGTTTTTCACACACAAAATAGAAAGGGACGCTAATGACCACAGCAGTTAAAGAGCGTCCATAAATATCTAAAAAAAAAGCGGACCTTCCGTTCACGACTCCATGCTTTAACGACCTCGGACATCCGTGTCGGTGCTTATAAACATAGCAATATGACGAGCATAGACTTAAATGTGCAATATCTGTAGGGAAATTGAGAAGTAAGTACATAACTAAGCCATTAACGTGGTAATCATAATATCCATGTGATATGAAAGTCAATGAATTTCAGTCATGCCAATTAACTGCTTTTTGACACCGCTGTGGTCAATCACTGCCATTCACTCAGTTTTTGGTGGAAAAGAAAGAAGCAGTACTAAACAAGTAATCGAAATAAAGTGTTAAAAATAACCCAAGTGAAACGTGTGCAGTACGAAATAGGGTCGCACGCGCAAAATGGAAGACAGGGAGTTGATTTATACAACTGAGAAAATGCAGGACGAGTCCCATAACGTAGAATATCCTGAGAGAATAAATGTCAATTCTGGTGCGGAGTCATTCTTTTGTAAGCAATATTTGGATCGATATCCCAAAGCAATTTCACCAACACGGAAGTCGCTAGCAAAGATGTCAGTGGCGATGATGTTCGAGGTCCACCAAGAATTACAAATATGCTGCAACATCCCTGGGGCGTATACTGTCTTGCCCCCTTCGCTACGAAGCGGTTGACAACCATTCTTTATTGACACTCAAACAACGGAAAGCGCACTTATTGGGGTGGAGCACTCCTGTAGTGCGCTTTTATTCAAATACTTATCATTTATATAATGCCGCTGTACGTTATATCCATTAATGAATTGTTGTGTGTGCCGATTAGTTGTGCTTCTAATCGGTAACAGATTTACGGTTAATACTGCAGGTATGTCCACTTGAGGGAAAACGACTTTTTTCCATTAGAACTTATTAAAGAATCTGATGTTTCATATTCACATGAATTTTTCTAACCACTATCGTTTATTATACAGCTTCTACCAACTATTCTTACGAAACCTTATTTTTCTACCTACTACAGTTAATCGAGGAATACCTTTCCAGAATTAGTTTCATCACACATTTCGTTGTGGGGACAAAAGGAGATGTAGGAAACCGATCGACAGTCAGATATTTACAAACCGGGTCGATATATGCTGGCCTTAAAATGTCATGCACTTCCCATAACATCGCGAGAAACAAGCGAATAGCGACAGCAATTTAAAGAAATGACAAAGGTATTGAAATATTCGAACCAATAATAACGAATATCTCGGAAACGGCTAACGTCTCAATAAACAAATTTGAAATATTTTGTGCGTTTTAAAGACCTTACACACTTGTGTAGTATGTTTTTGTTTATCTGTTATGGTTTACCCGTTGTTCAAAATTATACAAAATTCCTTCCGAATGAGAGGACTTTCCGGGCTATTCCCAGAAAGTTAAAGACTTACATTTTATCTGTCATATAAATACCTTAAACATATAATATTTTAATCAAAACCGTTAGAGCCAATTTTGAAAAATAAAGAAGTTCAACATGTTTCCATATAAAGAGTAGTTTGGAGTGTCAGAATTTTCCTGGAGATCTTCGTGTCGCATCTTTGGAAGATACTGAACTTAAATACAAAGTTTGGTATTTGTTGGGCTTTTCGTTTCGAGTTATGCTGTTCATGGATACACACACGGACGCCTTTCCAAAAATGTTTTTCTATTCAGAACCTCAAAACATATATTTCCGGTGAAACCTCGATATGTAATTTTTTGGGGGAAATCAATACTTTCTCTGCCTACTAGGTAGAGAAAGTAACAACAGTGCAGCTTTTAAGTTTTTGCAGAGGGCCCTTATTTGTCACAGTGTACTGGTTATTCTCTCCATATTTAAGAGCGCTTAATGAAATTGTGCAAGCAGTTGTTGATTTCTTCTAAATAAAATGTGTACTTGTACTACGCCAGAGCATAGTATCTTTAGGAAAACCTCGATCGCCTTAAAGCGGCAAAACTGCACGCACATTCCATAGCCGTACACTTGGGAGCAGACAAGTGGCTCAATCCCCTACATCGGAATATTGTCTTCTCTTCCGTAAGATTTCCACATATTTCATCTAACACTAGTTTCCAACTAGTCCTTGGTTTGGAACAAACTCCAAGAGAGAAACTAATCATCAGTGAGCGAGGTTATATTCTGTGTGAAATGAAGAAAGAGTCAGAAGCAACCTCTCTTAATGAATTTTACTGCCAAATGGCCTATCCACTGAAATACGTTGCTGACTTGTAAGGAGAGGGAGGGGTGAAATGCACAATAGTCACAGCGTTTATGTCAAATGTTTCTTCTGAAGCAGACATGGAAATTGGATCTTAAATTGTTGCCGCCATCGAATAATTCTCATGAAGAGGATATTGTTCGATGTATTTGTTAATTTCAGTAATTACTTTGGTGTACATGCATTTAGATACCAGCGTAACAATAATAATAATAGTAATAATAAGCTATCTAGTGTGTTCGGACTACAAGATTTAAAAGCTGGTCCTGCCACCTGGATAAAGATTTTCCTTCGTCTCACTACCCTGTTCGCTGATAGGTAAATAATACCTTTGTTAATGTATATTATTATAATCATTATTATTATATGATCTTTGCACCACTGCCGTGGCCCTGATATTAAAAAAATCATTGTGAAATAAATGGACTTGTCGCCATTGTCAACGCTAACCAACTAGCAAGCTTACTGATAGTGCTATACTCCCCTTTGGGGAAGACTGTAACGGGAATTTATATATATAAATATATTTATGTATTTATTTATTATTAGGTGTTAATTAACAAGTCGACCTAGCATGTTTATCATATTGTAACTAACAATGTAATATGTATGTAATGTTAAATTTTTGTATAAGTTTAAAATGTCTTAGAAGTAAGCCCATATGAGTAATGAGGGCAAGACACGATACACTTGTTTGTCACAAACTCACAATGGTGAGGGGGAGAAACCTAAGTATAAAGAAAAATTCAATTTCTTGTGGCTAACTTTAACAATAAGCCTCCCTCTCGAGACAACTCGACAGTTCAGTCAACGGAAGAAATTTTGAAGGTGCTGTAAGAACATTGTTGTTATTGGCTATGTAGAGGAACACGTCATCTACAGTACCAATCCTAGTTTAGCTATAAGTTTAAATTCAAAGACAGAAACGACGCTGCAACACTTACAAAATTATTTCAGTTCGTGGCGTGTTACTCTCAGTGGCAGGTGAAATAGTGCTGTGGAAGATGAATACCTAAGATGCTGTACAAACATTTTACAACAATTAAAAGACTTCAGAATAATACACAGACATAAGTAACAAGCTATTAATGTATAAAACATATAAAATTTAACTTACACACGGGTCTTAACTATAGACATACACGTTAAAGTTTGCTACGACTCAGTGGCAAGCATTCATCAGACTCGTATATCTTATTCGTATTTTGTGTATAAACAAAAATGTTTTTAATATATTAGTGGTGATATATATATATATATATATATATATATATATATATATATCAGACCTAAAGAACAGTGTAGCAGTGTTATTCAACATAACTCCTGTGTCTTCCCACTCCCTCCTAGAGCAAAGTGCCTCACTGAGTACCGGAGCATACTAAAACAATTCAGTACACTATAAAACACATCCTCAATAACAATACAAATTACCAACAATTAAGTTACACACAAATTGGAGTGAGAATATTATCCCAGGGTTACCACTACAGAGATGAGCAACGGGCACCACTAGATCTTCAGAACTTCCAACAGGTACGTGGTACACCAGATTATCATACACTGACTAGGAGGGTCCCGCGGCAAGACGTAAGCAAATTGTCAATCTACTTTCTGTAACTATGCAAGAGGTGAGGTAGAACGCTGACACTTGAAAGACGGAGCTACACACGTCAATACCAACTTAAATCCCCTCGTTCTTATATGGGCCATTTTTCTGGCCCCAAGTGTACATGTTGAGAATGGATTCAAAAGGCACTATGCATGAATCTTAGCTAAATGTATTAACTGTGATCATGATTCACTATTTGGTGATGTGAAACAACAGTAGGAGATTGGGTAATTCATACTCTGCTCACTTCAAACAAAATCTAAAATAGAACCTTTTTCAACTATGACCTGAATTTATTGAAACCGAATTTGCTGCGAGGTTAGAGATATGTATTTATAGTGTTCAGAATGCTGCAGTAGAACATTATTCTGACACATTTTCCAGTGTTTACAGAAGATTAGGTATCTAGAATGTACATTTGATACGTCATATTGTGCTACATGTATGCGGTTGGATCCCGTTTAACTTCTATGTGGTGAAAATATGGTTATAATTATAAAGATATGATGACAAACTATTTTTAATATTTAAGTACAAGTCACGGTGGACTTCCGACCAACAACATTTGTGATTCAGAATAATAAGACATATATCTGGCATTAGGTAGTCGTTTCAGAAAACGAGAAAGTGTCGATATTCCAGCACGAAAAATAAATATATTCACTCGGTGGAAACAGCTCGTATTGTTAAAACTATCTTTTCGACGATAGTGTCTTTTTATTCACTTCCCGCGCATGCTATCTTGCGTGGGAAGTTAAAATTCCACCACTCCGTGAATTTTTCATTTTTACCGCAGACGGTTAATAACATTTATTTATTCCTCCAAACATTATATGTATATTTATTGTTGTAGACATGCAACATAATCATATTTGATATTTGAATTTTACCATTTAAATCACGCCGTCTTTATTTCCTTTATTTGACCTTTACTAGCGAGTTGACTCGTGCAACATTCAAATTAAGACTTTCGGCCAAAGCAGCCATGTCACCTTCAGTTGTTCACTGGCTTGTTCAACACTACCAGAGGTAACTATTCAATCACCAGTTCGCAAAGGCTAGGGCTGACAGTGATGAGTTTTATTTTCTCGTAATAACTATTTCTATTATTCAAGGTCTTCGAAAAAATAGTAAGCAATACACATGCGTTAAGTGCTTTGCAGAAACTCGGAAGTGAAAGTACTCCACTTCTCTCGTATTTTCATACTTCTTCCTCGTTCTGCAAATATGCACTTGCTGCACTTATATCGCAATATACTATTACTTGCGGTAGGAAAAGTATTATCGGCTTTATGAAATTAACACTAGTGATCGTCATTCTTCTAATAACTCCTGCAAGATAAGAGATGGTTTATTCAGGGGTGTAAGTTTAAATGACAAACGTAACATTTGACAAGCAAGTATTATTTTGCAACACGTTTGCCAATGTCTCATATCAAATATTTCACTTATATCCTTGGTTGTATCAGGTGGATGTTCATGTAGGACCGAGCGAGATGGCGCCGCGGTAACGTGGGTGACTCGCATTCGGGAGCTCCCGGGTTCGCTTCCCGGGGACCGCCCACTCTGATTCACGTTATTTTTGTGAGTTTCCCGGGTCGATAGACAAATGCTAGGTCTTCTGCACTGACTTTCCTGCCCCTCATTCCCTGTACCCATCATCTACTTCATTGTCATCTGTTTCAGGATTGTAGGGACAGGCGACGGCGTTCGGTGGGTTGCGGCTGCACGGTGGATATGCGCCTTGTAAAGGTTTCTTCCCTGGCGGGACTGCTCAGTTCTTCATTCGGAAGAATTTTGTATACTTTGTTTTTAACTAGTAACTCATAAGAGATAGATCAAATCTTATTACACAAAAAAAGTGTAGATCTGTTTAAAACACAATTTATTTCCGATAAGTTTGTTTGTGGCATCAGATATTTCCGAGGTATACGTTCTTATTGCTTTGAATTTTTTCAATGTGTAGTTTTTTGAAGTGATCACCATCACCAATCACTTGTTTCTCGCGATGTCATGGAAAGAGTACGAAATTTCAAAGCAAACACATAGCAACCCGCTTTTAAACATTTGGACTATCGCTTCAATTTCCTATACACTTTTTGTTCCTACAACGAAATGTGTAATGAAACTATTTCTGCAAACGTTTATCTCGATTAGCATAAAGCAGATAGAAAATTTAAGAATAGTCGGTAGAGGCTATATAAAGACACACGATAGTGGCTAGAGAAAGTCATGGAATGTAAGAATTCAAATGCTTTTATAGTTACATGTAAATAGAGGACAGCTGATAGCGTTATTGTTATCGCCTTGTCTTGCTTTCTTCACCGCTCTTTTTTTTTCCGTGGGGGGAAAAATGCATTACTGCATTCGACCACCCGCCGGTGTGCAATAGCTGGGGGGGGGGGATATGTGGGGCTCGCCGCTCAAAGCGCGGAATACCCACTAAAAAAACCCTACCACGTGTTAATTGTATATTGCTGTGTCATAACGTGCATTCATGCTTGCATGCTTTTAGTCGGGTCCCGCATAGCACCGCTCTTCGCTTACTGGGATATCTTCTCTCCTTTCCCAGAGGTATAGTCCCACTTTCCCCAGGTGCGCGCCTTTGCTGTTGGGGAAGGTTCATTAGGGTTATAGTTTCTCTTCCTTTACACTGATTTGGCTTGACTGTTCGACCGGATGCATAGCATCCACTTCCTCTTTGATAATACCAGGACTACTGATGCAATCTTGTTTTTTTTTTTTCAAATTTGCTGGATCATCAAGACATATAGTCCATTCGCATTCTTTTTGGCCAGGTGTGGAAGGAGAGGGATCAGGTCGCCAGCTCTACAAATGTGTCCTCCCCTCCCTTCCCCTACTTACTGGCCGAAGAGAATGAGAATGGACTGTAAAAGAACCTCAAGCCTGATAAAGAGGCCTCTGGGTAAAATTTCCGGTCTTTCACGCCCAATATACGAGAATGGGACGCTGAGTACCATAGTAGTTAAAGAGCGTCCATAAGTAAGACCCAATTTAAATTTCTTCCTCCCCCCCCTGTTCCTCTGCAGATAATTTATTATTTGAAGATTTCTGAGGTCTCTGTTGAATGGTTTGGTTACTTAAATGTCAACAAAACGTATTGTTGTTTACTAGAACTGTATAGGAAACTAGGTTTGAAGGTAGATATTTGAATATCTATATGACATGCTTTGAAAGATCGTACAGCTTTAAAAGCTACAAAAACTAAAGTAGAAGGTTTAGAGTGTTTAATAACAGTAAAATCCGTACTTATGAATTTGCGCAATTTGTGGCCTGTTTTCAGTGATGGGTATCCGAAATTTACATGGCAGTGTTAAAAATTGGTGTAATTTAACTCAGGTCTGGCCAACAGACTTCACCTAAAAACAAAACTAATTCTGAAAATTTTTAATTTTGATGAGCTTTTAAGACATTTATTTTCGAAAAATGAGCAATATTTTAAGAATAATATATAATTCACGCATAATATGGCATTACATGCCATGTAAATAGAAAAACGTTGACAGCCTGGACGAAAAAATGCGCTATTGATACTGCTAACTTTGTCTAGTGTCTTCCGGAAAAATCACCTTTGTAACTTTTGTAAGCACAAAAGCTTTCTTTCAGAGCTGTCATTACTATTTTTCCACCTTGTATTTTATTAACGTCGTTAAACTGCGTGAGTGGCATAAGGCTGTATCAGCATTAATATTTATTTTTACAACTTTAGATGAAGAGTAACAGAAATATATTTTAACGAACGATGACTTTGGGATGAATTAAACAGTAATATTCATATTCATTGAGTCATAATACAAGAACTTGAGGAACATCTCAGTTTGAGTTTTTTTATGGACGCTCTTTAAGTGCTGTGGTCCTTAGCGTCCCATTTTATATTGGGCGTGAAAGACCGGTAATTTTGCTCAGAGGCCTCTTTATCAGGCTTGAGGTTCTTTTACGTGCCGTAGAGGAACATCTACGCTAATTACTATCGGCTTTCCATATAACGGATTTATCGAATACGTGGCTACAGCCGCCGAGTCTGACTAGTAGTAGATATTCAGTTGAATGACCTCGCTTTGCAGTAGTCTGTTCATGCGCTTATGGAGTGTAACGGCATTTTGAGTAGTTTAACGTTATTTTGTATGGCGTATAGTCGGACTAACGTTATGTGAAGCTTTGTGATCATTATTTACTATGTGTAGTTATCGTGGTGTACAGAACAAAACAGTGTGTGTTTATTGCATTAAGTTTTGCTCGAACGTAGTCATATGAGGACTGTCGACTTTAAGTTACACAACAATACCCTGGTGTCACCATTCCTAATAAATCCACAGTTTATATTATGTAAGAATTTAGCCTTTAACCGAGGAAAGGCTGTCGGGGAAAGAAGTCCAAGAAAATTGTCTTGCATTGTACAACGTGTTCTTTGTAATGCCTGCTCGCTCTCCAGATATGAATTCATATAATTATTATTATATATGGGGAATTCTTAAAGATAAAGTTTATTTAACAAATTCCCATGAGTTCGACAACCAGAAGAGAGCTCCGGCGTACGTTTTCCAATTTATCGGCTACTAGAAATTCGTGAGTGTTCTATAATATGTTCAGCAAGTGCCAGGCTTCTAGCAGAGGGGTATCATTTTGAACACATTTCATAACGAAAAGCTAAGTGCAACATATTTATATTCTTTCGCATCGCTAGCATTATCTAGGGGAGAAATGGCCGGCCGCTCCACCACCACTGCACGAACTGATTCGTATTGCACTGCCGCCAGTCGAGTCGTTCATGTGTTGCCAGAAATGGTATTTTGCGATTTCCAAATGGTTTTAAGGGTAGTCGATGCTGATTTTTCGAAAATCTGGAGGAAAAAAACTTTTAAAGTGTTCATGTAAAATATACAATCATTGAGGAATCACGATGCAATTGCGATTTGGCATTTATGGTCATTATATGCCCAAACGGTACCCAAATGCGTATGTGGAAATAGCGCGAGAAATTTTAAAAGTTTATTCGTAGTCTTGTTTTCTTACATTTTTGGAGTCTTAAAATGCTCACTGTAACGTAAATCTGTTCAATTTCTATAAGATTGGATGAAGAGATCTAAACAGTGTTTTTAATATCAAGTTTAGTTTTATATTAAGAGGTTTAATAATTTAATACATAATTGGTTTTGAAAAGTTAACAATGTTACATACATTTTTCAGGAAAAGATTTATGTTACCCAAAATTATAATTCAAAGAACTATATTTTAGGAGCAACATACGACATTTAAGTTGCACAGCCAATTATCACCTAACCCTGAAGCTATAAGGAGTGATATTTGTTCCAAATTAATCAGAACCCTGAAGAAGGCTACGGAGATATAATGGCCGAAAGCTTGGACACCGGCTTCTTTTTGACTCGGCTGAAATCCCGTGAAGTAACCCTAAATTAAACATTTAAATTAAAGACCATAAAAACAGTCATGTTAATACTATACGGTATATTAATTTTTGGTGATGTCCATTTCACGACAGAGGACGAGTAAACAAGCGCCAGCCCTCGTAGCCGTGGTCGCTGGAGTGTATAGCTCCGGCGTTCTGCCAAGCTGAGGGTCGCGGGTTCGAGTTCCGCCATGGTCATGGGTGTTTGTATGTGTCTATGTGTTGTGTAATCGCTGTAATAAGCGGTAACGAAAACCGCAAATAAAACGGTAATCATAAACTGGGTAAAACAAGGGAACTTACAAAAAACAAAAAAAATGGCAGCGTATTCGTAACTGATAAAGTTCTCACAGTTACGATCCTAACAGTGAACTGTGTGAACGAGCTTCAGGAGAGAGCTAAGACCTTCATTGTCAATAAAAATTAATCTGCTGAAAGTCAAAGATGTGGAAACACTCTCAGAAATACACTTTGGTCCTCTATGGAAAGAACTCCTGAGTGGAATTCTACTTGTTTAAGGAACAATGAACACACAGAAGATGCAGATTGCCTTTGTACGTGTTTCTGGTAACAATAACGATTCTTGTTTACGTTTATGAAACTTATTCTTCAGCCAAAACTTGATTTATTAATTTTTTTTTCAAATTCTGTTTTCTTCCCTGTATTCCCTTTTGGAACATTACTGTTTATTTGGGTGCAGTTTTTAGTTACAATAGTTATTCATTAGCTGGCGGCGTTAAGAATTTTCGTATAGTATATCTCGTTATATGATTTGCAATAGAAGTAAGTATTCTCAAACAGTAGTAATGGTCCCAATTGATACATTTATATATAAATTTTAATTATGAAAATGTCGATGATGGATGCTTAGTTTTGTGAAAATGTAATAATAAAATTTCTCATAAATGTGCAACTATTCTAACAGTTGCTCGTAAGTAACTACTTGTAAGCAGCCCCAGAATCGTAACATATGATTTTCAGATTGTGGTATTCAAATTGAGTCATGTCACAGCTAGTATATCTGAATATCAATGAGATATAAGGTAACCGACACGGTGGCTGAGGTCGCTAGGGCACAGACATGTGAACGGAAGGTCCTCGTTTCGAATCCCTGATGAGCATTTTCTGGGTTTTCCCGAGTCCTTATAATTGCGAAATACCGGGGGTGTACCCTAAACTTAGGCCTGGAACGTTTCCTTCCCCAATTATGATCTTATCTCATAACCATCAGCGTCCACAACCTGTGGTGCCACGTGTAGTAAGAGCGGGCTCTAAACGTTATTAAAACATAATATAAGGTTGCTGCTGTCTTAGTAAATGGTAGAGCAGGAAACAAAAGTCTAACCACTATGCAATAGTATTTAGAATTTCTGAAGTTTTAATGACATAACCCATTTTGATCTGCAATCCCTAAATTTATTGTGCCCCTTAAACCGTGTTATTGCTTTAGATCTGTATATCTGCAAAGTCACATTTTCAACCCTGAATATCATAAAATATAATTACCAATTCTGCATGACTGAATAACTGACTGACTGGCTGACTGAGTAGCTGGCTGGCTGGCTAACTGACTGACTTATTGGCTGACTGGCTGGCTGACTGACTGGCTTTCTGACTGACTGACCGGCTGACTGACTGACTGGCTGATTGAGTAGCTGGCTGGCTAACTGACTGACTTATTGGCTGGCTGGCTGGCTGGCTGACTGGCTTTCTGACTGACTGACTGACTGACCGGCTGACTGACTGACTGACTGGCTGACTGAGTAGCTGGCTGGCTGGCTAACTGACTGACTTATTGGCTGGCTGGCTGGCTGACTGACTGGCTTTCTGACTGACTGACTGACTGACTGACTGACTGACCGGCTGACTGACTGACTGAGACATGAAAGTTATATGTTCCAAGTACATAGTATATTTTGCTCAGCTTGCAGCAAACAGGCAGTTTCGATTCCCAGTATACAAGAACGCTGAATAGCACCAACTTATAGTAATATAAAAGTGTTCGAGCGTAAGCTACATGTTTTTTATTTCACTTTTATGTAGGAAAAGTTTGACTTCCAGACACTGCTTTCTTCTCTCTTAGTTAATCGGATGATGTAGTTTCCTCCCCGGCAGGATCTTCCCTTTAAATCTGTTATACACACCAAAGGCAAGCAGATTACAAATTAGCACGTTCCTTTACAATGCAGAATAACTGCCTATAATACATTGCAGAATCACTGCCTATAATACATTGTATATAACTAACTACAAGGCTAAAATAACCCAGCTGGGCCAGAGCCTTCCCTCCTTAACGCCCACCCGAACCGAGGACTCACACTTCCCAGGACGCACGATAACGCCCGGGGCAGACGCTTGACGGGGGGCAGAGGGCCTACGGATCAGAGAGTGAGAGACCAGGGTGGGTGATCAGTCACAAGCCCGGAATGAGAGCGAGGAAGTGGATGATAGATGCAGATGAGAGATGAATGATAGGACAGCTGATGCAGCACCGGTGGAATGAAACATGGCGGGGAATACCGGAGAACCCGGAGAAAACCCGCCCAGATGCCGCTTTGTCCACTACAAATTCCACATGCGGATCACAATGTATATAGGTGTTGAAAATTCTTAAGAGCTGACGCAAGAAAATTTCTACTTGAGCACAGTCGTGTAAATCAAATTTAGATGTTCCCCTTAATCTCCCAAAGCAGACTTTGAGGATGGAGTATTGAGGATAAGGCTCACCAGTTTCGGTATAAAAATACTTCATTTGATACATGCACCAATTAAGTCAGCTACCCCTTACTTTTCTGCAACAGGCACAATGTTTAAGCCATGGTCTATGAGGTAGTCCATGTTTCTCCGCTTACCTAATAAGTGGTAGCACTTGATCACAGATTTACCTTCAGAAATAAAATTAGTTAAAAGAACTCACGGAATAAGAACAGCACTGTTATAAGGGAGAAGCTCTGCTAATTCAGATAGGTCTGTCTTATGGTATTAAAATGTCATAAGATAAAGCGCAGTTCGCTGTGAAAAGCAACAACTGGGGGTATAAAAGCGATTATGCAACTATGAAATTATGTTGGCTTTGGCAATACCAGTCTTACTTATGACCAGACATAGGAATTCTTAAGCAGTTAGCTTCAGGTTATCTGCACTTGAACCATTATCAATACAAATAACGTAAACAACAGCGCCCAAGAGTCACCGATGGCAGGTAAAAACGATCTGGTGAGTGTTTGAGTGCTGTCTGCAAAAGTCAAAAGTCGCTACGAGGGATGGGGGACAAGTCATTGCGTTGTTCAATAACAATACTACCTCGTTTCCTTTCGTCCTGGCTTTTTAATGTTTTGAAACTCCTATGCTTCTTATGACTTACCGAGCTACCCGTTTCTCTTTAATGACATGACTGGCAACCCGCCGCTCCCACGGTACTGCTATACGAATCTATTCGTGTAGTGGGTGGATTAGCTCACCGTTTATCCCGAGGATAATTCTAACGATGTGAAACAATATAAATATGTTACACTTCCTGTCGTTATAAATGTATTCAAAATAATGCGCCTCTGCATCTACACAAGCTTGACATCTATTGAACACATTATTGGACACTCCGGGAAATTCTACAGCCGAAATGTTGGAAAACGCAGGGATACTGTCTTCTAATTCATTGAGCATATTTAAGGGATTTGCTGCATTGTATTTATACTTAAGCTTTCCCCACGGATAGTAATAGCATGGATTTAGATCTAGAGAGCAAGTAGGCCAGTCAGTTGTTCTGTCATTATAACATGTTGTAATGTGAGGCAGGGATTTTCTGTTTTCTTTCCACGACAGCCCCTTGGTATCTCGTATAATTTTTCCGCGAATAGAACTGTTGTCTGTCTATGTTTCATTTTGTTTTAACACTTACTAGGTTGTTCAAATTTCTCTAATAAGCTATAAATTGTAAGCTTGCTAGGAAAGTGGCTAAAGGGCATTTCTTTATAAATTCAAGCCAACACTTCGCGTGTGGCTCCATTGGAACAAAACTTAACACAAACAGACTTTGTTCTGTAATATACACCATAAATGCACACAGTAAATACAATCAACCGACAGTTTCACATTATTTTCACTATAATCTATGTCAAAAAAATGTTAGATTGAAGTAATGAATGGTGCATGAACTAGGCTACCGCAGAGCGCTGTTATTTAACCCGATATCTCCAACGAGTTGGAACCGGTGACTGCCAGTCACATCATTTCAGATAACTAGATACCTTTCAATGCGATGACTGGATAGGTCGTTCTAACCCAAAGAGGTTATAAGAGAGGTACCGGGTTTGATTCCTGTCGGATCGTAGGCCACTCTGATCATGAGATTTTTCATAGTTTTCCCTGGTCTAAGGCGAATGCTGGGGTAGTTCCCATTCTACCACGATTTTGCTTGTCCATTTCCGTTAACCTGTTTCACCGCATCTGTTTCAGGGTTATAGGACCAGATGTCGGCTGTTGTGTGTTGCGGCAAGGCGGTGGAATTTGTGCTTTGGAAAGATTTCCTCCTGGCATTTGGCGGGACTGCTGGGAACCCCTTCCTTTCTGGGAGCTGTCTCGTTTGCATCCAGGAACCCCAGCTTTCGGGTGACTCAGGAAAGGCTAGCTGGCGTCAAGATTGATGCCATGTTGGAATCGTTAGGCGCCCCAACCTCTTCGTCCTTCGGGTCTCCCCTACATAACGAAGTTGGAAGCTCAAAGGGCCCACTATGGCGTATGTGTGGTGTTGTGCTCCAGACTGGAGGCCCCTACGTTTGACTACTCCTAAACACCTAATAATCAAGGCAACGAGTGAATAACTTGCTGCTGGACTGAACAGAACTGAATGTAGATTGGAAGTATACACTGGAAGCTATGCTGTCACTAACCGATCCACTAGTTGGCGTGAAATGAGGCACTAAACTAAGACAATCCCAGTACATCTTGATATAATCCTGCATTGTTGAAATCCACATGTAATTATATTCTGACCAGCTCTGACCTGATAAGCCACAAAGTTTCAGATTTATTCCATTTATTACGGGCTTAGCAGTTCCAATTTCCTCGTCTGTTCTCCACCTAAACAGAAAATAAGATCAACTTCCCAATTTCACAAACGTGTTTTCTTTCCTGCACGTACAGGTGCAGCATATTACAGTTATTGGTTTCATTTGAAGCTCAGAGAGCGTGTAGTGTAAACAACGCGCTCTGGGAAATTATATAGAAATCAAGGGTATGTTTACAGACTTTACGTTTATCATTAAAATTAATAAAGCATCAGTGTTCATCCTTTATTACCATGTTTTATAACATTTAAACACAACTTGAGTTGGAATACGGAATACTAGTCATACATCCCTCAAGACATGAGCGGTAGCATTATTTGCCGAGGAAAATGAATTATATTACCGCAGAATTTACTTCACTTGTCTGAGTTAAGCAGCATGTAAAATAATTACTGAAACAGAATAGTTATCAAATTGATTGCTATTTATTATCAGAATCCGATCTGTTCAGAAAGAAATGCACTGGGCCTTTGAAAGAACACCATCCGCAAAAGAGCAGACGCGCTTGGCGGCTGGAAGGAGGCTGTTTACTGGCTAAGTCAAATATCCGGAGCTCCAGTGATCTATGTATATATATATTTTCATGGTAATTACACCAATCGCCTACTTTTGTTATTGAAGATGTAGATGATGTCGTCACACCACACATATTTCAAGAATGTTTACATTAATATTCATTAGTTTTTCTAGTATTTGGGATACACTATAAGAAATAACATGAGCTGATATCAAGAAGTAAAAGAATAAAATAACAAAGAAAACTTTTAGAGGAAAAAAAATGTAATCTGTGGATTGTGGAAGAAAGAACTAAGGAAGAGATAAGCGAACTGCTCTGCAGTGTAACATAGTTTATTGTGGAAAATTTGACAATAGGACAAAGTGATTAAAGAATTGCAAATACTTCCAATGTGGATATGGAGAAGAATGTAGTATGTCAAAGGAAAAGGCGAAATAAGTCATGACAGCTTTAAAAAGAACTGACTGATAAATTACTCTACTGAAACTTATCAGGAAGAGGAAAAAAAACTGGCTGAATATTTGAACGAGAAAAATACTTCTTGGCTGGGCCCGTAGCTCAGTCGTTAGAGCGCCTGCCTGCTGTACGAGGGATCACAGGTTCGATTTCAGGATGAGAGGGTGGAAATTTTCTCTAGTCAAGTTTATTCCCTATCCTTCCCAGAGCCTGGAAGCATGAGAGTGTGAATTTGTGTGTGTGTGTGTGTGTGTGTGTGTGTGTGTGTGTATGTGATCAAATGTATAAAACCCAAAGAAAAACCAGAAATCCAATGACAACGGTATACGAGTTAACACTATTGCCGATAGACCAATCGTTTTCAAACGTAAAAGGGCGTTGATATGGCTATTGCAGTTAAAGACGGGGTAAAAATATATATAAAAAAGAAAGAAATTCCTTGCCCATAGACACACCTGAATGAAATGGTTGGGGCAGAAGCTACCAGATGATAGACGGTATTAAGGTAAATTGTTCATATGCAGACGCAAATAAGTGAGAAGGAAACTACAACTGGCAAGTTGGTTTGTTGGTTTGTTTTTAATAGCTTAATGAGTTTGTGTTTTTAATCGCTTAATGAGTTTGTCCTCGTTTTATCGTTACGTGTTGGAAACCAGGTAATTTGTCTCCTTTTAGTCTCATTCATATGTAATCGTTTCTTTACATGTAAGTATTT
The DNA here is from genome assembly GCA_030765065.1 of Deroplatys truncata. NCBI lineage: Eukaryota > Metazoa > Arthropoda > Insecta > Mantodea > Mantidae > Deroplatys > Deroplatys truncata. The sequence continues at coordinate 169,412,602 of CM060990.1, forward strand.
TATGAAGTGTACCGCTTTTTTTCGCATTTAACAGCACCAAGAGAAATAACGCCAAGTTAGTAGGTTTCGCAATGTAACGCCTTATAAACGTCAATGTGGCACATAGACAAGTCTGCAACTTAAGACGGGAACGATGAACCGGTCTGCACAGCTTCCTCATAGTTTGCACTTCCCAAGCTCCAGCGGATGAACGTCCAACTGAAGGCACTGTATGCATATAAGGACATAAAAATCCAGTATGTTAAATTAACACGACTTTCTCTACCCGTTCTTCAACAGACTATTCCCACAAAAGCTTATTCTTCTACCTACTTCATGTTAATCGAGATAAACGTTTGCAGAAATGGTCTTATTACATATTTCCTTGTAGGTAAAGGGGACTAGGGGAATACAGTAGGCTTAACCATAGTCAAATCTTTTAAGAACTGTGATGGCTTTGAAATTGCCTTCTGTTTGCATGACCACGAGAAGAAAACGAATAGCGAATTTGCAGTTGAAAAAATACAAAGTATTTGACAATTTAAATCAATAATAAAGAATATCTCGGAAATGGTTAATGGCTTAAAAAATATATTTAGCACAAAAAGCCTGAGTTAACGATTTTGTGCAGTAAGTTTTCGTCTCCCTCTTACGTTTTACAAGTTATACAAAATTGATTTAGAATGAAGACTTCACAGGACATTCGGAGAAAATTCAGAAGTACGTTCCATTTGTCATGCATATATCTTAAACAGATGATATTTTAAACAAAATCGTTAGAGCCACTTTTGCGAAAATAAAAAATAACGAATTTTTTTCAATGTAAAGGATAGTTTGAGGTGGGGGATTTTCTTGGTAATCTTCGTGTTTCATCCTTAGAAGACGAACTTAAATACCAAGTTTGGTATTTAACCGACGTTTAGTCTTTGAGTTATGGTGCACACAGAAACACACACGCGCACGCGCGAAGCTATTTCTAAAATGCATTTTTGGATACAGTGAGCCTCAAAACGTGCATTTCCGATGAAATCTCGAAATAAAAATTTTGGCCGGAATCCAACGCCTTCTCTACCTACTAGTGTATTATAATGGTGTTGCTCAGCTTGTATAGTAAACGAAATTCTTAAAAATGTTAGGATATACTCTTAGCTTCATCACTGATATTGCTTTCCACCACTCCAGCTTCATTACACAACAGATCGTGAGGAGTGTAGTGCAGTGTGATGGGTAGATTTCAGATTTAGCCAGCGGCTGCCACTGTGTTGTCTGCGGACCTGAGATTCTACAGGCAATATGTAAAACTTTGAAAATGTATTGTTCATAGAATGTCATGGTCAGGGTTAGGATTTTTAGGTGCAAATTTCAGATGAAAAAAAGGAACGGAAAAGGTGCTCAAATAAGGTGAAAAAAGGGACAATGAGGTGCTGGTTTATTTAAGGGGATGCACAACTAAAATTTCTATTTTCTAAACTATCCATTCAATCGGGCTGACATTTTAACCACATGTCAGTCTTCTTTAGATATAATTGTTTGGTGAATTTCAATTCAAAATCTTAATTAGTTTTCAAGTTATTAATTTTCCAAATATAAAATTATGGGTATATGCAAAATGCAACACATGATGCGTTTTTTAAAAAAAATCTTATGTTGCTTCTATATCAAGAAACTACAAAAAGTCATAATTTTTTTCTACAATTCTTAGTTTGAGAGAAAAAAAGTTTTGCAGTTTTGTATTTGCATTTTTTTTCGTTTTTTGTATACATTGTTATTTCAAAAATTAGTACCGCAAAAACTATTCATTACACAGAAAAATCATATGACAATTTTATTTATTTGGGTTTTTGAAATAAGCATAAAAATGCCAATATGAATGGATGAAAACTACATCGTGTGGAACATTTTGAGTATGCAGAAATGCTGAAAATAAGAAACGCCTTAAAATCAAGTTTTAAAAATATAAGCAACTAGCAACCAAATGCGCAAGGGTATTTAAAAAGTCTCGTAACGATCCTGAAGCGTTCACTAGGTCAAAAATAAAGGTGAATTCTAAAACTACAAGCAATGGAGAATTTTTTGGGAAAACAATTCTTTTTTTTTTTTTAGATTTTTTGAGATTTTGGGTTAATTTCAGTTGTGCATTCCCTTAACAAATTCAACGATTTCTCTTTCCTCTATTCTAATTTATTTAACTACAAGCAAGTACATCAAATTATCACTTATCAAAAGGAGAAAAAAACATGAAGCTGTTGTACTTCAAGACATTAAGCATCTCCACATTTTTAAAAGTAAGTCTGTTTCTATTAGGAGATAGAATGTCTTTGTAGATGCTAAAGCTTCTTTCAACATCCACAGAAACCAGTGGGGCAAACCTTGTATTCACTCGGAATGGCAACTCTACAGATGTGGCGAATTCCTCAATGTCTGGATTCTTCAGAAGACTAGACTCAAGTTTGTCTTTGGCAAAGCCATCTAACTGCTCCCTCACGGAAGTAAAAATATCCCATTGTTTTTCCCTTTCCAGACCTTGTTCTTCCAATCGTTTAATAGCTGCAGGCAGGTACTTGTAACTATGGACACAATATAGTTCTGTCTGCAAATTATGTATTTTCTCCGGTAGCAGAAGTTGCTGTGCCTTAGAAATTGCACCTGCGTCGGATGGATCCAAAGAAAGCACAAACTCTTTAATTTTGTCAAAATTCTCACACAACATAGCAGCACACTCAATCCAAGATCCCCAGCGAGTAATGACCGGGAAATTTGGAAGGGGCAGGCCAGTGATTTCCCTGTAGTAAACAACACGGCTCGGAGCTTTCAGTAGAACCTTCTTCAGGGCAGAGATGAATTAATTTGCGAAGTCGTATTCGTTCCTTATGGATTCACAAACCCTGTGAAGGGCATGAGCCAAGCATGTCACATACTTCAACTTAGGAAATAAAGGTTTCAATTGGTTAACAGCTGAAACCATGCATGGAGCCTGGTCCATAACCACAAGAAGAAGTTTTTCAAATTCGATACCAGTAGGCCAGAGTTTTTGGCAGAAGTCCATAATGGATTGCATTACTGTACTTGCATTGGATTTCTGTAGCTCTTACATTTTTTAGCAACATGGGTTCTACTTTCTCCCCTGATAAAGGAAAAGCTAAAATGTTCAAAACATATCGTTCCATTGAGTCTATGGTTTCATCCACATAGATTCCCACATCGCAATCAGACACTTTCTCCTTGATTCTTTCTATAGTTTCTTGGTAAACAGGCTGCATGTAGTTTTCTCTTAAAGTACTCTCATCGGGCATTGACATCTTTGTGTATTTTTCAAGAAATCCCTTGAAGGCTGGATGGTTCACCTTATTGAGTGGTATTCCTGCTTGTGTAAGAGCTGCACACAAATAAATGTTTAATTCCTTCAAATTTTGGCTTTTTGAAGAGCTCTGTTGAAACGCATTTCGTAACAGAGGTTGCCGTGATTTGTTTGCTTGAAGAGTCTTGTTCATTTGATGCTTAGAACTGGAAATGTGTTGTTTGATGCGATCTGTCTGGTGTTTTTCATGTAACAAAATTCCTGAATCACAAATAGTACATCGCATAACAGTTCCATCAGTGTCTATGAAATCCTCTTTGAATTCCTCAGCCAGAACAATAATTCGAGCACTGGACACCTTTGGCATGGTAAAATCTAGTACTGGTACACTTGTTTGGTAATGTCACATAGAGCTAACACTACTTCACTTGCTAACACAATGCGACTGTCACACGACTCACTCTTGCGCCCATTCGCTGTCCACATTCTCTTATAGCACCGCGACAATTACCAGAATGTTCTCATTCATGCTGGAACTTCAGTCTCAGCGATTTCTAGTAGTTTCGAGCAGAACCCAGTTTTAATAATTCTCGGAACTGCGCGGGTGAAGTTACTGCCGTCTCTGCGTGCCCAGCCTGCGCCTCCACGCAAACAGATGACGTCTCTCACAGTAACAAACTCACATTCACGAACAGCAGGTTACTGATTCTGGTGGGATAGAATCACTCATTGCCAATTGCAGTATTGCGGGCTACCTTATAGTGGTAAAGCGAGAGAAAGAGGTTTTCGTCGAACACACAATTATTTTCCGTTGTTGCGGGTGTGCTTTCAATTCCCGCGCGGCGTTTACTGAAAGAGGTAGGCTTACTATTTACACGTACACAGCAAGCTGAGGAGACGTTAATTGAAAGTTAAAGAATAAATTGGAATGAAACTTAAAAGAAAAAAGGGGAAAAAGGGGATTATGGGCATGGTTGGGGGAAATGGAATAAAGGTGCCAAAAAGGGGTGGAGGTCCCAAAAAGCGATAAAGGTGCGAGAAAAAATACCTCTTTTCGCTACTAGAAATAAAATTTCACACTGTGATATCTTTCCGCACAGCTTTAACTTTCCCTAAGTAAAAAGGTTCGCACCTAAAAATCTTAACCTTGGTCATGGTACATTGCAAAATTCTAAATCTCAAACTTCTTGCACTTATTATAATCCCTGATGGCCTATAAACATTCGTTCTGTGCAGTGAAATTCAAAACACTGAAGGCCGTTTTCCAAGGGATGATAAAACGCTTTTGCATGTTTCAATTGCTATCTACCTGTAATGCTTCCGCCAAATAGTTGGAGGTTTCCTTGTTTCCTAGACGCAAAGAGCAGGAAAGGGAAGTGCTTCATTATGTTCAATATGGTTCATAATCATTTTATGGTAACCAACTACAAGCACAAAGGAAGGACTTAATGCGCAAGTGTGCCTATTATACTTAACATGGGAAACGTAGCTTGTTATGGCTGTAATAAATCAATGAAACCTCAGGTTGCAAGGTAAGATAAAAAACCTTTATGGGAGATAGGAAAACCTACGGTAGACAAGAGGTTGTAGTCAGGGTATGGCTGCTTTGGTCGCGTGGCAGACCATTTCCTCTCTCCCTCTCTTTCCCTCTCCGCCATTCATCCCTTTCTGTGCTCCAGCACCACGCGAGCTTTCGCCTTTCTCTTTTCATTGCGAAATTTTCTCACCAGATTCCTCTGTACTGGCTTAAGCCAGTTGGGGACGACGGTCTTAAGACCAGCACTGATACTGTGAAAAAAAAAATGTTTGCACTGTTTTATTCTTCAATGCTACGAAGATGGCTTAACAAAAGTGATCTGTGTTTAATTTAATGAGGAACCTTCAAATAGGGGTGGAGGATAGAGTTCACTAAACCAATCCGGAATATCAAACGCTCAATGAGAGCTATATTTAACCATGTATTCATAAACATTCGTGTGTCAAAGTATGCAGGTTAAGGACATACCTATATTTTATCGGTTGCAATGAACTGAAACTTTTGTGCTTACATACATTGTTGCAGCACATGGTTACGTTACTAGAGGAATATTCACAATGAAAATGATACGTAAAATAGGGTGAACATAAAATACTGCACCACATAATAAAGTAAACCCATCAGGTAAACATAAATACCTTTGCTCAGTTTAGGACAATCACCTCTATAGGTGAAAACTGATGAAAAAGAAGAACATCTCACGATGTTTAAGGGACATGGTGCAGCGTGAAACTCAGTCATGGTTTCAATGTCTCTGTTCTATTCAACAAAGAGCTTAAGAAAAAAGAAGAAAGCTTTGATTACACAGATCTGATAATTACACTGCTTAACTCTAAAGCGTTCAAGAGGCCGTTTTACAGTAACACAATCATAAAAGAGAAATGTTAGTAGCTCATTTGCAGATCTGTTAACAATATTCTTGAACATTAATAATTACTGAGTTTTATTTTTCGTCACAACACTTTTCGAAAACAAACCTTTCAATCTCATTTATTTATTTCTAGAGTCACACCTTATGATTAGTACTAACATGTGTACCCTAGTACCCTATTATCTTCTACGCCATGATCCATCGTACATAAATGCTCTCCACGTCCATTTTCACTGACCCCACAACAAAAAGCAGAAGTGGCAATTCGCGTCAAGCAATCTGGCAACTAACTACTTTCTCTACCACGTTACATAGTAGAGGTAGAGAAGGTATTACATTCCACGCAAAAAATCGATACCGAGCTTTCACCGGAAATACATTCTTTAAGGTCTCCTGAATAAAAATAAAAAACATTTTTATAAAATGGTCCGCATGAATGACTGTTTGCATTTGAGTGTCTGTAAACAGCATAACTCAAAAATGAAAAGTCGTATAAATGCCAAACTTGGTATTTAAGTTCCACATCTTCCGACAGTGCGACACTAAGATTTTTAAGAAAATTCCCCCACCTACAACTATCCTTTACATGGAACAATTTTCGAAACGTTTTACTTTCTTAAAAATGGCTGTAACGATTTTCATTAAAATACCTCATATTAAAGATATTTACGTGACAAATAAAATGTATATCTTAAATTTTCTGGTAATAGTCTGTAATATCCTCTTCATTCGAAAAGGAATTTTATATAATCTTGTATAACTGGTAAACGTTAACTGATAGACGAAAACTACTGCACAAAAAATTCAGATGTCTTTAAAACACGCATCTTATTTCAAATACATTTTTGTGTGGCGTAAACCTTTTCCGAGATATACGTTATTAATGGTTCGATTTGTTCATTTGTCATTATTTCTAAGTCCTGTCGATTTTTAGTTGTTTCTTGCGATTGCATGGAAAGAGTATGGAATTTTAAGGTCAGCATATAGCGTCCAGTTCTTAAACAAAGACAACTGACGATGTCTTTATCCGTCAGTCGAACTTAATTACAAAATTATCAGTTGTTTCTTCAGGATATAAAAAATGCGCTCTCTCTGATTTTCACACAGAATCCGTGGAATGTTTATAAAAGTATATCTTTCTGCATCAGTCGACTTTCGCTGTCTTAGAGCCTACTTTAACTCCACTAACACTGAATGTTAAACTTATAGAAACCTTGCTGATAAGCTTTTCTCCGTGATCATTTGTAATCTCCCGTGTTCTTTCAGCGATCAAGAAATCTATGACGAACTCTGTTCTTTAAAGAATCCAGTAAAAAGAGATTACACGTCTTCTAGTATGAAATAGGCTACCCATTCCTATCTGTGCTATTTAACTTACCAGCAATGAGGGTAGAGTTACTCTTAATCTTACATGGTTGCCGCACAGTGTTGTAAAAGTTAAACATTGACGCCAATAATTCAGAACTATCGCAGTGCACTTGTCAGCATTATGGACACACTAAGAGTTACTGTCAGCTGGCCCCCCGCTGTGATCACCACTTCTCCAAGTGCAGCAAACCACCCACCACTCCAATTCAATGGGTGGACTGTGGAGAAGTTCATCCCGCAAATTTTCGGGGATGTCCTCACTATGTGGAACTCAACGCATCACACAGCCACCTCAGCAGCACGGTGGCTTACATCCACATCTTCAAAGTAGCAATCATAACAACCATCACGACAACAACAACAACAACCACAACAACACCGTCAACCGCAGTCACAGCAGTTCTCGCAGCAGAATACATCTCGTACCACGACTCAGCGTCTCTACTCCCAGGTAATGAGATTTTCAGACTCTTCTTCTTCTCCTCCTCCTCCTCCTCCCTCTCCTCCAATACTTCCGCAAAATGCTTGCCGATACCACCTTGTTATCTTCTTGGAGCTCTTCTGCTGATCTCTCCACACAGCTCTTCTCGTTTCCATTCTTTTTCCTTTTCTGTCGGAAATAACACAATTCATTCGTTCTTTTCTTTCTTTCGTGCTTCAAAGTGGCAGCACGTGAACTTCTCACTCTTAAACTATTCACTATCCTTAACTGGAATTCTAATGGCAAATGACTAAGCACGCTTCGTTTATTAGCTTTCTCACAATGCATAACATCGACATCGCTTGTGTCAGTGAAACCCGTGTTCTTCCGAATGAGACCTTTACCCTTCATCGTAACAATATGCATCGCCAAGATCGAGCAGCTACAAAAACATCTGGATACGTGGCTATTCTAATACGGCGTAATCTTATTCATCAGGTGTCCCTAACCTTGAAGTTGTGAGAACTAAACAACCTGCATTTGTGGAATTGTTCTCACTATTATCAGCACCTACAAGTCTCCTAACCGAAAGCTTAACAGTGTCTATCTTACATTCTTATTTCCGGCCAACAGCAGCACTGTTCTACTTGGAGATCTTAAATGTAAGCACTTCTCATGGGATTGCCACCCTACTAATCTTAATGGCTGACGTCTCTACAATACATTGAATACATGCGGATTATCCTTCTTAATTACTACGGATCATACTTACCATCCCAGCAATACGCTGTCCGCTTCCGATATTCTTGACATTGGGATTCACAGAAATTTACATCTTCCAGCATTTTTAACCCCTTAGCAGAACTTGATTCCGATCATTACCCAGTCCTGATTACTTTTCAACTCATTCCCATCATACTACCCATAGCTGCACGAATTATGAATGGTTATGCAAAATGGGATCTATTTCATACTCATCTAGAATCAACATTACATGCAGTTTATTCCCTTGCCACTACGGCCGATATTGATGCTGCCGTTCAGCACTACACCGATACTATAATCCACCGTGTGGGCATTTCTACTAACTGCTAAACGTGGCGCCCGTTAACCCCCTTCCTTGCTGGCTGTCATCCTGCAGTTTCCAACGCTTTTTCAGTGTTCGTCGACAATGGCAATAGGAAAGACGACCCTGGCTGCGTCGAAAGCCTAATGGATTAACACCTCTTGTGAACTCTGAACTCGAGGTACATCGCCTTGACACCTATTAACGTCAGCTAGCAAACATTTCACCCCATGATCACACTCTATGGGCTGCTACGAGACAACTTCTTCGTGAGCCAAGTCTCATACCAGATCTTTATACTAGTGATGGTCTTGCTATAAAAGCTAAAGATAAATGTGACATTCATGCTTTCCACTACGAACAGACATTCACTCCAAATCCGCCTTTATTTGATGCCACCTTTCAGACGTTGAACAAGAACTCCGCGTTCTTCGACATCAACCCACTGCTCCACATAGAATCACCTTCACGATCCGCAGAGAACTACGGTATTTGATTCGATGTCTTCCTCTTAAAAATCTCCAGGACACGACATGCTAACTACTGTAGTCCTAAAAAACCTGACAAGTAAAGCACTTGCTTGCTTATCAATTCCATCTTGAATGCCATTGTCCGACTTGGTTACTTTCATACAACTAGAAGTTCGCTCACATCATAGTATTCTGGGGCTGCACCAAGAAATCAAATATTAAAATTATACAACTTTTCCAAAATAAAGTGCTACGTGGTATTGTTAATGCACCATGGTACATCAGGAATGACAACATCCATAGAGACCTAAAATGGACACTGTTAGTGAAGAAGTAAAAACCATGGCAGTGAAGCATGAAAAACGACTTCACTACCATTCAAACCCTCTTGCGCTTCAGTTATTGGATACCAGTGCAGCACTAAGAAGATTAAAAAGGACAAAACTGAAGACTTGGTGCAGTGATGTGTGTTATTGCGTGAAAAATGCAATTATTAGCAGAATATATTCATTGGAATACATTACTGCCAAACAGTGACACAATTATGATAGTGAAGCTACTAGATAAGTTCTCGCACTTAGTTGTAGTATGAAATTTAAATAAATAAAATAAAAAAACATCATAGTATTCCATAAACCAAACAAGCCTAAACATCTTCCTGGCAGCTACCTCTAATTAATTTATTACCGACGTTATCCAAACTCCTTGAAGAAGCAATACTTCGACGTCTCCTTAAATATGTCTCCCAGAACAACATAATTCCAGACTTCCAGTTCGGGTTCCGTTCTAAGCATTCTACTTCGCATCAGCCGTTACGTTCAACTCAAACAATTGTCCATGGTGTTGAAAATCGTCAACACACAACGGCCCTATTCCTAGATGTAAAACAGGTCTTCGATAAAGTATGGTATGATGGCTTAATCCTCAAACTCTATCGTATCGACCTTCCCCAATATCTACTCACTACCATCTGCAGTTTTCAACCAGAACGCATCTTTGTAGTTCGTATTGGTGGTATTCAGTCCCCTCGGCGCTCTATTAAAGCAGGAGTTCCACAGGGGTCGATACTCGCTCCGATCTTGTTCAGCATCTACACATACGATCTTCCTGAATTGGCCCCAACTTCCGTAGCTTTATACGCCGACGATACCGTTTCATTCTATTCACACGCAGATCTCCCCGAGGCTATTCGCAGAAATCAAACTTCTGTTAATCATCTCGCAGAGTGGTTTCACGCTTGGAGAATACTTCTTAACACCGAAAAAACTGAAGCTAAGATTTTTTTCTTACGACGTATCACTAAACCCTCTGCCCTGCATATTAATAATACACAAATCCTCTGGCTATCTTCTACAACTGCCTTCTACAACATGCCTTGTACATCTGTGGTTTGTTCACTTTATTGTGGGCTCAGTTGTCGTGTTTCGCTAGAAGGAAACTAGGCTTACAGGCAGAAATTTCATTCGCTATGTGGTATACTTTAAAGGGTATTACTGCAATAAAAGATACATAGAATTGAAGTGAAAGGCTTTTAGTGTTTTATAAGTGTAGTGTCTGTCATAATGTACTCATAGTTATGAATTTTGCAATTTTTGGCTCTTTTTCACAGATGCGTATCCCTAAGGGACAAAATATACTCTGTAATGGCGTTCGTCTCAAAAACACATGTTGCCATTAAAAAAAAATAGCAGGAACTGCTAAGGTTTTCTATTCGATTCTGTAAACTTTAACTGTATAGCTACCCGTATCCGAACACTTCTACCAAGCAAACCACCAATCACGTGGATTTAATATTAAAATTAAATTTAAAGTGGTGAACTCATATAACCAGAGAAGACACTTAAGTTCTTTTCGCCTGGGGTTAAATATTTTTGCGGACATTAATATAAAACAAAGGAAAATGGTTTCAAAGCATCGGAATCTTCAATATACCAATAATTAACCACAATCAGTATGTGGTTTAACCTCTTCGACTCAGATAACACATCATTAAAAACTGAGTAAACAAAACCAACTCCTAATGGCACCACGGTGCCCATCAGTTTTTGGGAATGTCAGTTTATTTGATCACATGGCACCTACAACATGAGACATTCTACAATGAAGCATATTTCTATCATTGTACTATTTGTTTTACCTGAACGTATTGGTTTTTCAGCTCTTTTTATTTGTGTAACTATAAATCATTAATCTAAGCCAAGGAAAGAATAATAAATACTTCTGCAAGAAGCAGAGCTGTGAAAGAACCAGATGTGGTGCTTTCAATGCGTATACAGTCTGCGGTTTCACAGAGGCGGATACCTAGGTTCAGCTTATTAATCCGATATACTAAATATGCAAATAGGGAGCAATGAAATGAAGCAATAACATTAGTTCTGTATGTAATTGCGTATATTACAACCATTCTCAGTAATTTACTTCCGAAAGGTTTTATACAATATAGTATATGATTTATTCCTGACTATACACTTTTAGAAAACAAAGAAGGGGTATCTCGACCATATTTCATCTAGGGGCAAAATTAGTGTTTATACTACGTTATGTTTAACGTAGTATAAATACCAAATAATAAATATAGCAGTAAAACAGTCTGTGCCGTTTCTGTGAAACAATTCCATAACCTCATTAGCATCTTGTGGAGCGTAAGTGACGCTTCAGATGTTCCCGAGCTTTTTCTAAAGGCTCCACATTCTGTGCATTGAATACTAAGTTGCTTTCCCCTTTGTGATTTCGAATTTTGTGAGCGTTTTAATTGCAGTATGTAAGTACTGTGTATAGACATCTAGGATGCCCATAAAAAATAAAATAATACAAAAGGAAGCATTGTGTTTGGTGCAATATATCTGAAATAATTGAATACTCTACGAAATTTTGCAGCCGAAATATGAAACGCATGCCGGACACTTCTAATTCGTTGAGCGTATGGGAATTTATTGTATTAACTTTATTTTTAAGCATTCCCCACAGATAATACATAGAGTTGAAGTATCGCCCAACGATCTTCCCTCTGCATGCCATCAAAAACCATTTTACAATCAACAAACGCGCAATAAGGTTTCCCTCCCTTTATATTCAGATTTGAATAAATTAAAGCTTTTAATACGAAAATACTGTCTGCAGTAGAAAACCCTTCCCTGAAACCCACCTGACACATAAATTATATGAAATTCTTTCGGCCATCCCTTTAACCAACAATGGCCCTTTAGATAACAATGCTATTCCTCTATAGTTTTCTGGTTGCTGAGTTTTATCCTCGCCCTTGAATATCGGCTGAATGATTGCAGTTGCCCAAGCTTCAAGACTTCTCTCCGTTAAATAACTTGTTACAGGCCAACATTTCAGGTGACATATAAGGAGCATTTAATAAATTCGCTCGGAATTCCTTTAACTTGATGCTTTGCGATTTTCTGCCATTTTATTGCCCGTGTAATTTCCCCGTCAGCCTTCTTCTATCTAGAACTGGCACTGTAGGATTTAATACAGTTCAAGGTGGCTCCCACTCTTCCCCGCCTACATCACCGTATACAGTAATAAAATATGCTAGCCATGTTCCCGGTTCACGGTTTACAAATTTGGGTTTTCCCGTCTTCGCACTTTATTTTTCGTAACCGCCTTCCACATGTTTATCGGATCTCTCCTTTCTGCCGCTACTCTTGAGTAAATCAAATAACGTTTGATTTGGGGTAAAGAGGAATATATATTTGCCTTACGAAGAAAGGAATGGCATTATTTAAACTGGGAGGCTTGAGGGCACAGAAAATGATTTACGATTCCAGCAGGAGAATCTGTGCAATTTGTGGTGTGTATGAAAACTGGGTACATATTTTGGCGGAATTTGCACAACGATAAATTCAAATTCACAAAAACATTATAAGTCCAGTTAGTAGGAGATCGACATGTTGGGATCTACTGGGTGACCAAAGGGACTGGCATAACATGGGATATTTCCTGGCTAAAGTGCGCAAGCCATATCACATTTGTTGAGCTAATCAGAGGGAATTCCTCTCTAATTTTTCCCCCCTTTATTTTCTTCATATTTAATTTTTGTCTTAGTGTGCATGTACGGCCAGTGACCCATGCAATGTTTGTATAACCTTAATAATTTGGCACTCATAAAGACACCTTATCTATCTACTTACATGGATTTGGATCTGGGTAGTGAACAGGCCAGTCAGTTATCCTATTAAAAAAAATCTCGAAATACCTCCTTTAACCGATTTGCTACATATATAGTAACATTATCCTGCATAAAGTAACCATGGACACGTTTTCCAAGTGTCAGTTCTCTGATAAAAGAAATCTGCGTATTGTTTACAAACCTCTCAACGTTTGTTGTCGCATCTAACGCTCCCCAATAGGTCTATGGCCTACGGGGGTTACCTCATTCCACCAATGACTGTGCCCATTTCTGAGATGGAGGCATCCAGCGGGCGGAATCCGTTGCCTCCGATGGTAGGGTGATGATGGGAATGGCGGTGGAATGAGAGGACCTACAGCTTTTACCGTGGACTCCGAACCACTTTGGGCCGTGGGAACACTTCACATGAACAAGTCAGAGGTGAAGACGTGGATAAGGACCGACTTAAAATGGCCACCCCGGACCCTCAGTACGAGAACCGAAAGCGAAGGTAAACATCCAGTTACAATTTAAAAGAAAATACAAATCAATTTTAGGATATTTTGAATATTTAAGATGTGTACAATACGAATGTGTAGTAAAAATGCAAATTTTAAAACCATAAGATCCTTAATTTGCATATTAATGTCAGTCGCGTATATTGAGGGTACGTCCCTTTCTACAGATTCCATATACGTCTATATTTTGTAAAATACAAAAGTTGGATTTCTAAATTCACCTGAAGAGGAACCACAAGAACACCAAGGAAGACAGTGAGAACCTGATTATAACCCTACACGCTTCTAAATAAACCAGAGAGAAAATTTTAATAAAATCTTTAAACACGCTTTTCTCAGTTTAATAGTTATTGATATTCAGGTACACATTGTTAATGCACTAATGACACAATAGCCCTGAAAATGCTATTGCTATTAATGTCACATTAATAAGTGAAACTATGAATAGAATTGGCTTAATTCTAAACATATTAATAAGATTTAATTTTGAAAACATTTTGAAAAAAGTAACTTTTTAAAACAAACATATTTAAAAATATAAGAGCTTTTTAAAACAATTGATTCACATTATTATAGATAAAAGCTCGAAAAACAACCTGTACAAATTTCAGGAGCTCGTTCTAATAGTTATTTAACAAAGTGTACCAGAAATGTGTAAAAGTAACATGGACGACACAGGGAAGGCTGCGTTACCTTAAAGTGCTAAGCAAAGCAGCGATTTTCATGGACTTATTTCCATGACGACGCCTTTCTCATCTAATTTTTCCTCATAGCTGGTGGCTGACTACGCCTTTTTTTTTTAACACGGGCACAGTCTGTTTAAATGTTCCTAGCAGTCTATAAATTGTGGATTTGTTAGGAACGATGACACCATAGACTTTCTGTGCAGATTCAAGGCGACAGTTGCAGCAAATCTTAATACATAAATATGCGCTGTTCTGTAGTATATCTATAACAATACACAGCGAACACAATCAACAAACAAGCTGTACATAACGGTATTACCACTATACACCATGCCAAACAACACATGCCTGAAATACAAATGCCGTTACCCACCTTGACGCGTGAGTAAGGCTACCGAGGAGCGACAGCATTCAATCCAACATCTGCCTGTGTCAGACTCAGTGATGTCAGTCGCACCATTCAAGATAAACCCGGTACATACCTTATTACGCGATAGACAATAAGGAATTAACACTGGCGGAAAATGCTTCAATTAAAACAATGAGTAGGCATATATAAATCCTTGATACAGACACTTTTAAAAATTACTTTTCCAGCAATGATAAGTCTGACTTTGGTTCGCTTTGAAACATCTTGTAAAAAGAAAAAACTCTGATGTGTTACACTCACGTGATTTTCTCTACCTAATATGGCTTCCTTTTATATAGTTTTTACAAACTATTCTTATGACAGGTTTCTTTTCTATCTACTACTTGTTAATCGATGTAGACCTTTGCATAATAAGATTCATTACAAATTTCGTTGAAAGAAAAAGGGGGAAAGAGGAAACGAATCGATCGTCAGATGTTTAAACACCGGGTCGCTATATGGTGGCCTAGAAATACTATCCTCTTTCCACGATATCGTGATAAACAACTGAAAAGTAACAGCAGTTTTAAAAAAATGACAAAATTATTGACAATTCAAACGAATAACAACGATATCTCGGAAAAGGCTGATGCGACAAAAAGCTATTTGAAATAATTGTGTGTTTTAAGAGATCTGCATTTCTTGTGTAGTAGATACGTTTTTGTCTATCACTTATAGTTTACCAGTTATACAAAGTTGTACAACATTTCTTCCGAATGCAGTGGGCTTCACAGGCTATTCCCAAGAAATTCAAGACATACATTTCATTTTTCATGTAAATATATTAAATATATGCTCTTTTAATAAAAATAGTTAAAGCTATTTTTGGAAAAACCGAAAATTTAAGAAATCCTTCCCTCTAAAGGGTAGTTTGCTTCGTGTCGCATACTTGGAAGAACCCTTAAACTTAAATACCAAGTTTAGTATTTATCCGACTTTTTTGGGTTTTTTTGTTATGCTGTTCACGCATATCTATATACAAACACGGGCCCTTTTCTAAAAATTCTTTTTTCGAGTTCAGGGGACCTCAAAGCAGCTATTCCTGGTACATCTCGACATCGAATTATCAGGTGAAATACTTCCTCCAGTTACTGTAAATACTTTGTAGAGAAAGCAAAACCTATATCGGGAACTCGCTGGAAGTGCAACACTGCTGGAAACACTACTGTAATACTCGCGTCAAAAAGTAAATCATACACATCATCATCATCATCAGATCAGCAACAGTTCCAGTGCATTCAAGTCGTGCATTGCTATATAAAATTCATTCTGCAAATAAAAGCAGATACATAGAAAGTCAGGTAAAGTGAAAGGGATGGGTGTAATTCTCCAGGTTAACACGACCGCAGTTTGATATTCAGTGTTGGCGAGTAAAGTTTTTGCTTTGTTACAAAATAGGAAATGTCTGAAACACTTCAAAATGCAATTATTGCTTTTAATGCCTTGCAATTTCTCACACAAATAAAGTAGCGCTTAAAAGACCACTACTAACGTAAGAAGCAATTGTCTTACTTAAATAACTGTAACTATATTAAATTGTTCATAAACAATGATAAATGTCGCTGAAGACCGCAGAAATAATATAGT
The DNA here is from genome assembly GCA_030765065.1 of Deroplatys truncata. NCBI lineage: Eukaryota > Metazoa > Arthropoda > Insecta > Mantodea > Mantidae > Deroplatys > Deroplatys truncata. Next base: position 169,428,929 of record CM060990.1, read on the forward strand.
AAAATGTAGTTATTTGTCACACTGTGCAAAGAGTGACATGTAAGAAGGACAACTCAAGATAAGCACGTGCTAAGCGTTCCTTGAAGCAATAACAGTTGATTATATGCGTTTTCCAAGCATAAAAAAGGTACCTACGAACTATCGTGAGAGATTTTCCAATTCTGTTGTAGACTTGCTAACTTCACCTACGACTCTATGACATCGCGCAAGCTTCAAGCGCAGTAAACACGCAGTTTAATTGAGGACAGGTGCAAGTTCATACGTCTTCTTCTACAATAGGTTTAAGGTAACCGATTTGTTCTCGTTTAATAAACTGTCCACATATCCTTTTTCGCGGCGACAAACGCTGAGTAAGCTTGTTGGTAATTCAGGCGCCACCTACCTGCGCCGTTGCCATCCGATACTACGATGTGATATAATGGTAATACTTAGAATGCTGTTGTGTGTGAAGATAATGAAAACAGATGGAGTTACACGATGGGATGACAACAGACATAACGAGGTTGTCAGCATGAAAACTATGAATTAAATAGGTTTCCTTTGATGCATCAGTAACGCAGTAACAAAAATCTTTTAAGTTTATAACCTTGTTACATACACGGTGGAAGGGAACTTATTACATTCATTCTAATATGTACTTCATAGAGGTATTAGAAAAGAAGTATAATATAATTTTGTTCTTTGATCAGCCTCCCCCCCAAAAAAACCTTTGTATTTCCAAATTACATGGTTTATTCAACGAGAATGTATGAAGATAATCGTTCGTTACTTGTAGGATGGGTAGAGTAAAATATTTCTGGTCTAGTTTCGGGAGTTATGTGAGATTATGCAATGTTTTGGAATAATTAATCATTTTCCGAACCCCGTTTTGCAGACGTAATGTGTTTGGAGACATAGGCAACGTTGCTAGGTTAAGGTAGGTCTGTGTGAGAACTGGCTCTCGGCCGTAAACAAAACAGCATACCTGAACTGGGAGGTCTGGGACTAGCGGTTTTGTTTTCCATATGACCCTTAATCCAAACAAACACAACAAAAGGGCGATGTAGTGTTTTGGCGAAATGAGCTGTACAACTTGGTAGCTATTGGCCTAACTAACAGTATAGAAGTAATGCTCCCTTAGTCCAATAAGCGTTTCGTGGTCGCTAACTGAAAAGTACACCATTTTTATGTTAGCTGCACTAGAAGCGAGTCTAATAGAGCAACATCGTGCTATGCATCGAAACTCACAGGCTTAGTGACAAAAGAACCCGAGGTGTGGTTAGTGAATAATCATACGTACAACGCAAGGTTTACGAAATGCCAGACTTGAAATCGTGAGTACCTTGATATGTTGTTAGTGCATAGCCTTAAAGATCGACAAGACTGAATCCTCTGGAGGGGGGATATGAAAAGCTGGGTCCACAAAACATCGATTACTGACGTCGAATCTTTGAGACAACGTATCCATCTGGCTGCGGAGAAAATACGCAACAATGAAAGTGTCTTTGCTAGAGTTACAACGTAATTGGTTACGAAGATGTGAAGCTTGAGGTGCGCAAATGGTAGATATTTTGAACAATGTCGGTGATTCGTGTGAATCATTTGGTTTATTGTTTATTCTTTTGCTGTCCGAGTGAAAAGTACAATTTAGAACACCTTGTAAGAGCAGCTATGGGTTTTTTTTTTTTTACATATCACAAAGATGGTTTGTTTCATTAAGGTAGCAGTATAAATTTCAAAAGGTATTTAATTTTAATGCTGAATGAGCTCATTATCCGTAGATTTTGAGTTTAGGTTACAAAATGTGTCATTAGAAGGTTACAAACACGAGTCGTGAACCACATGGTATACAGGGAAAGTGAAACCCGTTTACGCGCTGACCTACTTCTGGTTTTGAAGGGAGAGTACCACTCACACTCCTAGCTACCGATCGGCTGCCGCGCAACATTGCCAGTGTGCTTTTTATGTTCTCGAAAAACCTAAAATATCTTCGCAGAAAATTGTCATAGAAACAAATGAAAGATACAGAATATGTTCCAAATAACGAGATCTGTAATTGGTTAAAATTAATGTAATGACCAGGATTAGGAAGTTAATGTCTAAAACCCTTGTAATATGCATGCAAATATGCCCTTAAAATGGGCGAAATATGCACCAAAATATGCCCTAAAATCATTATATTTAAAGACAATTGGGCATGCAAACGTACATATATTGCTGAGAAGTAGATGCACATGACTCCACATCCAAAATGAGGGATGAATTACAGGGCTTTCCTTCAAGAATGTCTAGTATTTTGGAAATTTGTTTATACCCAGGGTTTCTTAAAAGAACATGGATTACTTTGTCTTTTATTTTCTGCCCTACATTACCCGGAATTGACACCAAACTAGAAATTGTAGTATCAAATTCATTTAATGACTGATTTAAGGGAAGACTGTTGTTTCTAGGGATTTAATTGCTGCAGGCATGTTGGAAAAATGTGTTAATATAAAGGCAAGATTTCCTTCAAGCTCTTCATCTGAGAGAACATTCTGTGCTATATGAATTGAAATAGCATCATCTGATTCTAATGAATTTAATAACTCTTCTGACTGACGCTAAATGTTTAGCAGCTGTTATCCAATTCCCCCAAAGGGTTAAAACAGGTTTAGGTGGTAGTGGAATATTAGGCGCCTCTTTTTGAACAGCTGGATCCTAGACGCAGATTTAAGAAACACTTTTTTCACAATAGAGATTAACTTATCTACTTTAGGAAAAATAACCTAATTATTTCTGCAATGCGATGAAGGGCATGAATAAGACAAGTTAAATGAATGCTCTTAGGAAAAATTTCTCTTAGTGTTTTCCCTGCTTTGATCATATAGTTTACTGCATCAGTTAAAAATAAAAGTACATTGTCATATTTTATATCACCAGGCCATATTAATTTAATAGAGTCAATCACAAGTTGACTCACAAATGCACTTGTTAGTAACTTCTAATTGAGAGCAAGTTAAGAGATAGGGCACACCTGCCTCTTGCTGATTTAGGACACCCACTATTACATTTGCAATGAAACGTCCTTCTACATCAGTTGTTTCATCTGTTGAGATCCAGAGAAGCTCATTTGCTAACTTAGTTTGCAAGGTAGACTTTACATTGTTGGAGGGATGTATGTTTTACGTAAGCTACTTTGGTCAGGCACATGTTTGGTGTACATTTCTAAACCAATTACGCAAAATTGGGTTATTTATTTTCCATAAAGGTGTGTCAGCTGCTAGGAATGCTTCACAAAGGTCATATGAAAATTGTGTAACTCTACTTCCCGTACATTCGACTAGTAGACGTTTGGACACTTCACTTTTTCACAATCACTGTGCTTTGCAGTATTAATATGTTGAACGACCTGAAACACTTTTTCACTCCCAATATATTTTTCACGTGCCTTACAGTATAAGACTACCACCATCTGCACTAATAAGATCACTAGAAAACTCACTTTGTAAACTCTTAGTCTGCTCGCATTATTTGGTTTCACCTTCGCCATTTTTAATTGTGTATGTATTCATACCACCTTGTCAATTTCACAAACAAACACGTTGTAGTGGCTGCTCGATCAACACACTGCCTTATTGCTTAATTTATTTCCCAGTACAGCTGGGATTTCCCTATCTTAAAGGCAAGCCATCACATGATTCTTATCAGAATTGCATCACTCACTCTTCAGTGATCAATGATCATGAATCACTTGCATCAGTGACATTGACATAGGGTGAAACGGGATCCTTTTGTTAGCATCAGTTCACAGAAAAACAAGTTGACCATTTAACCAAAATAACTCATTTTAAAAAATATTTCCCGTTTAAGTGCTAAAATATGCCAAATAAACATTCTATTTACTAAATATGATGCAGTTACTTAAAACAGCATAAATATGCAATTATATGCCCAATAAAAATCACTCAGAGCACTAGAAAATTCATAGTTCATGAAAATAATTTATCAGCATATCAATAAGATGCTTTGAAAAAAATATGCAAATGCATGAACTTCCTAACCCTGGTAATGACTTACCTTCCAATCGGTATTCTTTGGAGCACTAGTTGATTTTTCCCACACAAATCTCAAATGTTTTCAAAGGGGAATATCTCTGCTTGCTGTTAAGCTACATCAAAAGAGCTGTTAACACACGTTTAGCAACTCTTGCTTAATAAATCAATATGAAATCCAGACATTAATCAGGAAATTCAGCAAAATCGTTGATAATATTGAATTTTCTACTGTGTTATCTTAAACAAATTGTAATTTAAGGTAGTATACCAAACAATTTGATCTGCTAAATGCACATAAAATAATTTTGTAGACACCTCGCACAAAAAGTTGAAAATTCGGTGCAATTTTCTATGTATATAATTAAATTACAATCTGAAAAACGCTAGAACGCATATACTGTAGTTAGTGCTGTCTGCACTTTAAAAGTTGGAATTTTGTCTGTGTTAATTTGGCTGTTAGGACATTTCCGGGGTGATTGTATTCTATCGCTATTGTTACGCGTGTCCAGTATTTAAAATCATTCCTATGCTATTTGTACATATAGTTTTATATTAGAAAGTAGTGACTGATACGCTAATTCAAAATTAATTTCTACAAATATACATGTTCAAAATGTCCACATAGCACACACACACACACACACCTAAAAGTTTTGAGGTTTCCACTTCCTAGTAAGCATAACTTATCATATCTCTTCCTTTCTTTCTGCAACATTATTATAGCTTGCCCAGTTATCCCCGTTTACTCTTATCATCGAAGTTTGCCAAATGGGCAGGTGATAGTTGAAACTATTATTATAGATACATTTGTAAAAATCTGGTGTGTTTTTTCTACTCATTATCGTTTATTTCAATGGCTACCACAAAGTATTCTTGTGAAAGCTTATTTTTCTGTCTTCTTCATGTTAATCGTGATAATATTTGTATTGCACATTTCGTTGTAGGTACGAGGGGGACAGAGGAAATCTAATCCATAGGGTTTAAATGCGGGCCACTTTATGCGAATCTAGAAATTCCATACTCTTTCCATGACATGCCAAGAAACAACTGAATAATGACAATAAAAATGACGAAGTATTGAGAAATTCAAACCAATAATAACTGATATCTTGGAAATAGCTAATGCTACAAACAAGTTTTTAAAATGAGTTGTGTGTTTTAAATAGATCTATATTTTTGCTACCTACGTTTTTGTCTATGTCTTACGGTTTACGTTATACAAAATTCCTTCCGAACGAAAAGGCGAAGTACAGAAATTAAAGATATACATTCCATTTGATATGTAAACATCTGAACATATGATATTTTAATCACAGTCGTTAGGAACAATTTTTGAGAAAATCAAAAACTTACAAAAATCTTCCATGTAAAGGATAGTTTGATTTGGGGGAGTTTTCTTGGAAATCCTCCTGTCACAACTTTGGAAAATACCAAACTTATATACCAAGTTTGGTATTTATTGGACTTTTCGTTTTTTGAGTTATTCTGTTCACAGCACACATACACACACGCGGAGCTTTTTTATATTCAGGGGCCTCAAAATATATATAGATATTTTCGGTAAAAACTCGAAATCGAAAATTTGGGTGGAATACAATATACTTTCTACTTACTAGGTACTGTGTACAGAAAGTAAAAATGATGTAAAGCTTTCATTAATGCGGTTTAGGCTTTAAACCAGGAGGATGAAGTACAGCTTCACGAAATTCAATGTTCTATTTTCAGTGATGCTTGTGTTCATATGAAAGATGCAACTTACTAAATTTCACTATGATATCCTCCCTTACGAGACCTTTCTGAACAAAGTCTACAAGACGGTAAGTGAAAATAGCAAGGCTGATCTTGTAGCTTAGTCGGTAGAACATCTGCTTGCTGTGAAAGGGGATCAGGGTTTGATTTCCGGCTGGGGGTGCAAATTTTTTCTAGCCAAGACTATTCCCTATCCGATATCCAGAGTCTGGAAATATAAAACTCCAAATCCAATGGTAACTCAATACGACTTAACACCATCGCCGATAGGCAATATGTTCCACATGTAAAAGACCGTGGATATGACCATTGCGGTTAAAGGCGAGGTTTAAAGGTAACAATAATAAAATAACATCTACATATATACTTAAAACCATGTTATTCTTTCATTTCTGGGTATACATAACAAAATATAATTAGCGTATTTTAGAAATCGAGATTAGTTACCAAAGATCTCAGTCGTGTTTCCCTCCTTTTTGAAGTGCACTAGGTGCCCAACCGCGCCGTATTTGACGTGCGCAGATAGTCCTTCGTGCGTTAAAACAGTTGCAGAACTCAACGGGGCAATTCCAAGTAAACACAGGTCAGTGGGGAACTGACGCATTAGCGCCCTAAAAACCCACATTACTACCACTACCATTACCACCACTACTACTACTACTACTACTACTACTACTACTACTACTACTACTACTACTACTACTACTACTACTACTACTACTACTACTACTCTTACTACTACTACTACTACACGGCGGCTCTCAGAAATGTCCATATGGATACACGGAGACGGTTGGAACATCGTATCAATCAACAGGGACAAAATTTCGAACACCTGCAATGAGCGAAGTCAGCAAAACAGTACTGTTAGATGATGAAAATAATAATAGGGACAATAACATTTATAACGGCAAGCGAAAAACTCGCAGTGAAACACCGCGTGCTTTCATGTTTGTTTCTTGTAGTCCGTAATGTTAGACAAGAACAGGGTAAACATAATTATAATATAGTTATGGGCGGATACGGTTAGGTCAAATAAAGACATTTTAATTATTTGTAAGTCTAAAAAGTGAGTTTATTCCCTGAAAATAACGCCTGTGTTATTCAAGTGGAACATATTCTAAGACCTTTTCGGTCTATTACTGTCTATCATCACAGACAGTACACTCTAGTGCAAGGGTGTGTTTTTGGCTATCATCACGGACTGTAAACTGTATTGAAAGCCTGGGAAGTGCCTCTCAACCGTCTGTGTTGATAAGAAAGAGGAGTGGAACAAAGCTCGGCTGCCCCATAGCTCAGTCGGTAGAGCACCTTCCTGCTGTGCTAGGGGTCACGGGTTCGATTCCCGACTGGGGAATGTTTCTCTATCCAAGATTATTCCTTATCTTCCCCAGAGTCTGGTAGTATGAATGGGAGTGTGACTGTGTGTGTGATCTAATGACTAAAGCCGTTTACTAAAAACCCAAAGACAAGCGAATATGAGGCAATAATATGTTCCAAAGGAAAGGCCGCCGATAAGACCAATGTAGTTAAAGGCGGGGTATAAAAGAACTTAAAAGAAAACGAAGTTCACTCACGCTAATTCGCCGGTTCCCCATTGACCTTTGTTTAGTTGGAATTGCCCCGTTGAGTTCTGCAACTCTTAACGCACGAAGGGATACCTACACACTTGAAATGCGGCGCGGGTGGGCCACCTGGTATAACTTCTTCCGCATCAACCAAGTTCTACAGCGATGGTGAATTCTGGCGAACTGAGCTTAAAAGATGGATGAACTGTATGCCTTTATTCCTGAGGAGAAATTGCGAAAATAAATCTGACCATTTCTAAGAAGCCCGTTCAGAAACCCTAGTCATATAGGTCTTGAAAAGGGCAGTAATTATTTACAATCTTCATATTATGAGGAAAAGTCTAAGAGGTCATACAATTATTCCTATACAAGGGATATCTAGATTTCCTCCATAGTTCTCCAAAACCAACTCTCAAACGTGAAGCTGATACTTTAAATTTTCATAACTTAAAGATAAAATTTTCAATAGCGAAATCTGGAAATTAGGAAATCAGGAAATATAGCCCATTTCAGCGTACTCGGGAAATTATGTTTGAACCACAGCTAGCTTGAGAATAAGACTTCGTATTTTACACAGGTTGGGAGGGTTATAGATATCTATAGCTTAACTAATGATTCTGTGAATTAGACTGAATGAACCAGTAGAATAACGTTTTCCATTTAAGCACCAGATTCGCCGCAATAATTTGGTTTGAACAATACATTTATCACGGCATTACTCGGCAATGCTTTTTAGTAATAAAACACACTTTTTCCTCTACAGCTTTTTTGTAGATAAAATCAACATGTTTTGCACAATTCCCCATTGAAGTTTCGTCAGTCGTAATTGTTTTTGTGCACTACATCTAACAATACCAAAGAGAGGTGCCTGTCATAAGGTATTTAGCCATGACCTGCACCACAAAGCTTGTGCTAGGATTTCTATTAAACAAACCTTGCCCTACGGTAGTTTACCTAAGGCGTTCTTGAGCGTAAAGGCATTTGTATTTCAGTCTAAACGTTATTTGAAGCTGTGTTTATTGTATTTAATTATCATGGAATATACTACAGAACGGCTGATGTATATTGTCAATGCTTGCTCTAACGGAGTCACATGTGAACAGCCAGCTTGAATTTATACAAATATTCCCTGGGGTCACTGTTCCTCACAAATACACGATTTAGGCTTTTAGAAAACTTGGAACAGACAGTCCGTATTACGAGAAAATTAATATAAACGTCCAACAATTCTCACCGAGGTAAACTTAGACGAGATACGGGCTGTCAGGGAAGAACTCTTAAGAAAGTCGCTGCCTCCTTACTATGTGTTTTTTATGAATAATTGACTGACTTTCTCGCACTCCAGATCTAAATTCATGTTATTATCTGTGAGAATGCTTCAAGATAAGGTATGTGTAAAATATATTCATATGATCAGATAATTATAAGATAATTACTGTGTCCGCAATATTTTGGCTGCAGTAATTCAATGTTCAGTGATGTGTCCAACAAGTACCAGGCTTGTATAGTCGCAGAGAGGCATGATTTCGAACACCTTTTATAGTGAAAAGTAAGCATACTCATAGTTTTGAATCATTAACATTACCTTGGAGTGATGGTGGTGGTGGAGTGGAGTTTAAGGGCCCGTCGACAACTAGGTTATTTGGGCCCCCCTTGGAGTGAAACGGCGGCCCGGTCCGCCACTACTACACGAACGCATTCGTATAGCAGTGACGTGGGAGCAGTGGAATACGATTTGCTTCATTCTAGAAAAACCCGGTATAATGTTAAAGTGATCATACGTAGAGAAAGTCATATGAGTATACCATAATATTTTTATTTACATTATTATTTTATTGCACCCTTATTATTTACAGACTATATGTTATTCATGTTTAGTTGAAAGTTCACTCATTATGTGGTCGGTGAAGAGTATCAGGAAAGGTGCATCCGTGTGAACTCCGCTATTTCCGAGTAGACTATTTCCTGCCAAAGCAGTACGTTCCAATACCTTAAATAATGATTACCTGAAGGGAAGCATGTGTAAGTAGTATCATGTAATTTGTTCCAATGGGGTACATACTTACGCGTTCATAACTTTCATTCAGTTCTTCAGTAAACTCCCATATTTCATTCTACGACTGGATGATACTGACTGAATCACAGATAAAACACATGCATTTTGGCCACATCCAAAGGTCTAACCGTGCTGTTTGGTCGTATTTTCCATCAGGTGAGCAGACGATAAGTTTACTGGGTGTGGTTTCCCCGCAGATTTTACATGCCACGAAAGAAAAGCTGTTAGGTAAATTTAGGAACTGACGTACATGATAATTAGTGTCACCATTGGCTAATTTCGTACATCAATCCAGGTAAAGGAAAACAGGAATGTGTTGGATTGCGTAACATAAAAAGATAATGAATTTAAAAAATTATCTACCTTAATTGGTTATTTTGCTGTTTTATTTTAGCTATTAACGCCGAACAAGAATATTTTCTGTGTATGAGTAATAAAGAAACATGCAGCTACGAAGCGTGTCAATATACATTTGTGTATGCAATATTTTCTAGAATTCTCTTGAAATGGTTTATTATTAAAGTATTTTAGATGACAGTTTATGGCATTATTTTTAAAATATAGGAGAAGGGAAACAATAGAAAAATTTGGAATCCTTTGTCATGTAACAAAGGGGCATAAATATCTGAATCCTAGAAAATAAACACTTCCAAAGCTAAGTTATGTAATATTAGAAATTAATAAATTGTGGAAGGTTTAATTTTAAATACAAGCAGTCCTTTTAAAACTGTCAGCCTTTGTGGTTCAGAGCTATATAATGTTCATATACACAGGTCTGTAGCTCGAAATAGATTTGTATTCGCATAAAGCATAGTCTAAGCATTCAAAACATGTAACAAAATATACTTTTACACCATTTTAATTCAGTTTCTATCTAGTGACTTATACTTGCATCGATGTGTGACCTCGACTCAGCTACGCTTTGCTCGCTCTATACTGAGTACTTTCCGGGCGGCTTGGGACTTCACGCGTTTGTTACCGTTTCGTATTTGTCACCAAGTTTGCCAGTTCTGCTGAAATTGAGACATAGCTCCGCACTGGCACGCTTGAATAAAGGTTGCACATTACTAATAGGAGCCATGTCAAATATAAGTGAGGCAAGCGGTACATAAAAATTCACATCACGAACTAAAGACTAAAAAGGGGAGGGGAGATAAGAAGCGGTCGTTCAGAGTACAGACTGTACATTATAAATAAAACAGAATTTTCTGTTTGGGAACAAACCAAACCAAACCGAATCGCATATAACGACCACGAAAGAAGATAGCGTTTGGATGGTTCTTCCCATCTGTAGTAGTGAAAAACTTCGTTATCTTGTATCCACTAATTCATTAGGCAGATTCTCTAGAAAACGCTGCGTACAGCAACACCCGATAAACTTCGTCTGCATTTATATAAAAAAAAACCACCAGCCAAAATTAACGGAGTGAAAATCCTCATTTTAATAAACGCAAAGAACAAGCAATATTAAAATTTACGCGTTTTGGCATTTTTACAGATAGTTATTTAATTCGTTTTAACCCTTTGAAAATTACACCGATGTTTCAAGTTCTTCAAAATTATTCCGTATGCATTATTTAGAAGAACATTTTATAGAATATTCAACATTGTCACCGGTATATTATGATTAAAACGAAGGGAAAATCAAGTTTCGAAGCCGCAAAAATCGTGACGTTAATTAGCAAGTTCAATTAAACCCTCCGTTAGAACAAAACGTATTTTCATCGCAATTTCAGGCATTTTATCAAAACTAGCTACATTTTAATAAAACTTTTACTCGTGTTATCATTTTCACAGCATTTACATAACATCTATCTTAGCATTCTAGATTTCCACTACCATTAATGTCATGAATACATAAAAAAGGGTTAAAAGTTCTTGCAAGGTCTGCTGAGAAAATGGATATTTAGTTTTAAAGAATATTTCAGCAATTATAGTTTAAACAATAACTGCAAAACTGCAAAGTACAACAAAGATTTCGGAAAATTATAGAGCATACAATGAAACTTCCTCAAAATGTAAACCAAATTATAGCCTCTATAGCTAATAAAATCCAGTATGTGCAATTATAACTTAAAAAGCCATAAGGATGCATAAATCAAAGAGCTTCAACAGATTAATTGTAAGTGTATTAAAACGTCTCTAGTGAAATAAAACTGTATATTTAAATACTAAGATAAACAGGAAAATCTAAATATTAATGTAAAACAAAATATCAGAAGTGACATAAAAAAAAAAAAAAGAATTGTTACATAAATTTTGCCATTTCATCTACGCTTAATTAGAAATGTGTACATAGTGACATGTTAATTATATGTATATATATAAACGGAGCGTGTCTTCTCCGTTTTCAAGGAGTACCATGCTAGCCTCTAATTCCCGAGGTCGCGGGTTCAAATCCGGCAGAGGGCGATTGATGTTTTCGGGCGTAAAAATCCTTAGTATGGCTACCTTCGGAAGGGAAGTAAAGCCGGTTGTCCAGTGTCGTAGATTTACGGCACGTAAAAGAACCTCAAGCCTGATAAAGAGGCTTATAAGCAAAATTTCGGGTCTTTTATTAGCAGTGTGTAGTTTCTAAGTAATGCGGAAATAAGTAGAATATACCAAATTTAAGTGTTACCGACATTTTTTATTAAATTAAAGCACTGTAAATAAATAATGAAATATATATTCTAAGATTATCAAGTAATCTTGATTATCAAGTATCTAGGGTATTCAAGAATGCAACAAATGCTATGTGTCATTGAGCTTTTTTGTCTCCTCTTATTAGATTTACAGTATTTACAACGGTATTCATTGTGTTACTGAGTTTTACAATTTTTCCTTCTTGCTTCCCTTCGTGCTTCTTGGTGTTTAATACAATGAAAATTTAAGCATTGTATTCCCTTGTCTTTCATGAGTCCAACTAGACCAATTTTTATGACCAATCATAGATTTAGCTCCATCTGTTACGATGCCAGAGCATTTACCAAAACCACCATATTGAGAAATTGCACCATCCAACGCTCTAAATATGTCAATACCTTTAGTACCGGCTTATAAACCTTGTAGTTTCAGGAGCTCTTCGTTAATTTCAATCTCAGAGTTTATAGTTCTGCCAAAAGATAAGAAGCTGACTGATATGAGATATATCAATGCTTTCATCTAGTGCCAGAGAGTAGAATTCACATTTCTGCATAATGTCCTGAAGAGTAGTAGAAACATCATTTCCCACTTCATTTATTATTCTGCTTACTGCTTGATGGGAAAAAGACACTGTTTCAAACTTTTCGGCTATATTATTTTCCCCAAAAGGCAATTGCCATTTTTATAGCACATCATTTTATTGGTTCACCGTCTTAGAGCCATAAAATGTTAAAACTTCCTCGTGTCTCTGTGGTCTATCTGCCTGCGGCCTGTGGCCGCCTCTGGTTCCTTCACTTCATCCCTTCTTCCTGGGGGCGGTAGCCGCAATAGATCTTTGTAGGTCGCAGTACGCGATGTCTCTCTCTGTTGTATACTACCACCACCACCGAAATCTCTGTATTGAAATATATGAATGGAATATAACACATCGTTGACATATTCTTGGAGATGAACTACAAATACAATACTTGCTCTACCTATGATTGGCAGGTAGAAGAAAAAGTAATATGCAAATAATTTAGCGAACACAGAAATTGGAGAGCTTACAAAACTGGGCGCCAATTAAGAAAATGTGGGAACCACTGTTATGGGGCGTAACCTAAATAAGGTTTCACCGTTAAACCAGATACCATACAAAAAGTTTTGTTTATAACATTTTCTTTTATCTATAACTCTTAGGTATCCAGATTAAACAATAGGGCAGTCTTCGCAGAACCAAAGTTAGCTTGATTTCGTAGCTTAGATTCCCATTGCTTTATTCCCTTCATCAAAAGGAAACACGTTCATCACGTCACATACCTCTCTCCCTGGCGAGACTTAGCTGCACTTCGAGCCACGAATACAACCGCCCAGTATGAATCATTCAAAGGCATCGAAGAAATGTGTTTTGTTCGTGTCCCATGCAATTACTCGGTATAAGGTGTCACTAAGATAAATGATTAGAACTACTGTTTAATCACCATTAAAACGGGGACTTTATTTCAAGTGTATTCTTATATTCTCCTAAGTTTATACAAATAATGCCCAATAATCGAAAGGGAAGAGGGAACATTCACTCTTTGCGTTAATTTGTGGGGATAAGGTCAAAAGGACCAACATTGTTAGGAGAGTTATGCCTTTTCCTTCGTAGGGAAATAGGGTAAACTGTGACCCAGAAGATATAGCTCTTGCGACTGTCATTTGCATATATCTCCTTTATAGAATGTATTATAGAGTTCGTATACCGTATATTATGAAAACCCTGTCGAATGTCAAACAAACTGGGCATACATCAATGTACAGATTAGTGAAAATGAGCAAAGAACTAGACAAGAGAAAAGCTACGAGGTGCAAGTTCTCCTTTCGTGTCAGTTCTGAAAGTCTCCTTTTAAACTAGGAAACGTCATTGTTTTAAAACATGTCTTTCTTTCATTATCTATTGACACTACCGTTAAATGTTAGTTATGACTGAGTCAAGCTAAAGTTTCTAAAGGGAGCATGGGGAAAACAACGTCAGAGCTGATATTTAGAAACGGCACGTTCCTAATTCTTAAAAGCAATTTTTATTAATAATGAAATTACCGAGCGAGCTGATTCCGTAATAACGTGTGAGGCTCGCACTCTGGAGGTCCCGGGTTCAATTCCCGTCCACCGCCCACTCTGACCTTGGGTTTTACGTAGTTTTCTCTGGTCGAAAGGCGAATTCTGGGGTGGCTTCTGTTTCGCCATTACTTCCTTTCTCTCGTTTCCCTTTCATTCCGTTTCCTTCTCATGTTTCAGGTGTACTTTCGGGTTTCGCATTGGAGACGGTGTTGACAGATGGCAGGGATACCAAGGAAAGAGTATTCCCCGTGGACACAAGAGGGCTTCCTGGTTGCAAGGGTCGTTCATCGCTCTCTGGGCAGTTCCAGTAGTGGGTTAGGGTCTTAGAAAACAGGAATTGCTAGCGACTTTTGTGCGTCTCTGTAGACTGCCTACGGTCTGTAGCCTCCTGTGGTTCCTTCACTTCATCCTTTCCTCCTGGGGGTGGTAAATCTGAGTAGGTCACGGTTCGAGAGATGTCCCCCTCCGTTTTATAACCTGTAGCCTATAATAATGAAATTCCTCCTTCCTCTATTTAAGATTATGTACACTTCTGCAACGAGCAAGTGCAGTTTGTGCAGAATCCATAATTTGCTATTTAAAAGACATCCTTTTCCCTTTGCTTCTGTCTTCAGCTCGATAAAACGGTGAGCTCATCACGTGAATCACAACACCAGATTTCGCACAAAGTAGATTTCACAATATAGATTAGAGAGCTTAAATATTTTGAACGCATATGGATACGACAAGAGCCTTATTTGTAACACACTTCCTTTTAAAGAGACGAGAGAGAATATTTGCCACGGGACGATGGTTTCATTCTGACAGCCATACGAGTGAAACACTGATTTTTCCCCCTCCATCTAAGTGAGTCTTCCTTCATCACGTAACTTGATAACTTTGTGGGTTGCTTCACTTCCTGGAAACGTACTTTGTCTAAGGGTAGTTCAATAAATTGAGAACACTGGTGATTCTAGAATTGGAGATGTAAACACTTGCTTAAAACGGCATGAAAGAAAACGCTATTACTCTGAGTGAACAGGCATTATCTGTAAATACTGTTTCATTTCTTAATTAGTAGAACCCGCAGCTGTGTTCGTGTTATTGCGTTAAGTCCTATCTCTATCCTCACTTCTTTTTCTCATATTTCGCAATTTCACCCCATCTTCGTCTTTCTCCCCTATATCCCTCCCTCTTCCTTCCACTCTCACACCTGTTATCATCACCACTTTCTCTCCTCTCTGTGCAACCTATGCGTAACAAAGCGTAAAAGTCTTTATGCAATTCCACCGTTATAAACAGGTTGTTACTCTATACGATATGGTACATAATTAGCTCATTGTGGCACTGTGCCAATAATAGCAACGACGTAGTAACCAATATTCCAAGTTGTTGTGTCTTATAGAGAGAAGATGAAACCATTTTGCGATTTTCTTTTCTCTGAGAAACGAAGATGCAAAAACGTCTGTACATTATTAATTTCAGGATAATTAAGATCTGAATTTATAATTATTTATAATGCTGTGCTGATAATAGGATACATCACAGTCCATAACATCTGCTCACTTCTCTCCCAGGAAGGCAATGTATTCAAATTGTTTAACGGTTCAACATGCCAGGTAATAGAAAATGAAATACAGGGAAAGAAGCTAACGTCTCTTTACGAACATATGAAGACGCTATCACCTATGTCAGCTATGAATGGCGAATTATTTCATGATTTATTTCCTTTAATTCATAATTGCATAATAAGTGTATCCAACATGTGGATAATCTTAGTCTGACACTCGTGAAAAATGTCGCACGAACGACAGTGAGGTAACATCCACTTGTTGCACAAATTACTAATACAAAACGTATTCGCTTGCTAATTACTAAATTTAAAATAATGCAGAATGAAGAACCCCAGAAGTCAAAGCCGTAGGGGACTTTTTATCTCAGCATTTGATTCCCTACATCTGATGTTTCGGCAGCGAAAATCAATATTAGGAGATACGCCAAAACTTTTATGATTAATAAAAATGTGATTTAACATGAAATATTTTTAGAGCGGTCGAGGGAAGAATAGGTAGTAAGAGTCAAATAGGTTCTCTTTTTTCTAACCTTCGATCCACTTTCTTGAATGTTATACACGGAAATTAATACACTAAGAATAATTAACTAAATTCTACTCGCACGTGTTGCTTATGTTTGATGGAATAGAGTATAGTGAATAAGTGAACAACGTATTGCTTGGTAGACGTACAGATTCCACAGTATTGGATTCTACTCATTTGTTGCACTGTCCCAATGATGTTTGCCTCAAGAATTTGAAATCAAATTACAGCAAAACTGTAAAAAACGAATGGCACCTCTTCATGCAGTCCGTACCAATAGAACGAAACTAATAAGTTTATTACTTACTTAGTCGGCTTACACTTTTTGTATATAGGGCTTACACCCCCTAATACTTACAACCATGCCTAGGGTCAGAGGCCTGTACAGTAGCAGACGAACATTGGATCAAGGAATATAAGAACCCATAACGGGGATCGACCCGTAGCCAGGCATGAGAGAAGACGATGATATGAAAGGAAGGCGAAATGGATAGATGGAGCAATTGGTGGAATAAATGACGGGGGAAACCGGAGAACCCGGAGAAACCCCGCCCAGACGCCGCTTCGTCCACCACAAATTCCAAATGTGGGTCACTGAAATCGAATCCAGGCCGATTTGGTGAGAATCAGTTTATTAACAGAGAGTTAAAGTAACAAAGCTGATTTGAAAATTCATGCTTAGTTTTTTTACTTCAGAGTAAAATTTGTATTTTACTGCTTAATTTGGTGTATGTAATGTGTGTCCGTGCTTTTTAATTTCAGTAGCTTAGAGATAATTCTTAAATTGCAATTACTGAAGAATATGCTTCCAAAAAAATTACCCTTCTCTCATGAACGTTTTAGACTAGAACGTGATACATTTTGCACTTATTCGGGACATTTTACTGATACAATGAATGTGTATTGGTTCGCATAGGTGTCAATACTGTAAAAATGTTAATACAAGAAATATGCAGTGATTTAAGTACTAATTTAAAAAACGAACTGCACTTATGACTTAAGACAAATATACCTAAAAGACATTCACGTATTCACATAGAAAATTTTATTGTTGTATCTATTTTATTTCCGAAGAAAATGGGTTATGAATTTTGAGAATTAAAACCTACTGTTGTTTTACTGCGAATAATGCATGGTTCGCAAATAGTTTCGATTTGCGTATTACAAATTTTACTTCTTCCATGTTATCTTCCGTGGTTACCATGCTAGCCTCTAGTTCCCGAGGTCGCGGGTTCAATCCCGGCGAAGGGTGATGAATTTTTTGGGCGTAAAAATCCTTAACATGGCTTCCTTCGGAAGGGAAGTAAAGCCGGTGGTCCCGTGTCGTATATTTACAGCATGCAAAACAACCTCAAGACTGATAAAGGGGCCTCTGAGCAAAATTACCGGTCTTTTATGCCCAATGTAGAATGGAACGCTAAGGACCACAGCAGTTAAAGAGCATCCATCAATAAAACTCAATTTAATTTTAATTCTTTTTTTACTTCTTACATATTTATTAAATTTATTTTCAGGAGCTCTGCAAATCAACAATCAAATAAGCTTAATGTTTAAAGAACCCATGATCTCAATATATGCTGCAGTCGTTTCTAACGCTCCCCCCGATATGGCTTACGATCTTCGGGGATACCTTATCCAACTAAATGATGACTGGATCCATTTCTGAGGTGGAGGCACCCAGCAGACGGAATCCGTTACCTCCGATGGTAGGGTGATGAGGATGAGGTGGAACGAGAGGACCTACAGCTTTTTCCGTGCACTCCGTGCTGGACCTTGGGGTTACTTCACATGAGCACGTCAGAGGTAAAGGTGTGGAAAGAGCCGACTTAAAATCGCCATCCTCGATCCGGGAATCGAACGCCGGACCCTCAGAGCCGGAAACGAAACCACTGCGCTATCCCGACGCCGGTATATACAGTGTGGTCGTTTTATGGTGAGACCATGGATCGCGCGTATTAGTGCTCCGCACACTGTCTCTATTACACTGGGAGTGTTTTATTCCGTAACTCCAGCGTTGCTTCTCACAAGTGATAGTGACATGCACTATAATGAGTACTAACCCTGTTATAAGTGGAGTTGGAAGTGGCGTTCATCTGCGTGAAGGCATTCCTAGCATCTTCGGATGAAATTTTCATTGACATGTATAAGTTCTTCTTGTGTAATATTCATAATTCCTGCTTTTATATTCTCCTTAAGTTCCTCTAAGGTGTGGGAATTGTTCCTATAAACTTTATTTTTTTAGGTTCCCCACAAATAGATGCACCAATTTCGTTAATTGTTTCCTGCGTTAAAATATTTCGTTTTCGGTTCTTGGGTTTAGTGTTTAGCGATCCCGTTGTCCTAAAGTTATTAACCAGACGCCTAATAACTTCTCTTCCTGAAACTGGAATTTCTCCTGAAATTGTCTACACACCTCTCTATATTCTACGTATGTATCATACATAAAAATGCGTTGTTCAAGCGTGTTCGGCAGTCATTGTGGTGGACTGACAAAAAACAAGAACATTCTTAAGCAAATCGTACACAACACAGAGCTCTTGAGTAAACTTTCGCCTTTGAGATGCAGGATACACAACTGCCTGTACAGCACGGAAACAAAGCAGCGACTGAAGCACAGCTGATAAAGATAACCTTGAACGTGTCACTCGCCGCCAGTTGCGCATCGGAAAAGTGCCAAGATCACTACAGTACAACGTCCTACGCATATAGCCGGTCTGTGGCCTCACCTTAAAACGACCGCACTGTATATGTTGAAGTAGTTCTTTAAAATAAACGACGAATACTTTAGTTACTTCAATCCTTGGCAGACTGTGCGCCACAAAATTTGCATGCTCAGTTGTTTGTGTGTACACTTATATTAGACCGAATGCTTCCACAATGCATTGTATGCCCTTGGTTTCAGTATAACAGATAAATAAAAACAAAATATCAATAATAGCTCGGGGTATGCCGAATAAACTAAAAGAAGCAATAGAATCGTCTCGTTCTCTCACTTCAAAGGCCAAGCAAGGCCTAAGAATGACTGGCAGCACGAGCGATGAATTTAAGCGGATGTCAGTAATTACTTATAAATTTAACAAAATGTCAAAGTTAATTTTAACATGTAGCTCCAAAAACAAATTGCAGTATTCCATGACATATGTCCTCCATGCGCCTAAACTCGAAACTAAATAAGACGCGACTACTAAAGACTTATGGGGAGAGTGAATTGGAAAAATGATTAATGTTGATCAGAATTTCAGATGAGATTCTTTTTTGTCAAAATGTAATAGTATGAAGTGTGATTAACATTCCCAGAAAGATTGTGTGCCTTCTTTTCTCCAATCAACTGTTACCGCCCATATTTTAAAGGTAATATATAATAAGACTAAGAACCAAAATCTGTAGATTGGTTTCCTCTGCTCTTATACTTCAGACATTCCATGAACTTAAATATCTGTTTTCTTCAAATATGAGCTGCATGGTGGCTGCTGACAAAAGCATGCTGAGCAAAAGCATTTATGAGTTTTGAACCTATCGTTTTTCTTTCTGTTTTTGTTTGTTTTTTCGTGTAATAATTTTTATATTAATTATGTAATAAATTTTCTGAATGCATTTCATTTTTGTAAGAAAATACGGTTTAAAAAAAGCTATGAATGAGATAAGACTAAAATATCTGTTCGTAATTATTTTACACAACATATGGAGATATGAATTTAAATGTTGGGTTAGCATTATGTTATCTGTAGGAGTGGATTAACCTTATATATTGTAATAAAAATTATGCATATAAGCAAATTTATTCAAAAGTTATGCATAGAAGTGGGATAAAATTGATAGCAGCAAATATAAAATGTTAGCATTATATTTATAGAAAATGTATTCGTCTCAGTCTCCCCTTAAGTGGAAATTGCAGATATTCACCTTATACATATATCACATGGCTACAGTAAAAATGGTCCGTGAGAGTTGCCAGTTATAATCGAATTAAAAATATGCTGCTACTTTCGAGGTAAATAAACATACAGGTTATCAATAAGAATGAAATTAAAAATTTTGACCTAAGAAAATCAGGTAAAATTTCAGCCTTTTATTTATAGAAAATGCCCCCCCCCAACCTTAAAACTGGCGAGTTTGGAGATTTAACTTCCCCTAAAGGTTTTGCATCAAAGAAACGATTCACACTTATTTGCTTTGACTGAAACTTAAAATGAAGAAATGCATCAATAAGTATTATGCTATCCCTAAGTAAAAGTTGTGAAATTGTCAGGAATCTTAGTTTTTACTCTGAGCGAATTCTTCACTGCCGACATTTGTGTGAGTAAGAAAACCACGATTTCTGGTTTATGTGTGTTTTATCAAAGGTAGTCTAACACCTTTTTCCACCTGCGTCCAGAAATATGAGACAAGATGTATGTCTGTAACATTCTAAAAGTAAACTTGTCGGCGTGTTTCTCAGAGTTGTGATGGCGTGCAACAAGTGTGCCCAGCCAGGGTGGTATGAACAGCTGTATACACCCTGCTGACTTCCCTCTTCACTCGGGAACACTCGAACTCTCTCGAGTGCCAGGACTTTTCACCGCGTTTGCCGTCAATTACTTCCCAAATAGTTCCTGAAGGCAACTAGAAAATAATTATCTGCTCTTAGTCTTAACATCCTCAGCCACTTGGTTTTACTGGCAGTAACAGCAAAGATTTTATTGTAAACTAGCAGAAGCTGCAGCTTTGCTCGCGGTACTGGGTTAAATGTGAAGATGTTTCTCTCCTCTTTCCCACTCTCACTATCTCTCCCTGCTCCATTCCATGTCCTCCACTTTCCCTCTTCTTACCACTCTCACTCTCTACTACCACAGCGACCTCTTCCCCCCTCTCTCCAACTTAGATATTTCTTATATTTTGAAAGATATTAATAAATTCCTCTTACTGGAGTGTCAACATAACATAAATAATAGTAATTTATGCCACAGATGGATAATCTTGATGATTATAGCACGAGTGAATATTTGGCGTCCTCACTGTTATTTGTGTGACAATTTTCATGGGTTTTCACGTGTTGGATACAACAATTTATGCAATCTTAGAATGATACACTGTAGGAAATAAATCACTAAATGAATCGGCATCCATAGCTAACATAAGTGAGAGCATCTTCATTCGTTATGAGAAGTTAGCTTTTCTCCCTGCATTTCATTTGTTATTGACTTTTTTTTAGTTCCATTTAAACCCCGCCTTTAACTACATTGGTCTTATCGGCGGCCTTTCCTTTGCAACTTATTGCCTATTGTTGCCTCTGTTAACTCGTATTCTCTTGTTGTTGGCTTTCTTGCACTTTTGGGGTTTTAATCATTAGATCACACACTCATTCAAACTCACATTCATACTTTCAGGCTCTGCGGAGGATAGGGAATAATCTTGGGTAGAGAAAAATTCCCACCTCTAGTCCCACCTGAACTCGGGACCCCTTGCACGGCAGGCAGGTGCTCTACCGAATGAGCTACGGGCCAGCCGTTATTAGCTTATTAGTGTCTTGTTGATACGCTTGTGTGTATTCCCTTCCTGGCAGAGAAGCGATTTGATGTTAGGGACTGTGATGTAGCCTATTATCAGTACAGCATGGTAAGTAATTGTAAATACAGATCTTTAGTATTCTACAGGATTATTCTACAATAAACTTTGTGGAATGATGGGTCTCAAAATGAGGATCATTTTTTGTCACACAACCGATGCTGGCTAATGCGTTTTTGGGAGCCACATGATTGAGCAGCCAAGATCCAGAGGTTACATAAGTTGTAGGAACTTTGCGGCCTCTGATCAATATGGTCAAAGGCAGCGTGTACACGCACAATCAGTTCTTCCCTAGTTTCAACTGTGGTGGCCTACACGACGACACGCTTCATGTGCCCCAAAGAAAAAAGTTAAATGGCGTTAAGTCGGGCGATCGCACTGGCCATTTGACAGGTCCTCCTCTCCGTATCCACTTCTTCCTATAGGTGTTGAGTTCTCTTACAACGTGGTAAGACGGGAGCAACTGTTGTATGCAATAGTGTGCCCAAACGTGTGCGCGAGCCGCAGAGCGGAGCGTCATAGGACACTGGTTGACTACACAATCACCTGAACCGTCCTGTATATTTAATATTCTACCGAGGTATTTGCATCTTCATTGCTCAGAAAAAAGAATATTACAAAATGGTTTCATCTTGTCTCCTTAAGCTACCGCAACTTGGAATACTGGTATTATGCTATTGCTATAGGAAATACGTCATTGCTGTTTTTGGCATGCATGCCATAATGAGCCAATTATGTACGGCATTGAATACAGCAACAACTTGTTTTTAAATGGTAGAATTGCATAAAACCATTAATAGTACACATACTTGTGCCTGTTCCATGCGCTTGCAATGCGATGGGAACCTCGGGGTAACCGTCACATGCACGTATAGTAGTTATGAAAAATTTGTATAATTTAAATATTCACGCTATGAAAATTTTGTAAATAACAAAATGTGTCAAAAATGCTATTCTTATAAACTTTTCTTATGAACCATGTTTCCACAAATTATCATTAAGCGTCATATTTCGATTTTTTTTATTTTGCGCTTTGTTAACATCTTTCCCTTACATAAAGCTTTTAAGTCACGCCGGCCCTCGTAGCCGTGGTCGGTGGTGCGTGTAACTTCGGCGATCCGCCAAGCTAAGGATTGCAGGTTCGAGTACCGCCATGGGCATGGATGTTTGTGTGTGTGTGTGTGTGTGTGTGTTATAAGTGTAATTGCGGCAATAAGCGTTCAAAATAACAGTAAAACACAGTACTCATAAACTGGGTAAACAAGAGAAAAAAATTAAAAATGTCATCGTCGGTCTCTGTAGTCTAGTGGTTACCGTGCCAGCCTCTCCCGAGGTCGCATGTTAAAACCCGGCGGAGGATGATGCACTGTTTTGGGCGTAAAAATAATTAGCACGGCTTCCTTCAAAAGGGAAGTAAGGCAGTTTGTCTCGTGTAATATTGATTTTCATTTAAAAATAGACAATGATAGAGAAGGTCCCTGAGCAAAATTGTCCGCCATTTCACGACCGCAATGTCCTGCTTCTCTCCCGTGACAGTATGGGCGTTGGGCTAATAGCCTGTTACCGTGCTAACGTAGCGACGGAATCAGTGACTAGAAATTTTCCTGATTACAAAAAGCACCGCTAGGGTTTCCCTATACGAATCGGCGTGACAGGTTACTACTTAACAACTTTAAAATACCACACAGCCTATTTTCTAAGTGGGGTCTAACATATGTTACATACCAATTTGCGTAAGAATCACTTGGGTTATTCTTGCGTGAAAAGGTAAAATACACACAAAAACACACACAAACAAACCTTTAAAAATGCTATGTTTGGTTGCAAAATAGTCCCTAATCTACGTTTGTATTAAGTATTTCAGAAAATCCAAAATTACCAGAAGCATTTCGTTTACAGCATTTTAATGTTAAAGTAGACTGCAGTTAAATGAGACAACATCAATCTTTTCGACGTCCGTATATAATTTTTTTCACATTCGACCCTCCCGTGTCGAAGTGGGAGCACTGCTTCCTGCGGTACAAGAAGACTCGGGATCGATCCCTCATACCGGTATTGGAGTTTTCTCATACTGTAAGGGCTGATACGGGATGCGGTCGAACCCGTTCCTTGGCAAGAACTGGGGATTTATAAAATATTCTTTAACACGTAAGTGTGTAGGCTGTTGAATCAATTTAAAATTCAAATAGCGCAGCCGGGACTCGAACCATCTATCTTCATATTTTCGTGATGCTGCACTACCGCTGTTCTACATGACAAAGTAACCGAAGTGATTTAAACTTCTCCTCTTCTGATAAACCTCAATCACTAAGTCATATCGTACTTTAAAGGCGACTTGCAATGTTTCAAGTACTTTTTAAGACGAAGATCTGTAGTTTGAGTTCGAACTGTGGCGTAGAATTTTTCAAATGTGATTCACCCTTCCAATTGAGCAGTTAGTGTGATTGTGTGATTGATTCATTCCTGGTCTGATAAACAGTACGAAGGTGTCCGGAACTCGGTATTCTGGAAAATGCCATCTAACAATTATGTCCCGCATGGGTGAAGGTAGAACATACAGTGGTCACGTGGTGGGAATACGGTATTTCATATGGGAGTTGAATATATTTGTAAACACGATATTCAGTTATTGCATGCTTGTGAAATACGAAGTACTGCCTCAAATAATAGAACGACTAATGAAAAATTCCATTCTGCAGATCAACCTGATCTACCTAGAAGAAGACAATTTGCAAGTGTAATCCAGAAAATAACGCCCGTTTGCGCATTTCCGCTGCGCAGATCGCTGTCGGGCTTCTATCCAAGTCGAATGGTTTCCTTTACATCGTTTATTAGTGTTGTGTGAGTTTCAATCGAAATAAATTGTTATTGTGCATTCTCTGATTGTTGAAAATGAACTGTATGATACGAAGTCCCGCCGATATGAGGTGAGAGGTATTGGATTTTTAATGCTCGGAAGTTGAAACCTGCAGAAATTTACCGTCAAATAAAGGAACTGTAGGGTGATACAGTAATGAACGAAAGAGTTGTGAAATGTTCAACAATGGACGAACAAATGTGCATGACGAAACTCACTCATCAGAGATAACTTGAGAACTCAAGTGAACAACAAAATCGTAGACAGACAGACGTGTAACCCTAGATGAGTTACGCATTTCTTTCCCAAACTCGCTCTTTGCCTGCTAAAACTGTGTCCAAACATCTTGACTTAATGGAACGGCGACAGCCGACTACAACAAGGGGAATTTTAATGCTTAAATAACTGAGGTGATGATGTGAAGAAATAATGCAAGCCACAATTTTGTGACATGCTCTTTTTAATAAAATATTTGATTCTGAATAAACGAGTATTAAAGCCGAACAATCGTTACTTCCTGGATTACCCTCGTAAGTGGCCAAGCGAGATGGCTCTGCAGTAACGTGTGAGACTCGCATTCGGGAGATCCCGGGTTCGATCCCCGTAGGGCCCGCCACGTTGACCATGAGTCTACTCCTAACTCCTAGCCCCCTAGTACTCCATATGTAGTTCGTGTCGCATCTTTGGAAGAAGCTGAACCTAAAGTTTGGTATCTATCGGACATTTCGTTTTAGAGTTATGCTGTTCACACACAGACCCGCACTTATACACATAGACTATGCTCTCGTTCTTTTGTTGTTTTTTTTATTATTATTCAGAGGACTCACAGTGGCGAAGCGTGACTTTCAAAGTGAGGGAAGCTCCAAGTGATAATTTTCATTAAAATAGGAGAGAACTATGAATGTTGTATCTATATTTTTTCTTAATCTCGGTAAAAGAAGAACTAAAACAGATTTAAATTTTTACAAGTAATGAATAATATATTTTTTTCTTAATATCGGTAAAAAACGAAATAAAATAGATTTAAATTTTTACAAGTAAGTAATGAATAATATATTTTCATAAATACGAGTAAAGTAAATATCGTACCTTAGTTTTTGTATATCAGATCAATCCTTCCAGTTTTCCTGCCAAAGATATCAATCGTATCATCGTAGAGGGATGGGCTTTGGCGCAAGTTTGAAAGCAAGGACTTTTCAATGCTGAGAAGAACTAGTGAAGAAAGTCTCCCCTGACCTTGAGTATTTCGACGATAGGATTTAATTCTCTTCATTGCTGAGAATGACCTCTCAGCAGACGAACTAGATGCCGGGATGGTTATTGCTAAAAGGACAAGTTTATGTAGTTCTGGAAACACAGACACTAATCCCGCTTCTGTCAAGTACTGATGTAATTTCACGACAGTGTCTTAATGCATTTCAATATCTCTGAATAACACACACAATTCACTTCTCAAAATTGGGAAATCAAAGAGATTGCCAAAGCTCTGCTTTAAGCTAAAGAACCCTTCTTCTGGAAACTGTTTTGCAAATTCCTTAAAGTTCACCGAGTCTAAAATACTAAGGAATTTGAGTTTTTCCAAGTCAGCAAATCTGGAATCCATATTGATCTTCATTACGTCAATAATTTCCAAGAATAATCTCTTATAAGAAGTTGATACATTTTCCCCTGGTATAGTATCTACTCTAAGTCTTTTATTAGGGCCAGGCATACCACACACATCAGATACTTCATGCCAGATAGACTCAAAGTCATCTCTGAGTTTCATAAGATGCATTGAAAGTTTGTCAACTTGTTTACGGCAAAACTCAATATCAAAAGCCTTCTTTTGGAGTACTTGGAACAGTATGTCAGCCTGAGGAAATACACTATAGAATACACGAAGAAAAAAGTTGAAATCAAACCCATGTTAATGTGGAAAGAAGACATTGAGCACCATATACTGTTTCCGGATCCCAACCATCTGCATTTTCGACCACTGAATTTAGCAGGTTTTCTATATCTTGTTTGTACTCGTACATAGTTTTTAATAGCCTGTTACCATAATTCCATCTTGTTGGAGATAATGTTGGAAATCTCTTGTTTATTTCAGAATCGAGTGCTGCCATTTGCTTTGTAGATTTAGAAAAGAAAATGCCAAAACCAGAAAGTGAATTAAAAAATATTTTACACTGCTTAATAAAGTTCACAGCTTGTGACAAAACCAAATTCAGTCTGTGCATAGCAATGCACAAATACAGCTTGTGGACATTTTTCTCTTACTCTCATCTGAAGACTACTGTGTTCCCCTGACATTACAGCCGCCCCATCATATGTCTGTGACACCAATTTCTTTTCACAATTAAATTATTTTAAGATCTCAAACACATGATGTGCTAAAGAACTTGCTGTTCTATCGACACTGACCTCTCTGAAACACAAAAATCTTTCTTCAAGACTTCCAGTTTTTGTCATACCTAAGTATAATAGATAGCTGTGATTTAGTTGTAATATCTGTTGCCTCATCCACAATAATTCCAACAAAAGAAGTCTCAGAAATTTCCTTCTTTATTTCGTTTGTCATCAGTTCCGAAACAGAATAAATAATATCATTGTGTGTGTCACTAGACAACCCTGAAAAAACCGTCGAATTTGACAAGTTATGAGATAAGTCTATATCCAAATCTCCTAATTCCTTCAACATTTCAATATAATTTCCTCTGTTCAAAGAGCTTTCGGACTCGTCATGACCTCGAAATGCAAGTTCCTGCTTTCCCAAAAAGCATACTACCTTTATCATTTGCGAAAGAATTTTCCTGTTTCTTTTTACGTCTTCATTGTACTTCTGCTTTGTGAGCCGGAATTGTTCACTTAAACACGATTCAATTCGTGTATTTCCGAACTGCGTAAATTGTTTCAGACAAATAATGTGATTTTGCGATCCTTGATGCCTTTTCTGAGCTTTGTGTAAATTATTCAAGTCGTCAAAACCTGCAAAACTCCAAGTGTTTTTTTCTTGCGAAAAAGGCAAGCATGGCGAGCAAAACAATTTTCGCAATCCATGACACCCACATAATCATGGAATTGTATCGTACATGTTTTCATTAAAGTGGCGCATAAATGTTTTAACACCTTTGCTTTGTATGCCGATATCAATATTAAGACGTTTTTTTTTTTGGCTTGTCACTTTTAATTATACTTAGTTTTTCCTCATAACTGAAAGAAGTAAACCTATTCTTCAGTACTTTTTCTATAGTACAGTCACACGTAGACCCTTCTTGCACTACAAGACTGCTCACACTACAAGCAGACATATCCCCAACCCACTCCACTCAGACGTTCCAATAATTCGTAGAGCTGGCCAACACCGTGTGAAATGTTAACCTAAAATGGAGAAAGTATGAAATTCACACGCTTTTGCTAATAACTTAAAACTTCACAGGAAATACATATTTATTACTAGCAAATATCAATCTACGCAAAATACGCGAATTATTGCTATTAAAATATACTTACAGTTCTATTTAAAAGCGCCACATAAAATACAACAATAAACTTTTCTTCGCACACTACAGAGATTTCACGTGACGATGTCTTTCAACGCTTCCGAAGTCACGGACAAGTCCCGATTGCTTCCGGAAACCTACTAAGTATGTTGGCTAGTCGCTAGTGGAGGTTACGATGCGTGAACACGGAAATGCTCAGTATTGAATGAGCTCGGGGATCTGGTCACTCAAGTTTCGGCAGTTGCCCAGATGTCGGCAGCACTGCGGATGTTCAAGAATAAATTTTAAAAATGTATCCAGAGCAAACAAAGTGTTTGTTCGCGTGAATTTTATTTGCCTTCTTCTTCTTTTTAAATTCTTGGGGAAGCGGCGCCTCCACCGCTTCTATGCACGCTTCGCCACTGGGGCTCAAACATGTATTTCGGGTGAAATCTCGACATTAAACCTTTCGGATGGAATACACTACTTCCTCTTACCGACTATAGGTGGTTGGTAGAGAAAGTAATAAAATAGTTAGGACATGTGCATAGGTTGGGCGAAAATAGCATATCAATGGGAATGTTTAAAAGGTGTGCACTCTAGAAGACAAAAAGGAATTCAAAGATGAGGGGCTGAGATGATGCTACAACAAATTATTGACATTTATCATTAGGTGATGGAAAACTGAGACACAGGACAGTCAGGAGTGAAGGAAATAAGTGCAGGAAGCCAAAATCCATCAAGAACTTCAGAACCAGAGAGGAGTTCCTAGTTAAATCCTATGCTAGTTCTATGCCCCAAATGAACTTCTGTATTAAATAGCTATTCTCTGTATACTTCCCACAGAGCGATTCTTGCGGTTGGAGGACAATATGTGACCATGTTATTTTCCTAAATATCATTAGTAATGATTCATTACCAATTCGCAACTAAACCTCAAATACATCTTTGTGGTGACTATATGTTTAATTGTATTTTGACTTATACTAATGCGGAATTGTGAGAGAAAATCAACTAACAAAATAGTATGATATACAAATATTCAGGAGAAACTAAAGAGGTATAATAAACATTTTCTCATTTTGTTTCAATACTGAATTGCTTCCATCTGTGTTCTTCCTATAATAAAGGTTTTTATGAATATAAAATCACAATTTGCAAGTGAGGTTTTTACATTTATGTTCTTATTTTCTGAAGCATATGTGTTTAAGTGGACACGTGATCCCAGATATACCAAATAATGGCTTTTAACATCTGATGATTAGTACAAGGAACACTATAAAAGTCTCTAGAGAAAATCACCGGTTATTCACATAATTGTCAATTCACCCAAAATTGTCAGTTTCTCTGAAACTTTGAATTCCAATTTCGAAATAAAAGTATGCATCTCCGTACCGCCACGATCAGAAGGAACACACCAATTTAAAGAACACGTGCAGACATATGTATGATATACAGTGCTTATAGAAAAAACACCGACAACCTTAGTATGCTGGGCGGGACATTAAAGTAAACATTTTAAGCGTCCGGAAATACATGATTTGGACGCTATGGGACGTCAAAATTTCACTGGAATGTTGTTGGTTTCGTAATATCGTTATGCAACCCTTTCGCCCTCAGCGTAAGGTGGATGGATGAACTGTGCCTTAACTTTCCTGCGCAAGCGCTACATCTGCGCATAATGCAAGGTTCGCATCCGAATGGAGTATTTTGTGTTGTGTACCAGTGCAGTAACGTTGTTGACAGCATTATGGCATGTACCAGTACACAAATATCGAAATGACCGATATGCCACTTATGTACATACGGTAGAGCTACTGCACGATTGTATGCAGAAAGGTTTCCCAACAGACACACTCCGCATCATACGACGTTCGCAACAAATGTGAGAAGACTAACAGAGCCCGGAAAGTTGCAAGTAGGTGAAAATTATTCTATCACTGTGGCGTGTACGTACAACAAGGCGTATGGTTTGTTGTTTACATTCTTACTGCAGGCACAGTAGTATTGTATGGTATTGAGAAATTGTACTGTACGTATAATAGGCCTTCTGATTACTTATTAAACATTCTGCATTTGTGTTCGGTATCAGGTGACTAAAACGGATGCGGGCCGCCCACGCTCGGTTCAAATACCTGGCTTTGAGGAGGACGTGTTGAGGTGTCTCGAATACGATCCGTTCACCAGCACTTGTCAAATGGCGCAAGCGTTGGGCACATGTCACGCTAGCGTGTGTAGTGTTGTCCATGAACAACAGTTACATCCATACCATCTGCAGGAAGTCCAGGCATTAGTAGAGTAAGACTACCCACAAGAGTACAGTTCGTGCAATGGTATCTACGGTGATGCATACTCCAGCCACACTTCCCGACTTTGATACTGTTCACCGATGAATGCACTTCACTCGAGACGGAATTGTGAACTTGCACAACGTTCATGTTTAGGCAGAGAATCCGCTTGCACAAGCAGTTAGAAGCAACCAATACAGGTTCAGCGTGAGCGTATGAGCTGGGATAATTGATGAGCAGATCACTGGGCCGTATCTACTGCCAACCAGACTAACAGGACCGACATACCTCACTTTCGTCGGAGATGTTCTTCCTCCTCTACTTGATGTGGTGCCACTACAGGTTCGTCTGATAATGTGGCTGCAACACAACGGCGCACCAGCTTACTTTGATACAAATGTGCGGCACCACCTGGACGCCACATACCACAATCGATGGATTGGTGGAGGGGAACCTGTACTATGGCCACCACGTACTTCGGATCTTACATCTTCTGTGCGGTACCAAGACTATGGTGTATGTTAGCCGTAACACCAGAGGAGGACCTTATCGCACGAATCCACGCTTGAAACACTGAGCACACAACCGCACTTATTTAACCATGTGCGTCTGTCTCTGCACAGCCGATGTACGCTTTGCATTCAAGTAGGAGGCCAACAGTTTGAACCGCTTTTGTAATTTACTGCACGGTGTGATGTTATTGTTGGGTTTCTTAACGAAATGTGGAACGCACACCCATAAATACATCCGAGCCGTTCGTAAACTTTGACGCCCCACAGCGTCCATACCATTTATTTTCGGACAGGGGTCCCCTTTTGAAAAATGTTCACTTTAATGTCCTGCTCAACATACTAAGCGTTGTCGGGTCTTTCTGTACACCGTGATACATCTATAGTCCTTGAAACCTAGGGAAAATCATGGAAAACCAGTTCATTTTTCATGAGGAAAAGGAGTAAAAAATAATAATAAACATAGCTTTGTGATTAAAAACTTATGCTTGGCCTTTTTAATGACGTAATACAGAGATAACGTCGGAAGGGAAAATATTTATCCCCGATTGTTTTTTGTTTCGTCTAATATCCAAGGTGTTCTTATTCTATTAACACACTGTCACTTAAGGTCCAGCTACCAGCAGGACATATATGTGGAGGGAGAAGAGAGAGAATGCTATCCAGTGACACGAAACGTCATACCTGTTTTAAGGTGACCTGAGAATGAAATACATACAACAAAAATGTTTGCTTTATTGTATATTTATCAATATGAACATTGATGAGCATTTATTAACTTTATTAGCTTAAATTACTCATTCTGTACAAGTTCGAAATCTAGGTAGTGTTATTTAATTTTGTTGTAAAGTTATAAAAAGCTACACTTGCGAATTTCATCATTCCTACGCCTCATGTAGCAAAAGGTATGTATTTTAATTCTAGCTATTTTTCATTGCAGTTTGAACCCGAGAGAAATTTAATGAAACAAGAGTAGCTTGTGCAAGCTCTAAGAATGAACGTGTCATATTGAGACAATTAGGAATGGATTCAGTTGTTTACAGCATTTGTTTCGTATAGTGCACTTTGTGTAGAAATGCGGCACATTTCCCAAGTCCGCAATAGTAATTTTCTTCCGTAAGGTTTCCACTTATACCTAACACTAGGTTCCACCCAGGCTTTGTCACTTCTCTCTATAATTGACTTAAAAATTTCCGAGAAACAAAAATAAACCAATAAGTGATGTCATATTTAGATGATACGAAGGAGGAGTAAAAAATCATCTCCCAATGTAATCCACGTTGAGTGGTGTAAATGAGAGCTAGGCTAGCCCAATGTTGTGTGATCGATCTTGTAGAAGGAAAGGAGAGTGAGAAATGAGTTATTTGCAGTGTTAAAATGCACAACAGCAACAACGTTTGTCAAACATTTTTTCCGAAGAACACATGTAAACGAAGCCTAAAATTATTACCGCTTTCGAATAGTGTTGTACTGCTGCAAGTTCTGCTGCATTGTGTGACATACCTCCAAGAACCGAATCCCATAGGTAGAAGAAAGGTATCAAGAAGCGGCGATGTTATTTGAATGTTTTTAATAATTTACGTGACTACTGTGGTCCATAAGATACAAAAATATCTATATGGTGTTAAAATTCATCAGGTTCATGTGACCGCCTTATGCCGGAATTTTTCCGCGCAAGAATTCTTTTACACCATTAGGGTGATATTAAAATCCCTATGCCACCAATGTTAAATTTTCTAACTTCACGAGCCGTTATCTCGTTAACTATGTGGACTGAAAGCTTTACACGATGTAGAGGCGTACCTTCTAAGTTCACTGATCTACTTTTGTACGTTGATGTGGTTTATTAAGCAAGATAGAAATTTTTCTGTGCTTCATACTTTTGATTAAAATTAACCAATTCGGTTTTCAAACATAAATAACCAACTTTCAACACCAAGGTAGACCCAACATAATTGACGTGTTGTTTTTATCATATAAAATTCTCAATCCATCTTCAATAGTTCCCGAGAAAATGGGTCATTTGTAGTGTATATATATATATATATATATATATATATATATATATATATATATTACAAGGTAAACATTACATTGCTTGGACATATGGGCACTGCCATATTTAAAAGTGGTACCAATTTGTAGAACAAACCCTACCCTAAAAGAGTACATTTTTCCTGTTATGTGTTGCAGAATTCAGAGTACAAAATTGCAGATGCATTACCATTCTTGAACATAGATTTGAAATATAAAGATTGTGCCCACAGCGATAATATAGGTATCAAATTAAAGAGGAAATTCAAATTTATAAGATTACAGAAATAACTAAACATGTAATCTTTTGGCAATTTTCGGCATTTGGTCTTCCCTTAAACCTAACCTCTCCTGTGACCTACTTACTACTATGGATCTTAAAGAACAATTTATTTGAAGCAATGGCGAATCCTCCGATACACCGCATATACCGGCGATATACCGTTTAAAATTAGGACGGATTATGAAAACATCCCCTTGAAATAAAATGTGTAAAAACTCGTATCCAGTTTTTTCTGGGCATTGGATGCTGCTATTGGTGACCACAGTCATTAGAGCAGCGGGGAATCCCTTGCTAGCTGAGTGAACCAGCTAAGCTGGCTAATGCTGCTTAATCATGCTCATAGTGGCACTAGCATCGGTACGCCGCAGGAAATTGCTGTAACTTTCTCCCCTGATTCTTCGCTGGCGGGAAAAGAGGGGGAACATTGCGCTGTAATGGTCGAAGGGCACCGCTAAATATTGGGTAACCCTTGGTTCCAGAAGTTTTAAGTGCGCGTTTCTTTCAAGTTGTTTTGAAATTGGTGCAAGTAAATAACACAGAAGTTGGCAGTTCTTGCGACTGTGTTAAGGAACAACTATTACGGAATAATTTTCGGAGTATGGCATTTTCAGAAAACCTGGAAATAAAAACCAATGGGAGGTCCATACCAGAACTGCCAAGTTTGATAGCAAAATCCTAAGACAGAAAACGTGAGTACCTACAACAGACACTTTGTACCAGTATTTATTCTAGACATAAATAGTTAACAGAGCTAAGCTGAATAAACTACTTTGATGACAGTGTCTTCTTTTTAGCAGTGATAAGAGCAACCCCTGAAAAGAAGGATTTCACAATTTAGTTTCTCTTACAAGTTCTTTAGGCAAACATGAAAACACAAAGAATCACATATCGTGTGCCTTCACGTTGTGCAATTTCGGAAAAACCCGAGTAGACTTGCAACTGAATGCTCAGAAGTCTCGACAAATTTCAAAACACAATGAAATGGTGAAAAAGAACAAACTAATATTAACGAGACTGATCGATGTTGTCTGCCACCTAGGAAAGCAAGAACAAGCTTTTAGAGGATATGATGAATAAGAAAATTCTTGTAATAGATGCAATTATATAGAAACACTAGATTTGCTCAGTACATGTGATCAGCTCTTAAATGATCATTTGCAAAATGCAACAGTTTCTCGAAGGAACTACGTCTGCCATTCAAAATTATTTAATCGAAGCTGCAAGAGGTGTTAACAACAGAAACTTTATCTGCAGATTTGTTGCTATGCTTATAGACCAGTGTTCAGACAAAGTGAATAGATCTCTGCTGTCTACCATTTTGCGCTATGTGGACAAATCTAGGGAAGTTCAAGGAAGCCTTTGCAAACGTCAGCGCTTACAGATCTGCCAAAGCATTGTGCCATCATGTTCTCAGAACAGTTCGTGATATTGATGTACGCGTGAAACTTATTGCGCAGACGTATTATGGTGCGGCCGTCATGTCTGGCCATTTAGCTGGACTTCAGGTCAAAGTAAAAGAAACATTATTTGTGCATTGTTACTGTCATATACTTAATTTAGTGTTGCAACAGGCAGATTCGTATTGACAAGTGTAGAATTTTTTTTCAAACTCTGTCCGGTTTCTCTAATTACTTTTCACATTCCACGAAGAGGACAGAAACTTTGCATTCTTTTATGAATAGAAATCTACCAAAAGCGGCACCGACACGCTGGAACTTCAATTCCCGACTTGTGAATTCTGTACAAGACCAAAGAGACAATTTAATCCTATTTTATTTTAATATCTGACAGAACCAGAAAACAATGCTGATTGGGAACCCGATACACTGGTAAAAGCACAAGGCGTTCTTCATTTTCTGAGCCAATTGGATACTTTCTTTCTCTCTGAAACGTTTTCAATAATATTTTGTCATACTATTGTCCTCTTCACTATACTGCAAGACAAGTCTTGGATATTGCATATTGTCGTTCTACAAACTAAGGGAAGATTGGAGGAACTCCGAAGAGAAGGATTCCAAAGTGTTTGGAAAAACATTCCTACTGAGTTCATAAACGAACGTGTACAAAATAAAAAGAAGAACAACTGACCAAATAAACTCACTTTCAGGAGAACATTCTATGAGATTTTGGCAAACGTATTCTATCAGATACAAAATAGATTTTCTGATTTCGAAAAATTTCATTTCACTGCACTTTTTGATTCTTCAAAATTTATGGAGTGCAGCGTAACTTTTCCAGATCATCTTTATCCAAAATGTTGAAAACGTACGGCTCTGACTTTGACACCATAAGATTGAAGAATGAATCGAGTGTTGTGTACTCTTCTGAAGATCAAGATTTACAAGCTGAGTCTGTCAGAGAGATAGTGAAAATCATGAACGAGAGAGATTTGGTGTGAGCCTTGCCTGAAGTTTACAAATTAGCTTGCCTAGTTTTAACTATTTCATCAACTACAGCTTCTGTCGAACGTTCGTTTTCCAGTTTAAGTAGAGCGAAATCCTACCGCAGATCTACAATGGGACAAGAAAGACTATCCTCCCTATCAATGATGCACACAGAAAAGCAATTACTTTGTTACCTTCGAAAAGATATCAATTAAAACTGTACGCAGGCGGTTTTGGAGTTTTTATAAGAAATCTCGCCGAATGGAGTTGAAATTCCAGTAATCCTGGTAAGCACCTACCTTAAATAACATAATATTAATATAGAATA
Source organism: Deroplatys truncata (assembly GCA_030765065.1). Taxonomy (NCBI): domain Eukaryota; kingdom Metazoa; phylum Arthropoda; class Insecta; order Mantodea; family Mantidae; genus Deroplatys; species Deroplatys truncata. Next base: position 169,464,788 of record CM060990.1, read on the forward strand.
TGTGATTATTAGAGCCCGGATTTGTATATAAGTACATCATTTTCCCCCTAATATGTACATACCTAAAGCGAGGCTTAATGTTCCGATCGAGGTCCGATAGGTGTATATGCAAAATTTGATTTCACATAAAAATACATATTTATAAAAAGATATGAATAAATATTTTTACATTTTTCTCATAAATACATATTTTAGTATTTTTCAGATATTCTGTAAATAAATGTTTCGATAATTTCTCTTTGCGTACATATTTTAGCACTTTCTTTACTCTCTTTACAACTCAAAGGATTATCTCATCTGAATTCATTAGCCAGTTACAGCGTATGTCAAGTGGGATAGTAACTTCCGGTGCAGCATCGATATTCCCACATCGGCCAACCCGAACCAAACATTTTGAGCGCTGCACATCAATATTACCTCAGGTTGCTGTCAACAGATGTCTCTCTTTACCAGATTTCAACGGATGTATAGTAAGTATCAGTGATACCAATATCCATTAATTTAGTAGCATCGTAATTTCAACAGTATAGTAGGAAATACTAAGTAAAAACAATAAAACCAATGACTGAATTATAATTAAATTCTGCACGTTCATACATTACGGCAATGAATTGTGAAATAATACCTTTTACAGGTAGTCTGTTCTCTAGCATAATGGAGTACATGTTGTTCACCTTGATGTGTACTATCGCCATATGAAACAAGGGATAACAGCACAGATAAATACTGGACAACCGTTTGCTATTTGAGTACGAAATGTACAAATATCTAGTTTACGAGAAATGTGCTGTTCTCGGTTGTAAATAAAGAATTTAAACTGCTTCGTTTCCCGAAAAATCCTGAAAGGCAAGAAACATTTCAGAATACGAGAATAAGTGCAGAAACAGTAATTAAACTTGCACCTCGCATGACAAATTTTGCCGTGTGTCATTGTAACGTGTGTGAAAAGCATATTTAAAGACGGTTACAGATGTATTCATGCAGATAAATCATCTAAGTAATGCAAAAATTAGCTAACAGATACACACATTATATAGATATTTTCAATGAAACCTAACGTATAATCTTTATGCTGGATTTATATCCCCATACCATAGACCATATGCCACTGTTTTGCTTTGTTAGGTCCCAAAATGAGCAAAGCTCGAAAAAATAGAACACACCATACATGTGGCATATGCCGACACCAACACATGTAATGAAAACATAACCTCCAACCCATGGCCATTAGTGCACTTGTTTTACTTTATTTATCCACCACCCTGTTGTGCATATTGAAACACACGTTTTTAGATATTACCATTTACAAAGTTTAAGATAAACATCTATCTATAATGTGACCTTTTAAAATATTCCTCCAAGCTGTTGGAAAGTATGTATTAGGAATAAGTTTAATTTCTGTAAGGGATTTTAGTAGTGCCTATTATGCCAAAATATGGAGTGTTACCTTTATAAAGCTAGGCTACACTGGAATTTCTATTACCCAATTAAGTATTTAAAAAACAATAGCAGCTCTTACACTTATCAGGATTCCTTATGCAGAATCTAGCTTTTGTGGAATAAATTTTATCAGCATAATGACAATATGCAATATTCAAGTAAACGATAATAACAATTTTTGGAGACTATTATGGTGATTTACAACCCATTCCTCAAATTGTACATATATATATATATATATATATATATATATACTCATTGTCTTAAGCCACTAGTCACACTCTTAAATTCCAAATAAGCATCAGTTTAAAACTTCAGTTGCTATTGAGATGACCACAGATATCTGTGTTGAATGGAACAAAATTATGTACTCTTCGTTCATATACACATTTGAATATTGTGCTAAATTGCATGTTACAGATTCGTTGAAAGCATTCATGGTGAAACATCTGTAAATATTCTTGTATGAAACGTAATGCTGAGTTAACTATTCCAACATTTTATATACATTATTTTAAATCAATATATTCATAAGTTTTGCATCAGCTTTATTACCTAAGCAGGATATTCCAAGTTAAAACTGATTCTTTGCCTCGTTTGTGTTTGAATTTGCTATTAATAATTGCAAATCATTACAAAACACATTGAATTTACTTTCATCCCCTCACCATTATTACCTTAATCGCTTTACTGCAATATATGATGGTCCAATTTTCATTTAGATTCAAGTGCCAAGGAAGGTGGCATTGCCTCACCTATGAAATCTGCAGCCAAAAACAGGCAAAAACAAAAAAATCCACATGTAAGAGATAATACTTACGGTTATTTGAATTTGCATGTAATGCATGGGTTTAATATAACCTTGCTCTTGCATTCTCTGCTATAAGAAAGTATTCAGTGGGTGTTTAGCTTCCTGAAAGTGTTGATAATAATGCTCATATGTTTACAAATTAAAGCTTGCAGAAGCAATTCTATAATTAGTAGTTAATATTTTGTAGCACTTCCCCCATTTTTCATGCAGTATCTATTTTGTAATTCCCTGCTTTACTTACACTACATACTGCATTGCAGACTCTTATCACTAATTTATTTGTGTATACAGTTTACTTGTTTACTCCAGTAACCTTCGCTCCCCAAAATTAGCATATCCATATATGTGTGTTGGCATGCAGACAACAGAGTAGCATTTCTTTACAAAATTATACAAATTTTCATTTAACCCACAGTATTTTTTGGCTGTGATTATCTATTTACAATTGTTGCACAAAAAGGGTTTGCTAAATTATTAATAATGTGTGAGACAATCTCAAATTTTGGGTTCTTCTCTGAAGAACTTTTGTAATCTTGTTTCAGCAAATAATGTGCGCATGTATTTATTGAAATGCAATTGATGTATATAGATTGCTGTTGTTCAAAACCTTAATAAATATAAGCATTAACATAGCATTTTTGTTTTAGTTTGAAACAGATAGTGCTATTTTTTGTACATAGTTGTTGGTTTATCTTCATTTTGAATATATATTTGCTGTTGTTATCATTACAGTTTTCTTCAATGGAGTTTTTAAATGTTATTACTAACTTGTTGTGTACAAAAAGATTTCATTACACAAAACCCTGTGGTATCCCTTCCTGTTTTCTCTATCCATAATATGTAATAATTCAGTGTGAAGTTATAATTAGTGTAGTCATTAGTGTAAAAAGGTTTTGAATTCTAACTTGAAGAGGGAAAGGGAAGAAGATGTATTTGCATAATCTTAGCCACATTTTTGAGTGCTCTGCCTCGCTTCATCTATTTATTAAAGTTATAATTATTAATTGAAACCATAATCATTAACCTGCAGCAGAAAATATTTCAAGTTTAAAAGCTTCTTGACGATTTTCTTTCAGGAATTAGTTGCTGAACTTAATTGCTCACATCTCGCGCACTCATGAATAATTTACGGCACATTTCAATTTTTCACGTATTAGCATAATACGCATCCCATAGCTGCGTGGAAATGTGCCTATACCATTCATGACATGTGCTCGAGATGGGCCTTCGTAAGCTCAGCAACTAATTTCCGAATGGAAAGCAAGCGCACAGGGGGCGGGGAGCGGTGGTACCGTAACATGCGCTCAGTCGAAATAGAAGTTGATTGCATTACCGACTCAATCGTTAGTTCCAATTAGTGCTACTCCGAAAGATCAGGGAAAAAGCGCCCTATTCGACACCTTGCCCTCAACATTGAATTGAGAATCTGGTTAATCTGTGGCCAGGTACTTGTATCTGATTATTCAATTGCACGTGCGAGCTGGGGAAGTATAGAATTCCACCCGAGATTACATGACATGTGACGTAATACATTAAGGAAGCCAGTAACAGTATTGTTTATCTCTACCGTTTAGTTACAATCAGATCATTGAAACAGTTGGGTGTTTAAATTAGAAGTGTACATTAAAAAGGCCAAAATTGAAAACGAGTGAACGTGAACGATGAGAAAATACCATTTTGCCAGCTGTGTGCAAAATCTGTAAGGATCAACGTCCCCAGGTAGTACAACAGTTGCGTCACGTGTTTCGTCGAGGCAATTTCTGACAGGAGAATCAAAACCATTCTCTTCTGTAAACTGTTGAGTTCGAATATTCATTTTTTCTAGTAAGTAACCAGTTTTCTTATTTTTTAGAAATGTTTTCCAGTTTTTAGTACATATTCTTAGAATTTTTAGTACATTCAAAACAAACATGTTAACGTTTTTAGCGCATAAAAATTCGGCCGTACGTTACACTTCAAGGCGAACATATGACTGGTAGCTTCCATAAGGCGTGTACTGAAAATATTGACCAGGATTCGCCAATGATTTGAAATAACCTTTTTTGTGGCATTAGATTTCCGAGATATACGTTATGTGACTAACGATTCGGATTCCACTATTCCCCTTCTACCTACACGAAATGTGTAATGAAGCTATATCTGCATATTATTGCCTCTATTCTAATGAAGTATATAGAAAAATAAGCTTTCGAAACAATATTTTTAAAGTTTTATCAAAATAAGCGATGGTGGATAGAAAAGTCATGTGAATGTAACATCAGATTTTTATACCTAGGCTAGAGACGTAAATTTCTGTAATTTTTACTGCCTGCACCTACCTGCTTTCCCGTGGATCAGCCTACGCATTAATCAGGCAGTTTTCCTCAATGATGGGCAGATCAAGAAAAACCTGGCTTATACTACCGGCAGGAGCGAAGGTTTAGAGAGGAAGACAGGAATGGGAAACCTGTCTCTCATACTCTTGACTGCTAGCGGTAAATAAGCTAGCCGTTAAAACCGTTTAATATGCAGTTTAAATGGTTCAGTTAAGTGGATTGATGACACAATTAATGAATAAAACACAAATACAGAAAGAGCGCAATTTTATGCATGATGCTCTTTTATTAGACCTGTATATCAGGTGCAACAGTAATATTTTGAACTGTTTGTAAAGTTACGATTCCCTTGTAATAAAAGGTATCAGCAATAAAATGTTAAACATAGCGGTAATATTTGGTTGCACAGAATGGTTCATTTTGTAGAAAACATTAATAAACACACAAACACAAGTTATCATCATGTGAACATATTATTTTATATGCAGGACAAACAACAATTTGTTGCTGTTTACAACATTTTAGACACCTTATGTTGATTTCTCATCCGATGGAAAGGTATGTCTTGGTGGTTTGTATACGTCTATGGCATCATTAGTATATCTAAGATTCCGGTGCACTGAAACGAGTTTCTCAATTGTAACTGGAGACAATCTGTTTCTTACCTTAGTGTGAATTCTGCCATGGGCAGACCATTTGCGTCCACTGGCTGCCTACGACTGTGCTATGTTCAGAATTCGTGAAGTCAGGGGATATAACGGTTGTTTATTATATATCCCTTCCAGCCACTCCAACATGATGTTGAGTAGCAGACCAAATACTCTCGTTGGAAAAACCACCTACACGCGCTCGAAATTCCGCTAGATCAGCCACAACAAACCCAGTGTCAAGTTTAAGCAAATCACAGAATGTATGGATGTACCCCAAAGCTTGATGTTCCTCACCAACGTTAAGAACCGCTCCTTTGTATCGGGGAACTACAAATTTGCTGCCGCATGAATTGCCTTGCAAGTGAGCACTTTCCTATCAGCCACGACAGTTCTAACAGCTAATTGGTCTTCTGCAGACATTACTTTACGATCCTTCAACACTGAATATACATGTGTGAAAAGCTCAGAAAATGACCCGTGCACGTCTGACAAAGTAGCGTTGTCCCCTTCCATTCTAATGATAGCTACAGATATAGGTTTCAGTAGACACAAAGCTTCTTCTAATTTCTGCCAAGTCTCATCCGCAAGTAAGAAGCACTTAACAGTTCTATCAATTCGAACACTGGGGCTAACAACAGTTTCAGTAGAGCTTCTTTGTTCTTTAGAAGGCTATCTAAGCAGGTCACTACAGCAGCCCACAGAGTTGGAGATGGGAGTTTCAGTGTGACGGAAGAATTATTCATTCCTCTTAGCCTCCAGTATTGCGTTTGGAGCATGACTATACTTAAAATACCTATTTTCTTTTCTTAGATGAGTTCTTGAAGCACTTCTAAAGCTACTACATCTTTAATCAATAGATTTATACTATGGCCGGCACAACCTATGCTGGCTATGTGTGGATACTTCTCGTGTGTGATAATGACATATACCACACTATTGCCTAAAATATCTGTACAACCGTCCGAAATTAAGGCAAGCCCGTTTGACTTGTTAATCTTCTGCATAACCACTGATTGCACGCGTTGGTATTCAGTATCCAGCAAACGTCTGCCAAGAGCACGATGTGTAGGTGCCTCATAACCAGGACGGATCTCCTGAAAAACATCTCGCCAGTATTTGGATTCTAACATTGAAAGAGATACATCTGAAGCGTAAACTGCCCTGACAATACTTTCGTCCACTTCATCATCAGCTATGTACTTGAAGAGGATGGTGTTGTTTGCAGCACCTCTGGAATTTTACGTGATTCACTACACATGCAGCGGACGCGGGCCCTGATGTCGAAGATATAGCTCTAGTACTTCCTAATGCAATTTGTGATGGCTGCTGCTTCTGTATAACATTATTCTGCGAGGAAGCCATACGTTTTATACATTGTGGACATAACTTACACGCAATGAGGTGATTACGTAGTCTTAATACCAACGCAAAACTAAATGTCTTCTCGCAAAATTTGCAACGTGCTTCTCTTTTTCCGTCGACATTTCGTACAGACCCCACACACCGTCACGAGGCCGCATTGCTCCACGATCTGGAGAAATATGTTCTTGTTCAGGCCGTTGCGAGTTTTATATATATATTTATACATGCAAAGATATTCCAGAATGTTCGTTTCGACGTTTCTGCGCATGTTCGTAATCATTTGTTGTTTACTGGCCACCTTCACGTACAGCGGCTGGTAGTTATGCATCTCTCAAGAGTCGCCAGGAATGAGGGTTTAAGAAATTTATACAACCAAAGAAACAAGTTAAAAGAACAGTCTACAATCTCACTTAATGCAATAAACCCGTTTAGATCGTTTGATTACAATTCTAAAACCATTACGACGCATGAGCATACGACATGACATCCTAATGCTTGTAGCTGTTACATGTAAGTTGTTTCCATAAATATAAGCTCTAAACTGCTAAGGAGGGGGCGTCATGGTTGAGTAGTTAGACCGCTCGCTTCTAATCAAAGCAGCTGTTCGATCTCAGGGACCCATATATCAGATCTTTGGTGGACAAAGGAGCGCCTGGGCAGGTTTTCTCCGGGTACTCCAGTTTCTCCCACCATTCATTCTACCAACTGCTCCGTTATCACTTCATATCCTCTACTTCCTCGCTCTCATACCAAGCATCGGCTGATCACCCATCCAGGGTATTCTACCTGATACAAAATGTCTGCTCCTCGACAGGCCTCAGACCTCAGGCTCCCGCTTGTAAGCCCTGGGGGTGTAAGTTCTACATACGAAGAGGTTGAACAGAGAAATTAGAAGAAGAAGAAGAAGAAGAAGAAGAAGAAGAAGATGATGATGATGAAACTGCTAATGAAATTAAACGTCACCACTTTGGAACTGTTCGGTAACTTTTCATTGGCATTATTTCAACCATTCCGTTGAACAACTCTTTACGACCTTTATAAAATAGCTAGAGATATTTGCAAACGTTTGCATCTTTGCAAGTTGATATATGCTTTTTAAGTATTATTGTTATTGTTAATAATACGTGTCATATGCTTGTGCTTATAATTGTTCAAAATGTTATTGTCTCAGAATTATTTATCTGCCTAATTTATTTGGCTTTTAATTGTGTTGAAGACGCTGCGCTGCCGGTTTAATAATGCGCACTCGCAAAGCAGGCGATCTACCTTTTGGTCTCTGTCACCGCAAAGATATCATTTTAAACTGGATAAAATATAATAAGAGTCGAAAACGTGTAAGAATTTAAAAATTTTAAAATATGGAAACATTTACGCTAAAGTAAAATTAAATCATCTAACGATGTCGAAAACATGTACCAATTTCGAAAATGTACAATAGTGTGGGAACCACGAACCAAATTTGTAGTGGAAACGTTTAAGGTTGTAGAATTGTGGAAAATTATTTAAAAGTTTTAATTCTTAATACTTTTAAAAACCATTAAGGAATAAATCATTCTCACTACTAAACAGTTCCCAAGAAACACCATGTCATATACTATTAAGTTAAGATGAAGATATAATAGGAGTGTTTGGGCTTCACTAACTCCTAATGTAACTCCAAAGTAAGCATTGCGTTATTCGACATCCCAGTGTACACGGGACGACAAACCTCGATTACTATATGCATCCAACAAGGTTTCAGATACTGTAGGAATATCACAGCAACAGGTAGGTCCTGACCGCACTAGGCGCCGGGGAGGGGAGGGTTGGAGATTATAAAATATTGCCTCCCATCACGCCAGGACCAACCTCGAGTGTAATGCCAAGCAAGCAGGTGTAGCAGTGTTGCCAACACTTCCTCGAAAATAATGGCTAGATAGTATCTTTAAAAAGGCATTATTTAACAACAAAAAAGGCTAGATGTAATTGGCGTCTAAAACTACCCATATTTTCTTTGCAGAAGCTAAACCCCATTAAGACATTCTAAATATCATAACTGATTAAATAATTCCATAATATTTAAATACTGTAAAAGAATAATTTATTTAATATAAAATTGTAATGGAATAAGGTATATATTTGCTAAGCACCGTACGTTAAATATACGTGATATTCAAATATGAAATTTACCGAAATTGTTTAGGTAAAATATGTAAAAACTGACCAATTCTGTGTGTCAAAAATCATACATTTTGAGCGCATACTCCAGAAAGTCGACTTTATGATTAATACACATTTTGATGACATGCCATGGCTCATGATATGGTACAGCTACATAGGTAGGGGGATTCACCCTAACTTTTGCATAGCTAAAGCACAGATGAAATTATGCTATTTAGGCTAGATTCTGGCTAAGGAGTTTGTTAAGTAGGATAGATTTCAGGCTATAAGCATTTTGCGATTTTTTATGGCTAAACGCTACTATAAAATTGCTAGATTTAGACATAAAATAGCTAAGTTGGCAACACTGAGGTTAGGCAGCAGCAGATTGAAAACTGCACACCTCTAATCTACGCAGCAAGGCAGTAAAACAAGCTTTAACATTATTCTTAGCAAAACTACCGGGAAACATGGAAGGCCGATAAGTATCAAACTTGGTATTGAAGTTCAGTATATTCCAAATTTTTCACACCAAGATTTTGAATAAAATCCCCCACACCAAACTACCCTATACGTGGTACATTTTTTGAGTTGCTTTTTTTATGCCTCTAACAATTTTGATTAAAGCACCACATATTTAACATATTTACATTACAAATAAAATTCATACCTTGAATTTTTTGGAATAGACTCTAAAGCCCTCCTTATTCGGAAGGAGTGGTATATACTTTTGTAAATCTGGTAAACCAAAACGCGTAGATACTAACGTACTACAGAAACAAGTAGGTTTTTCTTTAAACCAGACAAGTTCTTTTAAACAGCCTTTTTATGGCATTCGTCATTTTTGAGATGTCCGTTGTAATTGGTTTTCATTTCCAATACTCATTTTTAGTGCTATCGCTACTCGGTTGCTTCTCGCTATGTCATGGAAGGAGTATGGATTTTCTAGGACAGCTTATAGCGACCCGGTTTATAAACATTCGATTATCGATTCGGTTTCTTCTATCCCCCTTATATGTACTTTCAAGGAAATGTGCAATTAAACTATTTCTGCAAAGGTTTGTCACAGTATGAAGTAGATAGAAAAATAAGCTTTCTTAGCAATAGTATGTAGAAGCTGTATAAACATAAACGCTATTAGGGAGAGAAAGTCATGTGAATGTAACACATCAGACTTTTCTACTATTGTGATATTTGCGTTTAGAAATTATAGAATTCTGTCTCCTTTAATAGTCACGCGATAAAGAGTTCAGTCAGTTAATCATAGTTTCCTGTCAGAGTAGATCGTTGATTAAATTTCAGCCTATACCATTCTTTTTTTTCCCGCCTTCCTCTTAGTCTTCGCATATGAAAATTTACCTCAATAGTCTATTATTGTTATGGCCAAGGCATTTTCCATTCCATTTCCTACAGTGCATCTCTTGCCAAGCAGTTTATTCTTATACAATGTCCCGGGCAATTTATTTTCTTCTTCCCGATTAGCTTCAACAATGTTTTTCCTTCGTCCACTCTCTAAAGTGGCTTTGTTATTTATTTTCCGTTTTACACGCTTTCTTACTTCCGGTTCCCACGTTATACAATGGCACACTCAGCACACGACCCTTTAGTAGCCCCTTCCTTAGTTCTTTCTTCAAAAATGGGACGCTAAGGATCACACATTTAATTTTTGAACTACTTGTGAGAAAATGGAAAATAAGGTATATTCCACGTAAAGAATAAATTGGAGTAGGAGGATCTCTTTGGAATCTTCCCTTAGCACACTTAAACGAAGTTGTACAATGTTTGAAGTAGAGTGTGATAGAGTGTTTGAAGTAGAGTTTGAAGTGAGATATGAAGAATAATTTTATTTAACCCAAACTTCTTTTATTCAGCGTGGAACCCGCGTTAATCTATACATTTAGTATTGGTTACTAACGCTCCCAGTACAAGAAATAATCCACAGATATTATTCTCTTCGCTTGCTGAACAGCACTTTCAGTTGATGTTATCGCGCTTTGCTTTAAACCGATTCTTCTCTGTTCGTGTATACCTCAGGGTCGTCCTCTTGCCTTTTTTTCCCCCTCGCTTCCTTTCTTATCGATGTTCCAGCATTCCCTAGTATATGTATGCTGCGGTCTTTCAAGCCAGAAAGAGAGAAACATCAGACCAAAACAGAAACAGGAACGTCTGTGTACCTTTCTATTGCCTCAAGCAATACATAGAAATGTTTACATTTTAAGTACTCCCTTTAGTGAGTGACTTTCTACTTCCACTAAGAGAGGATAATAACGCGTTTTATTACCAAGCGAGTTGGTTCCGCGGTATAGTGTGAAGAAATTAAATTAAATTGAGTTTTATTTATGGACGCTTTTTAAGTGCTGTGGTCCATGATGTCCCATTCTATATTGGGCGTGAAAGACCGGTAATTTAGATCAGAGGCCTCTTATCAGGCTTGAGCTTCTCTTATGTGCTGTAAATCTAAGACATGAAACCACCGGCTGTACTTCCCTTCCGAAGGAAGCCATGCTAAGGAATTTTACGCCTGAACAAACACATCGCCCTTCGACGGATTTGAACCTGCGACCTCGGGAACTAGAGGCTAGCATGGTAACCACTACATCACGGAGGACGACTGCTAACTTGTGAGGCTTGCATTCGGGAGCTCCCGGTTTCAATTCTATTCGGTCTGTCAACTCCGACCATGTGTTTTTTTCGTGGTTTCCCTGGGTCGGTAGGCGAATTCTGGGGTGGTTCCCCTCGTGCCACTAATTTCCTGTCCGAATTATTTCGTTGCATCTGTTTCACCTGATGTTTTTCAACGCTTGTAGCACCAGACGACGGCGGTTAGTATGTCGCGGCAGGATGGTGGAATTTGCACTACAAAAAGAATTCTCCCTGGCGTTTGGTGGGACTGCTGGGGCACCCTTACTTCCTGGGAATGTCTTCTAATCCCGGGGCCCCAGGTTGCGGGTGAGTAAGGATTGGTGTCTTGTTAGAATCGTTAGGGACCAGTCCATGGAATTGCACATCTAACGTCCGGATCTGGTCATCCTTCGGGTCTCCCCTTCATCCCTTCCTCCCAGGAGTCACATAGAAAACACCAAGGATCCACTATAGCCTGCGTGCGGTGCTGTGCTCCAGTTCCTGGGATTAGGTGCAATTTGGTGGTTCCAGACCACTTAATATGCAGGAATGTGCAATTAATGTGCTAATTAGGTCTGCCCCTCCCCTGCCACGTCCCCCTGGTACCTTTTCGTAGCAGCTGAGGTCATAAATGTTGTTGAGTATAATGGAAAGGTTGACAGGCGTGCGATTAAGTTGTCCATCAGCTGTCAAAATGAACAATTGTATAATAAATTATGCTTTGTAACATAAGAAGAGACGCTATTCTCCCCACACGTGCCCGCACACGTGCACTTCCACACCTGCAGCAACCCCCTCCCCTCTGCATTCCATGGTCTGGTTTTTATGCGTGGCTGCTCTTTCAAGCACTTTCGTAATAACAAAGAGTCAGACTACCGTCATACCATACCCCCTGGGGCAAGCTTTATTAACAGTGAATACTTGAGCACAATAAATTTTCCTGCTAGAGGCTGACCATACAGCACTGCCGGACAAGGAGTAATAAATTACGTCTCAGACATTGTGGTACCCTTCATGCCCGCAGGCAAGCTTCATTAGATTAAAAGGTATTTAAGAAATAATATTATCTATATTAAACCCTGGTGTATCACGACTGTTTAATCCCTTATATCTACAGAATGAAAAGAGATAAAACGATACAATAAAAACTAATCATAGCCATGGAATGTGCCGCGCCATTGCGCATTGTTCCAAGTTGACTGGGATGCCCGGGTTGGAATCAGAAGTGATTACAAATTCATCTTTCAATAACTCCAGAACTAATTAAGATAAACTTTATTACGTTTATGTCATTAGGTAGTTTCTTGTAAATGTATACTAGGATACCTGGCGTCTTGGATTTGGTCCTTAATTTTAAATCTCCATTATCTCAGAAACTAACAGAGATAGAGGGGTGAACCAAAGCATTATTGATTGTTCCTATTATGGACAATTAATACTGAATATAATAGATAATCATTAGTCCTTAGTTCGAATCCCAATCTTTCATTGACTTCTTTAATTTTCTTTTATACTCTAGAATATATCACTTGGGTTAATGTCGTAACTGTATACAGCTCTTTTTTAACATGTCAAACTAATAGTATGAATAATTTTGGTCCTGGTGTTCAGGGTTCGAATACTCATTAAATTAAATTTAATTACAAGTTCAATAGCTTATGACATTATTTGGATAGACACGTCAAATAAAGAGTAAATACAGTACCTAACCCCGAAATATTGTTATCATGACAAAAATTACTTTACAGTATTCAAATCGAATCCCGAAGGGGTGATTTCATATATCTTCAACACTATGAATCATACAAGCTTCGAGTAAAGATTATGTGCTAGATGCTGATGCGGGGGAGCTAAATTACTAAAATACATTTATTAAAGCATTACCGGGTTCCATTCTAGAAGCTTAAAATCTGTGTCACTCTGAAAAAATTTCTTTGCTTGTGCTTGTAGCAAAATGTAATGGTTTTTCTGCGATAGCTGAGTATTAAGCGTATAGGAATGCTATATTTTATACTGATTCTTTGGAGAATAAACGGAAGATGGGAGGGAAGAATTAAAAATAGAAGGAAAACATGAAATAATGCAGATATACATGCATTTAACTAAATAAGGGAGAAAATCTTCTACGTCACCTTTTAAGCGTCCACTTCTAAAGTATTGTGGTAATAGAGATGGAGTTAACTTTGATGCAATTGGTGGTGGTGTTGGTGGTGGTGGCGGCGGTGGTTGTGGTAGGCTTTGAATGGAAACATCTGATGGAATGAACATGTTACAATACTTCTCTTGTTGATGTGATAGGTAGTAATGAAGCACGCTTAAACGTGTCCAGTCTCTGGTTGTGAGGTTATATGGCTGAGGTTAGTACGCACAGAGCATTAAAATGAGTAGTATACAACAAACCAGTTTTCATGCTATGGTTTAGAGTTGAATTAAATGCTTGATCAACGTTCATGTTATGTCATTAAAAGACATTGATGTGAGTGAAATATCAGAGTTTAACCACTTAATCAGTATTTAATTGTTAAGTCATCTCACGATTGGTTTGAAAGTATATAAAACCAGAAAACATATAGGGAATAAGGAATAAAGGATGTTAAATATATAATTTATCTTTTTAAAACCTCTAAATACACAAAATATAGGTGTCTACGTCGAACAGGAAAGTAATAAAAGCACTACAGCGTCGGATCTGAAATCTAATGTTATTTGAGCGGTTTGCTCCTTCTCTCCATAATTAGGGGTTCCTTCACACTCATGCACACACAGACCCGTAAGTACACAAACATACACGAACACAGCGGAACAAGCAGCTACACATCCTTTGTTATAATAATAATTGCCCATGGTTTATGTTCATCTGGTTTGTTCTGTTTAGCTCCAGAAACAGACACATACACACATAAACAATCGCTCTCGCGCCTACACACAGCAGATACGTGCGCACGCACACACATACACCAGAGCACTTACACATAAACATGCATGCGCACACACAAAATCACATGAACATACACGAACAACACGGAACAACAAGTAGCTACACACGCACAAAACATTCTAACACTTCCTCCACGCACACGAACCTGCACGAAGAGCTACGAACATTCAATAAATGCTTAATACATTCTAAAATTTGTTCTGAGCACCAGAACCTTCACGAAAACCTGTGAACATACCCGAACGCCTGTGTAATCACCTGTTTCAATATAAGAGATATCGCTATTAATCACCGTTTTGTTATTAAAATTCAGTATATGATTCCTCTAAAAAGTACGTGTCACCTCTATGATTAGGATACCTTCAGTCACTAGTCTTTATTGTGTTACTGAGTCTAGAGGTGTTAACATCGTACTGTCTCCAAGAATAATCCGCTTTCTAAGGTGTTATCAAGGTGAACAGGTCTGCATTTCCTTGAAGAAGGATGAATAACTCTGCATATGGGGATATAATTCCTAGTGCATCAGGATACTCTTGTAGTAAATGCGGGAAGAAATTCCTCCGAGGTTATGACAAGAGAAGGCATCAGATGAGCTGCAAGAAGCTCTTCAAGTGCAAGCATTGTAATGTAACCTTCACTGATGGTTATAAGGAACATAAGATGTATGTGAAATAAGCAGCCCTCAGAAGAAAAGCAGATTGGAGCTTACTAAACATCAGTCATTATCAACAATGGAGGACTGTGATATGAAAGAATACGAGACATCGTTCGAAGGACGATTGAAATCGTATTTTATACGATGCAATTCATCTAAAAACCTGAATATGTATCTACATGAGACAAAACAACGGATAATCCAGGCTGTACATCTAGAGCGTAAAATTAATCTCCTAGCTAAGTGCCGATTTGTAAACAGTACCGGAGAAACCTGTGACAAAGCATTTAAGACACGGAATCAGCCTGTGTTTCTAGAAACGGATCTGGACTCAACGTTGGAAGTGAAATATAAGAAATTGGTTACTGAAATGGAGGAATCGCAGCTTAAGGGTAGTAACTGGGTCCTGCTTGCTGTGGAAGGGGTTCGACTTCGTATCAACAAGTACAATTCGTTACGTGGAAATAGTTACATAGCACGACCGCCATCTGTCGGAGCTAAACAAGCGTGTATAAACATCCAGAACTTTAGCGACGAGAAATGTTTCATGTATTCTATATTAGCCAAATTCGTCAACATCAAGCCTCAACGCGTCAGCAAATACAAAGAGCTTCAAGATAAGTACGACTTCAGTTGTGTCTCCTACCCTACTCCACTTTCTAAAATATCTAAATTTGAGAAGCTTAACAAGATGTCTATCAGCGTTTAATGGCTGGACGAGAAGCATGGGGTGTATCCAATAAAGGTTGTTGAGACGGAACTACCTGAACATCGGGACCTGCTACTATTGAGTGACAGTAGTGGAAGAAATCACTACGTATATACAAAGAATTTTGAAAAACTCGTTTGACGCCAGAAAACTAAACGTAATGGACGTGTTTATTCCTGTAAGCGCTGTTTTATACATTTTTATGATCGATATGGACGAAGCGGAGTGGCAAAACTGCAAGAACATGCAACCATCTGTATTCAACACGGTATTGCAAGGGTAGTTATGCCTACCAAGGAGAAATCAATTGTACAGTTTAAAAATGTTGAGAGAATGTTGAAACTACCTTATGTCATCTATGCGGATTTTGAGAGTATTCTCACTCCATGCCATAAGTGTATACCCAATCCTGAAACTTCCTATACAACCCCTTATCAAGAGCACACACCAATGAGCTTCTGTGTTTACGTGAAGCCGTCATCCAGTGTTGAACACATTGAAACTGCTCTTCCTGAGCATCCCTATGTATATCGTGGTGTTAATGTTGCTCAGAAGTTTATGCTATACCTAACATCTCCTACAAAAAAGATTGACAATATATACAAATCTGTCAAGTCTCTGAAACTTACAGATCAACAGCTGAAGGATTTCGACTCTTCTACGGTATGCTACTTGTGTGGGAAAACCTTTACTGGAAAAAACTAAAAAGTACACGACAATGATCACATCAGTGGTGAATATCGTGGAAGTCTACATAATGAATGTAATTTAGCCTGCAAAACACCTAAATATATACCAGTCTTCATGCACAACCTCAGCGGATATGACTCACATTTCATTTTCAAGGAGCTGGGTTATACACGTGAGCGGGCGGAGGTAATTCCTAGCTCTGAAGAAAGCTATATCCTATTCACCAAGCATATGGGATATATAAAGCTTCGGTTTGTGGATAGCTTTTGGATCCTCAGTACAAGCTTGGATAAGCTGGTGCAAAATCTAACATCGTATCCTGAAACATTGAAGCACTTCGGAGAAGGCAAGTTGAAGTTGATGACTCGTAAAGGTGTATTTCCCCATGATTTTGTCACTTCATGGGATGTTTTTGAACGAGACCAGCCTGCGTCCTAAGGACTTCTTCAACAATAGATTAAATGAAGAAGAAATTACTGTTACTGACTACAATCATGCTGCAAATGTATTAATGTGAGAGACCTGGGCGAGTACAACGATCTCTACTTAACCTCAGATGCTCTTCTTCTAGTATATGTCTTTGAGACATTCAGAGAGCAAACCCTCAAAACACACAAAGTTGATCCCGCACATTATTTTACCTCTCCAGGACTTATATGGGATGCTATGTTACTGTATACAGGAATTAAGGTGGAACTGTTTCAAGATTATGATCAGCTTCTCATGATGGAATCAGGTATAAGAGGAGGTTTATGCCAAGTTTCCCATCGGTATGCAGAGGCTAATAACACTTATATGGATAAGTATGATCCGTCGAGACCAACTCAATTTATTACATATGAGGACGCCAATAACCAATATGGTTGGGCAATGTGCCACTCCCTCCTTTACGGCGGATTTGAATGGGTTTCTCCTGAAGAAATTGACTTAGAAACACTACAAGAAGATGATCCTCAGGGGTACATAATAGTAGCTGACATCGAGTATTCTTCATGATCTACACAACGATCTACCTTTCCTGCCTGAGCGTATGAAGCCCTAGGACTCGAGTACAAAGAAACTGATACCTCATCTCGGATCCCGAAAGAAGTATGTAGTACATTACATGACTTTAAAGCAAGCTCTTGATCATGGGTTACGTTTGAGTAAAATCCATCGTGTACTACAATTCCGATAGTCTCGGTGGTTAAAGTCTTATGTTGAATTTAACAACAGGCTACAACATCAAGCTGCAAATGATTCCGAGAAGGATCTCTACAAACTGTTCAACAATGCCATGTTTGGAAAGAACTATGGAGAACCTGCGTAACCGTATGGATATACGATTGGTAACAAATGAGAAGACCCTGGAGAAGTTCATCGCCAAGCCTACGTTTATCGATAGGACAATATATGCTGCTAATCTAGCTGCTGTACATTAGGTCTCTCGTCAGATTGTATTCAACAAGTCTATATACATTGGTATGAGTGTTTTGGATATCTCAAAGACATTAATGCACCACTATCATTATGATGTGTTGTTACCATATTACGGAGCTGAAAACCTGAAGCCTATGTACATGGATACTGATTCATTCATTCATCATATAACAACTGAAAACGTATACCATGACAAGCTACGTTTTCTTGACCATCTGGATACAGCAGATTACCCTGTCAACCATATATGCCACTCTGCTCAGAATAAAAAGGTTCTGGGAAAATTTAAAGATGAGCCTAATAGCAAAATCATCCTGCGCTTTGTTGTACTACTATCTAAGATGTGTGCATTAGATATTCAAGGAGCGATGATAAAAAAAGATTAAAGGTATAAAACGTAGTGCTGTTAAGCAGTACATCACATTTAACAGCTACACAGACCTGTGAAATCATTAGAACGCCCATGAATCTAATCCTATCACGAGAGCACGCTGTTACCATAATGCAAGTGAATAAAATTTGAATCCCTTTGATGATAAAGGACTTATTACCGAGGATGGAACAACTACCTATGTGTACGGGCATTACAGTATTACAAACAGTGCCTAAGAGAATGTAACCATAAGGCGAAGATTTTCTCCGCGAATCTACAATCTTAAAAAATTGAAGTTTACTCATGTGCTGTGTATGCACATAGCAGACAAATGGTGAAGAAAGGAGAAGATGGAAGGGGAGGCGGTAGCCCTGCCATTAGGAGCAAATCTTAGTGTTAGTCTCAGGCCTATATAAAGGGGAGAGACGTCTACGCTTACAATCCTTGTTTAATGAAGCAATGATTTAACTGATAAAGCTGCTACACTTGAACAAACAATGCAAGCATATAAAACAATAAAGCTGTCAAAAAACGTTATAATATCTCCTCAACCATGCGGATACGCTAGTTTATGCTACTTCTATATACCCTCACTGTTTAATCCTCTCTACATTGTCAAAAGATGTAATAGTTAGTATTTGCATGAACACTGAGAAAAAATAATTCATTAATATGTTTTAATAAAAAACTACAAGCACGCATGCCTCAACATTATCATCCTCAGGGGGTATACTAAGACGTTAGTATCAGCGATTGATATAGCAACACATCGATATTGTCACAGTTATATCAACGAGTGTTGCTACACTAGAGATCTGACATTGCATACAATGTTTTTTTTTCCATTATCATTCTAGAGCAAAGAGCGATATTGCTATCACATTCTCGAACCTCGGATTCGGTGAAAGGCAGGATCGATCGAAACTGAAAAAGAAACTGTCGATTGTTCTTTCTGTATTCCCATTGCACCTACAGCGGAATGTGTAATGAAACTAGTTCCTCAAAAGTTTATTTGGATTACAATGAAGTAGGTAGAAGAGTAGGTTTTCGTAAGTATTGTTTCCAATAGCTATAAAAATAAATGATAGTGGATAGAGAAAGTCGTGTGAATGTAACATAGTTTTAAAATGTTCCAGAAGATTATAGAAACTCGAAGCGTTCCGCAGGCATAAAACAATTCAAAAATTGTGAATCGGGTGCAATAGTTTGGTTTCGATAAATTTTCAGCAGTAATCGTTCGTGATTGGTTCAAGCACGAGTTGTGACAACAGATCCGGCACTGCAGTAACATCAGCCCCAGCTAAAGCGACAACAACCGGCTACACAACAGCTGTAGCAATAGCAGCAGCTAATCCAGCAGCTGTAGATTCAGCAGCCTCAGCAACATCAAGCATCACAGCAACAACAGCAGCAAATACGACAGCTGTAGTAGCAGATACAGCAACTGTAGCAACAGCAGCTATAACACTAGCAGCAACAGATCCGGTAGCTGTGGCAACATCAGGCGCAGCCAGAACAATAGCTATAGTAGTAACATCAGAAGCAAATGCCACAGCAACGTAGCAGATGCAGCAGCTGCAGCAACAGCAGCTACAACAATAGCTGTAACAGATCCTGCAGCTGTAGCAACATCCGCTACAACAATAGCAGCAATAACAACCGGCTGCACAGCAGACAAAGCAACAGCAGCAGCTAATCCTGCAGCTATAGATTCAGCAGTCCCAGAAAAAGCAACCATCACAGCAATAACAACAGCAAACACGACTGCTGTAGTAGCAAATACAGCAACTCTGGCAACAGTAGCGCAAACAATAGCAGCAACATATCCAGCAGTTGTAGCAACATCAGCTGTAACTATAGCTACAGTAGCAACAACGGGATACACACCAGCTGTAAGCAAACGTAGCAGATACAGCAGCTGCAGCAACAGCAGTTACAACAATAGCTGTAACAGATCCTGCAGCTGTAGCAACATCTGCTGCAACGATAGCTACAGCAGCAACAACAGCCTACAAAGCAGCAGCAAGGCTTCAGTCGCCTTTTGTTCATTTCGACAGGTGAAGGACAACCTTTGTTCTTTTGCACGTGGTCGTTAAACAATGCGACTGGGAGGTGGGTTGTTGCAGGTGCAGAAGTGCACGTGTGCGGATATGGAATGGGTAGAATTGCGTCTCCGCCTTTTTAGAAATAAAATTTATCATGCCCATTATTCTTTTTATCAGGTGTTGGACAACCTTAATTGCTTACCTGTCAAGCTTTCCATTATACTCAACAACATTTATGACTGCATGCAATCTAAAGATACCAGGGGGCGTGGCAGGGGGTGAGGGGAGATCCAATTAGCATATGAATACACATTCCTGCATATTAACTACGCTGGCTCTGGCAATTCTCTACTAGTCACGTTCCTTGAATAAAACTGGGAACACTAAGCCAGTGAAAGCGACAACTTAGTGCAAACCTCAATCCAAATAGAAACTATGAAGCAATGTACGCATTGGTAAGTAAAGATATTGGATTCCGTTAGATAGTTCCATGTATACGATTCGGACAAAAGACACTAATTTGAGGACACTGGGCAACAATTTGTTTTAATCTGATGTGTTACATTTACACCACTTTTTCAGCCCATTATCGTTTATCTTTATATACCCTCTTCTATCTAATCCTACAAGAGCTTCTTTTTATCGACTTAATATTAATCGTGGTAAACCTTTGCAGAAATTATTTCATTACAAATTTCGTTGTAAGATACTAGGGGATACAAGAAACCGAATCGATTGGTCTCTATATCCTGGCCTTGAAGTTCCATAATCTTTCCACGTAATCGCGAGTATTAACTGAATAATAAAAGTACTTCTAAAGATGACAAAATACTGAAACAATTAAACCAATAACGGATACTATCTTGCAAAAGACTGATATAACAGAAAGGGCACATAAAATAAAATCTGTGTATTAAAGATAGCTACATTCTTGTTTTGCCTATCTCTTATGCTTTAAAAATTATGCAAAATTATAGAAAAATTTTTGGAATAAACAGGACTTCACACACTATTCTCAATAAATTCAAAATGTGCTTTTAATTGCAATGTACATTTCTTAAACATGCGGAATTTTAATCAAAATTATTTACGCTATTTTTTAAAAAATAAAAAAATAATCAAACATTTTCAAAATAAAGGCTAGTTTGCTATAGGGGGATATTTCCTAAAATCTTCCTGTCGCATTCTTGGAAGGTATTGAATTTCAATACAAAGTTTGGTATCTATCCGACACATCGTTTTTTACTTATCGTGTTCACACGTTCTCACACTGAGTTTTTTAAAAATGCTGTTTTGGATTCAGAAAGCCTCAGAACATGTATTTCCGGTGACATGTCAATATCCTCTAACTAACAGGTACTTAGTACCGAAAGTAAAAATGACTACTGAAAAGTTAAGTCGAAACGTAGCGGATATCTTGTAAAAAGCTGATGCCACAAAACGTTATTTGCTTTAAAGAAGTCTACACTTCTTTTCTAAGTTTATGTCTATGTCTTATAGTTTACCCCTTATACACAATTAGGCAAAATTCTCTCCAAATGAAGAAGAATTTACTTAGTATTTCCAAAATATTTAATATACAAGCTTTGTCATGTAAATATCATAAATATATGGTATTTTAATCGAACTCATTAGCCATTTTTGGGAGAATAAAAAGGCTATTGCAAAAATTTTCATCCAAAAGATAGTTTTGGTTGGGGTTCCTTTAAAAGCCTTTGTACCGTAACTTTGGTGGATACTGAACTAAAATACCAAGTTTGGTATTTATCCGAGTACTCGTTTTTGAGTCATGATGTTCTCACACACACACGCACATTTTTCTAAACGCGATTTGTGGATTCAGAGGGCATCAAACATATTTTTACGTAAAAAATATATAAAGAAGTTCTTGGTGGAATCCTATTAGATAATAGTAGATAAAGTAAACATACAGTATTTTGCTTTTAGGCTATGAAAAACTACATCCGTTACCTGTTTAAGGGGACCAGGAATTCCACATCTTACAAATGTTGAAGTTATTATTTTAATGTGCAGTTGTTTCATTGACGGCCACAGCTTTTTGAGCTTTGAATCTCATGTTCTTGGAATAGACACAGGGATATTTTATTATGTTGAGCTCTAATTGTGGAATATGTTTTCCACCTTTTATTAATTTATAACTCAAGCTCATTAAAAATATCATAGGGAAAATCTCTTCTAAATAATTTATGAAACTATTGTGTTAAAAGTGACAAATTATATCAGCAGCTTACGTTCCAGTTTACAATGTTCTAAGTTCAATCGTTCCTAAGAAAATGAGGCATTTGCAGAAAAAAATTACTTTACAGAAAAATAAATTAAATAAAACATGCAGTATAGCTCATTCAATTTTTTCGCAAAACCATTTGTTTATTTACTTGCTGTAAACCAACTTTCGCAGTACCAGCATGGGTTTCTATACTAGCATACAAGGTCGGGAAATGCCTCTAGGTCCTAATGCTATGGCTTTTAAAAAGAACAGGTTATTTGGCATTAAACTTCAAGCAGCTTTATATCCTCATGATCTTATCTTAAAATCACCGCTTGAAAATATTTTAAATTAAATGATTGAAATATTTATCAAGGTACAACATATACAAGGTGAATCACCTAAAACTTGCACCGTAAATATTTCGAAAATAGAAAGTGCTACTGATGTGCAGTTTTCACAGCATTGATTGGTAGTCAGGGGCTCGTGCATTTAGCCTATAAACAGAGTTTAATAATACTGAGAAAGCGTATTTTTTGAGCAAAAATCAATTTTTTAAATGGAACAATGCCTAGTTACATCAATAGAATAAAGGTAGGGTAAATTAGAATGTCAGTGGCGTTTGTTGCAGGATTCTAGTTCAAGTGGTTTACGAGAAATCTTATTTTGTAGCTTTTACGCACCGACACTTGTACAACCTGTAGTAGCACAAACTAAAGGAAAACAAAAGGGAATTAAAATATTTCTGTGGATTCTTACGAGTAAAGAGAACATAGCCCTTCAAAGGTTGTGTTCAAAATGACCACCGGCAGCTTCAATACACGCATTCAGTCTGCTATGGGAAGACTGCTGCACACGTTCTAGCATTTCAACGGAAATTTCAGAGCAGGCAGCAGTAATACGTCGTTTCATATCGTCTGGTGTAGTTGGTACATCCTTGTAGACAGTGTCTTTCAGCCTTCCCCACAGAAAAAAGTCTAAAGGGGTCATATCCGGTGAACGAGCCGGCCAAGGTACAGGTCCTCTTCGTCCAATCCAACGATTTGGAAACAACCCGTTAAGACAAGCTGTACTAGTTCGTGCACTATGGGCTGGACAGCAATCATGTTGGTACCACAGAATCCTCCTAGTCTGCAAAGGAAAGACTTCTAGCATCTGTGGCAGATGGTCTGTCAGGAGGCTGCGATACTTGTGCGAGTTCATTGTGCCTTCTATGAACAAAGGGCCTATGACCTGGTGGTTCACTATCCCACACCACACGTTTAAACTCCATGGACGCTGACGTTCCACCTGACGAATCCAATGGGGATTGTCAACAGACCAATAGTGCATGTTTCTGCGGTTTACCTGGTCATGGTTAGTAAATGTTGCTCATCACTAAACAAGACACATGAGGAATCAGGAGTAGGTATCATGTCTTAATGCCCATGTACAAAAGTTAACACGATTCTCAAAATCGTTTCCATGTAGCTCATGATGGAGAGAGATGTGATAGGGATGGAACCTATGTCGATGGAGAATGCGCAGTACACTTGCCTGGCTTATGATACTTCCACGTGCGATTGTGCGGGAACTAATTTGCGGATCTACTGCAACGGCAGCCAAAACATTAATTTCTGCCTCTTCTCCAGTCACTTGTTTGTTTCTGTTACGTTTTCTAGGTGTTACAGTACCTCTTTCACGTAATTGGTTGAAGAAGTTGATAAATAATTGCTCAGATGGTTGCCGTCTATTGGGATACGTTTCCGCATACGCCGTACAGGAACGAACTGCATTCTTCCTACACTCTCCGTACACCATGAGCATGTCGGGTTTTTCTGCGTTAGTAAACCCCATTTTCCACTCACGACTTACTGCTTGAACTGTCACAAAGTAACTGACCAGAATGTCGCAATGCAATGCAATGAATGAACAGAAAACACAATGCAAACAAACACAACGACATCGTACCTAGCAACTAAGGAGGTTGAATGACAAACAACTATCGGGGTGGAAACTTCAAAATACGATTTCTCGTAAACCACTTGCACTAGAATCCTGTAACAAAGACCATTGACATTCTAGTTTACCCTACCTTTGTTCTGTGGATGTAACTAGGCAGTGTGCCATTTAAAGAAATGTATGTTTCTCAAAAAATACACTTTCTCAGTATTATTAAAATCTGTTTATATGTTAAATGTATAAGCCCCTGACTACCAAACAATGTTGTGAAAACTGCACATCAGTAGCACTTTCCATTTCCGAAATATTTGCGGTGCAAATTTTAGGTGATTGACTCTGTATTTTTAAAGCTAAAATGTTGAAACTAACTAACTAGGGAAAAAGGAAAACGAAGCTTTTAAAAAAACATTTTGCCATTCCTATCTACCAGAAATTGATTTAAGCTTATGGAGTGTTAAAATATACGCTTTTGGCCTTTATATGTGGCCTAAAGTATGGTGGTGGATGTTGCGACATGTAAAACCTTAATCCTTAAATATGGTTGCTTTCAAGTAGTTTTTAAAGAAATAGGATATCTCGGTTTAAATACTAATAAAGAAAACTGATAAACCTGCTCCACATTCTTCAACTATAGGAGAACTATAGAAACATATATTTATTTTGCTCTTAAAAGCTTCTAAGAAAGAAACTAGTAAGTGCATTGAGTGGAGTGTCGCATTGTATAGTGCGGAATCGTTAATTGCGATGAAGTGAGGAAATTCATTGGAGCTTTTGGAATCCAAATGTGGAGAAGAATGTAACAGGTGGAACGGAAAGAAAAAATAATGACGAGTATTTTCTGAAATAGTGGGCGAAGGAAGTGCAATCTTGAAAATGAACAGGAAGAGGAATAGAAGCAATTTGGACAATGGACAAGCAGAAAATGTTTGCTAATCGACAACAGGGAACTTACAGTGAATAACAAAGAGTTTCGGGGCTGAGTGAGGTACCAGATGGCAGACAATAATGCAGTGGCAAAGCAAAGAAAGGGAAGAATGTAAATGGTTTGGTTATATGAAGTACCTTCCTTGTGCAGGAAGATTTGATTGAAGAACTCTCTTTTCTCGTCATGTTGCTCAAGCGAAATTATCTGAAGAACTGAAAAGATTATACACCGAATGTCATCCGAGGTGCTTTATACTACAGTTTCTCGACGCTTTCCAAATATTTTAATTCCAACGGATGCTAAAGAGGTAGTACGGGGGCGGATTGATAAGCCCATGACTTTGACGAGAGATAGCGTTCTAATCACAGGTTTCTGGTTTGCACCCAAGTCATACATGTATTCTGGGTATAATCTCAGAAATTCGTCGTCATTTGTTTCTTAGAACATTGTTGAGAGCATGTAAAATAAGCAGATGTGTGTTACTTCGTAGAAAATGGAGAAAAGTTAATTTCATGTTCTGATAAAGCACGACTTTTTTGCATGGTAAGACGATGAAGGAAAGGGAAGAAAAACTGAACAAGTATTATGGGGATTCTGCTCCATCACATGGCATGATTTACAAGTGGTTCACAGAATTTCGATGTGGCCGTTCGAGCATAAGAGATGCTGTGCGCACAGGACGGCCGGTTGAGGTCACAACAGAAGAAATGGTGAACAAAGTTCACGATATTGTGTTGGAAGACCACCGAGAAAATCCGTGAGATAGCCAAGACCGTAAACATCGAGATTGAGCTGGTGTATAACATTCTGCATGAATTTTTCTGTATGAGAAAGGTATCAGCAGGATGGGTGCCGCAACTTCTCACAGTTGAGAACAAGCGGAGTCGTGTGCATTTCACAGGGATGTTTGAACAGGTTCCAGCGCAACTCAAGTAAGTTTTTGTGACGTTATATCACGGTTGATGAAACTTGGATCCATTACTATCATTCTGAAACCAAATAACGATCAAAGCAGTGGATTTCCTTCGGCGAACCTGCTCCAAAGAAAGCGAAAACCATTCCGTCGGCAGGAAAAATCATGGCAGCTGTCTTTGCGATTCACAAGGGGTGATAGACATCCACTACCTGGAAAAGCGTAAAGCGATCTCAGGTTCATATTATGCCGCAATGCTGGATCAGTTTCACAAGGAATTGTTAAAGAAACGACCCCATTTGGTGAAGAAAACGGTTTTCTTTCACCAGGATAATGTACCCGCACACAAGTATGCCATTGCCATCGCAAAATTTGTGGAATTGGGGTACGTACTGCTACTTCACCCACCACATTCTCCAGATTTCATATCCAGTGAACACCTCATGGCAGAAACAACCTCATATTTTGCAGACTTCGAAAAATCATATTTTTTGGAAGATTTAAAAAATTGGAAAAACGTTAGACAACGTGTATTGAATTGAAAGGAGACTTATGTTGAGAAATAGAATTGATTTGTTGGAAAAAATTGTTATTTTCTTTAAAAAGACACTGAATTATCAATCCGCCCTCGTACACAAGCTAGAACATCCGCTATGGAACGCTGAGCTACACCAGCAAGTATTTTAATCATATTCTTCGTTTTGTAAGTAGTTTGAGCTGAGGGTAAGGAAGGTCAGTTTTTATGTAGGGTGCACCAGAACTCCATCGACAAACTTTCAGAGTTAGTTCAGCGATACCTTCCGAGTATTTTGGTATAAGGGACCCCTGGTCTCCGGCGGCCCGTTACAGAATAATAAGCTAATTATGATTTATTCGGGCTGTTACCACAATCAACCTTGTTTCTGTGAAAATACCTTCACAACAGTGAAGAAGCCTCAATGATATGCTATAATCAAAACGTACCACACACAACATAGAGTAATGCAACATCCCTCAGACGAAACACAAACACTTTTATCATAGTCTGTCCAATCCGATCTGTCAGTGTGTCGTCCTCCGTGGACTAGTGGTACCGTGCTAGCGGTCCTTAGCGTTCCATTCTATATTGGGCGTGAAAAATCAGTAATTTTGCTCAGAGGTCTCTTTATCAGGATTGAGGTTCTTCTACGTGCCGTAAGTCTACGACACGGGACCACCGGCTTTACTTCCCTTCCGAAGGAAGCCGTGCTAAGGATTTTTACGCCCGAAAAAAATCCATCGCCTTCCGCCGGGTTTGAACCCGCGACCTCGGGAACTAGAGTAACCACTGATAACGTGGTAACCACTGCACCATGGAGGACGACTCAGTGCGTGTGGATTTTCGTAATCCCATACATGGGTATTCCTACTGTTGAACATGGCATACATGCTATTCCTACTGTTGAACATGGGCTCTCCTGTAAACTTGGCCTCGTCTATAAACGATACCAAAGCAGGAAAATTGTAGGAACCAATTTGCAAACTCCACTCGAAATGGGAAGTTCGCTGACTGCAATGACTGCATCTTCTATTGATCTTGTTCTGTGCAATTGTTGTTCATGTACGACTCCCAAAACAGTTGATTGGTCTGTGTTCAGTACTCGTGCAACGCGCCGACTACTAGCGGCAGGATTGTCACCAATCGGGTGTAACACATTCTCTTCCACAACGGGTGTTCTGGCATAGCTCGTATGGTTAGTATCTTACATTCTAACACGGAAGGATTCAGTTTCTCGTAAGTGCTATGTACAGGTGCAAAAGTACTGTGATGTGGTTGCCGTCGGTGCGGAAACAATTCAGCATAGCGTTATGCCTCTCCCATTGCATTCAGTGAACCCATACACGAGGTGCACATCGGCCAACTCTTCATCAGTAAACCTATCCGTACTGCTGTGTATCACTGTTAATGCACAACTACTACTGTCGATAAAACAAAATCCTAGACAGAACCAAGTAGTGCTGAATGCAAACTTGAGGGCAATGAGTTAAAGATGGCATTACTGTTGTCAACAGCAGGTACCGTGAGCGAATGGAAACAATTTGTTTAAAACAAGATACACAGCGTATACCGTCGACACTAGCACTGTCGTGCAGTATTTTCAGTGTAATACAGATACAAAGCTAATTGGGGCAAGAAACCAACGAATTGCAATTACTCTGTAACAAGCCACCGGGGACCGCGGGTCCCTTATATCAAGATACTCAGAAGGTATCCTTGAACAACCTCCTTTGTCGTGGAGTTCTGGTTCAGCCTGAATATATTAAGGTGAAGTTGTAAGCTGATCTGGGTCAAAAATATCGAAAATGATTTTCTGCCATAAATGTAAGGTTAAATGTCCATTGTATAAAAATCTGTTGTCGTTTTACGTGTAGCGCATCCCAAACGGGCGTAAATGGCAATTTCACAATTAAAGTGGAAAGTGTAAAGCAAATTATTCAGGAGTTAGTGGTGGCATGGAGTGTGAAGGGGTAGCGATAATCCTTGAACATTCTCTATCTAAGTATGGTGTAAGGTACAGACAATATTTAGGTGATGGGGATAGTGAAGTATACAAAACTGTGGTAGACAGGAAACCATATAGGGATGTGCAAATTCAAAAACTGCAACGTGTGGGGCGCGTGCAAAAGCGTATTGGAACCAGACATAGAAAACTGAAAAAGGATCTCAGGGGTCAAAAGCTAGCTGATGGTAAAAGTATTTCTGGGAACGGAAGACTAACTGAGAAGGAAATAAACAACTTACAGCACTAGTATGGCATGACTATTAGGAGAAATGCATATAAACTGGAGGAGAATAGGCGTGATGTTTGGGCGACATTCTTTCATAAACTTTCGACAAATGAAAAGCCACAGCATGCACTATGTCCACATGGTAAGGACTCGTGGTGCAAATTTAACAGAGCAATACATACTGGAGAAGGGCATGAACACAAACATTCACTGCCTTATTATGTAGGTGAAGCAATATAACCCACATTTAGGAGCCTAGCTGACCCAGAACTTTTAGGTAAATGCTTGCATGGCGAAACTCAAAATCCAAACGAGTCCTTCAATAATATTGTGTGGACCAGAGTTCCTAAAACTGTCATTGTATGGCATGATACTTTACAAATCGGTGGTTTAGACACTGTGTTGGCATTTAATGAGGGAAACTCATGTCGCGTGAAAGTCATGCAAGCAATGGGAATATATCCTGGATGGAATGCGATGAAAATTTTTCAAGACATTGACAATATGAGAATAGCAAAGGCAAAAGTGAAGCAAGAAACTAAATTTAAGGAGGCTAGGTTGTTGCAGAGGAACAACAAGAGGTCGAGAGGATGAGGACGATGACCCTGAACCAGAATATGGCTCTGGATTGTACTGAATGTAGCATTTCACTTTTTTGTTATTTTCCGCTAAGTTGGTTTTTAAGACACATTGGTCCCTATTTTTCTGGAACTACTAGATCTAGAATAATGAAACCTTTACCAGTTGTTTACTCGTTATTTAGTAATTTACTGACGTTTTCTTAGCTCTGTAAGAGCAAAGTGAGAGTAGTAATAGTCCTTTTTTAATGAAAAATGTAGAAAAAATTGGCAATGTAGAAAAAATCTTAAAAAATACTTACTAAAGAATTAAGTTAAAATAAAAACGTCAGTAAATGGAGAAAAAGTCAAACTGTTAATGTGCAAAGTTCCATTGCTCTAGATTTGGTGGTTCCCAAGAAAATGGGTTTTAAATTAGGTAAAATTAGCATTGCGAGGATAGGCCTTGCAACCTCCCCTTTTAAAGGAGATGCAAGAAGAAACTTTAATGAGAATGTTGACCAGCTGGCCAAGGCATAAGGCTTCTGTATAAAGATTTTTACCAAACCTAAATAGCGCTAACCTTCAGCGCTGGAGTGGCGAATGCTCTTTTACGAAAATTCCAAATGGCAAATTTATGCCACCATTCAGGAAGACATGCCGCAAGTACCATGGTTTGTTTTTTTATCACAGAGCACCTTTACTTATCACTGTCATTGTCAGAATGTGGCTGTTATACTGAACACCCCCACTGTATCCGATTCTCCAATCTGTCCTATGATCCCTCTGAACTTGGTGACCTTAAAGGAGGACTGAACTAAAAATTAAATGTCTATTTTATTTTATATTCTACAGATTATGGGTTGTGCATAATAATGGTGAAAACCGGTACAATTACGGCTTACCGTTCAGCATCTGCGGGATATTTTCCACACCGGCAGCGCTGTGGTGGCATCATGCGGCTAGCCAGCATTCTTGAAGCAAGTATCTCCTTCCGGAGCAGCTGATCAGTCGTAGCGTTAAGTTTCAACAGGAATGTGTGATCACTGTAATGCCTTGAATATTTTGATAAACGATTTAGCAAAATGCCATACATAAAATTCATGGTGTATATGCGGAAATTTGTTTTTCATCAAACTCCAATATCTGTGTGTTCTGTTAGGAACAATTTTATGGGAAGGTTCTGGTTCATAGAAGTCAGTATATTTTTGCAAGCAGCTTTCTCAACATCTCCACTTACATTTCTTCTTTGTGCAATTTTGGAATCTAATGTTTTATTTTTTGCTAAATTCATTGTAGAATGTCACTTATATAACAGAAAATCCTGGGGAGTCGTACTGTCCATCCCCACATAAACATAAATTTGATTATTCACGGCAATTGCAAAATCACTTTCTTTTTCTTTTAACCATGCTTTGTGTATGAAGGGAAAACAAGAATTTTAACAAGTCGATAAAAATATTATTAAAAAAATTATAGTTTTATTTCTTTTGACAATGCCAAGAAGCAGTTAAAAGTCATTCCGCAAAGATACATGCCTGAAGCTATGCACACATGACTTTTCAGACTTCCACTTTTGCCTCCAGAGCACCACTCATAAGTGTGCCCGTTCACACAATGAGTTATAATTCGCAGTAATGTCCCTCCATGTGTTAGATTTTCTTTCACTGACAGCGCACCACATGTGTGACAAATATTGAATAATGCAAGGAAAGCATTTACACATACAAACCCAAAAGAACGTTTTCTGGACATACCTACATCTTCTCCATCTTCACTGGATTCCCTCAAATATCCATTCGGTTTATAGTCTTCATCATTTACAGTTGAAGGAGAGCTTCCTCATCAGTCAAATTTTGGTTCACATTAGCGCCGTTTATAGCACTAAAAATTTCAGTTCCCAACTCGCACTGTATTTCAGCATCATCTTCAACTCCACGTTTAAAGACTCAGAAACTAGTGCAGCTTGACTTTCTTGTTGAGTTGCAAGTGTTCTTGCATACTGAATTATCGACTAGCTGCAGCAATTGCTCCCTTTTAAGATTTGAGTTTCTTCTTTGGGAGGTTTTTCTTCTAGTCCTGCCAAAAATTTCGAAGGCACCACATTATCTTTCAGTCTAGGGCTTTTGAATTTCTCGCTCTTCATTATTCTTATTTTTATAACATCCGATTGATTAAAATCACTTTGTTTGAAATTAATTCCACATACTCTAGCATTTTTGGTTGGCACAAAGTTTTTACGTTTCAGAGCAGCAACACATTAGTTGTATACATGTCGATTCTTATCTTTATCAGGGAATGAGTAATAACTTACATTTATGTTTACGCTGGAATTATTTACACAACCAAGCACTGCACACAGGCATTCTTGACCTAACACCTCACAGAACACCAGGAAAGAAAAGCTGACCTACAATCACAACATAACAACATAAATTATATGCAATGCAAGGCCAATTAATCAACTGACATTCGGTAGTATGGCGCGATCCTAGCCCCATGATATCACCGCGAGGTGAGCATTAAACATAAAAGTCTTCCAGAATGAAAACGAGAGGTCGTAAAACGACGCGGTTTACAACAGTGTGCTCAGAATTGTTTGTTTTATTTTTAGAAATCTTTAAAAATTTAGTTGAGTCCTCCTTTAGCCTTATACTGTTTAGTTGTTTCACAGCATACGCTTCAACTTTCTCCTTCAATGCCCTTCAACCCTTATCGGTTCCTTCTCCTGTAGGCATTAGCTCCTTATTGTATATCCTAGGAAACCAGTTTATCACGCTTTGGTGAAATTCCTCCAAGACACCCAACTACAACAATAATCCCTGCTTTTCTATTTGCTTTTTTCCTCTGTAATTCGTCTCTTCACTCCTTTTATGAACAAAATGGCCAAGTTTCATAATATATTACCCAGCTTAAAGTTACTGGAAATGCCTTATTTTTCACACATAAGCATTCACATCGAAAGCCTTGCTCTAAACACGAGGAGCGCTTAGACCACGAAGTTGTGAAAACTCATGACACGTGATTCATGGATTAACTGTAGAAATGATCATACGCACGATCGCGTCCTAGGTATATGGGTCTACAGACGTGGGTTGCATATAAAGCGAGGAAAAAGAGAGCTGGTCAGTGATGCTATTGTGTCCACCAATCCCCTCAGTAATTCCGTGTGCTCTGTACTCACAAATGCATTAAGAGAAGGCGCACGCATAAATTTACACATACATGTCTGCCTGTTTTAAGGCGCGGAATCTTTTAATTTCTATCCCCTAAACTGTTTATCCAAAATTCTAAAACTTTTGCGCACGCTCCAAAATATCAACATTAAGCTTTTTAGCTTTCAATTAACTATGAATTATTTAATTCATAAGTGATACAACAAAATTATTTCGTCACTGATCTTGTAGCTTCTAAAACACATTCCTACTGGAATACACGGTGTTCCAGAAGCCCCGTCCGTTTCTTAAAGTTTTACCTCGTAGTTGTGCACCGCGGTAATGTTAGTTGTATGTCAGGGGTTTCAGGGATGGTGTGAATTTTAATCAGTTACGAGTTGTGGCTCTGTACATATGTACATGTATACGTAAAGTACAATATGTATTACATAACTAAAACTCTGCAGACGGGAGCGACATTCGAAATCGGAACCTCTTCGTTAGAAACCCGCCGCCCTAACCACCATTACACAAAGCACAGCTATGGATATGAAGATCAAAGCAACTACCTAACAGATAATCCTCAAATGTGTGATCTATAACGAACGTCACGCATTATTATTACGAATAATACACAAGCAGCAATGTAACAATCAAAGCCAAATAAACGCCAAATAAACTTTTCTAGTACGCGGTAACAATGTTAGCAATACCGGAACGCTTTTGAATAAGATACCTGATACAGATGCAAGTAGACCTACGTAATGTTATGATAAAACATTAGAGACCTTTTAGCATCCCTGATGTTATCATTCGGGCTGCCTATTCGAACAAAGTGGGCGGTGATTCGAGAACACCGTGTACTCTTGGCACGAGAGCCAATGCTCTCTTGGCCGATGCATCTCTGCCTCTGTCTGCACAGGATTTCATGGGGAGAATGCAATAATAGTGATGGTATGTGATCAGCATGCTGCTTCCCTCCGGCTGCTTTGGCATCAGAACCGTTAATTTTGCATCAAGTAGCTTCTCAATTGGTCTCCAAGGACCGCATGATTCTGAGTTCACCGCATACTAGACCTCCTAAGAGGGGAAAATCACAATGCTGAATCCCCTTGCACCTCAGACATCAACATTGCCATAACACTAAAGTACAACTTTAAAAAACAATGAGATTATCATATGCTTGTAATATTTGTATTAAAATAGAGCCAACTGAGAATCTGCAACAGAAAGAGGTGGACTATGAGGGACGAAAAATGGATTGCAAAAGGAATTTTTGTAGCAAATTGTATCTTAATTGTTGTTATTCTTAAATTCTGCAAATCTTCTGCTTTTAAGCAGATATACGTGCTGTGAAAAATGCATCTACATATCACTTTATTTTTATTTTTAAATACACCCTTACAATCTCCATGTACGAGCTAGGTATGAATTGTTTTGGTGTTTAATTTTTGTAGATTAGTTTCAGTGTTTTTTGTTTGTTTTGTTAAAATTAGGGATACTTTGGAAAGGTATAATCAGACCACTGAAAAATTCAATGCCCTCGTCAGGATTTGAATGACGGATATCCCGGTTTCTACCCGGTTGCTCTAACCACTGAGCTGTCATGGCAACATGCCGGCACGTGATTAAATTCCCCAAGTGATTCATATTTTTTCAGTAAACCACAAGATCTCAAATTGTATTGAGTACTTTCTCAGTTTATCACAAATATAAAAGCATATTTTTAAGGTATTCTTCACACACAAGCTTTAGGAATATTGATATCATGTCCTTTAATTTAGATAATTAAGTATTACAGAGGCCCAGATATATTAAAAAATCTAGTAAACAGTTTCCAACTTAAGGATATCATAATTTATTAAGGAGAAAATTACTTTCAAACTGGATAGTTTAGAATAAATAATCCGTATATAACAGCAATTTTAAAGTTTCGTGTATTTATCACATAGTATGCCAAATGTAAACTCTCGTAACTCCTGCTTTAGTAGTTTACTTTAGAAGAAAAGTATATCTTAAAATGCTTGGTTTATTAAGTTGGTGCATGGATTTAGTTCAATTAAATGAAGGGATTTAGTCTTGTAATAAAGTAATACATCCTTGAAACTATATAACATTTGCATATGAGGCTCTTAAACCCCCAATAACGTGACCTTTCAAAGGGACAAACGCATGGTTACTGCCAGCTACGTCAACTTCAGGCTCGTTATCTCGCAATCTTTATTCAGTATTTTACCACACTGCAAATATCCCACAAAATACAATTCTTATCCCCTAAATTAAGTGTTCTTTAGAAACACGTCTAAAGCAAGGGCTATAGTCATTTTAATAACGGGTTAAAGTATTAATTTTTGAAAAAGCAAAAGTTAGCTATTTTTGTAGTGCATAGAAACAGCAGTTTCCTAAGGTACTTTAAGGTTAACAAAAATTTCAATAAGATTGATATTTTACAAACTTTTAACTACATACGTTGATAATACAGTTAAAAAATGCCTTGTATGGAGTAGATTAATCAGAGGAATGTTTCTGTGTAATAGCTGTATTTAAATAAATATGCATTATAGGATTTCCAAACTAAACAAACATTTTACTATCGTTGTGTTGGTGTAGGATGATTAGGTTGTGTCTTGTGGAAGGAGTTTAAAAGGAAAAGGTGTTTTGTCCTCGGCTAGCTCCGGTGAGCTTGATTTCATTTTGTGCTTGCTTGATTGATTTCGGGTGACTAGGATTTCCCAGCATTGTCTTAGTTTCCGTCCCTTCCAAGTTTTCTTCGTTCTTACTTCCTTTGGTATGCATTGTCTGAGGTCCCTGCAACTGACAAAACCTTCCATTCTTGGCCTATTCTGACTCTTGTTAAACATATTCCCTTTCCTTAACACATATGTTTAATATTTATTCTCGTTTAATAATTCCCTTTAATATTATTGCAATACTTTCTCGTGCCTTTATTTACGTATATTCCTTTCTTTCCTTAACACTTCTTACATAATTCTTTATGCTCATTATACTATTAAACATTCCTTATTTTTTGTTTTCTTTCCTTTGTCTCATGTCGAATAGTTCTACCTGAGTGTGTAATGACCAGGCAAAGGGGTTTTAGTAAGTAAACAGAGCAATCTTGTCACCGCACATAGTATAGGTGACGTGAGGTATTGTGACGGACACTCTTCTCTGCAACGCAACAGATGGTTTCGTTGCGACTGTTCCATTTCGATGCACATATGTATAGACCAGTGGAGAACTGTGGCAATATATCTAAAGTTAAGAAGACCTTATACATCAAAAGCATCTCACAATAAGCATCATTTGTAGCGCAATTTGGCATGGAACACTTCCGCACAAATGGCGAACACATCAGCTGTAACATTACAGCTCATAGGACCTTTAAAACATTATGTTAAACACCCTGTAATTCCATGAAACACGTGTAAAATGTGACATTATTAGAGAGGAACAATGAGAAAAGTGGATTTTCAACCTCCTCAGCTCCAAACTACGCATCAGAATTTTTCGAGGATCTGTGTGATACTCTAATAAGAGCGGATATTCATTAAAACAATTTACAGTTTTCGATGTAAAAGAAAAGGCAATATAACTGAGATTTCTGTATGTTAGTGCCTTAATCAAATCTTAAGTTTTATTGCTCACTATCAATAGCCAAATATACATTGTTTTCTTTTTCCTTCTGATATTCCTTAATTCTGGTCTAACTGTTATCGAAGTAGGGTATACTGCCTTCAAACTAGACATATTTGTTTACAGAGAACACTGCAAGGTCACAAGCGCTTCCACTTTCTCTCGCCACCAACTCTCAGTGCGTTCCTAACTTTATTGTTTACTTACTAAAACCCCTCTGAGTGGTAATAACTGGTATACATTTCCGACAAATAACATGCCTATGGCACATTCTCCAAAGTTAAGGGATACTGTACCTTAAGGTGCGTTAAAGTAATCTCATAAATCATATGACTGCGAAACGTTTTGTTTAGCAATATTTTATTCCATAAATTGGAGACATTTGAAGGACCACTTAAGAAGTATATGGAGCCAGAAGAAATAGCTGTAAGTTTATGACAATTAACTAAAAATTTAAAACATGTGTGCCTAATGAATGTTTGTCAGAAAAACTCAGTGGATTAACCAATTTATTTTTCAACAAATTGAGTAAAAATATCCAAATTGGCCCAAACCGGAGTTACATGTTATGCTGATCAGACCAATGAAATGAGTTAATGATAAACTGTTTCTTGAACGTAGTTCAATTAAGTATCTGTAACTTAGGTTATTCGGTCACCTTAAGTTACAAAAATGCCAAATAGCTAAAGCACAAAATCACATAAAAAGAAATACATGAAACGTAGATTCGCCTCATACTGCGCAAAGAAAATCCTTATTGAAACTATAAGATTTTCAGGAAGTTATGTTTAGACTACATTACATTATTAAATGAAGATTTGAAATTGGTTTTTACTTTTAATTTAATAACTTAGGTTGTTCTCTAATGAGTGAACTACGTTTTCTCACTCTGATTCCCTTTGCGTCTAATAGTTGAATTAAGAACACATTGCTTTCGAGTACGCACTTCATGCCCAAAAAGCGGAATTACTTTTATTTCAAACTCTAGTAGGCTGAATGGATTCAGTGCTCTAAATATTGAAGAGCGTGAAACCAGTATTTCATACTACTATAACCTTGTTACTGAAATTGACCGCTGCGGATGACCAACACCTTTGAAAATTACGTTAATGTAAGTATAATTACGAGCACAGTAGGAGGATGTGCCCTACCAGTATCTTTTGATTTTGCTTCTTCAAAATATAACTGAGAATAGAACCAACCTTTGTGTAGTTGGAACTTGACACATGCGCTTTTAGTGATCATAATTACACCGGGTAGAAGGAGTATTAAAAGTCATCCTTTTTTTCTTTCTCTCTTTTGTAACGCCGAAGGTTTCTCTAAATCACCATTCCGTCTGTAGATTTATAATTTCTGTCTCTACCCAGAATTTTCATTTTATTGCTGACGGGGATAATTATCCTTATTTTTAATTTTGATTTACGATAAATATTTCCCTCCCTTTGTTTGGTGGCATTTTTGTAATTTTGTGTGATGTTACGAGTGTTGTATTCTGTTTCCTTTTGATACGCTAGCTGTCTCCCTCTCACTTACTCTTAAGAGAGGGTAGTAAACCATAAAAACAAGCTCCAGACAAAGAAAGTGAAATTGAGGGAGTCAAAGGATATGTGCCACCTGGAGAGAGAGAGACCTTTGATTGGAGATAATTTGAATTCAGAGTCCTATCTCGCTCACGAAATCCAACTTCTCTGTATTTTCCCCACTTAAATAAAAACAGGCCCCGATTTACTCCCACCAAATCTGAATTAAATCAATTGAATGAACTTCAAAATTGTCCCGAATATCAGAAGGTGACACACACACACACAAATACAAATACACACTCAAAAAGCTACTGGGTCCAATTGGAACCCAAGGTGATATGGTTACACTAACAATAACTTGATAAACCAGAACTTATTTCCACTACGAATGCAACAGACTATTTTTAATCTTTAACAATGGTAATGCAATAACGGTGTTTTGTTGCTTTCCCACCCTTATGTCGACAATACACTCCAAAGTTTCATTTCAGATAGAGAACAACGTTAGATTATTTTTGAGTTTCGCTCTCCCTCTCCCTCTCACTTAACGTATACCACAAAATAGAAATGAAGTTGGTGAATATGAAGATACTACTCTCCCAAGACTATCAAGTTTTTCACTTTGGAAAACACACATAGCATGCGACCATCGAGGAAAATAATATTTTCACTTGTTAATTAAAAACATCGATTCATGGATTTCTGTGTTTTTTGTTTTATTTCTTTGCTTACTCTTTTTTTCATATATTTTTACAGGAGATAGAAACGAGAGTCAAAATTTTATATCCTAGTGTGTGTTATGTCTTCTTTTTTTTGGGGGGGGCATGTTGGTATCTACTTTTTTTGTTACGAGAAAACCTTTAACTTTTACACAATGTCAAGTTTATTTACTTATTTATTTTATGTTTATGATATACAGGATGGATCATTTAAGTTGAGACTGTACAATAACTCCAAAACTAAGCGTTGTAGAAAGAAAGGTCTTTTATAAAAGTTGTTTCATATTATGGAGGAAAGTAAATGCCATTAGACGTGTTTTGTTTGGAGGACGTTATGGTGGTCATTTTAGGGTCAATTTAACTTTTTTTAACAGGAACCTACATTTTTTTTTTGTTTTCTCATTAGACAATGCTTTATAAAAGGCTCTTTATTTTGTGATGAGGAATAAGGAAACAAAATAAAAAATGTTGGTTCCCAATTACGAAACGTAGCTTGACCCTCAAATGACCATCTATGGATGGTCCAACCATTCATTGCGCTCTTCATTCACAGCCGTTCAGAATTTTCGTTGTCATTTACGTTGGTGTAAGAACAATTGCAAAGTAATAAACACAAATGTTGTTTAGTTTTTCATGAGAAGTGAGAAAAGAACAAAAAGAGTTAGATTCTCATTTTAAAAAAATTAAATTGACCCTAAAATGACCATCACAACGTCCTCCTATAAAACACGACTAATGGCACTCACATTCCACCATTATATCAAGCAACGTTTATTCAAGACATTTCTTTCTACAACGCTTAGTAGAGTCTCAAATTAAATGGTCCACCCTGTATATATTAAGGTTTGTGTAGGTCATCAATCTGTAAGATACGCAACTTCTGTTTTATGCTAGGTTTTCGGTTCAACAGTACTAGTTAGTAACCTCAAAATGGGAGATAAAAGGCTGCATTGAGTGGATGAATCCGGCCTTTATCAACTTCCAGCGTTCCTGTCTCCAGACGACGAACCAGTCCTCTCTCTTTGCCACTTGCCGACATTCGTTTTAAATATCCAATGTAACATTCCCGTTACTAACCAAATCACACAGTGTTAAGCATAAAACTATACGTTTTTACCTTGCATTGTTGAAAATCTGTTGTATGCACTGTTGTACTGTTTCCTCGTCTTCTTTGATAACAATTGCAATGTTACCTTCTCCGCTGCTTGCAAAATTTTTTCTGGCTCTGCAGAATCCATTTTCAGTCATTCCAATAATACGCGGTTACATTAATCCATACAAGGTCTCCAATACACGAGGCGCATTCAGAAAGTAAGTTTTCCTGTTTTTTAAAACAAATAAAATATAGTTACATGAAAAACTTTATTGGCAACAGGTACAGCAATATTTGAGCTATTTTTCAACATAGTCACCACAAGAACTGAGACAATTGTCATATCGTGGGATCAAATTTTGTATTCCTGTGCCGGAAAAGCCTGCCGCTTGTGAAAGCGTGTGACAGTCGTCTTCAGCTCTTCGTTGTTGTCAAAACGCTGGCCGGAGGTCAGGAATATCTTGAGGTACACGAAAAGATGGAAATTGCTGGGAGCAAGATCAGCACGGTACGGTGGATGACCAAACAGCTCCCAGCCGAACTCCTGCAGAACAGTCGCTGTGCGCCGAGCCGTATGTGGACGAGCATTGTCATGGAGCAGCACTAAACCTGCAGTAAGCATTCCACACCTCTTGTTTTGAATGGCAAGTCGCAATTTCCGTAGTGTTTCACAGTAATGGTCAGCGTTCACTGTTCCACCTCTGGACAGGAAGTCAACGAGCAGAATGCCCTTCCTGTCCCAGAACACCGTGCAAATCACTCTCTGCACCAACACAGTGAGTTTGAATTTTTTCTTGACCGGAGATCCACTGTGGCGCCAATCCATTGACTGCTGCTTGGTTTCCGGGGTAAAGTGCGAAATCCACGTCTCATCGCCCGTGACAATCCTGTCGAGGAACTCGTCACCACCATCATGATACCTTTGCAGAAATGTCAGTGCTGCTCCTAAGCGTTTCGTTTTGTGCTCGGGTGTCAGGTTTTTCGGCACCCACCTGGCACATAATTTCCTGAAAAGCAGGTCTTTAAGGACAATTTCATGCAACAAGGATCGCGATATCTGCGGAAAATGGCTGCTGAGCTCCGTAATCGTGAAGCGACGGTTCTCCACGATGCGCTGCCGCACCAGCTCAACAAGGTCATTATTGATGAAAGACGGTCACCCACTGTGCTCTATATTATGCACACTTTGACGGCCTTCGGGAAATTGCCTACACCAGCGACGCACCTTCTGTTTGCTCATGATGTTCGGCTCATAGACCTGATAGAGCTGACGATGAATTTCGATCGGCGCTGTTTTGTGCAGTTAGGAACTTTATCACTAACCTCGCAGATGGCGGGAGAACGAATAAGAGCCGCCATTTCGGGCCATTGCCGCCGCGCTAGGGGCACCAGGTGGGACCTGCCCGGCCGGCATATAATTGATACGTCATAGATATATTACGCATGCGCAACTTTCCCGGCCAAATACGTTTATTTTAAAGGAAACAAAATCGGAAAACTTACTTTCTGGATGCGCATCGTACATACAATTACCAAAGCAAGAAACAAGGACGGTAACAATGGAGTGTTATAAAACTGTTATTCCACTGAGTGCAATAGTCTTTAAATTCTAATACGAGTGACTAGTATTAAAAGCTCTACTTTTAGTGCCAGATGACTAAAAATTATATTTTAACACTTTATTATAATGTACCATTTCAGCATTCTCTGTCGACAGTATGCGAATTCTATTTGCGTCACTCTTGAGCTGTTTGTTGGTCTTTGATAGCACGTTGTAGTATGGGAAATAAATATTTAAATATTTGTCATGTATGGGAAGTGCAATCATATTACACCGCCTTATACGGTTTTAGTTGTCTGGCCTGTATATTTTTGACCTTATAATTGAAGTCCCAAGAGATCACTATTTTGATGAATTATGAGCCCAGATTCCGTTGTGCCTAAATTTTACTGATGTGCACGTTTATAGTGTATGGCAATGTTCGCGAAACTACCGGACTTATCATTAATGAGACGACTCGTGGCCACAGATATCGGGTGCTGCTACCTTGCACTGAGGCAGTCTAGCCCACGCGCCTATAAAATGTAAAGGCATTTGCAATTCAGTCCAATAATATTTGTCAGGGTGTATGGTAGGAATAACGTTAAGTTGAACTGTTTGTTGACTGTAATTATCATGGTGTATACTACAGAATAGCGTGTGTCCGAACGGAGGCACATGTGGAAGGTCAGATTGAATGTATACGAAATTCTGCAGTGATACAGCTTCCAACAATCCAAGCTTTATAGGTCGTTAGAAAAATATAAACAGAATCGTTCTTGTTAAACCAAAGAATAATAGACAGCCAACATTCCTAATCCAGAAAAAATAATACGAGATAGGTTTTGCAACATATCCCATACACTCGATGAATTAGAAAACAGTGTCCGGAGTGCGTTTTCCAATATTTCGGCTATTAAACAAATACGTCTAACAGATGCTAGGCTTGTAAGGATGCAGAGTGGCAACATTTTGAACGCGTTTTGTAACTAAAGGTAAACGCAACATATTGCAACAAATGAGAACAGCAGTTACTGGGAAACACACTGATTCAATTAGGCGTTCAGTGTATCACAAACGTTATACATGAGTCACTGTTGGCACACACTCGGAGCACAACACAATTGATCCGTCGAATCGAAGCATAACTGAACTGCTGGGTCACAACTCACAACTAAAGTGCACTAGCACTGTTCACTTTCGCTGTCCACTTTTCACTTCGTCACTTCTTAACTGACTGAACTTAACTGTCCGGGCAACAGCAACCCCTAATATAGGACCCGCATACAAGGCGGAACGTTCTAGAAGGAGAGATTACTAAAACCGGCCCAAAGGAATCTCCTGGAACAGTATCACCTAAACTGCGGGGATGTGGCATATAATGAGCTCTTGATCCTCACGCCTATTGTTCTGGAGGGGAACCGGCCATAAACCCCATCCGCGGCTAGGTAGACGACCCGGGAGGCGCTCGCACCGCCCGTCAGTAGGTAACTCGCTCGAGCGTGGTCATAATATTCATATTATTCTCCATATCTTTATCTGTGGAGAAACGGCGGACCTTCCGCCGCTACTGCACGAACGGATTGGTATAGTTGTGCCATCGGAACGACGGGCTGCTTGTAGTGTCAGTCAGGAGAAATTCAATATGTTTAGCAGGTAAGTGACTTAAGGGGATTCAAATGCTAAACTGAGTTTTGCGGTAATTCACTCCAATCTTTAGGTCGCGAAGGTGATGTTGGTTTTTAGGATATGTGTGAAAAATTTCACGAAGGTGTAACAACTATAATTCATACCTTTTTTGGTGTTTAACGCCCATTCTCACTGTATACGGCACCAAGGGCCATGGACACTGATGTTACATGAAGTGAAATGATAATTTGGGAAGGAAACGTTCCAGGACTGGGTACCTCCCCGGCATTTGCCAATTATGAGGACTGAGGGAAACCTTGAAATAAACCTCACTCAGGGAGTACAGTCCTGGTGGAATTTGAACCGCAGACTTCCAGTTCACAAATGCATTCCAAATTACATGGTGAACAAGGAATAAAGGAACAACCATTTCGTTTTATGTGACTAGGTGCTAGCGTTGAACAAATCGAAACAGCTTAGTTGAATATGTGATAGAAAAGCACAACCGCGTATTTCTGTAACCATTTCCCAGAAATAAGAAGAATGACAATGTTAAGCTTTAGTTAGTACTTTGTATTTAACATGGTTATTAATGTAAGTTACATCTTATTGGTTGAAACATGTCAGATTTAATTCTAAGAGTAAGAAGA
The DNA here is from genome assembly GCA_030765065.1 of Deroplatys truncata. NCBI lineage: Eukaryota > Metazoa > Arthropoda > Insecta > Mantodea > Mantidae > Deroplatys > Deroplatys truncata. Next base: position 169,508,212 of record CM060990.1, read on the forward strand.
CAGCAATATGTATTATAAATGATAATGGTGATCAAAAAAAGCGGTCCGAACTGAAACCTTTTCTTCTGTTTCGATTTCGTAACAGTTATTTGCTGTATTGTAGAGATAGAAATTCAAGTAGGCTATTAGAGTGTGCCCTATAACAATGCGAATACTGGTTTAATAGCATGCCAGTAAATGGCCGAGTTACAAATTGTTTATAGCAAAACTTGACTCATGTGAAGCTTGACAGGCTTAGGCTTAATATTTAATTGCACCTCAAGTAGAATTCTTACCATTTTGGTGCGATTATGAATTACCTTTACAGCTTTATGAATGTCAGAGCAAAAAGCAGCCATTTTGATTCACTAAGTTTGGCATATGTGGCTCCAATCTGGAGCACCGGACATGTAGAAAATTATATAACAACCGAAAGCTTTTTTGTTTGTGTTCAGTAAAACAAAATGCTCTTCACAAGCGTAGACGCTAACAAACATTAACTTGTACAACTTATGGTGAAGTATTTATATCAATTTTAAATTTATGAATAGCATTACATTGCGTTACAGTGAACATTGCTTCACGCAACGTCAACTAAGTTCTTCACGCCCTTTTCACACCAAAGTTACAGGCGGCAGCGAAAGCAATCTAGAGGCCGTTACAATTTTTCGGCTTAAAATGTTGTCTCCTGAGGTTTAGGAACATACACAATGTGATAACAGCAATACTATGGCAAGTTTCGGCAGCAACAGAGCTAACTTTGCATCGAATAGGAAAATAAGTGAATATCGAAATGACAATTACAAAATGTTTTGAAAGCAGAATAAAAAAGGTAAAGAAAATATAAGTTGCTTTTATTCATTTTTAACAATATTTTGAAGCGGTGTATAACATCCAGCCCAGGAATATATTAACATAAGTAAAATAAGCATATCCTCCCAAAATATCGAAGTATACTCTTATACAGGCAAACAAGAAAGTATTACTACGTATTAATGAAGCAAGCTTTTCTGATTTCATCATATGTTAATACAGAAATCTCATCTGATGCCAAACCCTTCAAACAGATTTTGTGATTAGATAAGTGGGGCAAGCGACGCAGAATGACCGAACAAAATTGTCCTGGACTGAATAACTTTTAAGATTAAGTATAAAGTTTTTTTTTAAAATAATAGGGACGCCAAATGTTTCATACGTCTGAATAGTCACACAAGAGAAACAGTAGTATTCTGTTTAAGTCAGTCAAGCGGCACATAATCTACGTTTGAATTAGCTTTGGTAGGAATGGATAATACTCACAAGAGATTTAAGGCAAAAAAGGCAGCATTTCCGGACAATGGATATCATATAGGATCTGCTAAGATTGTGAGCATCATGGAAAGCTGCATATTGTAAATAATTTCCGAAGGTAAACAATGCTGCGTTCACATCAGTGATTATAATAGAAGATTAGTAAAGAAAATTGGGAATATTTTTAGTTAAAGATAACTAAGCCTGCCCTTACAAATACCTGGGATAAATCCGGGCTTTACCAAAGAAAAGCTAACAGATTTCTTTCCACAAATAAAATACCTTTCATATTCCTACTACTAAAGCTTGAAATTGGTCTGAATATTTGACAGAGAAACGTGTGATCTGTACTTGACAAGACCTAACTCAGCTGAGTAATAAAGCGTTTCAGTTTAAAGAACTTTGCATGAATATTAGGTAGCAGGGACTCATCCGCCCCCTGTTGGTCATACATAACATGAATAACAAAGGGTGACTCCATTTTTAATGTGTTTATGAAGGACAAGTAGACATTAGCAGGTGCGGATCTTCCTTGGTGTTTGAAGAGGAAATACCCCTTATTTTGGCAGACAAAATATAGCGGTTAGATTGATGAAGAGCATTAAAGGTTTACCGCGTTTTACTTCATTAGCCGCGTTTTTAGCCAAGTGCATAAAGTGTGCAAGAAGGCTTTGGCCATCTGAAATATTACCTGGCCTATTTAACATTTCTATTTACTAATTACTCAATAACCCATAATTTCTCAGTTTCCCTAACTTAACCTGCATATTTACTTCGTAATGTACCCTTAATCATCTTTCATTGACTGCTGAGCACAGAACAAGGTACTATGTAACCTTATCCTCAAGTACTCACCGAAGCTCATGAAAATTAGGCCTATCTAAGCTCTTAAACGAAGACCGTATGGTGATGCAATGATGACAGAATTATACAGGACACAATCTAGATTCATCTTGAGAAGACCAAGTTCAGTTTTGTTAAAGACAGCAGTTAATATAACCATGTATTCATAGAATATGAATGACGAATGTATGTATAGAACCGAGCGAGTTGCCTCCGCCGGTAACGTGTCGGGCTCGCTTGTCCCGAGGTCCCGAGTTCGATTCCCGTCGATCGCCCAGTCTGACCTTATGTTTCTCGTGAGTTTCCTCGGTCGGCAGGCGAATTCTGGGGAAGTTTCTCATTTATCACGATTCCCTTTCCCTCATTTCCCTTTCATTACGCTTCCTTCTCACATTTCAGGTGTGTTCAAGGTGAGTAGTTAAGTAACGCGGCTTTTGGCACATCTATGTACTTGAGTTTCAAGCCGCGTTATTAAAAGACGGAGTTAGTACCCGCGTATACGAGTAACGTGTGGGATTACGTGAAGTTTGGGAGTCTGAGTGGAGAATTCTGAAGTCCGTCCCACTCCTCTGCAGTGCTCCCTGGAGCACGTTATTTCCCCTCGTGAAGTTGTTGATACACTTAATTGTTATGTTGTTCAGTTAATGAATAAATAAAAGCCAGCACGTTATTTCCCCTCGTGAAGTTGTTGATACTCTTTATTGTTATGTTGTGCAGTTAAATGAATAATAAAGATAATTAAAAGCCCAAAAAATGTGAAATTTCGATCTGTGTGTGTGCGCGCGCGTGCGCGCTCACGTCCCCCCAGTTTTTTGCTAAACAGAAATGTATGCCTTTGAAAAAAATTGCAAGAAGAACCCCGTTCAGAGGCAATGAAGTGTATATATATGAGAAAAAACGACATATGGTCTAAATAATATTCGAGTTATGTATACGGTTACATCGGTATGCTAAAGAAACTAATGTATGGCTCTGAAATGCATCAAGAACCGCGTTCAGAGGCAGTGAACTATATAAGGACATGTGATATAATATTCGAGTTATGTGTACGGTTATCTCGTCATATCCAAGGTTTTGTTTTGCTAAAACTAATGTATGACTCCTAAAAAAATGCATCAAAGAGGAAGAGATCCCGTTCAGTAAGAAGGCAATGAACTATAAATAAGAAAAAAACTAAGGGGGCTAATAATATTCGAGTCAGGTGCACCGTTACGTCGTCATAATAAACGTACGTTTTCGAGTCCCCCGCAGCTAAAAACTTGGAATCTTTCATCAAGAAGGCAATGAACTATAAAATAAGAAATCCATGCGAATGATTCCTAGAAGAGATCCCGTTCATGCTGGATCAGTAACAGAAGGGTCAAGACGGTAATGAACTATAAATTACTAAAATTAAATGCTTTAAAAAAACATGTCAATGATTCCTCGGCATATCGAGCTCTCAGATAAAACTAATGCTGAGACATGCATAATGCAATTTCTTTTAAGATTGTGAAAGGGCAATGTGTTCTCGTCTCTGTAACCCCAAGGCAGAGAGAAACCAGGACTTCCTTCGGTACGTCAGAATTTATAAATTGAAGCTAATGATAGGTTAAAGAAAAACTCCGAAAGTAGCGTAAGAAATTGCCTGTAGCAAAAAGGAAGAAGCAACACGGATCCTACCAATGCTATAATTATCGTAAGTACAGGGGCCAGGTGGACAAGGTAATTGTTTTCATGAACGAATCTCAGCCAATGGTCAGATAACTGCGTGCGCATACGTGATGGAGAAGGGAGAAAAGACGGGACAAAATTACATTGTATCATGAACGTATAAAAACGTAGGATACAGCTCTTAAGAAATTAGTACTTATTCCGCTGGACATGTGACTGTAGCATACAACAAGTGTTTGTGGGGGGAGGGGGGATAACAACGTCGGGGATATATAAAATGTGTAAGGGAGTACCAAAAAAGACCATTTCCAACAGAAGTGCGCACCGCACGTTACAACCCAGGAAAGAACATGGATGGTAAGTGAAAAAAATTAGTATTTGTTACAATTTCGATCTGTGTGATTTTTTACATATACTTCAGTGACCTAAACAATCGATTCAATGTGTCTTTTATTTCCGTGTTTTTTCGTGACCTAAATAATATAATCCTGTTGAAACGCGTCTGTATGTTTCAGATCAAATCATAAGCCAGCTCAATGAAATTGGAGAAGGCGCTCCAATAGTACCAACAAAGAAACTTCCAGATCTGGAGATAAACGTGCCGTTCAAAATAAACAAGGTGAAGACGCTTTGCACAAGATATGGGGAACGCGTCGTAGTAATATTAGATCAGTATCAGATCTTTCTTCCCGAGCGATTTAAGAGTATGACTACAGAACAGAAAACCGCTATAAACGAAGGTGGCTATCAACTTGTGTATATGGGACAAGAGACGCTAGCTAGCGGGTATCGACGTCACAAGATTACTTTTTTACAAAAAAGGTACATTAAAACAGGTTTTTGCATGTGTTAGCTCAGTTCAGAAAAAAATAATGCATCTCGGAAAAGAGAAAAAAATTCTTAATATCATTTTTGGCATGGTATAGTTCTAACCTTTTGGCCTTTTAAGATTAATTTGACGTAACTATACTGCATGGATAAAATCTTGTCTTTGTACGTGTAAAAAATGAATATCTCGAAATTTCAGATTATAACGGTGTTTGTTTATAGCCAGTCGATAAAATGAGCATATATATGTTATTTATGACTTACTATTTTCACTTCTCAGATCGTTACAATAATGAATTGTACAATTTTCAGACGAGTTCAAACATGCAGGAGAACCCTCAAGCGGAGGAAACCCAACTGAAGAAGGTGGGTGTAGCTAGCAGAAAAAAACGTGTTATTATCGTTTGCATGTGGTTCTATCCAAAAACGGCTTTCTACAGTGTTAAAATGTAACATTCTTTCTGTAATATATAAAGCTTTGTAGTTTTAATCACAGCACCTTTTTTATCATTTTTCAGACACTGCAGTAAAACAAGAAATCCACAGAAAATTCAACAATATAGACTCCATGACAAGAAAAGGTGAGTTATTGTTTTTCTTATTGTTCGCATGTATGTGTTAAAACAAAACATTACTTTTTGAAAAATAATAAAGTAATCGGATAAGAGAATAAATTTTTTCAGCTTAAACATTCAACAAAAAATATAACTTGACAATATTTCTTTTTCAGCTATAAGTAAAATTCTATTTCATCTTTTTAATATATAACTTTAATGTCAGTAGCATCAAACATTACTAATGAAGCATTTTTGTTATATAAGTGTATAGATTTTTTCAGTTTTCATGCATGCTTAAAAAGGGGATATTTTTCTTTTCAGCTTTAAAGAAAATTAGATTTCAGGTTTTAAACTTTACTTTGAAATAAAATGACAATATTGTTTTCAGCCTTAATAAAGTGAACTATATATTTTTTCAGCTTTCATGCATGCTTCAAAACAGTAACAAATTAACATCACGAAAAAAGAAAATTCGATTTCAGTTTTTTTAAAAAACTTGACTTGAAATAAAATCAACATTTCTTCCAGCTTAAAGATATTTTGATGTATATGGCATCAAACATTACTTTTAAATAAAAATGAACTATGTGTTATAGATTATTCAGTTTTCATGCATGCTTCAAAAAAGTAACCAATTAATATCACGAAAAAAGGAAATTTGATTTCAGTTTTTTTTAAAAAAACTTTACCTGAACATTTTTTTCAGCTTAAAAGATATCAAATATGTATTGCTGATGACACCTCATTTATTTCAATTTCAGAGGAACACGTGCACTTGATCTCAAATAAGACCGGAGCCCCGAACAAGAGGACTACGACGACGAGCACCTTGAAAGATGATAGCGCGTCTCCATCAAAGAAACCAAGAACAGATTCGGTGAGTGAACAGAGGCAGAAGGATCTTGCATGCATGACTATTGAATCGGCATTTAAAAATCGGATCTATACGAGTCAAATAGAAAACTCGCTGGGGATGATAGATCCTGAAACATTTCTAGATGAATGTCAACCGCTCGTTAACAGCGAAATTCGAAGCAATCTCGCTCGTCATTTGTCAGGAATAAAGTTATGTGCTACATTAGTATGCAAATATGTCATCCAAAGACCCGAAAATGAAAAGATCGAGACATTTAATTTCAATAGTAAAATAGATGCTACCTTACAAGGTACAAACATTAGCGAGTGGTATGAGAATAAACTTAAACATCCCATATTATTCAACATTGATACATTCGAATCGAAAAGCAGTTCGAAATCACTATACCAAATATGTTCGTTAATTCTAAATTTCTGTCACTACGATACGTTAAATGCAGGTTGTAACATAAAAGTGCCTGATTTCATAAAACACAAGAGAGCAGTGACCAGTATTAGGAATACTGATAGCAAATGTTTCGGATATTGCCTACTGGCATCCAAATTTCCAGTAAAGCGTAACAGCTATAGAGTGAGTTCGTACTCCAAGTACAATATGTTTAAAGAATTTAATTTCGCAGGAATAAAGTTTCCAGTATCTTTAGATGACATACAAAAATTTGAAAAGCAAAATGATAATATATCTATCACGGTATATGGTATAGACTAATTTTCAATTATTCCATTATATCAAACCTCAGAACGTAAAGAGCATCATGTGAACCTTTTAAGAATTGCCGATGAAGCTAGATCACACTATTGCTTAATAAATGACCTATCTCGCCTGTTGTCCTCACAGTTAACTAAACGGAAGTGTAGGATGTGTATATGTGAGGCATGCGTGAAATACTTCTCGAATGAAAGCAACCTAGCTAAACATAAAAGGAGATGCATGAAATCGCAAGTTGTTAGTATGCCTGAAATAGGGGTAAATGACACCATTCGAATCAATTCATACTCGAAGTGCTCTCCGGTGCCATTTGTCATATATGCAGATATCGAATCAATACTTAAAAAACTGCAGTCATGTCAGCCCTCCGCAGATAGCAGTTGGACGAGATCGCTACAAAGATACGAAGCGGTATCAATAGCTTTAAATCTTGTATGCAATTATGACGATTCCTTATCGAAATTCAAAATCTTTAGAGGTCCTAATGCGATTCAAGATTTTTTTTCAGCGAATTAACTGTAATTGCAGACGATGTAATCGATATTTACTCGAAAAACAAAGAGTTAAATATGACTGATGGAGATAAAATAAAATTCAGAAATACTGATTTCTGTCATCTGTGTGAAGATAAATTTGAGTCCGCATCTGATAAAATATTAGACCATTGCCATTTAACCGGTAGATTCATAGGACCAGCCCACAATTCGTGTAATCTGAATAGAAAGTTACCAAATTACATACCGATTTTTTTCATTGTCTGTCAAACTACGATTCACATTTTCTCGTGAAACATCTCGCTTATGATCGAGAACCCATATCATGTATTTCACAAACATCTGAAAACTATCTATCATTCAGTAAGAGATATACGTCCAATGGAAAAAGTATATATTTCAGATTTCTTGATAGTTATAGATTCCTCGATGATAAATTGAGCAATTTAGCTGATATGCTAAACCCCGAGGACTTTAAAAATACAAACAGAGCATACGAAAGTCCTGCACATCGGCAGCTAATGAGACCATTCGAACATCCTGTCGAAAGTGTTTTATAACAGAAACTGCAAGCACAGATGACCACAAATGCCAGAATCGAAATTCTGATACCTGTGTCTGTTATACATGATCTTAAGACCGTCGAGGTAGGATTCTACCTCTCCTGGAGGTTTCAGATTGCCGAAACTGTCAAAATAAAAGGCAAAATTTCCATCCTTGCGTACAGCAACCCAATGAGTACCGGGATTCTGCGAGTTGTCCAAATTGACGACGTACCTCTCTGCACGTCTAGGTCTTAGAGGCAGTTTATCTACCATGTATACGCCTCTAAAATTAGGAATGCGTAGACGTTCGGCATAAGTTTCAATCTCCGCACCGCTTAAGCCTTTTTCCGGGATAAGTACAGACCTCGCCCCGAGTTTTTTGGACGTAGATACAAGCCCCTTCCCTTCCTGCTTCGTCCACCTCCCTTCTTAAGACCTCTGCCGTTGCCGTGGCTAATGCTTCTATGTGCTGATTGTGACGAACCAGCTCGTTCAGTTGCTTCTCCGCAGCTCGTTTCTTATTTACCGAGGTAGCGATCTGTGCGGCTCCCCCTGCCAAGCTACATGCAGCACCCAATGCTGCCAAAAGCGGTAGCAAAGGTAAGATCCCACCTCTAGCGGGTGGCGGTAGTATTCTCTTCCGACGTTTGCGCAATCCAGCACCCATGGCCAGCTTTCCCTTCATGATTGCGGTCACAAGTCTAGCGGCAAGCTTCTCGCCAAAAGTAGCGTCGGCAGACTGCACCCGATTCCAGGCTTTTTCCACAAGAACCTTATCAGCCAAATGCCTCGGAACAGTATCCTGATGTGTAGCGTAGGCGATATCGTGTTCTCGACACGCAGCGTCCAATTCGTTTATAGGAGGATCCCCTCTTTGCAATTGCTTATGTATCTTAGTTCCGGGACTGCAGTACCTGTAGCCGGGCAAATGAGCCTCAAACGGTAGAGAATTAATCAAAGAATTAAGTACTCCGGAACCCTTTCGAACGCGTCTAGAGCTCATGATACACTATGAAAATAAAAAGCGAAATATATAACTTATAATCTTAGTCGCACGATGGAAGTAGTGAAGCAAAAGTGCTCGTTGCCCATACAAGTTTTAGACTTCGACAATAACATTCGCGAGGGAAGGCAGGGCTCTCTCTTCCCGAGCAACGGCAGAGCGCTCATTCTGTGTAGCTCGAATGCGGGAAAGACGAATATCTTACTCAACCTGCTAATCCACGAGAACGGGCTAAGGTTCGAGAATCTTTACATTTACTCGAAATCACTGCATCAACCGAAATATCAGTACCTGCTCAAAGTGCTGAAATCCATAACCGATGTAGGAGTGAACACGTTCGAGAACGGTGAAAAAGTACTGGAAACCTCAGAAGCCAGAGAAAACTCCATATTCGTATTCGATGACGTCATCACCGAGAAACAGGGTAAAATAGCTTCGTATTACAGCATTGACAGACACTGCAACGTCGATGCTGTATATCTAGCACAATCTTATGTAAAGGTACCCAAACATCTAATTAGAGACAATGCAAATATGATCGTGCTATTCCGACAAGATAATCTCAACTTAAAGCACATAAACGACGATTACGTAAATACTGACATGTCTTTTACGGAATTCAGAGAGTTGTGTAAGTAAGTAAGGGAGAGTAATGACAGATTGAACTCGAGACCCTTTGTTGTCATGGTACCTGAATTTCCGCTGAATGAAGGATGATACAGAAACGGTTTCGATGTAATTATTAGAGTGAATAAATAGAGAGTATCGCTCATTACAGCTATGAGTATCGACAGATTCGGATCGCGCAGGATCATACCATCCAGGGGTGTGCTTAACCGTTATATTATAATTCGAGATGACACGGGAAACTATCAATTCAAGAAAAACCGATTATGCAACATTCCGGATCCTGAAGAAGAATATGATGCAACGACTAAACACTATGTGGATACGCTTACGACTATCGTCGAGCATCGAATGCAGACGTTCACCGAAAAGACTTCATATCAGCGTATGGGCGAATTTGAAGCTATACTTAGGCAGCACGTGCAAACATCGCTCGAAGGTCAACATCAGAGCCTAATGGAATACCTGAGTAAATATGCTTTCAAACGCGATGCAGAAAATAATGTCATTCTGGATACGATAAGAATGAAGGTACTATTGCCTCCAGTTCACGATCATGATGTTCCGAATAAAAAATATATTTTGGATTACATAAATGCACACACAACGCTTCCCGATTCGTACGGTAACGTTTCCTTTCGAAAGAAACGGATAAGGTAGATAGCCGATCCCGTGGACGATAACGATGCCGCAACTAAAAAATATGTTAGACATTTAGTTGTAAAGAAAAATGCCGAAACACAGACAGTTTTAAACCGAACTCTAGCTTCTATGCCTCAAGAAATTATTGCAGCAGTAGAAAAAATCTGGATACCGTGGTAGCCTCAATTATGAATAGTATTGCTAATCTTAATTCGCGAGTGAATGTAATAAATACTATTTTAGAGAAAATGAGTTGACAGCTCATCATTACATTGCAAACGAAACCGTACAGAGGTAACTCACAGAGATACATGCTAACTTCGGGACTCGAATACTACAGGTCCCCGGATAGCGGAGAGGTGTTTGGCTGCAATATGATTTCATCATCGCATCCCAATACGAGAACGGATGCAATATTTGCAATAAACGATAAGCGAGTTGAAAGTTATCCTGCACCCGTCATGATAGGCGATAAGTTGACCTTCACAGCTCCAGTTAATCATGCTAAAGATGGACATATTCTAAGTATCGAATTAAAAATCTCCTATATATTGATGGCAGCAGCTTAAATCTGCATTCATTTAAGATGGATGTAGAAGGCATCAGACTCAAGCAGTCCATCGCTCGACACAGTAAAGGATAAGGGAAAAGTTACGTTCCCTGAGGGGTCTCAGGTTCGAAACCCAAAGTGTGATGTCCGAGGTTCTTCAGCCCGTCACCGTTCCTCTGAAGGATATACTAAAGAATCAAGAAAAAAGCAAAACCCCTCTCTCTCACCCCGAAGAAGAAGAAGCCGATACCCTCGTGAATTATCTGAAGAAGGTTCGAACAGCTAGCGGCAGCGATCTGGACGTTACCTTTGGAGTACGGTACGAAGACGGGGATTATAAGATAGGAAATAAATTAATTACATTTGCAGATAACAGTGTTCAGATAGGAGATGAGACTTATGTGGCTAGCCCCGGGCTGTACGAACTATTATTCAAGCGAGTACCTCAGACCTCATTGTATACGGAAGACGATCTGGATATTTATTCTCAGATTTTGAAACAAACTCTAGTTCACAGACAGGGCTACAGCAGGAGCGGTCGTCTGAGATCGAACAAGGGGTATAAATATAAGAATACCATACGCAGGCTAATCGACACTACGACCGGTTCCGGTCTCGAATGGAAGCAGCACGTTCCGGGTAGGAAGTTGGACTACGTATACTGGTCCGATCCTAATAGTCTGATTAGCAGACTCAGATGGCTCATTGCATCGAGGGTGGCTGGCAATTTGAATCATACAACGCAAATTCAAGAGATCATCATGATTAGCGTGATTAGCCGAAACATCGTTAGTAAATTACATTCCCCCGCCAGAAGGAAATTTCTACGTAGGAAAATAATTAGTAAAGGTCTTAATGACCTATTACAAATGGACCTTATTGAAATGATACCATACGCAAAACAAAACAGAAACTATAAGTACATTCTTATTGATGTTAATTTTTACTCAAAAATGGCTTACGGAAGACCTGTGAAGGACAAGACCGGAGTGAATGTTACAAAAGCAACGCGAGATATACTGGAGGATCTGGATACAACACCTAAGAATATTCAATCCGATAACGGCAAGGAATTTTACAATAAGCATTTCAAGCAATTGATGACCAGGTATGGAATTAAGCACTATAGTACATTCAGTGTCATTAAGGCTGCTGCTGTCGAGCGTTTAATAAGAACGCTTAACACTATGATGCATAAGGAATTTTTGACTAAAGGTTCATATAAATGGTTGGATCTCTTGCCAAGAATCATTAACATCTACAATAATTTTTAATATAGAGTCAACTGAAAAATTCAACGCCACAGCCGGGATTTGAACACGGTTCTCCCGCTCTCCGTGCGGTTGCTCTAACCATTGAGCTACAGTGACAACATGCCGGTGGGGCATAGAATTCCCCAATTGACTTAAGTTGTGTTCAAATCCCGGCTGTGGCGTT